>OZ018328.1:140850599-141450599 GCA_963969495.1 Ceratothoa steindachneri | reverse complement strand
AGAGCTCCCGTTTAGTTCTCTCGAAGAGCATGATTACCTTCGTCATTAGGAGCTGGTAATTTGAGTGGACAAGACTGTAGCCGGAAGTTGGTCGACAGTCTCGGGAGGTAGTGCAGCCAGGACGTGAATTTTTTTTGTTTTATTCTAATTTATCCTCAATATATGAAGACAACATCTTTTATTCGAGGATACGACTAGTTAAATTGACTGATATAAAGCGAAACCCGCCCGTTTCTGGGACGAGAGCCTTTGGCGAACTTGGCAGAGCTTTACACTGCAGCCTTTATTAGTGCTCTTTGGTGAAGGTGTGGTATGCAATGACTGCACACACACACAAAGAGAGAGAGAGAAAGAGAGAGAGAGAGAGAGAGAGAGAGAGAGAGAGAGAGAGAGAGAGAGAGAGAGAGAGAGAGAGAGAGAGAGAAGAGAGAAAGAAGGACAAAGATACCTTTTTCCAGTCGAAGTGTCAAAGATAAAATGGTAAGAGCAATAAAAGAAGGTCATTTGGAGACAGTTTGTGAACCAGCGAAATCTGATTAGAATATCTGGATGGAGACCCAACTACCAATAAGGCTATTGCACCCGAGTGTGAAAGCAGATAGGCAAACAGAGTAATTAGAGCTGTCTGGAATGGGGACAGAGAGGCGAAAAAAGATGTTTCGCCTTAAAGTAAAATTTGATAAAGAGCATCCTTAGCTTTAAGCAAACAGAGTCTCTGTGTTAAACTCGCAGGGGATAGAACCCAAAATTAAGAGAGGAAGTGGAGAATTTCAGACAATCACAGGTTCCGCTGTGATTGGAATGTGGAGCTACGCGTCGCCTCCAAAATTATGACCGGTATAAATAAGAGAACGTTTTTATTCAAATATCATTATCATCATTATTATTATTATTATTACAACTAGACTAACATTATAGACTCCTAATTCACGGCTCTGTGACTCTCCATTATTCTTGCTCTTGCCATTATATCCCGATTTAGAATATTCCGTTGCGCAAATTACATCTTTACCGTGAGTGTAAGCATTTCAAAGTGGTATAAAAATACAAGTGTTTAATTCCTTGCACAAAGGAGCCTTTTACTTACAAACCTTGATCGGTTAATACCCCTTGGACCGTACGTCAAGAAACTGGTAAGCAAGCCATTTTACCAGAACCTTATAGGATTGCCTTGTAATCAAAACAAGTCCTACTTACGCCAAACTTAGAACTGGTGACCTATAAAGGTGACAACGCACTATTCTATGAATTTCGTGAAATGACTGTTTTTTTTCCAAAGGAACTCACAGACTATTCCTTTGAAGACATCCCCGAAGATCTGGCTGATAAATGAGTACTCAAGGTCAAAGTCTGACGAAAATACATGGTTAAGGGCCTCGAGAACGACTCCTATACTCTTGGTAACGTTCAATCCTGACTATAAGTAGATGCATGCTGGTTGCTATCTCTACCGCGTCAAGACCTGCGTGCCACATTTCCACAGATGCTAATACTGCCACTATTCAAGTCAGACAAATCACTCATATAGACGAGCAAAGTCGGCTTTACTCGAAGTCTACTTAACTTGCTCCATGACTTCCATATGCGATGGGAAAGCTTTCATCATTTTCCCCGTACTGGACTAGAACACAGCCTATTGGGATTGGGAAACGTAATATGGGCGCCGACGCGAGTTTTCCCTTAAATTAATTAAAACTCTTAACTGACAGCGGGTTCTATAGGAGGCGCCCGGGCCTTTTTTTAAAAGTTCACACAAGGAAGCGGAAAGCGAAACGAAATTCTGAATAAAGCGTCTGTAAATCGACGCGGAACCCTTAAAGGATCTTATTTGCTTCTTGGTCGCGGGCAGAAGCATTTCAACAATGGCTCGAATTTTATCCTCCAGGGTAGATAGTCGGTTATTTCCAATACGGAAACCTAAATAGTCAATTGTAATGTAGGCAAAATGACACTTACTGGGACTGATAGTTAGGTTATGCTCCCGAATTCTTAGTAAAAGTTCTTATAGAACAGTCAGGTGCTGATTCCATTCATTCGTAGCCACATAAATATTATAAAAATAGAATGATATATTTAGTAATGCATTTGATATCTTTCTCATCATCCGATTATAATTACTGCACGTAGTGATAAGACCAAAATGGAGTCGTCGAAATTGCATTAGCCCCCTTTCAGTTGGGAAAACCGTGTATTTCTTGACCTCTTCTCGTAACAGAATTTGATAATAAGCCTTGTACAAATCCAGCTTGGTTATGATTTTGGCTTTCTAAAACAGATGAAAATTCTGGTCAATAAGGGGGATCGGTTTTGCATCGAATACGGTAACTGAATTTAATTTCGTAAAATAGATGCACATCCAGTATGATCCATCTGGTTTCTTAACCATAACACCCGGAGAGCAATAATTTGATTTTGGCGGTTCTATTATTTTCAAATTTAACAGCTTGTCAACCTCAACATTAAATGCTTCTCTCAGATGTATGTACAGATAATACGGCTTAGGTCGGACTAATTCTTGTCGCACAAACGACAGTAACGTATGATTTCGTTCGATGCATCTGGTAAATAGAAATATTTAAAGACCCGTTGTGCCGTCTTAGAGTGGCTAAAATGACTCGAGAAAAGACTATCGTGGGCGGTTCGAAGGATGAGTTTGACATGGTGGCGGGGACACATAATACTTGGGACTCTAGGTTATTTTCTTCTGAGCACACGCGTTAAAGGAGGTCATCCTTAACAATGAAAGAGATTATCTTGTTGCCCTAATGGACTCTCGCGTCTTGTTTATGTGCCTTAATCCATAAGTGGCGAATATATTCACACTCTTTCCGATTTTTCATAAAGTCATCGTTCAGGACATTTAGGCAATCTGAAGCGCTATGGGTTTCCAGAGGTGCGGGCGCTTGCGATTCTTTAACCGCTTCAAATCAGGTGGTCACGGGTTAAGGCACGGGGGGGGGGAGGGCAGATACCCGCGGACTCTGGCCAATTTAACCAGCACCTAACTTGATTGAGCGCTTAAAAGCACGGAAGAAGATGATATACTCAATTTTAGAAGATGTTAGGATAGTGGGAGATAATAGTGGGTGAATAATTGAAGCAGGGAGGGGTATTTTGCCCTATTAGGGATGGCATCACTTTCCTTTTATTTATTTTTACTTTTGCTTTTATTATTTGTTTGAACTTTTGTCCTATGTTTTTGTATTTTCATGTGCTTTAAGCGTTCTTCTTATTGTTCGTTTATTAATAAATGGTGTACTTATTCTTGGTGTAAATATTCATCATTCAAGCCTTTATTAGCTCTATTTGTGTTAAAAGTTTAATGTCGTGTTATTATTTACTGATTGATTCTTATATGTTGTATTAGTTGTATTGTTTACTGTATTTGGTTTATGTATATATTGATGAAATGTTCTTTGTACTCATTGATTCTTGTATGTTGTATTTTTGTATTGTTTATTGTGTTTCGTCTATGTATATATTGGTCTAATGTCTTCTGGTTATCATAGTTTGGAGCTCGGGAACTGACTTCGGCGTGAAACTTTTGCCCGTAGCCTCGCAGGTATGTTAAGCCTGTCGCCTATTCCCTGTAGTTCCAGAATGACACCATTCGTTAGGTTGGACTAGACCTTTCTACCAAGTTTTGGGGTGACGACAGGCAAATCTCTTTGCCTATGGTGATTACGCCTTCGGACTTTATTAATAAGTAGAGATGCAGCGTTCTGGACACGTTAGAGTCTTTTCATCGAGGATTTGCTGGCCGCTTGAGTAACCACTGCGGGGTACATGAGCTTAGCCCGGACATACATCAGATATTTTTTGCTGATGTTGGCCGAGGTAAGATCTATAAACCTCTATAGCTTGGAGATTTCTTTCCTTTCCTGGTTCCGCCTCCCCGTGTGGTCTCTCGAGTATCCATGGTCGGAGATCTTTAGGCCCTGGTCGGTGCCTTCGATGGTGTACGCGTATCTTATCCATTCTCTGATGATGGGCCATGTCAACTCGCGGCTCAGAGGGATGATCTTGAATTTGTCTCTGTTGGTCCTGATCTTCCATCGTTTCTCGTACTGGTTGAGGTTATTGATTTCCGCTATCATGCTGCTGTCTGTGCCCTTGCTTTTCTCCCCGAGCATGGGACAATTTGCGTGATGTCGTCTGCGAATTGCAGATACATCGTGTCCCTGTGCACTGGATTTGGGAAGTCGATTGTGAAGACCAGGTAAAACAGTGTGCTAAGGCAGCTTCTCTGGGGAACGCCCACCTTTAGTTTGAATTCAGGTCCTCTATAGCCCTTAACCATGAGGCATGCCCTTCTGTCCATTAACAAGTCACAGGGGATCCTTTCCAGGATTGGGTCTAGCTGGAGGTTCAGGATCTTGTATTGAAGTCCTTCCAGCTAAACTTTATCAAATGTCTTTTGCACGTCCCTCATCACAATGTCTACATAGCACCCGTTTGCTTGGGAATATGCTACTTTCTCTGTTAGGAGCGCCAGGGCTATATATGTGCCCCTTTTCCTGCGCAATACGTGTTGTTGGTAGTTATGCGCTACTAACTCGCTCAGTTGAGCTTGTAGCCTATTTGCTATAATCTTCTCTCAAATTTTTCCTGCATCTCAAGAAGAGTGATCGGGTGATAGTTAGCCACTTGGTATGGGGGTTTGTTTCCCTTCGCGATAAAGATGATTTTGGCCATCTTGTACTCGTCAGGGAAGTAGCCTGTATTCAGGGCAGTGTTCATTGTGTTCGCCAAACCCTGAATAATTTGCCGTGGGGCATTTACGAGGTTGTTCTTCGTAATTCCAGACCAGCCTGGTGCCCTCTGCTTGAAGGACCTTATGGTGTTGAAGGTCTCTTCGAGAGTTATCCGGCATCCGTGGCTAAACACCACTCTTTCCTGAGATACTTGCGGGTGTGGGTAGGTTCTATATATCACTGTGCCGAGGTTATTAGGCAATTGGTCTTTGAAATCCTGGTAGAAGTTATTGTTTTCCACTGGGGATATAGAGAAAGTCTCTTGCCACTGGGTTCTAAATTTCCTCTCGAGAGACTCTGGGTCCTCAATGATGTCTCTATCCTTGATTTGTGTTTTGGGTCTGGCAGGCAATCCTCTAATTCTTCGGATGTTGTTCCAAAATCCTACACGGTTGTTCTCCCTGTCTAGACTCCCAATTATGTCATTCCAGATTGCTCTTTGCTTTTAAATTACTATGTTTTGTAGTTCCTCTCCTAGTTGTCTCATTCTGGCTGTGCTTTCCCGATTGGTGCCAGTCCTGCCGATCTCTTTATAATTCTTCTATGTTTTCCCGGGCGATTTCTCTCACCTTGTTCGTCCACCTAGGTTGTGGGAACATTTTATAGCAGATTCTGGGGACGAATCTCTTGTCTGCTTGTATGAGGAGTTTGGTGATTTTATTTATCTCCTCATCAATCTCTTCGATACTATCGTCTACCAGGTCATCTGGTTGGTATGTACTGAGTATCTATCTATATAGCTCCCAGGTAGCTTTAGCGGAACCTTTCCTAAGTGGAACGGGCTTGAGTAGTGGAACAAGCGAGATCGTGGTAAGAATCAGGATGTGATCGCTTGGTACCACTGGTCCGGGTTCATTGCTGATGTTGAAGAGGAAATTTTTGCCCGTTAACACAATGTCCGGTTTATTTGCCGAACGATGTGTTAAGAAGGTCGAAAAATCTGGCCCAACCCTCTGGAGTCTGTCTCTTTTGACTAGCAACTCAAGGTTTCTTTCCCTTTGTCGGTGCCTCAGTAGCCTGACCCTCTGCATCTGACATTTAGATCCCCGCCAAGCAATGTAAGCTTCCCGCTCTCGAAGAGACTGTAAATTTAGGAATCGGCAGGTATTTGCGACGTGGAGGCTGATAGGCAGCCGCCACGGTCAGGTTTGCCACCAGGGTTGTTATTTGAACAGTCACTAATTACTTTTCTAGGTTTAGAAGCGTTTTGTATGAAATGTTTTGGATCGCGATGGCTGCGTCGTCGTAAAGATCCTGTGTGGAGTTTTTGTTTATAACTGTGTAATTTTGTATCTTTATTCTGTTTGTATTTGTGTTAACACGGTGTTCTGTGATGAGGATTAGGTCGGGATCCATTTCACAGAATAGGTTTCCGTAAGGAATGTGTTTCCCTTCCCATCCATTGACGTTAATTGTAAGTATTTTTAATGTGTTATTCGTGTTTTCCATATTTGTGTTATCTAGTGCTTGTGTTTTTTATGTGTGTGTCTTCTTCTAATTCTTTGTGTTAGGTGCCTTTTTTCCGTTCCTAATTTTAAAATAATCTGCTTCGCTTATGGCGAGGCCGGAGTCCCTATACAATTTAATTTTGCGACCATGAGCGCTACGTCAATTAGGGCTTCCTGGTCTGGCGAATCGTATTTCAATTTAAAAAAGCCAGCCTTGACTCCTTCTACGATCTCCCCTATCTTAGGATCCTCTGGGAAGGAAAGAAGTTTCAGCTTTCCTGTAAAACCGGATTTTGATGTCTTCTCCATCGTATTTTTTGTTCTGACGAGAACTCTTCCTTTTGTACTTGCTCTTCGCTCTCTTATGGGTCTTAGGAGAATGGGAACACTCTTTTTTTCCTTCAGAGGAAGAAGTAATGCTTGAGATGTTACTCCCAGCCTGTTTAATACTCTTTTCCATTTTATTTCTGGCATCATTTCTGGAGTCCCTGTTTCGGGACATTTTAGGACCTAGGGTGGGTTCCGAGATCGCGTTCCTTTCCAATTTCCTTCTTAATTTATTAGGAAGGCAGTGGCTGGTGCCTCTTCTTCTGTCTGGCAATGTATCTGCAGGACTTCCCCTGATGGGGGGTTTTCCGGGAACCACATTTCTGCTAAGCCATTTTTCTTGAGCATAATATTTAGCTCTTTAGCAAAGCAGCCTGGGTTCGTCAGATTCCTGACGTGGGCGTATAGTATGCAAGTGACGATTTTGGTCGAGTTTTCATTCTCTTTGCCAATCTTCAGATATGTTTTATGTGCGACATTCTCAACATTTCCAAAGGGGGCAGCTTTTGCCGTTTGGAAATCGGAGGTGTTTGCCCTCCTAATTCCTCCTGCCTTTTCTATTCCTCCTTTCTTTTCAGGATTTCTTCCTTTCTATGGCAGAACATCGCCATTGCCCCATGTTTTTGTCCACAGTTTGGGCACTTCTCTTCTGCTGCTGGGCATTCGCGCCAGCCGTGGCCTTTTTGGCTGCATCTGAGACAGGTCGATTCCTGCTCTTTGCAGTCTTTCATGGTATGATGGTCGAGGCTATATCACCTAAAGCAAATCTGCATCGTGGTGAGCTTCTCCCCTTCGATTTTTTCACCCATTATTTTTGCCTTGAAGAGAAGTAGCCCTCTCTCTCTCTTTCGCCTTTGTCGCCATCTGCATATTTGAGAAGATAATTTTAAACACGTGGTGATACTCCGTGTTGTCTCTTCTGTTTTTAAATTTAATTATTTTAACCACCCTCGCCCATTGCTGGTTCTTTTCAATTTCCTCTTTTATCTCATCTTTAGTGTGCTGGCCGATCCAGGGGTCCAGCCCTTTGCACACCACACTTGTGTGCGCTTGAATCTAAGGAGGGGTGCTTGGTTGTAGGTATATTTCCTTTAGGATTTAACCCCTTTCTCCTTCGTGAGTGTCTCTACGTCTTCTTCCTTTTCGCATATTGCGACGAATCCTGTCGGCGTGTTCATTAGTCGAAGGATTGCTATGCTTAATTTCCCGAATAGAGTTTCAAACACCTTCCCCTTGTCCGGTTTTTCAAGGCCGCTTAAGCATCTTAGTGGGACACTCGCGGCATTTTGGGTCGCTATTATGGTGGTGAGCAGCCCTTGAAGATGAAAGCGCACTTTGTTCTGTTCCTGGTTTTTTTCTGCTTCTTAGGGACTCACTACTGTGTATGATAAGCTTCTGGTATTTTCTTAAGAAATTATATGTTAATTTGCTTTTGGGAGAAGAAGGACTCCCCTTGCTAAACCGTTTCCTGGATGAAAATAGAATTTGCCTTAGGGGTGAATGATTACAATAGATGAGATGAATCCGGGGTGATCCTCTTGAGGGTGGGAATGTATGGCGGACGTATTGACAACGCCGCTTCTCGAGGGTGTTTTAATCGCGAGCACATCCCCAACATACCATAAATACAGTTGTATGTCCCTCTATGGTCCTAGAAGGTGCCCCCGCTGAGATGAGCAGCGGAGGTAGCAGTCCGTCCATTTTCCGGAATTGTTTCTGACATTGTTATTGACTTTGGGCTACTCTTCAAACCAGCTTCCTCCAATGCGCCCAATTATGGCCGTGCTATTGCCCGGCATAGTTGGGAAGAAATCTGAATGGTAAACCCCTCTCACATCTAACGGCAGTTCACTTGGGGGGAGGGAACTTAAGCTGTCATCTGCTTAAGTGGGGCCGCTATAATGAAATATGAAAACTAGTAATGGTGAATGTTTATATGAATATCAATATCTCTCGTAATAGTGGTTCCTATGTAGAAACCAATTCTCGGAAGCGTCTTTGGGAAGAAGATATCCTTACCGTTAGCATTTTTTGAGACGTTCCCGCAATTTACGACGAAATAAAGAATCCAACTGAATATTTTCCTTTATCCTCAGGAAGCCCGTTTGATCACTTAACAGCCTGCTACACGAGAAGAGCTTCCCCTTTCACAGTTTAAATTAAAGCATCATCTAACCTCGAATAGTCATACCAATAGTGGCGACCCTCTTAGTCGAACGAAAAGTGATCGAACACGAGAAATAGATTCACAAAGCGGGCAATAAGCTACTTATTTTCTTCGACACCAAGAAGTAGAGCTAGCGAACGCAATCACCATCAGACCTCCTGTGTTTAATGAAGCAGCAGTCGCGGGATGGCTCAAAATTGTGGAGGTGCAATTCCAATCTCAAAGATATATCGAGAAGAGACAAAATCTTAGCATATTCTAGGGCTATTGAATGCAAAGTAATGCCTTTTGGACTTGGTAGAAAATAGAAATGCAAAATCCAGGAAAAGGGTTATGTCTAACTTTAAGAGACTAAATACCGCGTCTACTTTTTTAGTCATTTTCTTTTGGTTCTAACTTACATGAGAGTCCTACATATGGACCCTGATTTCTGCATTATGTATATATATATATATATATATATATATATATATATATATATATATATATATATATATATATATGTATAATCTGTATTTTTATATATTTATATATTTTCTTTTGCAGTTTTACGGCTTAAATAAACATGATTCTGTCTGAATTTTATTGAACTGATGAGCCTGTACAACTCTCCCTTTAAAGCTGGTAACAGCGACATACATATAGGGTTCTTTTTGCTAATATTCTACAGTAATCGCTTGTTTTGATTTATCTTATTTTTATTTTCTTTCATTTCAGGTCAGATCCAGGAAGTCGAGATAAAGGTGATGGCATGTTGGTCAAAGGTAACATAATCTTCAAAGAAAAGCATTAGCTAGCTTGATTGGTAGAGAGCCGAATGTGTCCCGTTTCTCTGAAGGGAGCCTTTTGACGAATGCGTCGGATTCTTTTGAGGCGGCCATAATAAGTGTCCTTCGGACACTTAATGGCACTCCAGTGAGTATGACATTACACTCTACCATGAATTTCTTAAATGAGTGGGATAGGTGAGGGAACTCGTGGACTATATATAGATGAAATCACCTTGGAGATGGCCGAGAATGGAGTGGTTAAGGTAAGTTGAACGAGTGATGAGAAAACAGGGAGGGGACTCGAGACCCACCCTACACTCTTCCTTACGTTCGACCGTGACAAGCTCCCTGAGTCGGTGCGTGCCTGTTGGTATAGCTACGGTGTGAAAGAATCCATGCCACTAGCGCGGAGGTTCTACTACTGCCAACGCTTTGGAAATTAAAATCACTTCTGTATACGTACAAATTTGTGTTTACCGGAAATCTGTATACGTTGATCGAAGGACCCACGAAGAGGGAGGAAAAGACTCGCATGGCGAGCCCAACATTTCACGATTAGTACTCGAAGGCGATAACACCTTCAGCACGTTGTTCGGCCAACAGCGCCAGGAGACACGCCTCTAGGAAGCGTACGCCTATTCCTGTGAGGGCCTTCTCTTCGAAGGAACCTCCACCTCTCCTGCGAGATAGGCCTGGCGAGCATATTCATTCAAAAGAATTTTTGTGGACTACGAGCCAACATGGAAGTGCTGCGGAGGTTTATCTCATCTCGTTCTCCGTTAGCAATCATTTTGCAGGAGACCATGCTGGGTGCGTACCTCTTTTCCACCCTTCTTGGGTAATAAGGGATTCACGATTCCAGAGCAAGGGATGGATGGCGGGCAGAAGAAAGTGCCATTTACACCCTGCATGATGTCTCCGTTCTTTTCTTTGCTTTAAATTTTTCAATTTCAAGCAGTAGCAGTGCAGCTGCACCTGGATAGTAGGTATACTGTCATTTCTGAGTACATTCCACCGTCAGTAGACTTCAATGTAGGTGCTTACTCAGCACCGTCGCACGGTTGCTTGGACCTTTTACTACTCGGAAATTTGAATGCTAGTCACCTCCTCTGAGGAGACGACTCTATTAATTCTAGGAGCCACGTCCTTGCTGACCTGATTGTCGAGATGGATATAGGTGTTCTAAATGTGGATGAGTTTAAACATCACTTGTTTTGCACCCTGACCGCTTCTGTAGTGGCTAGCCGAGTGTGAGCTGGCCCCCAAACAGAAGCTTTATGCCTACATGAACTATAAGAGCCACCCGAACGATTTCACTGTGGATGAATTTTGTGGAGCTAGGGTTAGGTTCAGGTATGTTTCGAAGCACGCCTGCTGCTTTTACTGGCGAACATGCGTGTCTTAATTTAACGGTATACCCATCTAGCAGAGGTATGGAAGCGAATCAACAGGATTCGGGGTAGGTTTTTGAGGGATTACACCTCCTATTCTCCCGGAGAATGCGACCGCAATCACGGAACCTGCGTCCGTGGCGGAGTCTTTTGTGACCGCTTTCACCGAATTCTCTTGCACGGTTGCTACTCTGCCAGCATTCTATTTACGCGACGATATTTCTAAAGGCCTTCTAACTAGACTTTACTTCCATTGAGTGCGTTGCGTTCAGTTTTCGTATCATGCGCGGACATTGCTCCTGGTCCGAACGATGTCTCATTCTGTTAGATTTGTTCAACAGGTTCTGGACAGAGCGTATCCTTCTAGACTTATGGCGAATGCCTACTGTGCTCGCTATTGGCAAACTGGTAAGAGATCACTCTACCTCAACCCTTTTTCTCCTAAACTCTCTAAGCTCCTGCCTGTGTAAGTTGATGTAAAATTGGTAATTATTTGACTATCGCCTCTTTCTTAGACAGTGGAGGCCTCCTGTCTTCCACAGGTGCCACTCCACGTCGGATAATCTGCTCCGATTAGAAAATGCTGGAGGTACAGTCTTCTTTCGTAACCAGCACTCCACCACAGTGTTTTTAAGTCTGGATAAGGCATATACTACCACTTGCTGATACGGTATAATGGAGACTCTCCATACGATGGAGCCAATGGGACATCTTCCAAGCTTTATTTGGGAGTTTTTGAGGATCTTATATTCTCCTACAGGTAGGTGATCTCTCTCTGAGTCAATTGAAAAGGAAGAGGGTATCCTGCAAGGGAGTGTTCTTAGTCTCACATTCTTTGCCCTGGGCATCAATGGCATTACGTTGGCGCTGCCGGAAGATGTTATTGCTACACTTTGCGTGGACAACCTTTCGATCTATTTTGGCGCGGCTCAGATGCCCACTTTGGAGCTTCAAATCCAGCAGGCATTGAAGCGCTTTTTAGCTATGACGAAGCGCAAAGGTTTTGGTTTTCCATGGCCAAGGTCATGCAATTCGGTCACCAACCACGACTCCATCTTGACCCGGACATGTTCCTAAACGAGGTTTGCCGGAATATGGTGGATTTTCGCCGTTTTCTTGTCCTTGTTTTCGATCGACGCCTCACCTGGGAGGCTCATCTTCGCAGTTTATTATACACAACGCATGAACAGTCTTCGTTTAATGACGTTCAGCATCTGGGTTGTGGATAAGGCTAATTATTGCCTTGCTTTTCATTTAATCATTTTTCGTGACGTTCAGTATTTAGGCTGCTGATAAGGCCAATGCTTGCTTTTCATTCAATCATTTGTTCGTTCGAAGCTTGACTGAAATAGCAAGAAATTTATTTTAATTTAAGATAATAATCCCTTAGGATAAATTTCCTACTACAGTAGTAACTACCTCTTCAATAAACAAGCTTAAGAATTGGCTGGATACTTACTTTGTAAATAAGAACGTTACGTATAAATAAAGTTGGGCATATCTGTCGGGGTTTGGGTGTTAGGGGTGATAACAATGTAACCTTTCTTTTTCCAATTAATCAACAAATCCTCTCACGTAACTATAATTACTTCTCCAAATGTCTCTTATCGATGCTCACTTTCTTATCATTTATTTTTTCATACCTGTATCAGTTTGACACTTATAAAGCGTATATACTTGCCCAGAAAAGATAGAAAATTTAGATATTCGGAAAGAAAAATCAAAAATTTATTTTTATAGAAATAGCTGGCTTTTATCGCGTTCTAATATTTGCATATGTAAATTTGAGTTTGGCAAAAGATTCACGTAACCAATTTTTTAATAAAATTACCAAAGAAATATGAAGTGATAAAAGGAGGTCTGCACTAAAGTTGTTATTTTTAAAAGATGCAAGCATTTATTCACTGAAATATACTTAGGCATATATTTGCTTTTCGAAAAATATTTTAGAATAGTCACATAGTCAGTGTGGCCAAAATATGTGATAACAGATAGGACCAGAGGGATGCTCATTCAACTCTCTTGACACTCGAGGCCTCTTGCCTGATAATGGTTATTATTTGGATTTGAATCCGCTGTTGGAGAACAAAAATGCAATAACACATCTACCCAGTAGCACTAGTATGCAATTTCAATAATATACATTAGTACTACTAATTAATATCAGTACGTCGTCTTACCTCCAAACAGAACCTTATGTAAAAACTGCGTCTCTAGTCGTTCCACTGAGAAGCCTTACCTTGGATATTTGTGAGGGTCGAACCAAGTAAAACATTCGAATGAAAAATTTAAACGGTTCTCCCATTAAACCTTATAAATGGGAAGACAAACTTCCCGGTATGTATTTCTTCTTAGAAGTTTTACTGAGAAAGGCGTTATTAGGTCCTTCCTAAAACTTCCTCCTTTACCGAGAATAAAAATTCAGTATCGTAGATGGATCCGAGCTCTGATTGAGCGCTTAAAAATTCGGAAATGAAATGAAATGAAAGTTAGAGTGAAAGTGTGTCTGTTTGTTGATTTCTGTGGTTGTTTTGTTATTATGTTATGTGTGTATGAGATAGGAGTTCAAACCGTTTTTAGCGTTATTTGTTTTCCTGCTATGTTAATCACTCGAGTTTCTATGATTTTTTCCTTGGTTATTTATTTGTTTAATTCTCTTCTTTATTGTGTTTTTCTTTTTTCGTTCATTTGTACATTTTGGTTAGTTTTGTCATTCCTTGTTGGTATCAAGTCCAAACCTGTGAGTTTGTCATTATTCAGGAAATCTTTGTCACAATCAGCTTTCTTATTTGGTTTACACGTAAATCTACTCATCTTCCCTTTGGCCCGATTTGTTTTTAACACTAGGAAACAGCATAGGTTGTCTCCATCCTGCCCCTCGTACTATTTGATTATTTAGTTCCTCTCCTATTTCTTCTTGTGTTTTTTTCTAGGATTTTTTGGCTCTTTTTTCAATTATTTTGTTTAATGGTTTTATTTTCGCTTCAATGTGTAAGTCTCTGTTTTTTCCTCTCTAATCGTCGCGTGTTCGTAATTATGTATACTGCTTTATTCTGTATAAGCTGCATTCTTATTAGATTGCTTCTTGAAACCGTATACATGGCAATTGTTGGATATATCAAGGTAGGCTGTATCATGGCCTGGTAGATATTTTTCATATTTTTCATGTTTAGCTTTCTTAATCTGTAGAGTAAAGTTAACATGCCTCGTGCCTTGTTTATTCTCTCGGTCAGGTGTTACTTGTAACCATTTTTGGTAATAGTTAGGCCTAAAACTTTGCTTTCACCATTATACCTGTATCTCTCTACATCTATGTAAACGTCGGGTAGTTTTCTGCATAACTTTAAATTTATCTTTATTCACTTTAATTTTCCATTTGTGTTCATACTTGTTTAGATTTTCTATTTCTGTTGCCGTTACTCTGGCCTGCATCTGTGGGTTTCGATAAACACAGGGAATTGAGTGAGTGAAATCATCTGCGTATTGTATGTTCACACAACCCTCGTGCCTGGGTGGGGGAATGGGCGAGGTATACACTGAGTATAAAAAAGGACTTAAACACCCTCCCTGAGCGAGGCCCGCATTAAGTTTAAATCTTTCACCTTGGTAATTCCCCGTGTCTATGTATGCATATCTTTATGACATAATCGCATAAAATTCTTTTCAAATAGTTGTTCATTTCCAGATTTTAAAATTTTATGTTGTATACCTCTTTGCCAGACTTTATAGAATGCTTTCGATACGTCCTGGCATAAGATGTTTATACTGCATTTCTCTCCTTTCACTTTGCTTATTTTTTCTGCAATCACGCTGAGGGCCATCTCCGTATTCCTATTCTTTCTGAAGCGGAATTGTTGATTGTTCCAGAGATTGTTTTATGTGAGGTATTCATTTAATCTTGTGTTCAGGATTTTTTCAAACACCTTCCCGATGGAGTCGAGAAGGGATATAGGTCTAAAGTTTTCGACCTCCGAAGGTGGTTTTCCCGGCTTCGGTATGAATATCATTTTGGCTATCTTTAACTCATCAGGGAAGTATTCCGTGTTTATACAGGCGTTGACCACGTTCCTTATCCCTTCGAGTATATTATCCGCTGCTTCTATATAGTTTTTTGCTGGTGAGGCCCGATTTCACAGGGGCTTTTTGTTTAAAATTTGAAATGGTACTCTTTAATTCCTCGATTATGATTTTGGCGTTAAATCCATCGTTTGCATACCGTTCCTTTTCTACGTAGTGATATGGGAAAGTCCTCTCAATCTGTTCATTTAGTTCGTCAATTATTTGGTTTTCGAAGCCTATATAGTAGTTTTCGTTGTCCTCTTCACCGATGTTGAACACCCCTTTCCAGTGTTCCCTGAACAATTTTTCAATCTCTCGTTCATCTTTGATTAATTTCCCGTTTCTGTCCTTAATATTTATTTTTTCTTTATCTTTAGTATTTTCCATTCTTTTTATCTTTTCCTAATATTCTCGGGGCAATAGGTCGTTGTCAATATTTTGAACAGCTATGTCCCAGTTTTCTCTTTGTATGTCCGTTATTACGCTTAGTAGTTCTCTCTTCTTCGTTGTCAGATTGCGGTATTTTTCCCTTGACGTTACGTTTATTATTATGTCCTCGTTTATCGCTTTTATTTCTGCATTCTTAGTTTTCATTTCGTCTGTCCATATAAAGTATTTAACTGTTTTGTGTGTTTCTGGATATTGCATTGTCGTCAAATGTTTGCATTCGCGTCCTTATATTTTCCAGCTCACCGTCAATTTCTTCTAAAGTAGCTTTATTTAGTCTGCTGTGCGTAGTCATTCAATTCTTGTTTGTATTTTTCGCAGTCTGCTCTATGGTATGACTTCCATTTTTTAGTGGATATTTGTATTGGTTGCTGATTCACCGGTGATTAGTGTTGCTGTGTGGTCACTGCAGATAACATCTAGAGGTTCCATATGACAGTAGTTAAAAGGAATGTTATTGTTTTCTAGGCAAATGTTTGAAGTTGTCGCTGTTCTGTCTGTAATTAGCGTTGGGTACTCTGGTCCTAGTCTTCTTATTATCCATCTGTCTATTAGAGCTTGTAGGTCTTTTCCGGTTTGGTTTCTATTCCTATATCCTATGTACGTGCATATTTCGTTCAGGTCTTCCCAAAACAAAGTTGGAAGTCTATTGTTAAATATTTTCACAAAGTTATTTATTGGGAGTCCCGGTCGTTGCGGTGGTTGATTATTATATTGGTTAATTCCATTTTTACCTCAATTGCGAGGTAAGATTCGGTTAGTCCTTGCTTTGTTTTGTACTTTATTCCTTTCTTTATTGCTATTACTGCTCCGTCGTGTGTTTGGTTTGTGTGATT
This sequence comes from Ceratothoa steindachneri, assembly GCA_963969495.1. Lineage (NCBI taxonomy): Eukaryota > Metazoa > Arthropoda > Malacostraca > Isopoda > Cymothoidae > Ceratothoa > Ceratothoa steindachneri. The sequence continues at coordinate 141,434,400 of OZ018328.1, read as the reverse complement.
AGTCGCAATTACGTTGTAGTTCCATATTTTTAGTTTGTGAGTCTCAAGGTTAATCCCGTTATCTAAAATTAAAATGATGTCAGGATCTATTTCTTTAAAGATATTTCCGTATGTGTTTTCTTTATCCTTCTAGCCATTCGTATTTTTCTGTAGAATTCTTAATTTACTATTATCCATCTATGATTTCAGCCGTGTTTACTTGCAAACGGTTTGAGCGTTATTAACTTTTTAAATCTATCGTGACGCTGATTGGTCAATTATTGCAGTGCTTATGTCTAAAAGCTGATTGGTCAATTTGTTAACGCTAAGGTCTGTTATTCCACAAATGAACTTAAGTATGACAATTAAATGTATCTCAATCCTGATTGGTTGAATTTTGTAGAATTAGGAGTAGATAGAATGAATATTTATATAGATGTATTTTTGTGAAAAAAAAGAGTTACAAATCATTGTTATTCAAGAAGAAAGAAGTGGCCATATCCGTTCGCAATTTCGAAGCTTATTTCAGCTATTTAACAAGGAATAAAGAATCCAGCTATATATATTTTCCTTTATCCTAAGAAAGCTCTTGATCACATAATCCAGCCTACCAAACAGCGAGAGAGAAATTATTATCGAGCCCCTATATATTCATGGGTAGAGCCAAATGCAGCTATACTAAGCGATTGGAAGTGCTCACTATCGGCGATTATGTGGCGTAGGGAAAGGGCTCGTCGAAGAGCAAGTTGCCAACTCTAAATTTTATTCACTTATTAAAAATTGCAGGTAAATGCTATAAGTGAGACAAACATAAAAAAGAATGAATATTCTGTGGGATGGAGTGAATGAAGTGCGATAAGGTGTATCTCACCATGGTAGGAGTAAATAGAGTGTGGGACTGATTTCGCATGCGGAGTGGGATGATGCAATTATATAAATGAAGTTGAGATTTGCAAGCGTAGAACTGTGCATTGTTGTGGTGATTGGACGCTGCAATGAGGAAATTAAAGCAGAGAAAGTGAGGTTTTAAATGCCTTGTGTAGGGTGGTTGGTGAAATTGGGAATATGTATCAGTTGATGATTTAGGAGCTAGAGAGGGACAAAGAGATGAGATAACTGGGGCCTTTAGCGCACTTAAAAAGAATGAAAAAAAAGATAGGTTGTAGTGTTCTGTACTAAAAGAAAGCTATTTGTAGCAAACACACATTCGTTCAGTACATGAATGGTTTAGGCAAAGGAGAAGAGTATATATTAAGAGTATTATTAATTGATATGTAATATTAATTAATACAGAGTATGCTGCAGGGCGTATTTGATGTATAAGCGGTGACAAGTATGATTATGGGACTATGTGATCAACTGCCTCGTAAGATTTAATTGATTAGTGAATTGATTCGAAGATGTGAGGAAGGAGAAATCAAAATTAAAACATTATTGAATAAGAGAAAATAGGGAAGTATGTGAGAATGCTTGAAAATACACGATAGGTAATAAGTTGTGGGTTTATACCAAGAAACGAGAAGCAAAGTACGAAATAGCTGAATGAGGATGTGAAACGTGCAGTGAAAGGAAAAAATGTTGGGTACTTAATGTCAGTTTAAGAAAAGGTTGAAGGCCTCATTAACAGCTCATTAACACATCATAAATATGTAGGTGTAATTCGGCACGAACAATATGATGGCTGAGTATGTGCTTGCTATGGACGAGTAGGTTTAGTCTGCTTGATATGCGCCAACCCATTGGGGGGGGATGATGTTATCATTTTGGCCTAGTATTCCTGCTTGTTTTAGTACTTCACGTTCCAGATTCTGTAATGTCTATCGGAGACTACTCTTCTTTGGCTTTGAGAGAATTGCTGAGGGTCATTGGAACAGCTGTAAAAGGGGCATCTGCCTTGGAAGGATGATGGCTTAGGAGAAAAGATCGAAGACAATCCTTTCCACCTCCTCATGCACTACTGCTTCCTAAAGATACCCATCAGACAACAATAAATGAAGCTACTCATAAGCACAGATTAATACAAGAAAGTTTGTCTTTGCTCTCTGAATTTTAATGGTGGCAGTTATATGCAGGATGACTGCTAAAAATGTCATATTATAAACCATCATATATATAATAGATTTTCACCCTCAGAGGTGGAAGGATGAAATGAAAAGTATATGAAAAAAATAATTTTTCAGTTTTAGGCCAGAACATAAGATGCTCTCTCCGAGTCTTGGATCAACTTCCAAGATCATTTTTATCTCACCCTTCGAGCCTACCCTTGCTTATGCTTTTTTATTTGATGCAACATTCGGGCAGATATTAAAACAGTTTTGCATAGATAGAAAATCGGTATAATTGGTCTGAGTGAAAGTTTGCATGTACTTAATTGCAATGAAGCGATCACCTATAGAGTAAAGTAGACAATTAAGACTCAATAGATGATTTTTTTCGTCACTACCTTTTTAATTTAATCTGAAACTTTTTATATGGTGAGCTTCTTTGATTAAACTATGTACATTATCGAATCCAGCAATTAAAATATATTGCTCAAACACCATTGACGAAATTAATCAGCATCCTCCTGGATTTTCAACATTAATTTGTCGGACTTTCCGAAAGTACGAACCGCATTGCAAATGAGATATTAAAAAGTTCTTCGATTGCTATGATCCCGGGGAGCACTTCTATTCCTTCATATAACGAGACCATGAACAAGGAATCTTCATTCCTACTAGCTGCACTAGTATAGAGTATGCCAAAAATTTGCGAGAATCATTAAATAAAAGAATATTTAAAATATACCTATATTCACGTTAAAAATGCAGTACTTTGATAAAAAATGGTATTTATAAGATAATTCTGACTTCATTCCAGGCAGTTAATAATATGAGCATATTTACCAAAATCTATAGCACTTAATTTCTGACTGATTATCTGGCTTGCAAATTGTTTTTGGTACTAGGAAAATAACTCATATAAACAAGAGCCTCAGTTTACATCTGTGCATATCATTTACACGAATGGTAACTGCTATTCAAAGTATTTGATTCAAGTTCTGCACGAATGCGTGAATCACATACAAAGCACGGGTAGATGATATGATCGTGCAAAATCGGACCCATTTTTACTGGTCTTCCTCGTGTAGTTTAAACTTATGCCGTTAATATAACACCCGTAAGTCATTTTATTTGTGATATATAAACTATCCCTTATTGCTAATTTTTAAAATAGCTATCTTTGTAAAGGATGTAAATAAAAAATATCTTTAGTTTCATTTACATTTTATTATTTAAAGAGAAAACAAACAAGAGTAAGTCTCACAGAAATTTGGTAAGGAACTATTTGGAGATAAAGTAAAAATATGTGGCGATCCTTCTCCTTGCATTGAGTCCAGGAAGGTAACTGTTTGCATATCTAGAGTCAAGAGACCCGCATCGATCCTATTTTTGTTCGGTCAAGTTTATACATGCTTGATATTATGGGAAATAATGGATGTAATATCCTAAAATGTGGTGGTACTTAGTTATAGCAAACTCAAGATTTACTTCCAAAGTTGGTTTTGACTTCCGTAGACACGGAAGAAAATTTCAACCTCAAAATGAGGACATTTATCAGATACTATCACAATAATACGACTATGCCACGACCATAAATCACGATACTCTATTCTCAGGAAATAATTAGAAAAAAATATGCTCCAATTTTTATTAAGGTCTCCGAGACGATGAATAGCTTTGAAGTACATAGTAGTTAGTTGAATAATTTGACCCTTCACTGAGGTGAATTTTAGTTCTATACATCATTGATAACACTGGTCTGCGTCAAAAATGTACCTTAGGTTTTCTATAGTGTTTCTTAATAAAATTGACCTCCTTAATCTGAATCTGTCATCCGTTTTTCTCTATCACCCTCCAGTTTTTGCGATACAGGGGGTGATAATAATTTTATAGTTTATACATCTCCTATATTACATCAAATTTCAATAGTTTTTACACTGCTCTATTCGCAGTAAATTTTGTGTACATTTTAAGTAATTATGCAAATAGGTTTATATTTTGCAGGTTAAAAATTGCTTTGCATTATAATAATAAGAATAATAATAATAATAGTGGTTGAGTTAAAAATGAACAGAAAATGTAAGAATAGCTCGGACAAATTTTGCTATGTTTGCGGCAAAGTGACTTTTCCCGAGCAGCAAAGTACAATCCCTCCTGTAATTAAATCTTTGTATCATGCATATTTTGGAGTAAGGCTAAGAGATCAAGATAAAAGTTTTGCACCACATATCTGCTGCAAGGGATGCTACATAAGTTTAAGACGCTAGAGTCAGGGCGAACAGAAGTCCCTCTCTTTTGGTGTTCCCTCTCTTTGGTGTTGTCATGCTATTTTTGCATGACAAATCTTAAAGGTGAGCATTGTATCAAGTATTTAAGCTTTCTCTATTATACTGGCTCCTGAAAATTTCATTATTATGCAAAGACTTAGCATAAACTTAAAAACTAACATAGTTCACTTCAGCATGAACATATCCTTTACTAAACATTTATGTACTATCTGCAACTCCAAATCAATTCCTTTATGTAATATGCAATTATATTTCCCACATGTATAAATAAGAAGAATACACATAGTGTGGCATATCCGGATGTTCCTTCTGCCATCAAACCTCTGCCCCATGGCCCAGGAATTCCTATACCTTCTCCCCCTGAACATATAGAGGTACATGAAGAGATTAATATGGAAGTTGACCAAGATTATGACACATCTGAGTCTTATCAGGTTTCCACACATGATATGGTCGCAAGACCATTCACTCAAGTTCAGTTAAATGACCTGACCAGGGATCTGGGGGTTTCAAAGGCGAATACACAACTTCTTGGCTCTCGACTTCGTGAAAGTAATCTTCTCGCTTAAGAAACAACACATAGGGGGGTACAGAAATAGAGAAAAAGAGTTTCGAAGCTATTTTTTACAGCATTCTTCCAGCTCTTTAGTATACTGCGCTAATATTAATGGACTTGTTGAGGCCCTTGGAATTCCCTACAACCCATTAGAATGGAGACTGTTCATAGATTCCTCCAGTAGAAGTTTAAAAGCTGTGTTACTGAATATTGGTAACAAGATAACTTCCGTTCCTATAGGCCATTCAATCCAACTTACTGAAAGTTATGAAAATATAAAAAAATTGATGGATGCAATAAATTACTCTAGCTATAAGTGGAGGATATGTGGTGACTTAAAGGTAAGATCATTTTACACTTGGCATTTCTAAGCTTTTTGATATTGACATTTTCATTTTTAGTTGTTAATACTTGTATACACCTTTTGGTCAACTTACATTTTACAAGAATGCAAATCTGGAAATCATGAGTCATTTTTGAGTTATATTTTTTGTTGAAGTGTGTCCCTATAGGTTAATGCATCCTATTGGGTTAATGGGGAACTTATCCTAATTGAGAAGGTATACAACACAACTCAATAAACTCAAAATAAGATGTACATATATCCAATTAGTTCCAATACGATGATTTAATGCATCGGCATACAGGACTTTTCAGTACATATTCATATTCTTATTGTTTTAAGCAATATTACTTTGAATTTGTTTTTAGAAATATTACACTGAATTTACATACCTTGCTAAATTTTTTTCAGGTAGTGTCTCTTACGCTTGGGACGCAAACAGGCTACACGAAGCATTCCTGTTTCCTATGTTTATGGGACAGTCGTGCAGATAGTATGCACTATGAGAAGAAGGTTTGGCCTCCACGAGAAGCATTTAGAATTAGATCAAACAATGTGATAGCTGAACCTTTAGTGCCTCCTCAAAAAATACTCCTCCCTCCACTGCATATAAAGCTTGGCATAATGAAAAAATATGTCAAAACCCTTAATAAAGTAGGCCAAGCTTTTAAATTTCTTCTTCAAAAATTTCCACAAATCGGTGACGCTAAGCTCCATGGGGGAATTTTTGATGGACTTCAAATCAGGAACTTGATCAGCAATTTGATGCATTAATGAAGGACATAGAAAAAGATGCCTGAAAAGCTTTCAAAGCTCTAGTTAACAATTTTCTAGGCAATAAAAGAAGCCTAGAACAATATGTTGCCCTGGTCAATCAGCTCTTAACAAGTCTCAAACATTTGGGAGCTCGAATGTCTATAAAGATACACTTTTCACAGTCCTATCTAGATTATTTTCCCGACAACTGCGATGATTACAGTAAAGAACAGGGGCAAAGATTTCACCAGGACATAAAAACAATGGAATCCAGGTACCAGTGTAAATGGAACGGAAACATGCTTGCTGACTACTGTTGGTGTTTGAAGCGTAATGCACCAGATGACAGGCACAAACAAAAATCGTCAAGGGCGTCTGTTCTTCGAAATTATAATTATTTTCTTTATTATGTTGCATTCTTTTATTTTTTGTTTATTAAAAGAATTATAGTTTACATACGTGTATTCATGTTTATATGATATAACAGTAATAATGCATTATTAGATAGAGAAAGTTTTTTTTTTTAAAATTCAGAAAAATTGAGGTAATCTCAATGAAAATGGTGTATGCTGTACTGAGAAAATCTGACCTGATTGAACAAATATACATTCATTTTTGAGCTCAGGAGGCTGGATTCATTAAGAAACCACAAAGAAATCCTGGGGAACCTAAAAAAAATTTCAAACGCAGGCCTGTGTAATAGAGTTAGGCATAAGTGAATATCAATTTGCATATCTAAACATGTTTGGAACTAATTTTATTCATTGACCTTATTTATTATGTTTCTAAAACTTTGCTACACACTTGGTCCTCACATCCTCTTTAAAATTTGATTCGCTTCTACATCGCTAATTCCTATTTATCTAGCGATTTTTCCGGGAATCATTTGGTCATTTTGTATGAAAAAACCACAAGAAAGTTTCTTCGCATTTTCATGATTTTTGCCCATGACCAAAACGCAGGCGTCGATTGAATACTGCTTGAGTATCATCAAACCCATTAGATTATTGTATCGGTTGCAGATTATGAATCATCTATATTTTTTAGCAAAATTTGTCAGATAATTTCATGTACTTATGTCCTAGTACGCAATCACCATATGGGGGTTGAAAAAACCCCAAATTTGTTACAATACAAATTTTCGTCTTAACTACCATCGTGCACAAAAGTCGCGCACTACGCTAGTTTAATCCCAACTATATTTTATAACCTGTTTGTGAGAATAAATCAAGAAGCGGCATATTTTCAGAATACTCGTATATGGGTGAGTAATTTAGCATCTCTAGGTTTTGGCTAGTGTTGTTAGTATTGTAGCAGGATCGTCTATTTTTCTATGATTTTAATACTTAAACCCCGCTGTTTACTAAGTGTACCATAACCAAAAGAGTTTTGAATAAATTAAATTTATTTTTAATTTTTAAATTTTAAATTACATAATATAGTATAATCTCTTTGATCAATAAAACAATCACAAAAAATAATTTAACCAACAAATTTTATTCTATATTTTAGCGTCCAAATAAATATATATTTTTGTGGAGAGCAATATTCATAAATCATTGAAATCCTGCGAAAGGCTAAGCTGGTCAAATTTAATGATAGACACTTTTTATCATAAAAGTACTAAAGGCCAATGAGATCCCTTGTCCAAACTAAACTAGCTGTTCAGTTCTTATAGGACCATCAGTACTTTTTGATGGTAGTAGATTCCTAATATTTTCACTTTCGTTTCATTCTTGATTTTACACTTTTCCTTAAGGTTTCTCTGCTCTTTGATCGTCAATAATGCAATGAAATTGCAATGGAAGAGACCATCTGAATTTTGTTAACAAAAGTAATTTAACCTTGATATAATTATTTATCTTCTATAAATCTTTGAATAGTTTTCAGTGACTATCACTAGGATTCGCTGTCCTATGTTGCCACGTAATAATATATTTCATAACGCTTTATGGTGGAAAATTAATTATAGGGATAAAAAAGGCTAAAGGTTAATGCGAATATTTTGTGTTTTGGACATTAAAATTAAATAAATATATGAAATTTATGAAGTTAATTCAACATATAAAAGAAAAATTAAAGGGAAATTTGGCTCCTAGTCTTGAAACAAAATCGTTTCAAAATGTTTCGACGGTAATGCTTGTATTTTAATAACGTAAAAAAAAATTAACTAAATTTATATTATTTTATTGGTAAATGCTCTATATAATTTATTTATAATTAAATATACCACAAACACCACTTATTATTAAATAGTATATTAAATTGTCATTATCCGAAAGAAATTCAGCGTAGAGTGTGACATGAATAATGGTGACGACTGTAGGTTTGAAGACCAGTGAAGAACGATTGTGCGTAAAAAATTATTCTTGATATGAATGGTCTTAAGTTATAGTTAGAAAAATCTATTAAAAAGAGCAAAGAATATTTAATTTGTTTTTCCGTAATTTATCTTGGAACATAAGTTGTCATTAGATATGCATAAGTCCTTTATTACTTATAATTTCGAAAATTAAATTTTTATATGGGAATTTGTCTGTTAGAGAGGATATGGCTTTTATTTTTGTGGAACCAAATATTTATTAGTTTTGGTTATCACTTCCTCTTTCACACACTCAGCAAAGCCTTTTTCTCGCTCCATCTCTTATATTTTCTCTACATTTAAACCCTAGAATCAGGATGAGTCTAGAATCCACTCTATTTTTCACTTTTCTTGCCTTAACAGCGTTGCCAGTTCTTCTTTCAGTCTCTCTTTCTCTCCCTGCGTATTGTGTTGTTTGCATTCTACCATCAGGTGTTCTAAGCTCTCTCTCTCTGATCCCATGGGTACCACTCACAGTCATCTCACCCACTACATCTATATGTTCGTCCCCTTACCTCCAGGGATCCCGTTCGTGTTTTGAATAAAAGTTGGCTTCCATAGCTTCCATCATACACTTCTTCCATGGAAGGCTGTTTTTTATACCTGCAGATATTCAGACTTCTTTTATTATTTACTGCCCTTCTCCAGACGCTCTGTACTTCCTCTAGTATATCTGCTTCAGCTCTTCCTTTGATCCCTGCTCCCCATATATTGCTCCCAATTCCTACTTCATATATACCTGTCTCGTCCACCTATGCCACTATGATGCATTATTGACAGCATATATGTACATAGCTTGCCCAAGTCTCAATTCCTATCTCTTGCAGCCTCAGTTTACGCTTTGATTTCATCTTTACAAATCTCTCTTTATACTTAATTGACGGCAGAAGGCTTGCACTACTAGAGAGGAATTGGCTCCTAGTGCAGTTATTGCAATTTCCTTTTATTTTTCCATTCATTCTATTTATACTTTCGTCACTATAGAGATTTCATAAGCAATCACAATTCTTGTGACTCCAATCCGCCTCCACAGCTTCCTTATCATCTTAAATTTATTAGCCTATTTAGTTGCCACTCTTTCAGCATGCTTACAATTCTTAGCATGTTAATCTCATTCTGTCTCATGATTTTATTGCATCTATTCAAGTGTAAGCTCCCATACCTATTTACCTATACTCATTTACCACTTATACTTCGCACTTCGTTTCTACCTTGCCCAACTACCATTGCTTCGCACTTTCCTCTACTTAACTTTACTTTTCATTCATCCCCATATTGACGCACAATATTAGGAAGCCATTGAAGACCTTCTTTAATTTTATTAAGCAGAATGATATCATCTTGGTATACTAAGCAAAAATTCACCAACCATGATTCCCTTTCCCCCCTCTTCCCTCTTGTTATCAGGTTCTCTATAAAATAAGTGAAGAAACTAGGAGATATGGTAAATCCATGTCTGACACCTATATTATCTCTCAACATCTTGTTTTTATTCCTTTTAGATTTAGTTTTACTATTTATTCCTAAATAGCCTTTATATAACATTCGATATATCTTGAGCTACCTCCAAATCTCTAAGTTTCTCAAGCAATTTATCTCTATCTACTCTATCGACCTTTCTCTATATCTAGAAAGCTTACATATAGTAATCTATAATCTATCTCGTTTCCTCGCTCTTTCTCTTGCCTTTTAGAGAATATACAAGTTGTCCATGGTTCCTATTTCAGCCCTAAATCCATTTTGATCATCCCCAATTATCCTTTCCTGTTCTCCTCATTTCTTCAACTCTTTGACATAATGCTGTCAAATATATTCTTTACCACACTTAATATAGATAGATATTGACCTGTAACAACCTATCTATTTATTGTCCTTTCTTCAACCTTTATAAATCAGGTTGATTCTGGTTGTTGCTATGTCTTGGGCACTTACGAGTATATATTCATTCTTGCTAACCTATTTTTTTATATCATATTACTGATTCTCACCCGTCTGTCCTCTGCTTCTTAAATTATTTTTTTTAGCTTCCTTTTTTCTATTTCTTCTCCTTTGGCCCTTTCCTGGAGAAATTCACCCGAGTATTCCTCCATTTGGCTCTTTACTTTTATTTCTCCACACTCTCCCCTTCCGGTGTTTTTCTCCCTCCTTATTGTGTCCATGCAGGGCCTTACTCATATATCTCCACTGCTCTCTTTTCCAAACATTCATCTCTAAACTGTTCAGCCTTTTTATCCTCTCAGCATCTTCTTTGTTCTTTGCCTACATATTGCTTGTGTCACTCTCCACTTTTGCATCATATATTCCAGTTTTATCCCTTCAACTCGTCCTATATACTGTATACCATCTCTCCTCTCTCCCTTTTATGCCTTACTTTTCTCAATTCTCTATTCATGTTTCTCCTGTCAAGATATTCTTTCACCACCACTGCTTTCCACTATCCTTTGCTTTACCTTTTACAATCTACCTGGATCCGTTTTTCTCTAATTTCTTGCATAGCCGCTTCTTTAATTTCCCTTTCAAATTGAACATAATTATATCGCATATCATCCAAAATTATTATTTCCGAGAGACTTTGATCCATTCTTTCATCGTAAGCTCTCCAATCTGCTTTTTTTCTCTTCCCTAAAATTATCTGTAGCCATCCATTTTCTTTTACCCCTACTCTTTATAATTGTGAACATTTTCTTACCGATGTACACAAAGATTTATGAAAAGGTAACGTTAAATCACAAAAACGATAAAAGCCAAAGTATTTTATTAAATCACTTTTTGAAGGCCTCATTCTAACTCGTCTTTCTCGCATCCGCTCTGTAAAGTTACTGCTCAGGTAAAAGAGGTATTTTAGCAAATCGCTAGATATCCGAAATCTAGTTCAAGAAAGAAGACATATATGCGTCTGCGGGATTGATGGAGATTCCTCTTGTTTATATTTGACATGATAGCAACCCTAAAGGGGAAACTATCCATATATTTTTGCCTACTTTCCCACATTTCACACACGCTAGAAGCAATATTGCTCGACCACATCTGCGCTCTGAACTACTCTAAAGTAGGGCGTAGTCACACTAAAGAAGCCCCTTTAGGGGGCGTGAAGTGGAGATCCCGAGGAACGTGAGTCAGAAATTTTGTGGATATGCCTAATAGTAATACGACGAATTATGTAGGGTGGTCGAGGAATGAAACTATATCTACTAAGGCAAATAGGGACTCATATGACATTAAACAGAATAGGACCCGTCTATCTCTCTTTCCTTTACAAATTCACCTGAGGAGCGAGCAGTTCAATGACAATCAGGAGAGCGCACACAAAAGAAAAAAGTAGCCTACCCGTTCGATAAAGTGATGATCGGGACACCACCCACGAACGTGAATGCAAGTAGTTTCGAATGCCTTCGAGTACAACTACCGAATATTGAACAAGAGTTAACAAGGCCGGATAAGGAGAACTATGCAAGATAATCGACGGACAATTGAAGGTTGTCCGTGATGAGAATCATAGACGTTGCAAATGATTACGTCGTGATCTGTAACACGAGAGTGGCATAGAAAAGCTAGTCTTAATCATAGGAGTGGAAACACTACCAAAGGCAAGACTAGCACCAAGAATTTCACTTTAAATTAAAGGATTGGAAACTTCTTATGCATGTAAATAGACATGTGTTGGCTCTCACACAAAAGATAAAATAAAAGCTGAAATAAAGAAAAAACACGCGAGAATAAGAATTACAGAAGTTATTAAAATCGGAAGTCAAACATATCTTTAAGATGTTGTGGGCAACAACGAAAAAGACCCCAGAATAGCGTAAAACGGACACTTATTATTCAATATTAGTCTTCCCAGAACACATAGAACGATAGAAGCATATCCAAATTTAGATATGTTTCAATTGTTTCTAAATGGAAAACCACTTGACATAACAGTGCCAGAAAAAGAACAAATGTGTTCAGAATGCGGCAAAACAAGAGACTTTTAGAAAGAGTGAAACGAAACCCACTTGGTCGCTAGAATTAATCATAAATATTACCAATAATAATTGTCCCTGGATACCAACCGCCAAGACTGAACTTCACTCCTATGCACAATATAAGAAGAGGGTTCGTAACGATATTCATCAGAGACCTGAACGCAAGGTGTAGAGCGAATTGCTACCACAAATGAAATCGAAATGGATGAGAACTTCGAAATTTTGATCGAAAGGAACATATTCAAAAGAATTGATCCAGACTTTCCTACGTACGCCACTGGCTGAACTGATAGAATAACAGATGTCTCATTAAACAGCCACTACATGCTTTGAAACATCAACATGCAACCCATCAACAATATCATGTAGTGATTACGTGGGAACATTAGTGGAAGTCAATCAGAACTCAATGCAAGTACAAGTACCGGAAAAGAAGAGCTGCATTAAGGAAAGCTGGGACGAATACAAAGAAAAGAATACTAGAAAATTCGGTCCAGCCGATCCTAATAAAGCTAACCTGAAAGAAGTGGCTGAACAAATTGAGTTTATTTAATCAAGTCTCATTAAGGCAGAAAGCAAAAATATACCAAAAAAGAGACAGTACACACTCCCATATCCAAGATGGAAACAGTGATGAAGGAAAAAACAAATGACTAAGCAGTGTCTATGAACGAATAGCGATATTAGGACCAACCAAAGAAAGGCAAACTTAGCATCATTTCAGAAAATATTACCAAGGCTAAAGCAGAGAAAAATTACATCGATTTAGTTCTCAGAGATGTGGGAAAAGCCTTTGACAAATTCTGGGTCAGGGGCATGCAACACAAGAACTTGAACCTCCAGATGAACAATAATCTGGAGAGAATTTTCTGCCACTATTTAAGAGCATACGTGGTAGTCAATGAATACAAAGGACACGAGTTAGAATTGGAAGCTGGATTCCCGCAGGGCAGCTGTCACAGCCCTACGCTGTATTCGATTTATACAGCGGACCCGCAACACTTATAATGCACGAATGCCTTAATAATCGATTCGCAGATGAGTTCAGTCATGGACAACAGCTATAGAGGTCAAAAACATCAACCAATTCGAGAGGGACTAGAAAATAAGAGCAAACATCAGAAAATTCATCGTAGTTCCTTCTTGAGAAGAAAGGTAGCTGATATTAAATTACAAGGTGAGCTTCACCGATATCATCTGGAAGGCAAAGTACTAAGCCTAAAGATGAGAATAGGATTATTCATGGCTGCCTACTCATTGCCAGAGTTATATTTGATATAATATAAAGAGTGCTTAAAGTATGAGGAATACAAAGGTAAATATGACAAAAAAGCACACCTTATACTTGGAGAATTTAAAATCAAGTCATTACTTTATTATTTGAAATATTTAGTAAGTATATTAGGTTAATTTTGAAATTATGCCCGCCCTCGAATTTTTTTGTTTTTTAATGTAGACAATGTTTGTTCGTGGGTAAATTGCAAAAAACTGTTTTTTTGTTTTTTGTTTTCAGGCTATTGCAATCGCATCGTATTGCATTATATATCCTTTTTAAGGTAATTTCAAAATAAAGGGCTTCGCTCCCCATACCCACCACTGAATTGTGGAAGGTTGTACCCCCAGATCCCCCACAATTTTTAAATAAACTCGTAATATTCCTAATTCGAAAGCCTAACATTAGATTATGATTTAAAAGGCGATTGAAAAATGTCGTTAGGCCTCTAATCTTTCTACCGCGTTGCTTGACTTTAGACATATAAGCTTACCAAAATGGCAACCAATCTATTTTTCGTCATAACATCATAATTAGAAATTTTACCACATTAAGTAGTGAAAGATGTATGTATATAGAGTATATCTACGATATACTCTTCTATTAGTATACACTATATAGCAGTTGCGTATTTTTTAAAAATAGAGATATTTATAACAAAGCACCCACAAAATTCTAGGGCGGCCATAATCCCCAAATTAACCATTTAGTATAATGCTGTAAAGTTAATTAATCTTCGAACAAGACTTTTGCCTTCAAATCGTAGGCAGCCTTTTTTTGCCTTTCTACATTTTGGAACAAATTTTAATCTAACCGTTTTCTGAATATCAATTTTTTCGCTTTCCAAATAAATACAGACCTTCTTTTTTTTTTTAAATGCTCATTTATTTGCGAATGTTTGAATTTGTAAAGGAAATTGAAGTAAATCTGAATCACAAATAATTGTATGTTCCTTTGAACAAACAACATTTAATGCTTTAAGGAATTAAATGTGGTTTCTTCAATTGACCCTAAAATATTCAAAAGCAGGTAGCGGCAGTTGGAGTTCCTCATTTATATAACATAGATGCAGCATTTGCATTACGGGCAAAATGGCCCTTACCTTGTCTTTTTCCGCCAATGTCCCCTATTAAATAAAATGTTACTGGTTCGGTTTATTAATTAAAATTAACCTTTTATTAGAATTGGAACAAATGCTCAATTAGCTCAAAGACAATTACATAGGTCGCTCAATTCGATGAGGAAAGGGTAGACATCCCCAATATTTCCTTTAGAGATGTGGAACTTGTATTTCCGCACTTTAAATGGAGAAGACGGGACTCGAAATCATACAGAGGCCGCTAACACAAGACTCCAAATAAAACTTGGCATTGATCATCTTGTTATTACGAAATTTATAGATAGATTGAGAGATATTCAAAAGGGGCAAGATCTTTATTATGAACAACTTGCAGGAAGAAAAGCTCCCCCAGTCATGTTAAAAAAGTATAGAGAAGATGATAACCAAATTTTAAATATTCTTTTAGCGTTTGATAACAGATCACTGTCGTAGAATTCCCCCCCTTTTTGTTCTATTCTAAGAGTGCTAAGAGTGTCTAATATATATTGATATCTTGATATCTTAAAGAACAGAGCCGTTCCGAAACACGTAAGGATATAAGAGAAACGCACAATAATCCCAAAATAAACTTATATTTTAACCTTTATCAATTGAATACATAACATTTAAACATTAACTACAGCAATACTCTAAATACTATTATAAACAAGAATTAATTCAAATAATTTGACCGTCTAAAATTGGTTAATTTCTCTACCCACAACAATAATATAAGATTTAGGCTTACGGACTCATCTGGAGTTTAAAAGGCCTCGGAAATGTTATTGACTCACGATGCGTGCCGTCTGGTCAGATGTAGACGGGCAGGATCACAAGGTCGTTTTATCGAGGGTAGCAGCTGGGGGGTTCACACGATATTCCGGGAGGGGGGGGTTCTTCAAGGATGAGAACAATTACGGTGCTTCATGCAACACCTAGGCAGTCGTGGTCTCTCTGGCGAGAGGGAGTCGAACTTGGTTCTTAAATAAAGTTAACTTGGAGTGCGGTGTGACCACCGAGTAACGAGCTCGAGGGTGAGCTTTTCTCCTTCGTTACTTATTTCTTCATGGACGAGGACTGAACTCGGGGAGAGTCTTCTTCAAGGGCGAGGATCGATGAGGCGGGGTTTCTCTGACGAGAACACGTTGAACTTGGTTCCTCACCAAGTTAACTTATGAGTTCGGTGTAGCCACCGAGTAACGGGCTCAAGGGGGAGCCTTTTCCTTCTTCTTTTCTTAATTCCTCAAGGACGAGGAATACCCCTGGTGTTTAAGGTGCACCAGGACATGAGAAGTCTCTCTGGCGAGAGTAAGTTGAACTTAACAAAGTTAACTTATCGTTTTGTTTGATAACCAGGGTATAGCTCGAGGATGAGCTTCTTCTTAGACCCTTAAGGTAGGCAGCCCTGCCTCTCTTGCAGGGTACTTCTTGGTCTGGCGAGCCAAGTACTCTACCTCTCCAGTCTCGGTAGTTCGGTTTAATCCGAAGACTTCGTCACCTAGAGACTGACGTATACTACCTCGATTTTCCTCAGAGTTCCTCATTTATACCTCGTCACCCCACTGGGAGAGTGGTAAGGGGTGGGGGGAGGGTCTTGAGGACAGCCCCAGGAGACTTCTTATGCCCAACGGTTTTTCCCACCGACTCTTACATCGGCTCCTCGTTAGCCTTCGAGCTTGGGAGAAACACGTCTCCAATTTATTATTTGACGTGAAACTGGATCTCACTCTCTTGGGGGAGATCATGCATTTTGACCTTTAGGGTCTTTCATGGCACCGAGTGGTGCAGCACTGCGGTCACGTGTTTGGCCCGCCGAGGCCTGGGCCGGATGTCTTTGCGGTTCACGCTTTGTGACTCCACCAAGAGTGAACGGGGGATGGGGGAAGTGACGATTCCCCTACAATCACCATTGGAATATTTACGTGGCATAACAGAGGATTTAAAATAAAGTAATTTGATATCAGCTTTTAATTTCATTGCTTTTTTAGATTTAATCTCAAGATTGCGAAAAGTTTTCTTAGAAATAAATGTTAATTTCGTCAAAATGATCTTTGATAAAAATATGGAGCTGTTTTGAATACTTCTAGTTATTCATTTTTATTTATTTCTACTGGAGCTTTGTTAATATGCTTAAAAAAACCTTTTCAAAGTGTAAAAAGGCTAATATCTCTGTTATTTATACTAGTGCAGAATCACGTGTTAACTGGTGCAACACTATATTTTTATCTTTATGCCATTTTCTATAAATTTATTGAGTTGTAATATTTATATTTAGGATAAAAATCTAAGTAATATACATATATTTACGAAATTCATCTTTTTTAATGTTTAAATTTGGTTGTTTGTCTTTAATTTGAATTGCTTCTTGCTTGTAGTTTCCGGCCTTGTTCACTGTTGGATTGGTAAATATTTAAAATTATTTTTTGATGTTTATTTTTGTTTGTCCATATACTGTTCTTAAGTGTTCCCTAATTTTGGGAACGTTTGAAGCGGTGTTGTTGTGCTATGGTCTTTAGTGTGTTGTTAGTTGTATATATTTAAGTGAAATTCATGTGGTACTCGTATATCAGTTGAACTGCCTTGGTAACTTTATTTATCTTTCCATATACAAGGTATGCTTATTTTCCTTTTGATTCTTTATACTTTAAGCACCTATTCCATAATATAAAATATAGCTTTGTCGATGAGTTAGCTAGCGATGAGTTGTCTGGTAATGAGTTGGCGGGTGATGAGTTGGCGGGTGATGAGTTGGCGGGTGATGAGTTCGCGGCGATGAGTTTGTGCTGATAAATCGTATCTATCCCGCTAACGATAACTTAAAGAGGCTACATAAGACAGGTAATCGAAAAAAATAGATGGAAAAACCTTGTGCTAAGAATCCTATATTCAATAATAGACTTAAGCACCAGGAACAAAAGAAAAATGTATCTAGCGCTCGGAAAGCAGGCGTTCATCTTCTCTACCATTCCCTTAAGCACCTTATCAAATGTAGGAAAATGAGATCTTCAGAGAGTTCTAAACAAAGGCCTCTATTTAATCACTAACACCAGAAGAAACAATAGAAGGAACCAGAGAGCCCTATATATAGATGCAAAATTGAACCGCTCACCATCGTCATCAAAAACAGAGCGGAGAGAAATGTGGAGGAAATTCGAATAGTGGAAACACCATTGCACACATAATGAATAATAACATCAAATCAAGAAAGTAACCAGCTCTTAAGGAGTTCAACTGAACGTGATACACCCTAACGAAACAACAAATAATCACCTAGAAAGTCTTCCAAAGATAAGTGACTCCAAATGTTACTAGCCAAATATGACACTAGAATCTTAAAGTGAATACACTCTAAGTGAAAACAGTGAAGTGTAAAAAAAATGTAAAGTGCAGCATAAATTAACTTTGTCTCAATAGTAAATTGAGACAAAAGTGCTCAACTACAGTGAAGAGAAAAAATAAAGTACTGAACTAAAGTGGAACTATTGTGGGACCTGAAAGAGGAGTGCGACAGGAGAGAGGGATGGGTCGATCTGGGGTCTTCTCTACCCCCTCTTGTCGCTTACTTCGCAGGAGGGGGTGGAGTGGCGACCGATTCATCTATTTCTTTCACACCAAACAATAATTACCTTTTGTTTTTACCATGCTGCTTTTTATAAAACATCCTCTCTTTGATCCCGCCATTCCTTTGAAGTTTGTATAAAAAAATAGGTCTATTGAACGTAAATTATGACATATAAGTGCAAACAGTGCTCAATGCTTATTCTTTAGAAATACAACGGTAGAGAGGGGACCTGCTCCAAAAATAACATATTGTTTGTGGAGTTAAAGGATACCGATGCTCTCTCTCGGTTTGTGTCGTAAGAGGCGAATGAACCTGAATAGCAGGTGTCGGTCAGGGTAGCCATGGCTACCAAGATACTTTTCCGCGAGCTATATAAAGTCCAATTAAATAGCAAAAAAATGCAACGCATGGATTTATTCAAGGAACAAATTCCAACAGTCTCGGAATTAAGTTTTTCAACTATAATAATAAATTACGTTACGCTAAGTTAATCTTTGGTAAGTTTGCCCCAGTAGTATTGAAGGTCTCAGTTCCAGTGCACACGGAAAAATACACACTCATGTGCACATTAAATCACGTATACACGTACATGATCTTTCAGCCCGAGTCTACTCCCTTTCTCCCCCCTTTACTGGTTGGTCGCCAATTAATAATTACAAAAAATTATTTACATAAAGAGCTAATAAAAGCTGACAGGGAGTCACTGTAGAGTAACTTTTGAAATGACATGTAAGATCCCTTTGAAACCAAAAGGTATGGCTCGATAACTCACTGGGAGTTTAACACGCTTACGAAATGCCTTTCTCCAAACCTTTCCCCCTCTCACCTCTTTCACTCAACCGTGTTCCCTGGGACTGAAACTCATAAATGGTATATGGATATGACTATCAACATTCTCTCCATCATCATCAGCTCCAACTAGGCGTTTCATAGTATCGTAGATTATTATATCCTTCGTTTGAGTGTTAATGGTTAATCCTTTAACACGAAGTATATACCTCACCCCACTCGCCATTTGGATACGTACCGAGTAGGATTTGGGACACGTAGATCATAATGAATCTCCATACGCATCGTCACCGTAGACATCTTTGATCTCATCGATGAGATCACCTAGGCATTCTCCAAGTTAAGGTTGTGGGTCATCTTTCCTAGCCATAAAGATAGAACTGTCTTTATAATAGTACAACAACCTTTTACCCAACGAGTCTAAGAGGCCATAGAGCTTGATTCGAGCATAGGCGGTTGTGAATGCTGCAATTGGAAGATTCGCTACGTGGGAGTCAACTTCTACATGCCCAGCATTCTCCACTTTCGCGATGTATGCATTGCCAACTAAAAAAACGAGTTCACAATGTAATCGTCGTTTTTGATAAGGTCGATTACATCATGTTCCGAACAACAGATGACCTTTTTCATACTGCAAATCTTCTGAGCGAACTTTCCACAGAGACTGTAAAGGAAGAAAATATGATCAGAATTAATGGGCTGTTTTCTGTATTATTATTTATTATTATAAATATTATTATTATAATAATAGTATTAGTATTGCCTTCAAGTTTTAGAAATTATTGACTTCATATTCTTTGCACAATGAGTTAATATTTCAAAAAATTACATTTTGAATGTAATATATCAATGCAAAAAAGACTAATCGCAGGAAGAAATCCTTACCTGTTTAGACAGAACTTAGCTTTAAATCCCTTTCCAGGATTCCTTTCGATGTTGTTTATTTGGATGTTTATCCCCTCAGCCTGATTCACCCTCTTGGCGTATTCAACTTTCTCCTCTCCAACCACTCCTCGGGAAAATCCAGAAGCTTTTATTTTTTTCTAGAAATGTTTTTATATACTTTGCAAAAAACCTATCAATCTTTTCAAACTCCCAAAATTCGTAAATTTTCTTGATCCTATACATCTTTTCCAGGGCAAGTTGCAGTTCCGGGTTTGTGTACACTCCGCAAATAATACGTTGCTTTTCAGAGTGATCGCACTTGCGTGAGTTTTGCTAAGCGCATGCGGTAGAGTGTGCAAAAGTGAGTTTACCATCTATGGATTGAGGAAGAACTAGAATATACAGATTATTAGGAGGGAGAATATCAACTTTCACGATACCGAAATATGTCTCATTCCCCCCCCTCGGTGAATTCTGGAATAGACGGAATTTCTGGCGCAGATACGCAACATCGAAGTGATCCTACGTGGTATGGATTGTTTTTCATGCAATACGGATATAAGGAGGAAAAATTGTCGCAATGGATTTTCACATCTTCGGATGGTGGGAAGCATAATATAAATGGGTAAAATCTGCCGCCAAAAAGTAGACTCCTCACATTCAATACACCATTCACTACATCGGTGGAGATTATTAACTGCCTCATGTCGTCCAGGAATGGTTGGCATCATGGTTTCAAATTCACACTCCCAGAGAATGATAACCTTGTATTTGCTACCGGGAAATCGATCACTCTCTATTTTCTGGTAGTAGCAATCCAACGACCCACGCCCAACAATAGAAACATCTTGTTTGAGATTACAGTCCTCTTTATGGCACCAATGTCAATACAATCCATGAAAGAGAAACACGATCCCTCCTCCTGATGTTGAAAACCCGCTAGGGAAAAATACTCTTCCACCAACAGAAAGACTTCTCTTACCACCGTTTCTTGCATGGAAAATCGGGATTCCTCTAACATGTTCTTCAAACATAAGTCAACGTATGGCCTCATAAAAAAAAGCTTTTGATGTCTTCCTGTGAATAATTGCAATCGAATTTCCTGGTAAGAAGACATCTTTATACAGCTTGTAACACAATGAGGCTATTGTTAAATCTTCTGATGAAAGAACTTCTAAACTTCTCAAAACACAGGCGAAGGATAGAAACATCTTGAATGTAATACACCCTGTACGAATATTATATTTTTCTTACTGCTAATTCAGGTAAAAATTACTGTCAAAGTATAATTTTTCCTCATTGCTCATTTTCTCATAGTTAAAAGTCCATTTTTCAAGAACCGGTTTAGTATAATTCAAAGTTTTCTCTGAAAGAAAATCGAAGGAAAATAACCTTTTTCCATTTCGGAGATTCCCATTGTTTTTGGCAGTCTTTTCAAAGATGTGGGCATGAATACCAGTGTATCCTTAAAAATTATGTCCTGAACGAGCTCTCTCTTAAAGATATTTCGTCCCCGCTTCATTGGATTCGAAGTAAAGAGTTTAGGATTAAAATATTAAAGAAGCTCTTCATAGATGAATTTGCCATCGAATTTGGCATTATTATGTGCCATCACATTTTCTCTCGATCCTCTTATTCGTATTAACTCTTCTATAAAAGGTTTACAAGGGGAGTTTTCAGTTCTCGACCCCGGTTCTTATATTTATCATATGTTTCATTCTCATTATCAAAACAGACTTCACAGATTATCTGCATAACCAATATATAAGGAAAAGGTATGAATGATCCCACTTTCTTATAGGTTTCAATGTCATAATACACGGAATTTCATTTCTTTACTATCGACTTTTTTGACCTCTTCATCCAGAACGTATGCTCTGTTCCATCCACTTTATAGTATGTATAACATTTATAACAAAATAACTTCTCACACTCGTGTCGTCTCATTCCGTTTGCACGCTGCATGATTATCTGATTACATCTATGATTCCTAGAAATCTCCACACAAGTATGAAGCTTCTTGTGCTTGTCAAAACCCGATTAGTTGTAGAATGATTGATTGCACTCATTATATAAAATCCCTCGATTCCTTTCTCCATCACAATGCCCAAGACATTGACTGCACACCCCTTCACATCTTTGAGATGGGCCGTTACGTTGTCATGGAACATATAGCAAGAAAAACAGACACCGTGATTTAATAAGAAGTATCTTTTTTAATATATATATCACTAATGTTTCGAATTTAATAGTAGATTTCACCTTCAAGACCAAGGAGTGGGGCTGATTTTACGGATATGTTGTTCATTGGAGTAATTTGAATTTACGTTCATCTCCTGTAGCCGTAAATACAAAGATCCTGCATCTCTGCTTGCGTTCTATCAAGGAAAACTGATCTACAATGACATTCTCTTCGAACTCAAGATTACGTTTTCTCGCAAATTCCTGAGATTCTTTTATTATTGTCGAAAGCCAGAATTTTTTTTGCAAGAACATTCACCTTCATTTTTTTCGCGAGGATTGAGGAAACAAATGCGCAGCCTGTAAAATTGATATTTCCTCTATATATTTTATTTCGATCAAATCGAACATTAGATGGTATTATAACATGACCTGCAGGAATCCTATAAATACGAACTACGAGATTAAAGGTTCCAAACTCAATTATATTCGCAGATTGGAATGATTGGAATACTGTCTCGAATCGTACTATGATATAATCGAATAGGATCAATTCGCGCAGTTGAACGAATGGAATGTGTAAATAGATCGTATCTTCGGTTGCATCCGCAACTTCCAAACAAATATTTACGTGATAATTGCCCTCCTGAAGCCATTGTACTTGTAGATTCAGTATATGTCGTGAAAACTCAGGCACTACTCGCCCAAGACCAGCTTCTTCTGGTTTCTCTTCAACTACACGGTATAAAATGATGAGGTTTGCATGTCTGTTTTCTCTTAAGGGAATAATTTTTACCCTAGAATGATTTTCTCTTTGCTGTAAAGGATATTCTTGTGTATGAAGGTATGAAGTTCTACACGGTTCATTTACTTCTCCATTGAAAAAAAGAATGGTGTTGTTCGTTGATCTATCTTCTATGTTTAAACGTCCACCTTCTATTGTGAGTTCGACATCTTCAGTGTCGGAGTTCAATGATGATCTAAAAAGCGAGAAAAAGATTTTGTATATATAGTTATCTGAAAGAACTCCACTCATTCATTTTAAAAAAGAAAAGCATGAGCGACAAATACGTATTCGGACTCCACACCGACGACACCTTCACTCGATGAGGGGTTGGGTAAAGAGGAAGAGGTTGGCTTGTTTTGGTATATCCGCCTTCGTTTTGCAGGAGGACTAAACATTGTTTTTGATGATCTTAAAAGAGAGAACAGGTTTATGTATATAAGTAGTAATCTGAAAGAATTTGGCTCATTTATTTTACAAAACGAAAGCATGAGTGACAAATACGTACTCGGACTCCACACCGACGACACCTTCACTCGTTGAGGGGTTGAGTAAAGAGAAAGAGGTTGGCTTGTTTTGGTAGATCCGCTCTTGTTTTGCAGAAGGAGTAAACTTTGTTTTTGATGATCTAAAAAAGAGAGAAAAAGATTTTGTATATAGTTATATGAAATAACTTGGCTCATTCATTATACAAAAATGAACAGCATGAGTGAAGGAAGTATGAAGAAATAATTTTAGAGAAAAGATTTTCTATATAGTTATCTCAAAGAAGTTGCCTCATTTATTATACATAAAAAAGTATGAGTGAAGGAAGTGTGAAAAAATTTAAATTTATATCTTCATGTACTTCATCCATCATTGGGCCAACGTCTAGCGGAGAAACTCACTTCCTATTTTCGTATACTCCGGAATAGAGATAAGATGTTTACTCAACGCGTTGATAGAATCATCTGATTTTACATTGTATGGCAGAAAGACTATGAAGAATTAAAAAACGAAGTAATGTTTCACGAAGGTGTGTATGCTGTGTCAAATTTAGATGGAACAAGTCATTCACTCCTTATTTTAGATGACTTAATGCACAAGATAGAGGCAAATATATCAGAGATGTTTACAGTGACCTCCCACTATAAGGATATCTCCATATTCCTAGTGGCCCCAAATCTATTTTATAAAGATTCTTATATGCGCGATATTGCCTTAAATTGTAACAATCTAGTCTTATTTAACCAGAGAAGAGACATCTCCCAGATAAATACATTTGCTGGACAAATAATGACCGGTGAATGAAACAACTTCATGAAGATATATAAAGAAGCAGTCCAGTCCCAAAACCTTATGGTTATTTGCTCTACGATTTCAGTCCGAGAAAGACTGTACGATTTACCATACGGATGAGAATATTTCCAATCGAAATCGAAATGGTATATCTTTTAGAATGAGCCATAGAATGATAAGATACGCATATCTATTCCATACGTTCCTTACACTCTTTAAAAAGATAAAAAATCAGTCATAGGAAGCATGGATAGTGATTTTTTCAAATGTATATGTGAAAGAAACAAAATATATCACGATTCAAACGGCTGATACGTATGTTAGCTCGGAAGCCAGGTCATATACGTCTAAAGAAAAAAATAATAAATCAGCGTGGAGGATCGTTTCTTCCAATTTTATTCTCTGTTCTAACACCTATCCTCTCTACCCTTCTAAGATGAAAAAAATTATTGTTTATCCTGACAACGAGAGAACTACCCTTAAACTTAATCTCACCACAAGAAAGACTTTTATCTTTGGAGAGATAGTTGACTACTATATTAAATAATTCACACATCTACCAGATAGACGTATTATCCTTTATCAGAACCCGTTGGAACGCTATTTGAAACAGTATAATAAGGTTGTGAACAGATCTATTGCTAAAGTTAATGCAAATATCAAGGATAAAACAAACGGGTATACAGATAATGTACTGGAAACACTGGAGCCTAGTGTTCCTAGAAAGAGGTAGATTAATATATCAGAAACTAAAAGATATGCAATCCAACATTATTGACCTACTCAATAATTTAGCAAGAACGTGGAAAAGCTCACCACGCATCTTTTGGGAAGAAGTAAAAGTAAAATTAATAGCTTCTAATTTCCCTAAATCCATCATAAAAACTAGCTTCCTCTACTTCAAGCTCAGTGATTCGCGCAAACACATGTCGTACTTCTCTTTATCGTTAACAACAAAAACTAAGGAACTGGTTGAATTATTATCCATTTTACAGGTGAAAGATAGCAACTAGACGGATCAATCAAGTGATTGTAAAAGGTTAAGTGGCAATTCCACACTAGACAATGCATGAATATTCAAATCGTATCACACAAACCCTATCCTATTTTACTTTGTATTAGTGGTTGTCCAGATTCCCTCGAACGCTCACGCATAAGAAGCTCTGCCTCGATTATACAACAAGAATATAAAATTAATATATTAAGCCTTTTGAAGATTACTAGAACAAAATCTAGTTATGTTAGAGTGATCTTTTAAAATACCTATTGAAGTACTCTCTATAACGATAAACTATTCCTTAGTGGGGATGAGTTTTGGCCTGTGTTTGGAGCAATAAACAGGCTAAAACAGGAAAATTCCCCCTATGTAGATCGACTGGTGAGCAAATACAAACAGTCTATTTCCATGTATACATTCCGCTATTTACTAGAAAAGGGCTGAAGAGTTCATTCCTACACGATTTAAAGACGCGCTGTATAATGAGTATGAAGTAAATACTTTTCTATAACCTGAAGACGAGTTTCATCAGTTTTCGTCAAATCAAGGGTTTAGAAAATGCGGTGGATGCTTGTTACCTCGCATTCAACGATGGATTCGATGAATGTCGAAAATTTCAACTTACCATCAGAGAAGCTGAGTATATAAAAAATCTGTCGTTTGCTGAATTCCATTGTTTTCTCAACAAGAGAGGAAGCTCTATCGAACTTGTGAAATAATTTGTCCTCAGGGTATAGATATAGGGCCATGGTGGCATGAACCTAGGTAGATACTTCACAACAAACCTGTATCTATAAGTTTTTGAGGAGAGTTATTGAATCGTAAAAGAGGCTCGAGCGGCTAAGCTAATGACGAAGTTAGGCTTAATAGTTGGACACGAAATCGTTAAGGAATGAAGGAAATACAACGAGGATATAACAAAATATATAGTATTATAGAGTAAGAAGAATGGAACATATTTGAAATTATATTGGTTGAATTTGAATTTAATTATACAAACTGAACATGAGTTTAATACTGAATTATCGTCGTGACTAAACTTGGTGTGAGGTAGATAGGTAATGTCAAGTATGTAACAAGGTAATGGTAAATAGGTAACGAGGTAATGGTAAATAGGCAACAAGGTAGTGTTATCAAGGTAACTAAATAAAATATATTTGTAACTAATTGAAATGTAATTAAAATAATTGAAATCACGAATTGTGCGTAAATGTAATTGAAATCACGATGTGTGGATAAATGTAATTTAAATCACAATGGTTGAAAGGGAAAATGTATGAGAGTCTAGAAAAGGAAATATAAGGAATTAGACAGTGTTTTTGTGTGCAAAATCTAAGGATTGTATGGAGAAAGAATTCAATTGACTTTAAGTTGGAGATAGCGAAAGAACAAGCGAAAATTTGTCTCGTATGCGGAATATTTGGTAGCGTTAGTCGTGCGGGTAAATGTTGCCAAAAGTGTTGCCAATTGTTTTGAAGACTTTTTTACAAATATATAATATTTAAGAAAAATTATATAAAATTTAGTTATTTATATATATATATATATATATATATATATATATATATATATATATATATATATATATGATGAAAATTAATGCAATATCGCAAGAAAAAAGAAAAGATGAGGAATTAAACCACATTCTCCGAAGACAATTTAATTCAGAACAGTTTCGGTGTATCTCACACCCTTTTTCAACTGACACTGGGCAGAAAATATAAGAAAAATGCATATAAGCATAACACAAGATCCCCTCTTTTTTCCCCCAATCCCCTACTTCTGGCTAATCTGGATGGATGTAGGCCTAAACATATTGAAGGGCTGGCATTTTACTATTTTGTTTATTTGCGATCTTATTACACGATTAAAAGAAAATTGACCCTCAGATAGATTTAAATTAGGAACTGACGATATCAAGCTCGATTCTACGATTCTTCTCTTAACATAGTTAGCCGATTTAAATAACATTTTACTTCCATTGAAATCGATCGTATGATTCTTGTCTCTAACATGGCAAAATATTCCACTACTTCCGCTGCCCACTCTAATATCTCTTTTGTGTTCGTACAATCTCTTGTCTAGATTTCTCCCCGTTTCCCCTATATAAACTTTATGGCAATCGTTGCATGGTACTGCATATACTCCTATGTTATGATGTTCTTTGGGTTTCCTGGGCATCATCAATTGGTTTAAGGAATAATTATATTTAAAGGCTAGATTAATATTCGATTTTCCAAATATGTCCTTTAAACTATTCAATTTATTATTAAATGGCAATGTTATACATTTGTTGAAGTCGTTAGTGCGGGAAGGCTTATTAACATAGAATGTTTTCCTAGCTGCAAAATGGGCAGATGATATGAACCAATCGGGGTAATACAAATTAGAAAAAATGGTCCTGATATTGCAATTCTCTCATCTAAATAGGAAGGATGACATATTTTTTATGCTCTAAGAAAAAGGTTCGAAATTACCGATTTTTGAACAGTATTATCGTGAAACGAAAAATAATGTATATAGGCATTCGAGTGGGTTGGTTTCCTATACACGTCAAGTTTTAATTCATAGTGATCTTTATTAATGAGGACATCTAAAAAGGGTAATCTATTATCATATTCCCATTTATATTTAAATTTGATGGAGACATGCAAATTATTCAAATTATTAAAAAAGGTATCAAAATCATGGCCATTAGGCCATACAGAAAATACATCGTCAATGTACCTTAAACATATAAAGTTAGGGGGAGAAATTGTGGGAAGGAGTTCAGTCTCAAAATATTCCATGAAGAGACATGCCAATATCGGAGATAAACTATTTCCCATGCTAAGGCCAAATATTTGCCTATAAAACTCATTATTTACTTGAAACACATTGTCAGAGAGACATAATTCAACTAAATCGATAAATTTACTCGTAGAAATGAAAACGATTGCCATAAAGTTTATATAGGGGAAACGGGGAGAAATCTAGACAAGAGATTGTACGAACACACAAGAGATATTAGAGTGGGCAGCGAAATCAGTGGAATATTTTGCCATGTTAGAAACAATAATCATACGATCGATTTAAATGGAAGTAAAATGTTATTTAAATCGGCTAACTATGTTAAGAGAAGAATCGTAGAATCGAGCTTGATATCGTCAGTTCCTAATTTAAATCTATCTGAGGGTCTATTTTCTTTTAATCCTGTAATAAGATCGCAAATAAACAAAATAGTAAAATGCCAGTCCTTCAATATGTTTAGGCCTATCCCCCCCCCCAGATTAGCTAGAAGTAGGGGATTGGGGGAAAAAGGGGGGATCTTGTGTTATGCTTATATGCATTTCTCTTATATTTTCTGCCCAGTGTCAATTGAAAAAGGGTGTGAGATACACCGAAACTGTTCTGAATTAAATTGTCTTCGGAGTATGTGGTTTAATTCCTTATATATATATATATATATATATATATATATATATATATATATATATATATATATATATATATATATATATATATATATATATATATATATATATATATATATATATATATATATATATATATATATATATATATATATATATATATATATATATATATATATATATATATATATATATATATATATATATATATATATATGTATGTAAATATGTAGACGAGCGGCCCGGCCTAAAAAAATTATTTTGTTTAAATATTATCGTTCACCCGTGTCTGAATATTCATGCGCGTTTAAGTCTTCTTCAAATTATAGCTGTCGCCATTTTTTTTTATTAAAAAAAATGCCCGAAAGTAAACAAACGGAAAAAGCTGTTTACTTACTTTATTTCGGGGGTGTACTTCAGAAATAGCGATGAAGAAAGCGTGAAATCTTTCTTTTTAATTCCAGTTTTGGTCAACGGGAAGCGCTTGCAAGATATGCGTTGAACTGTTCGTTTTTTCTTCCGTATTTAGGGATTGAACTACGGACGATATAATATGTCCTGTCGTTCGAGTCACTAATCTTCATATTTACCACATCTGATGCCCGGCCACAAATCTCGCAATCGCTTTTAATTTTGACTAATTTTTCAACGTCCAAAAAGGTTACCAATTTTTCTTTATCAGAAACTAGAGTTAATAATTCGGAAATATACGACGGACAAACTTCGCTAACCGATTCCATTTTGAAACTATATAATAAACATCTTTATGATACGCAAACGGCTAAAAAAAAGTAGTTCCTTTAAATGATCCAGTTAATTAGATTTAAATGTATAAAAAAGTAATAAAAATAGTAAAATGGGGAAAAATATATTGACAAATAAAAATGACTCCAAAGGAGGATAATAAAAAGCTATTAAGTGAAAAAAAAGAAAATTCAAATCAATCATTTCTGACGTCATACCCCCCCCCCCGTCCTATTATAATTCGCAAAACGATTAAAGCCGCTGACATGATGTAGTTAAAGCATTCACCTCTGTAAACATCAGAACATTTTTCTATAAACAATTAGGATTATATACTGGGGGGCTGTGTCCCTCCGCCCCCCCTTTCCCAATTTATTGAAACTCAGGGTCATCGTAGTGTGGTCCACGCATTGTGTTTATCCCCACACGAGCAGTTAACTTAAATGTACTTCAAAAACGTGAAACATTTTGGAACACGGACGAAATAGTACGTCCTATCGGCCGGGCCGCTCGTCTACATATTTACCTATATATATATATATATATATATATATATATATATATATATATATATATATATATATATATATATATATATATATATATATATATATTAAGAGAGCAAAGGGGTTGCGCGTTGCCAGGCGTATACGTATTTTTAGGATAAATAAGCAGGCTAAATTTAGGAAGTTCATTACTATATTATAACTTCTTGGTACCGACGTTTCGGGTAGGGACGAACGTGTGAGAGATGTTCCTTTAACGACTAAGATTCTATCAGGAGGTCGTCTATGTAGCAAAATACGAAGGGGAGACCTCTCAGAACCTGATCCATAAAGCGTTGGGAGGTCTGACCACTGTTACGAAGACCATAAGGCATTCGCTTCATGACGAAGGAACCGAATGGCGAGGTGATAGTCGACTTTGCGACGTTATCTGGGTGAATATGGATTTGGTTAAAAGCACGAGCCAAATCGAGTCGAGAGAAGATTAACCAACCGAAAAGAGTAGAATTAAAATCAGACAGGTACGGAAAAGGATATCTATCTGGAATGGTACAAGCATTGTGTCACCTGTAATAATCCATAACTCTGAACTCACCCAGCGTAGACTTTGGCAATACGTGAAGCGGTGTATCCTAGGGAGAGGTAGATCGAAAAGCTATTCCGGCCTCCACCATAAAATTGAACTCTTGCTTCATAAGAGCAATTCTATCCGGGGCCGGTCAACGGGGGCTTGAAAATACAGGCCCTCCTGTCGTCTCTATCCTATGAATCGCATCGTGCTTGATAGGCCTTTCCTTTGAAAGTGGCAGACTAAGGCCAGGAAATTCCTGCAGGAGTTGTTGGGAGTGTGGGGAAGTTATAGGGAGACGAACAGACAGAAGAGAACTCTAAAATACGGAAAAACGAACTAGAAACGGCCAGAGTAGTAGTTCTATCGACAAGCTTGCGATTGCGAGAATCAACCAAAAGGTCGTGAGCCGAAAGGAAATCGAGGCCCAAAATTGGAATGTAGACCTCGGCGACGATGAAGGTCCATGGAAAAACACGACGTAACCCAAGAGAGAACTCGAAGTTACTCCTTACATATGTCCTTATATCCGAAGAGTTCGCTGCTTTAAGGACAAGGTCAGCCAGGCAAGTTTTGTCGTCCGGAGAGGTTGGAATGACACTGCATTAAACACGGGTGTCAACCAAAAATGAAAAACCGGAAAGTGGGTCGTAAATGATAAAAGGAAGATCAACCTGAGGAAAAACTGAGCTTGCAGAGGTGATAGACCCACGAATCGCTTGCGTTTTTAGTTTAAAAGATTATGCTAATCTGATAAGCTTGAAATTTGGGTAGAGTTTTGCTGATTTTGCGCGTTTGAGGTTGGTGAAATTAGGGTATGTGAAGATGTTGGAGTTGAAAACGCACATGATGTTGGTACGTGCATGGGCGTAAGCATTTTTATGCCTTTGCTTCAAACCTGCAGTGGTATCAGCACCAATTTGAAAGTTGAGGAAAAGAAACTTGAGCAGCATGATTTGTCGGAGGGTGAAAATTTTGCGAATAAGGATTAGGTGAAGAACGAGGATTAAATGCGTGGTAGAACTTACAAGGCTTTAAACAATGTACGGCGTTGTTACCATATTTAGAATAATACTAGCAGAGACCCTGAGAATTATTGTCAGGATAGGTGGAATTGGGTCGAGAATGAAAATGATTCTGCCATGCCTCCCCCTCTACCCTGCTCACGACTGTGCTCTCGCAGCACTCCTTGTCACACCTTTAGGGCAGAAAGATCGCTCTCTATCCTCTCCAACACAACAGTAAGATCCTGTGCCGGGAGAGATGACTTACATGCGAGTTCTGGTCGGTTGTCTAAAGACTCCCTTGGCAAACGAACCTTTGAAATAGACACATTTGAACATGATTCTTGAGAGATTGAAATAGATCCCTAGATTACGTATGGATTATTAAACAACTCATCGGCTGCCTTTGACATTTGCTTCACATTAGTGGGTGATGCCACTAGGATGAGTGGCATAATATTTTAATGAATCCCACGCATAAATATTTCTGTGAGAAGGGAGACGAAAAATTCTAACTGAGCTCCCTTAGTTCGAATTAAATCTTTTAGATGCTCCAGAAATCGCATGTGACGCTGGTCACCCATCTTCTGGGAATTTAATAGCATTCTTAGATCTTCGAATTGTGATCTCCTAAACTCCTCCCTAAAAGCCTCTTTTAATATTTCCTAAGCCCCAATTCTACCACTTTCTAGCAAGATGTTTGTAAAAAGCAAAAAGATACTTAATGGTAAATTCTGAGTGATGCAGAAGATCTGGTTTTGTTCAGAAATAGCGTGATGCACCATAATAATTTCTGCTATTTCTAACCAGGCAATCGGGTTGCCTGAATCATATTTTTGGAGGGCAATCGAGGAAGGAAGGAATCGAGATCGATCTTCTTGCATGGTGGACGAATGATGGAGGATGCTTGCTGAAGTAATACTAGAGATACTCTTATTGGTGGAAGCAGTAAAGCCAGCCTGCGATGTCGTAATGGTGTGAGTTGTCAACGAAGCTGCTGATGTAACTATGCACCATTATAATTTCTGCTATTTCTAACCAGGCAATGGGGTTGCCCGAATCATAATTTTGGAGGGCAATCGAGGAAGGAAGGAATAAAGAGATCGATCTTCTTGCATGGTGGACGAAGGATGGAGGATGCTTGCTGAAGTAACACTAGAGATACTCTTATTGGTGGAAGCAGTAAAGCCAGCCTGCGATGTCGTAATGGTGTGAGTTGTCAACGAAGCTGCTGATGGAACTATGCACTATTATAATTTCTGCTATTTCTAACCAGGCAATGGGGTTGCCCGAATCATATTTTTGGAGGACAATCGAGGAAGGAAGGAATCGAGATCGATCTTCTTGCATGGTGGACGAATGATGGAGGATGCTTGCTGAAGTAACATTAGAGATAATCTTATTGGTGGAAGCAGTAAAGCCAGCCTGTGATGCCGTAATGGTGTGAGTTGTTAACGAAGCTGCTGATGTAACTATGCACCATTATAATTTCTGCTATTTCTAACCAGGCAATGG
Organism: Ceratothoa steindachneri; assembly: GCA_963969495.1. Taxonomy (NCBI): domain Eukaryota; kingdom Metazoa; phylum Arthropoda; class Malacostraca; order Isopoda; family Cymothoidae; genus Ceratothoa; species Ceratothoa steindachneri. Next base: position 141,401,511 of record OZ018328.1, on the reverse strand, counting down.
GGTTTTTTCGAATCATATTTTTGGAGGGCAATCGAGGAAGGAAGGAATCAAGATCGATCTTCTTGCATGGTGGACGAATGATGGAGGATGCTTGCTGAAGTAACATTAGAGATACTCTTAGTGGTGGAAGCAGTAAGGCCAGCCTGCGATGTCGTAATGGTGTGAGTTGTTAACGAAGCTGCTGATGTAACTATGCACCATTATAATTTCTGCTATTTCTAACCAAGGAATGGGGTTGCCCGAATCATATTTTTGGAGGGCAATCGAGGAAGGAAGGAATCAAGATCGATCTTCTTGCATGGTAGACGAATGATGGAGGATGCTTGCTGAAGTAACATTAGAGATACTTTTAGTGGTGGAAGCAGTAAGGCCAGTCTGCGATGTCGTAATGGTGTGAGTTGTTAACGAAGCTGCTGATGTAACTATGCACCATTATAATTTCTGCTATTTCTAACCAGGCAATGGGGTTGCCCGAATCATATTTTTGGAGGGCAATCGAGGAAGGAAGAAATCAAGATCGATCTTCTTGCATGGTGGACGAATGATGGAGGATGCGGGCTGAAGTAACACTAGAGATACTCTTATTGGTGGAAGCAGTAAAGCCAGCCTGCGATGCCGTAATGGTGTGAGTTGTCAACGAAGCTGCTGATGGAACTATGCACCATTATAATTTCTGCTATTTCTAACCAGGCAATGGGGTTGCCCGAATCATATTTTTGGAGGGCAATCGAGGAAGGAAGAAATCAAGATCGATCTTCTTCCATGGTAGACGAATGATGGAGGATGCTTGCTGAAGTAGCACTAGATATACTCTTATTGGTGGAAGCAGTAAAGCCAGCCTGCGATGCCGTAATGGTGTGAGTTGTTAACGAAGCTGCTGATGTAACTATGCACCATTATAATTTCTGCTATTTCTAACCAGGCAATGGGGTTGCCCGAATCATATTTTTGGAGGGCAATCGAGGAAGGAAGGAATCAAGATCGATCTTCTTGCATGGTAGACGAATGATGGAGGATGCTTGCTGAAGTAACATTAGAGATACTTTTAGTGGTGGAAGCAGTAAGGCCAGCCTGCGATGTCGTAATGGTGTGAGTTGTTAACGAAGCTGCTAATGTAACTATGCACCATTATAATTTCTGCTATTTCTAACCAGGCAATGGGGTTGCCCGAATCATATTTTTGGAGGGCAATCGAGGAAGGAAGAAATCAAGATCGATCTTCTTGCATGGTGGACGAATGATGGAGGATGCGTGCTGAAGTAACACTAGAGATACTCTTATTGGTGAAAGCAGTAAAGCCAGCCTGCGATGCCGTAATGGTGTGAGTTGTCAACGAAGCTGCTGATGGAACTATGCACCATTATAATTTCTGCTATTTCTAACCAGGCAATGGGGTTGCCCGAATCATATTTTTGGAGGGCAATCGAGGAAGGAAGAAATCAAGATCGATCTTCTTCCATGGTAGACGAATGATGGAGGATGCTTGCTGAAGTAGCACTAGATATACTCTTATTGGTGGAAGCAGTAAAGCCAGCCTGCGATGTCGTAATGGTGTGAGTTGTCAACGAAGCTGCTGATGTAACTATGCACCATTATAATTTCTGCTATTTCTAACCAGGCAATGGGGTTGCCCGAATCATATTTTTGGAGGACAATCGAGGAAGGAAGGAATCAAGATCAATCTTCTTGCATGGTGGACGAATGATGGAGGATGCTTGCTGAAGTAGCACTAGATATACTCTTATTGGTGGAAGCAGTAAAGCCAGCCTGCGATGTCGTAATGGTGTGAGTTGTCAACGAAGCTGCTGATGTCTATGCACCATTATAATTTCTGCTATTTCTAACCAGGCAATGGGGTTGCCCGAATCATATTTTTGGAGGACAATCGAGGAAGGAAGGAATCAAGATCGATCTTCTCGCATGGTGGACGAATGATGGAGGATGCGTGCTGAAGTAACACTAGATATACTCTTATTGGTGGAAGCAGTAAAGCCAGCCTGCGATGCCGTAATGGTGTGAGTTGTCAACGAAGCTGCTGATGGAACTATGCACCATTATAATTTCTGCTATTTCTAACCAGGCAATGGGGTTGCCCGAATCATATTTTTGGAGGACAATCGAGGAAGGAAGGAATCAAGATCGATCTTCTTGCATGGTGGACGAATGATGGAGGATGCTTGCTGAAGTAGCACTAGATATACTCTTATTGGTGGAAGCAGTAAAGCCAGCCTGCGATGTCGTAATGGTGTGAGTTGTCAACGAAGCTGCTGATGTAACTATGCACCATTATAATCTCTGCTATTTCTAACCAGGCAATGGGGTTGCCTGAATCATATTTTTGGAGGACAATCGAGGAAGGAAGGAATCAAGATCGATCTTCTTGCATGGTAGACGAATGATGGAGGATGCGTGCTGAAGTAACACTAGAGATACTCTTATTGGTGGAAGCAGTAAAGCCAGCCTGCGATGTCGTAATGGTGTGAGTTGTCAACGAAGCTGCTGATGTAACTATGCACCATTATAATTTCTGCTATTTCTAACCAGGCAATGGGGTTGCCCGAATCATATTTTTTGGAAGACAATCGAGGAAGGAAGGAATCAAGATCAATCTTCTTGCATGGTAGACGAATGATGGAGGATGCTTGCTGAAGTAGCACTAGATATACTCTTATTGGTGGAAGCAGTAAAGCCAGCCTGCGATGTCGTAATGGTGTGAGTTGTCAACGAAGCTGCTGATGTAACTATGCACCATTATAATTTCTGCTATTTCTAACCAGGCAATGGGGTTGCCCGAATCATATTTTTGGAGGACAATCGAGGAAGGAAGGAATCAAGATCGATCTTCTTGCATGGTGGACGAATGATGGAGGATGCGTGCTGGAGTAACACTAGAGATACTCTTATTGGTGGAAGCAGTAAAGCCAGCCTGCGATGCCGTAATGGTGTGAGTTGTCAACGAAGCTGCTGATGGAACTATGTACCATTATAATTTCTGCTATTTCTAACCAGGCAATGGGGTTGCCCGAATCATATTTTTGGAGGGCAATCGAGGAAGGAAGAAATCAAGATCGATCTTCTTGCATGGTAGACGAATGATGGAGGATGCTTGCTGAAGTAGCACTAGATATACTCTTATTGGTGGAAGCAGTAAAGCCAGCCTGCGATGTCGTAATGGTGTGAGTTGTCAACGAAGCTGCTGATGTAACTATGCACCATTATAATTTCTGCTATTTCTAACCAGGCAATGGGGTTGCCCGAATCATATTTTTGGAGGACAATCGAGGAAGGAAGGAATCAAGATCGATCTTCTTGCATGGTAGACGAATGATGGCGGATGCTTGCTGAAGTAGCACTAGATATACTCTTATTGGTGGAAGCAGTAAAGCCAGCCTGCGATGCCGTAATGGTGTGAGTTGTCAACGAAGCTGCTGATGTAACTATGCACCATTATAATTTCTGCTATTTCTAACCAGGCAATGGGGTTGCCCGAATCATATTTTTGGAGGGCAATCGAGGAAGGAAGAAATCAAGATCGATCTTCTTGCATGGTAGACGAATGATGGAGGATGCTTGCTGAAGTAGCACTAGATATACTCTTATTGGTGGAAGCAGTAAAGCCAGCCTGCGATGTCGTAATGGTGTGAGTTGTCAACGAAGCTGCTGATGTAACTATGCACCATTATAATTTCTGCTATTTCTAACCAGGCAATGGGGTTGCCCGAATCATATTTTTGGAGGACAATCGAGGAAGGAAGGAATCAAGATCGATCTTCTTGCATGGTAGACGAATGATGGAGGATGCTTGCTGAAGTAGCACTAGATATACTCTTATTGGTGGAAGCAGTAAAGCCAGCCTGCGATGCCGTAATGGTGTGAGTTGTCAACGAAGCTGCTGATGTAACTATGCACCATTATAATTTCTGCTATTTCTAACCAGGCAATGGGGTTGCCCGAATCATATTTTTGGAGGGCAATCGAGGAAGAAAGAAATCAAGATCGATCTTCTTGCATGGTGGACGAATGATGGAGGATGCTTGCTGAAGTAACATTAGAGATACTGTTAGTGGTAAAAGCAGTAAGGCCAGCCTGCGATGTCGTAATGGTGTGAGTTGTCAACGAAGCTGCTGATGGAACTATGCACCATTATAATTTCTGCTATTTCTAACCAGGCAATCGGGTTGCCCGAATCATATTTTTGGAGGACAATCGAGGAAGGAAGAAATCGAGATCGATCTTCTTGCATGGTGGACGAATGATGGAGGATGCTTGCTGAAGTAACATTAGAGATACTCTTAGTGGTAAAAGCAGTAAGGCCAGCCTGCGATGTCGTAATGGTGTGAGTTGTCAACGAAGCTGCTGATGTAACTATGCACCATTATAATTTCTGCTATTTCTAACCAGGCAATGGGGTTGCCCGAATCATATTTTTTGGAAGACAATCGAGGAAGGAAGGAATCAAGATCAATCTTCTTGCATGGTAGACGAATGATGGAGGATGCTTGCTGAAGTAGCACTAGAGATACTCTTAGTGGTGGAAGCAGTAAGGCCAGCCTGCGATGTCGTAATGGTGTGAGTTGTCAACGAATCTGGTTATGTAACCATCGTAATTCTTAATTAATATGAGGTGTGTGTATCGTGTGTGTGTGTGTGTGTAAGTAAAACTCAGTCACGTGAATAAGCGTTAAATAGAAAATTTTGGAAAGAGAAATATTATATAATTGTTGTATTTATATGGATATAATAAATTTAATTTAATGAGGATATTATTAATTCAGTTAAGGATGCAATTGGAAACTTGGGATTAGAAACTAACACGTGTTTAGAGTCAACTCTCGGAAATTGAACGCGAAAGTGACTCGAAAAATATGAAACCAAGTGACTGGGTTGAAAATGTATATTTGGTTTTATAATTAAGAATGGATGGACATACAGGAAATAATTAAACAAATTCTGGGCACCAATTTATAGATATAGGGCCATCGTGGTATGAAACTAGATAGACACTTCACAACAAACCTATATCTATAAGTTTTTGAGGAGAGTTATTGAATAGTAAAAAAAGGTTCGAGCGGCGAAGCTTATGGCGAAGTTAGGCTTAATAGGTGGACATGAAATCGTTAAGGAATGGAGGAAATACAACGAGGATAGAACAAAATATATATTATTATAGAGTAGGCGGAATGGAGCATATTTGAAATTATATTGGTTGAATTTGAATTTAGTTATACAAAATAAACATGAGTTTAACACTGAATTTTTGTCGTGACTAAACTTGGCTTAAGGTAGATGGGTAATGGTTTGTATGTAACAAGCTAATAGTAAATGGTAATAGTTAACAGGTAATGTTAAATGGTAACAAAGGTAATGTTATCAAGGTAAGTAATTGAAATGTATTTTTGAATAATTGAAATGTAATTAAATTAATTGAAATCACGAATTGTGAGTTAATGTAATTGAAATCACGATGTGTGGTAAATGTAATTGAAGTCACAATGGTTAAAAGGGAAAATGTATGAGAGTCTGGAAAAGGAAATATAAGGAATTAGACAGTGTTTTTGTCTGTAAAATCTAAGGATTATATGGAGAAAGAATTCAACTGACCTTGAATTGAAGATGGCGAGGGAACAAGGGAAAATTTTAGTTTCGCATGCGGAATATTTGGAAGCGTTTGTCGTACGTGTAAATATTACTAATTGTTTTTGAAAACTTGTCTACAAATATATAATATTTAAAAAAAAATTATATAAAATTTTAGTTATATATATACATATATATATATATATATATATATATATATATATATATATATATATATATATATATATATATATATATTTGTAGCTGCAGAGCTGCTACAAGGGATCTTTGCGAGTACGTCCGTCACCATTACGTGTAAAGAATATTTAATAGAATATCTATCTATCAATCAGTCTCACCTTGGAAGTTCAGAGGATGGAGTGTCACCAGCCTGCAACATAAAGACTTGAAAGAAGAAAGTTTAAGTTTAATCCACATAAAAATAATTTCTATTAGAGTGTGAGGTAATGCCCTGGAAGGACCCCCGTGAGAGGAAGCCCCGTCGGAAATACCCCTCTATTCTTTCAAGACCACGTGTGCCAGCGCGAAAATTTTAGATAGTTCGAGTAAGAATCGGTCCCTCGCTTAATCACCCGTCACGGCTGTGTTTGCTTTCGGTCGCCACACGTCCCCTCCCTTCCCTGCGATAACGCGGTGCGCAGCCACATTAATACTACCCCCATATTGCGAGGCAGGTTTCATCGTCAGGAACGATGCTTTATCATTAAATGTATTTGGGTAGACTGGCGTCAAGAATTCCTTAGGGACCGCGAGGCTCTCAGTTGTTTATCAAATCAGCCACCCGGGTATTTAACCCGAAGCTCACCATCTCTCGAGAGCACGCCGTGGCCCGAAGCGATTTCGCCGCCCGCCGAACATCTATATAACTGGAGGTTTTCCGCTGGATAAGCAGTACAACACGCCCACGCACAAAGACACATTACGTTGTCGTAATCAGATCCTCCGTGGCTTATTCGGGTACCGACGGCTAGAACCACTCCACCGTGGACGTCGCTCCAGTCAATTGGCAACTGCTTACAACGGCCGTTCTTCCGCGAGTTCGTGCCAGTACTCCTTCATCGAGAACCCTGAGGTAAAACCAGTCCTCCTTCATTAGCATCCTGAGGTAGAACCAGTACCCCCCCCCATCAAGAACTCTGAGGTTAAACATATTTCCTTGTTGCATCCTCGTCTCCCTGAGTTACCTTCCCTTCGATGCTTACGCAGTGCAAGATGTGACCACTGCGAACCTCGTTATAATCCGGTTTTCCAAAATCAATTGTGAATTATTTGTATTTCGGCTAATGTTGCCCCTTTTAAGACTCCGATTCGAGTCAGGTAATTAACCGCTTTAATCCCTTGGATTTGTCCCTTTGCTGACACCGAGTGAGTGTATCCTTTAATTATTTGATCACGTATCTCACTTAAAACTCCTCTGTATATATTTAATATTTCTTCTTTGTTTTGTTATTGAATTTTATTTTTGTAGCATTCTTTAAATAACCTTGAACGACTCTCGGCCATCTGCACTCTCTTATTTTTGATAATTATTGCCTATACACTAGGAGGACGAATTTCTCCCCCATTCTCATTATCCCCCTCCCCAACTGGTTGGACCATAGCCATTAACGTGTAATTCTCCTTATATATATATATATATATATATATATATATATATATATATATATATATATATATATATATGCGGTTAAGGTAATGGCATTATTCATTATTAGACAACTGCTATGCTTCAGCTCCAGCGGGAGATCCTATCTGCCTCGAACTGGAAAACCACATCTACAGGATAGCTCATCTCCCAGTCCCAAAACACTGGTTTCAATGTTACCCCTTTATGTCGTCTTTCTTACCGTCATAGAAAATTGTTATTATTAATTTATTAACAGCGTTGACTTAGCCAAAACGTTCGAAAGATGGAAAAATATCCAAGAAAAATTGGTGCGGTTAAGGTAATGGCATTATTAGACAACTACTCTGCTTTAGGTCCAGCGGGAGATCCTATCCTCCTCGAACTGAATGACTGCATTTACAGGATAGCTCATCTCCCAGTCTTCCCCTAAATGTTTGCAAAGTTACCCCTTTATGTCGCCTTTTTTACCGTCATAGAAAACTGTTATTATTAATATATTAACAGCGTTGACTTAGTCAAAACGCTCGAAAGATGGAAAAATATCCCAGACAAATTGGTACGGTTAAGGTAATGGCATTATTAGACAACTGCTCTGCTTCAGGTCCAGCGGAATATCCTATAGGCGACATAAAGGGGTAACTTTGAAATCAGTTTTTTTGGACTGGGGGATGAGCTTATGGGAAGGGGCCTTTATTATAACTTTTCTTATTTTATCCATAACATTCTTCATCTGAGGTTTCTATATTCAAATCTACTTATTACTTCTTGAGATGAAGTTGCCCCTTGAAACATTTGTCTTCCATTTATCTGACTCTTGGTATTCTTATTGGCTGGGTTAATTCCTGATCTTCGATTTTATTTTCTAGATGTATCTTCATATTAACTTGCATTTATCTTGATGTGATGATTCCTTCCAAATTCTTGATCACGTGACGATTTCTTCTTGATTCTTGATGACGTGATGATTTCTTTTTAATTCTTGATGCGTTGAGATGAGTTAGCCCTTGAAGTCATTTTCCTTGAGTTTCGTTTTCTTCTGGAGGCGATCCATTTATCTTGAGTCTTCTTGAGTTGTTCTTAAAGTGTTTTCAAAGATCTCCGTTTTCTTCGTGAATTTTCTTCGAATAAATTGTCGACTTTTAGGAGTTTCGATCGCGGGCCTTTGAATCCAAATGCCAGCACTCTAGCCATCACGCTACGGCGAGTCCGTTTTAGGTTGGTAATTTAATAGGCTATTTATATTATCGATTGGAAGGAATTTTTCTCTCTGATACATCTTCGCACCCCTACAAGCTATCCTGTAAATGTAGTCTTCCAGTTCGAGAGGATAGGATCTCCCGCTGGACCTGAAGCAGAGCAGTTGTCTAATAATACCATTACCTTAACCGCACCAATTTTTCTTGGATATTTCTCCATATATATATATATATATATATATATATATATATATATATATATATATATATATATAATTGCTATACCACGACATAAACATAAAATGATTGGGAACACAAGGAGGTTTCTATATAAGATGCCGATTATGTTCGAATCTCACGCGTTTCTAGTAATTTTGAAAAAGAATATGAGGTAGGGTGGAGTGAGGAAATCTACAGGATATATAGGATTTAAAATCTATTAGACCTGATTTATATTGAAGATTAAAATGGATAACATATTAAAGGTGGAGTTATGAAGAAGAACTACAGAAAGTAAAGTTTGACTCCTGTAAGAAATATGTAGTGGGGAAGATAGTTAAAGCGAAAGGGCCTGGAAAAAAACAGACATTATTCAGTAAAATAGCGAGGTTACCCAAATTCGTTTAACTCATACGTCAAGGCATTTGATATCATCCACCAACCTTGAGCACATGCATTCATGAATTTATATAAAGGTAGGAGATGAGGAAGGTTTTTTATCAGTTGTGAAGATGGAGTCAGAGAGTTTTTATGGTAACCTTCCTTCCTCATCCTCCCTGGATGTTTACCCTCAAAATCCCATGTCTGACTATGGAATTGAATTGAACAAATCCATTATAAGAGACCACAGTCAGTATGAAGTAGGGCTTTGTGGGTTTCAATTTATAGGGAATATCTAAAATATTACTAAGTCTACACATGCATTCACAGTCTATCGGAAAATGACGGAAGTAAATATTTATGCATCGAATAATATATTAGCAAGAGGGAAGGAAACAAAAGTAAAAGGCATTGCCTATGCCTAAGATGAGATATGGATAAACGCCGAGTATTTTAAAAATGAAAAAGCATTCCTACATAAAATTAATCTGAAACTGAGACAGAAATGATCATTTCAAGATTTACTGTTTCAATCTGACAAAACGCAACGGAAGATGTCTACTGACTATGTGTTAATGCTCACTTCGCGTTCATTGCTCAATGTGAAAAGGAAAGAAAATATATTATATCATCTGTCAGAATAATTTTCCAGTATAATGAAAAGATCTATCAGAGATGATATCCCCCAATTAAATAATTGTATAGCATTTAATATAATTTTCCTGCTCTTATATCTAATCCGAAATCATGTTACATTTACTCTAACTTTGTAGACTATCAGATAGTAAGCGGGAACCAGTCGAGGCTGCTGAGATTATTCACCTTCCTTTCGATGATGGTTCATTCAGTATAACTTTTGATAATCTACACTATCTGAATCTAAGCTCTGGGGACTTGAGAACAATTTATATCTATATAAGAACGGTTGAAGGTGAAACATTTCCATTATTCCTCGGTCATTTGATGATAATACTACACATCCAGACAAGTCATTAAGAATAATCAAAAGTGTTGAATGGCCAACGCGTGTTTAGAGGGTTAAGAGCTCAGAGAGGACATTGTCTGGGATCCCTATTCCGAAATGCGTCACCCTATCTAGAAAAAAAGGTAATTTCGCCGGTTTCGATACCATTCAAGATATTATGCATGGAAAGACAGCAAAGCAAGCTTTGAAAGATCAATTGGGAAAAAAAAAAATAATATTACTAAAGATACTAGACAATATATTAGAAGAAAGTTAAAATAATGAGAGGAAATCCGAAAAATGGGTGAAATAAATAAGCGAAAATGGATAAAGAAGTGAAGAAAAGATGTTCTCATAAAGTTCTCATCGGTTGTAAATTATACACGTGAAAAATTAATGCTCTTCATCTAGCAAGTTATGTCTGTTCGAAGACAGAACTTGATTTGTTTACCGTTCCACCAACCCAAATTTCCATCGTTGAGAGCAATATCTCTTCAGACCTCTTCCCAATTAAATATTATATATCTGGTAGCGGACATTATTATATAGACCCGAGTGAGGTTTATCTTTATATTAAAGCAAGAATTGTGAAGGCGACGGAAGCAAACTTAAGGATGGGAAGAATATTTTTCCGGAAAATAATATTCTTCACACTTTGTGCAGCAATCTTGATACTTATTTAAATGAAACATCTGCAAATTTCATTGGAGATAATTACCCCTATCGTACATATTTAGAGACCTTGTTGAACTATAGAAGAAAAATCTACATTTCTTTCCACTACAGGATATTACTCTAGTAAAGAACGTATAAAAAATAAATATAGCAGATCGAAGAAAAAACTAATTGATGTATATGGAAAACTACACGCCGATTTTTTCTCGCAACATAAGCTGTTGATAAATGGAGTCTCACTAAAGATAAAGTTATCCAGAGCACCATTTTCATTTACACTATTTAGAAACAAGACCGGTTTAGGAGCTAAATAAAATTATTTAAGAGTTTTCTTTAGCTAAGACAAGGCCTCTTTTCAGCATCAACTGATCTGGAGATGGAAAAAAGGTTGCTTACATCAAACGCTAAGTACCCTATAATGCGAAATCTTACAATTGTGAGTGGTATATGAATGAAGAGTGTGGATAATATCTTCATGGGGAGAATATCTACGAGGATGGTAATTGGTATGATTAACCATTCGGGATTTTCTGGTATCTATGATGGATAACCTTTTGAATTTAAACCTTAGAATGTGAATCGCGTCACTATCTATATAAACGGGAATGAAGTTGAAAGACGATTTAAATTAGACTTCGGACGATGCAGATTCAGTTGCTTTAAAGGCTTTTTACTTGTTATATAACATAATAAGGTGTATTGGAGGTGGGCAGAGTATTGGCCTTACGTATGAACAATTTCTAAAATTAAACATATTTATTGTATTAATCTAAATAGGAACAAGAGTACTACTTGTCTTGGAGAAGACTTCAATCCTATACAATATGGCACATTGTCAATATAGTTACAGTTTAGATCTCCATTAATTAACCAGCTCTCCCTTGTTATATATGTAGAGTTTCAGTCTGTCATTGAGATAGATAAGTCTAGAAAAGTAATAGTTTATTTTTAATAAAATCAATGAAATTGAAATAGAAGAACTATTGTATCGAAATAAAACTAAAAAAAGAGTTTTGCAAGAGACACTCAGCTATGCCAACCTTTAATACTGTGCCTGGTAAGTTGCACTGGTAAAATTATTAACCTTTGAGCAGAAAGATATAAGGAGATGAAATCGTCAATTTTTTTTTTGTCCTCGTAGAATTTCATGTTCAAGCCGATAAAGAGAGGCAGAAAATAGTTAAACCAAAGAAAAAGAAAACAGTCCCTGAATTTTCCCCTCTCTCACTTTAATATTAAATTCATCTTGTGTTGGGATTGAGTGGAATCGGTCGAAATTACCTAAGCTCAAAGCAATCAAAGTAGAATTCTTTGCTGGAATTCTGTTCCAAAAAGGGGAAATCCAAAGTAATCGAACCAGAGATTGGACGGATAAGAACAAAAAAGATAAAGTTTCTAGAAATCTCAAAGGAAGGTTTCGTTATACTTATGCTTCATTAAGTCTTTTTATTTGTCCCATTTATGGCTTTAGAGAACGCTCAGGGATTCCCTATTACATGACTATTTTCCCTCTCTATTTTGTCATGTAATGTTCAAGATTCCTTAATATTCGCCCTGAATTATAAAAGGTTGATTATTATAAATATCGTCCAAAGATAAAATGCAACCTCGCCTCCGCGGGAAAATGAAAAAAAAAGCCATTAGAACTAAAGAATAAATAACGTCTTGATTTCAGTAACAGTTAGATGCTAAAAATGAAAAAAAGAGAAAATCACTCCAAGATAACTGAAACTGGAGAGTCGTGCCTAAAAGTTTTAAATATCAGTAAATTATCTCTCTAGCGGAAAAAAAGCGTAAATATGTTAAAAGTTACCGAGCGGACAATTTAATACACCGCACAATTTTTCTGGAGGTTTTCTTTTGAAAAAGATTCCAAATATGTTTGCCATTGAATGTAAATCTGGAGTGCGGAAAAATAAACCTCTACCATTTTTAAAAATCTCCTTGAGATTAACTTGAGCCAGAAATGGAAATTGCAGTTGTTGCACACAAAGGAAAAAACATTGCTACGATATTTAGTTCATATTTCGTTTAGAAATGGATTCAGTAATTATATGAGTAGAAATAAATAATTTTGGACGTTAATAGAGTGCATATGTTTAATTTTCGTATGCATGTCAGCAAAATATTGAGCTTTTTCTCTGTATTCTACTAGTACTTACAATAAACATAAATGCAGAAACAACTACTAATATAACATTTTGTGAATGTATTTAAGAAATTAGGTTCTCTCTTTTTTGTTTGCTTTTCTGTTGTTTGTTTTTGTTTTGGGTTGGTGCTGTAGATTTTTGTTGTTTGTCTTTGTTTCTTTTGTTTGAATTTTTGTTATTTTAAATAAACTATTTTGTATGGTATTTTTTTATGGCAACATATGGCCAGACAGGCGACAAGATAACCCCTAAAATCAAATTAAAAAATAACTGTAATCGTGAGAGATTTAAGGATAAACTAGGGAGCCATTTAAAACCTGGAGTCGTACTACTTGGAACTCAATAGTGCATTATAAACGTCTAAAAAAATTCGTAAAGAAAGTAAATAACTGACTACTTATGCATAATCTCTATATCTAGGGGTAAGAATGAAGGTAGAATTGGAATTAGAAGAATATTACCGTTGTTATATTCTTATCTAACAACGGTAGACAGTCGAAGGTCAACCAACAATAAGTGCTGATAGACCTGCCATCGTTGGTGCAATTTCTTTTCGTACATATGTTTGACAGATTCATATTTTAAACCCTAATAAAATCAGATGTAAGGCAAAATTAGAATAATAGTCACTTGGGACAAGAATAATAAGGAATGGCACTGATCATTATAGCTCATTTCAGTTCATATCTTTATGAACCATGTCATACAAACTTTCTCCAATAGAAGTAATTTCGATGATATTACTTTGGAATGTGAAGGTTAAGATGCCGACTGCACAAATATCTTAAGGCTCCAATAGAATTATATTGAAAGGAAGAGAATTCAAGAGAAAAATGAATAAAGAAACATTGAAAATAAGAATGAAAATTATTAAAACAGCTAAACCTATCATTCCATAATGATTTGTACGAGAGATGCACCTCAAATCCTTTACAAACACCGTATATGGTAGAGAAGAGACGCTGAATGAAGGAATTTAAATCCAATTGGTTTAGCAAGACAATCACAGAAAACATTGAATTAAGAGTTAAAGTTATTTGAACTAATTGTGCGAATGCAATGATAAGAATTTGGATAAAACATAACTTTAAATAAGAACTGTTAAAGAGCTAATGGACAAAGGAACCATTCTACTGACTAAATTTAAACAGTACATATGATGTTTAAGGATGAAATAAATGCTTTGATGCAATCAGCCCAAACATTCTTTGAAGCATCATGGATGGCTTCCCAAAAGGTGATCTTTGTGGTAAAATTGCCTGCCATCTGCATTAAACTTCCCTCCTCAAGATGCTCCACAAGTTTAATATTGGAGTTAGTTCGCAACTGTTGGGAAGGCGGTCCATGATTGATTATCTTACAAATCCTTTAAACTGCTAATTTCTTCCATGGAGACAAGACTGGAGAATTATATATACTGAATCGAGGCAAGAGACTTGCTCACCCTCACTGGCTGGCTCGTAACCAAGAACGAAGGCTTTTCTCTTGTAGTACGACTTCATATCCATTCTGTCGCCATCATCCACTTTGAAATGTCGAACTAGCTTCTAAACAACAATTTCAGCGCAAATTAGTCTACCTCGCTTTGTAAACTTAATATATCACTAGGATATTTTGTTCTATTTTCTTAATTTATATAATTTGCAAATCTAGAAATTTACTTAATACTCGTAAATTACCGACAAAATGGTAAATACCTATTTTGAGCGACAATGAAGAAGAATTGATATTTGTGGAACACTGCTGGAACCACTGCGCAGCTTGAGTTAAACTTATTCCCCCTCACTGTCTTCCTTCAGTTATCAAGCAATTTTTGACCTAATTAAGAAGATCTCCCGTTGTACTATGCCATTTTTATTGTAATTACTTATTACAAAAGCCTCGGGAGTTACAAGCGCAAGGCAAAAGATCTGAGATCGGCTAAAATAAACGCTTAAGTCACCTTTTATTTATTTGGTATAAACTTGGCCTTATAATATTATTTTAGCAGTAGGTAAAACTTATGTTAGAGCAATTTTTATTATACCATCTAGTCTTAGACGAGAAAACTTTTTTATGTTCAGTCAGCTCCTATAACAAGCTTTATCTTTATTAAAAATCTCTTGAGTTAAACTACATTGACAGCTTTCTCAGGTTAAAAGTTGAAATAATTTCTTGAAAAAATTCCCTAAAGTTACTCAAACATGAGAACTGACGCCAAAAGCCTTCCTGGCTATTATTAATTAATATTTTGGCCTTACATTTTTCACGATTGTCTCTGATATTAGATTAAGAGGTTGTCAACTAGAGAAATTACAGGAATCGGTCTAACTTTTCGTAATTACTTTGGATCTCTTTTGCCTTTTGAAATTCACTCTAAACTATTTCATTTATGAATGATATTTTCAAAATGTTATAAATTTTCTATGTGTTAAGAAATATTTCTTTTTCACTGATATAAATATTCGAAAGAATATTGTTCTCATCAGACTTGATTACTTCTAGGATTTTAATTAAATTTTAGATGTCTTAGACGGTAAATAAATTTGCAAAATGTTCATTTAATGCATTCATTACGTGTCAGTTCCTCATTTAGCACACCTTCAGAATCCCCCAGATGGCCGATGAAATCCCTGATTGGCTTAAGATCATTAACGTATTTATAAAACCTCTTAGGTTCATGTTTCGAAACCACAGCTACTTCCTTTTCGTGATACTTCTTTGCACTCCTTATGCTACATTTTACATGAAGACGATAAAAATTGATCGATTCTTGTTTTCAATATTATTACTCGCCTTTATTATTTAATAGTTTTGATTACCTAATTATATGTAGTCTATAATATCTTTGTTTACCCTATGCTCTTGTCTAAATCGCGTAGAATCTCTAGTTTATAAAGCAAAAGCTTATTATTTCTAGTAAAACATGCTTGCTCAAATGCTTTAAGCAATTGCAGAAGAGGGCAAAATCGCCAAATTTAAATTCTGAGATAAATTGAAAATTTTCTTTAATAATTTGAAGAAAATTTATATCAAAGAGAATTATGTGATAATCATTATTACCTAATAATTATCCAACATGTATATATTTCTGCAACTTGCCATCACTGGTCAGAATAAATATAATAATTATATCCTCGCTTCGATTCATTAACTCTAATAAAGAGAGTTATAAAGTCTATGAGATGCTTTTCTTCTTTGTCTGCTACTTAGTTATTGAAGTCTACGTTGGAAGAAGAAGGTGTCTCATTAAAGTTTTATTTCTTTAACTAACGTCGATAGGATTTGAAATAGCATACTAATATCATTTTCCCCATGTCCTGGGGCCTGGACAACAGCGAGATTGATTTTCTGGTGATTTCTTTGGATTATGCAGGAAAAAGATCACGAGTTATTTCTATATTTATATCTTTAAAATGCGTTTATTCGTTTTATAAATATAAATCTCACCTACCATTTCCTTTTACATATTCAAGTTCCAGGAGTATTTTATAACACAATAGCTTTCAACTACACGTTCAGTAATAGCAATAAAATCGAACTCCACCTTTATAAATAACGCACTTTGTTCATTAAATTTACTTTGCAAACTCCACGAGTTTGTTTAAAATTAAGATAATATAGATTTTGGTTTATGGAATATTTCACTGGTTCGGATAAGTTTTTTATTTTTGATTCTCCTACATCTGATCTGAAGAATGGTGTCGTATAAATTTCCTAGTGAATTGCAGGGCACATAATTGATTCCTGCCGAAATACAGTTGAGAACTTTATAACTAGCACTCGACTGAATCCAAACCTTGCTCATGATTGGTGTCCTAGGTTACTAACATTAAAAATATCCCAAACTTAAGGAACTCAAACAACATCCTGTCCCTCGTAAGTGTTAATCTCGAGGAACTCCCATCCTTATGAATCAGTCACCTAGGAACTTTAAATCTAAAGGGGCTAGTCGTAATGACGACCAATCTACTAAACTGAATCAATATTAATGGTTTAATCATTGATTAAAACAAATAAGTGATACGAAAGCCAAACAATTCCACTAACTCTAGCTAATTCAAAGACAGTTTATATTAATAATATGAATAAAGTCTCTTTATGAGAGATATCGAGTAACCAAATGCTTCGTGGAATAAAGCCTTGGAAAAACACAAAATAGATCATGCCTTCTTCATTAAACAACTTTATTAAAAAGAAACCAGCCTTGTAATATTTTCTCCTCACTCCTGGTGATACACAAAACTTGCTTGAATTATTGCAAAGGTAACTTTCCCTGAGTAACCAGGCACCTTATTAATCTAAACTCCCGAGTTGAATTTATAACCGGTATATTAGGGCGAGCGAAATGTCGCGAAGTATAACTTTTGCTACGAAAAAGAAATTGTATTTCCTAAAATGTACAGAAATAAATTAAATAAACTTTTATATATAACACCGGTAAAAATAACGAAGAAATTTTATGTCACAATAAGAAAAAGTGAACCCCAAAAGTGAACCACAAACTCATTCAAACTTAGAGCAGAGATGAAGAAAAACCACACCTCTGAGATCTAGAGTAATATTTCCTTCTCACTAATAGTGTTGTGTACGCTTTTAAACGATAATTATTTTTGTCCTTGAATATACTTCTAATAATAAACATACGCGGATATATACACTTGAATTATTTAGACACGACACATATATACATACATTTTCTCATTGCGCAATGAACACGAGAATCCCTTCAAAAGGCAAGTGCATAAAATATTATGACCACAAAAGCTATTAACAACCCGAGCTGGAACGGATAATGAATGATTAGAAGAAATTACGTGAGCTTAACTATTATTAGGAGAAACATTAAAAAATGTGGGTTGCTAACCTAAAAAAGGGAGAAGAATAGACTATAAGTATAAGAATTAATGGCACAAATTACAATCATAATAAGAATAATAGCACTTCTCATTAGGTCGAAGCACCTTATTTCGTTTGCTCTTGAGATATCTCTAAGTGTTTCTCTATCTAAATATTATTTCAAATTCTCTAATCTTTTTATTCTTATTTTTTTGTCATTGAAGGACATTATCATACCTAATTGGATAGGTAATTTACTGAGTGGAGCTGATATAAAGGCGACTCACTTAGCATTAATAGCCCTGGTTTCTTTAATCTATTAATCGTTTGGCTAAATTAATTTAAAAAAATAAAGATTACACACATTTGTTTACTTTACTTGTTTTAGCTATTAATACCCGTGAAATTTATCAAAATACCTTAAGGTAAGATGAAAACGATGCATAAGCAGACAGTAAAGTTTTGTTATTGTTGAATTTAACCTGAAGAATGTGTTTCAAATTTAACTTTTGTGTCTATTTTTCTCTTATTCTCGATATATTGAAAATACTAAGTTATCAAAATAAAGTTGTAGTATAATTTTTGGGTTTTGATAACAACTTTGTTGAGATTGTTTATACAATTATGTTTGCAAGGCATTTTGCAAGCAAAAACTAATCTGGCAAGAATAAGTAATTTTCGGGACAATATAAGTGAAAGTATTATTATTGGCGAAATGAAAGAAACACGAATTACTACTTGTTTTACTAGGCAATAAAACATATTGTATTGTAAAATGACAATATCATGTTTGACTAAACATTTTGGTTGGGAAAAATATGTTGTTTTTAAAGACGTTTAAATGCATTAATAATATCAAGTTGTTTAATAGATGATGGAAGTAAATTTAAAATACAAATAGACCGATATACAAAAGAATCTTGAAAATCCATAAATTTAGAAAGATTAAGATTTCGAACGGAAGAAAATCGGATTGCGTCAGCGTGTGTATGAAGGAGGGGGAATGAATCGCATTTTAAGAAAGGGATAAGTAAACACTGGTCAACAAAATTCAAGGTTTCATGGCTCTTGAGTAAATTGATGTGAACCAACGTATATCAACGAGCTGAATGCAAACTTGACACTAATTTTTCTCTATTACGTATACCTTTTTACAAATATATAAGTTTATTTTATGTCATTCCTAGTACTTATCATTCTCGTACATTATTTTACTCAATTCTGACTCATTTTTTCTCACGTTTTGCTTCACATACATTATTGCTTGATACAGCATGATTATTGATAACGGTGCCCTTTCTTATTTTAGGCAGATAGTAGTGACTGTAATACTCTCGCTAAAGTTAAGCCTACTTTAACTGTGGAAAGTGAATCGTAATGGAGCGTCGTAAATGTTTGAACGAACCGAACACTTCCGATACATATGTGGTTTGTTTACACGAAAAACTCTAAAAAGAGATCACTAAAAACGTTTGAATTAATTACAGGAACTACTTTAAATGCCCACTGGGAGATCAAGACAAGCCCTGGGTCCCTAATTTAGCTTGTCAGTCATACGAGTATGTTAATCACTTAAATGGAAGGGCGCAGGACAAGCTGGTTTCCGGTTTGCTATTTGCCGTACTAATGGTTCAGCGAGAAACAAAGAACCACAACAATGACTTACTTCCTCCTATGGAACATCAAGGGCTACTTAATAAAGACGTGAGTTTGAATCAAGTATCCCAACCTGGCACCGCAATTCCCCTAGTTACACAAGATCGGAATGAAGAAAGTGATGAATCCAAAGCCGGAAGCTAAGCTGTTGTTGAATACGCTGATGACTTTAAAAGCATGAAAATCGCAACTTCCCAGTCAGGAAGATCTACAAGAACTAATGAGAAAATTGATCTACCGAAACAAAAAGCTGAGCTTCTCAGATCGTAATTGAAACAAAGGAAATATATTGCAAAAATGTGTGTGGATGACTACTGCCTACCATAGACACAAGGAACTATCGTCATTCTGCAAATATGATGGGCAACTTTGTTATTGTGACAATGCTTTTGTTCTGATGACAGATCTCTGCATGACTTGCCCATACATAGCCCCAAAATGAAGGCTTTTCGTTGACTCCGGAAAGAATACTTTGAACTCCGTTCTTGTGCAAAATGGCAACCAAATCCCAAAGGTTCCTATCGCATATGCTTACGAAATAACTGAAAAATACGATAACATGGGGATATGCCATACCTGAAAGTCATTAGCCTACTCATCGTTCTTCAAAGTGGTTATACGAAGCATATGTGCTTCTACTGCTTATGAAATAGAAAACCTCGGAGATTTAGGCAAACAACACGGAGAAAGAATCTATCAGGACATTGCAAAGATTGAGTAACGTTAACAAGGCCGCTTGAGCCCATACATGATGAGTGATTATTGTTGGACGTTGACGCGTGAAACTGAGGAAAATTACAGCCTTAAATGCAAAGTGCAGAAACCCTGTTGATTGAAATATCATCAAATTAAATTGAGATATATGTCAAATAGAGGAAATTGCTTTATTTGTGAGATATTCATGTCAAAAATAATTGTTTTATACACTTTAATGTTTATTTTTTATACATGTTCAGATTACAAATTTAATAAACACAACATTGACAATGATTTTTAAATCTATAAAACTCTTCGTAATGGACAAAACTGATGTTAAATTTAAAATCACCACTGTTGAATTAGTAAATAAAATTTCAAATCATTTAAGAACCAAAATCATTCTTGACTAATGGTATCGGTGTTAAAATTTGACAGAAATTTATCTTGGAGTAATAATTCATGATGAGTAAAAGCCGAGATTTCCATGTTCTTGGGAGAAAGCTATGTAGTTGGTTGGAATCAATATAATCTTCTCAGGCATTTGCCTCCCACTGTTGAAAGAAACTTTTTCTCATCTTTCTGATTTTTTGTCGATCTTGTTCAATTTGTTTACAATTTTTAGCATATTTTTGAAGATCATTTCTCCATCTTGATTTTTGTCTTCTTTTTGGTCGTCTTTTATCTAGTGGCGTCGAATCGGCGATTTTTATAATCCATCTATCGCCTTGAAAAATTGCCACATAGCCTGTTGAGCTCCATTTCAGAGTGGTTATAGTTTACATTATATCCTGAAGTTTGGTTTGTCCACCTTTTCAAATAGCTGATTTTCTGTCACACCAAGTTATCCCTTCACAATGCGTTCATGTGATGTTTGTGTTGTTCTAAGTTTTAATATAAGTTTTTCCGTTTGGTTCCAAGTTTCTGTTTCATAGATCATAGTTCAGATTATAAATAGGTTAAATACTTTCTTTTCCGGCACATTGGCATTTTGCTTTTGAAGATGATTCTTACCTTTTCAATTACCTTCCAGCCTAA
Organism: Ceratothoa steindachneri; assembly: GCA_963969495.1. Classification (NCBI taxonomy): domain Eukaryota; kingdom Metazoa; phylum Arthropoda; class Malacostraca; order Isopoda; family Cymothoidae; genus Ceratothoa; species Ceratothoa steindachneri. The sequence continues at coordinate 141,380,493 of OZ018328.1, read as the reverse complement.
CGTTGGGTTTCTTGATTTTATCCAATTGACATTTTAAAGTATATAATGTCAATTATAAAGTATATCATGTCGAACTATGGTTGGTTTGTCATAACTGAAATTATTCATGTGGGATTGAAAAATTGGTTGTACTTAATACGAGTATTGTCATTACCAGGTGTGGAAGTGGCAATCCCAAAACTAATCAGTTGTTTCTTTTATGTGAATTCTACGCACAGCAAAGGCATTTTAATATAGCTGCCCTGATGATTCCATCGACACTGTCCATGCTGTTTGTTGTTATTATTGATTTTTTGACGATATTATAAAAAGTCTAGGTCAATAATATGTCTCATTCCGATTAGTAGGGGTTATACAATTCAGTTATTTTGGGGTCATAGTTGAATAAGGATATTTCTACCTTCATTGAAGGTATCGTTCATGATATATTTATACATGAATTACTTTTAAACCAAACATTTTCATTTCAATTTTAAAAATTACAATATTAAAACTTATGATTTTTCAATTTCAGAGTTGTTGACGATGTTCCTTGTGTGGCCACCACAGCAGACTGCTGGTCTGCCCACAAGAAAGCTTACCTGGGCTTTTGTCCACTGGTTGGTCCTCACTACCAGGTAGAGGCTGCATGGAGTGCTTAAGTGCATGCCACTGACAGGCGGCCATCATACCTTTGATATGCTTGCACAGGCTATAGTCAACCCCCAATATGAATTTCATATTCAGAAACAAGTCACAAGGCTAGTTTCTAGATAGTTGATATTCGAATTCTATTGATATCAAGTCATTGTTTTATGTTTATTACTATAATATTTATACTGACAATCCTTATCACAATCTTAAATAAAATTAAATTGCAAACTAATTTTATTATATTAAATTTAAAAATTTACTATTTATAATACTAATTTTATAAAACAACTTTCTCTTTCAGGCTAACAACAGATAATGGCAGTAAATTTGTAAAGGATTTTGTCATTTGGAGCAAATACCGACACTGCGACACCTGATAGTGATGATGCTTTTGTGGATACCCTGTTTTCTAGATCTCTGGATAAGCTCGAACAAATTTTTTGTGTCTCTTTGAGAGAAAATGTGGCTGACTCTGGGCTTGGCAAACTCGACGCCCTTGTTGACAATACCATCAATATGCCATCCCATCCCATAAGAGGTGTGCTGCCCACATCTCTAACCTAGTGGCAGTCAATGATGCAGAGGCTGTACTGCAGTGGGTAGTCTTTCAAGCCTTTGCAGGGCTACCATAACCAAGGCACGCGCCCTCTGAAACTTGCAGAATCGCAAGAATGTGGCAGCTGACAACAATCTACACTGAGGTGGGAAGGAGAATGGTTGTCCCAAAGACGACGAGATGGAACTCCGCGTATGACTCTGCGGCATTCCTAAACACTATCATAGATGCTAAGAAGCCTGCTCTCCAGATTCAACAGCCAGGATGTCGGCTTAGTGAAGGAATATGTCAAGGTAATGTTATTAAATTAATACTAAAAATGAAAAATAAAATTAATATTGACATTTAACTAATTTCAGTTGGTGATATATTCTTTACTAGTCTGTTTCCTTACAAAATTAAATTTGTAAAATTTACCATACCAGGTGTCCCGGAAAAAAGTTAACCGTAATTTGAATTAGTATAACTCAAAAACTATTAGAGATTTTTGGGTCCTGCAAAAGGTATTTTATTTATCAACTATTTATCTGTCGATTCTGGAAATTTCATTAAATTTCCTAAAATGATATTGATACACTAATGGGTTTAGTGGAGGCTATCAAAAATACGTTTGCGCAAGGAAGTAAAATAATGAAACGAAGCCTAGGAAGGCTAGGCTACCGTGCACTTTCAAGAGAAGCGTAGGGAGCCTAGGTAGCCTAGGTCACTGTGCGATTCTTCAAGCAAAGCCTAGGCTATTTTACAGTGGCTTTTAAACACGCTGTGGTATGGTCTCGTCATTATTGCTTACTAAGCCAATCAAAGCGTTTCTGTGTAAAAGTTTACTTGCATAGTTAACAAAAGATCAACGCGTTTTTGTAGTCACAAAATTTATTAAGACAGGAAGGACTAAACTAGTACAAGATTCATTTGAACAACGTTTTTCAGGTAGGCACCCACCAAGCAAGCCCACAATTTGGAAAAATGTTCACAAATACCAACATGAAGGAACATACTTAAATCTAAATAAAGGTCATTCGGGTCATATGAGAACCATAAGAACAACAGAAAATATCGAAAATGTTCAGATGACTCTTCAAAATCCACATGTATCAGTCAAAAAGAATGAGTTACAATTGTCAAAGCATCATTTAACTGCATTAATAAACATGACTTAAAATGGCATCCGTATAAGATGCATGCAAGACCCCAGCTTCTTGAAACTGATTTTCCTCGTCGTAGACAATTTGTCGAATGGCTTGTCCATAAAACGTCTAGTTTCTTGGAAAACATTGAGATTGGTGACGAGGCAGCCTTTTTCATGAATGGAAAGGTAAATAGCCATAACATTCGGCAGTATGCGCCACTGACTCCCCCCTACCCCAGCATTCAACTTGGACACACGTATTTGTTAGCAGAAAGTGTCTGTGGATCGGAATATGCGGGAATGGCTTTTTTGTCAGCCCATTGTTTTACAAGAATAACTTGAATGGCGCTGCCTACCTAAGAATGATCAACAAAAGGACCTTTCCAGAACTCCGCCAGATTTAAAGCAATCAATTCAATAGACTTTGGTGGATTCAGGACGGCGCACCAGCTCATAGACAGCTTGATGTAAGAACAAAAATAAGAGAAACGTTTGACAACCGCATTGTCGCGCTAAATCATGCAATTAAATATCCCTCAAGATCCCGTGACTTAATACCGTGCGATTATTTTTTATGGGGATATCTGAAGAATAAAGTGTATTCTACTCTACCACAAAGCATCAACCAGTTAAGAGATAGTATCACACGTGAAGTCAATAGACTTAAGGAAACACAAGTTAATCAAAAGAGTTGTTCAATCAATGCAATCAAAGGCGCAAATGTGCTTGGAAAGAAATGGAGGATATGTGGAAGGAAACGTTGCTTAGAAAATTAAAAAATGAATTTGTATTACCCATATGAAGAGGTGTTTTTGTTAAAAATGGATTTAAATATATTTGTTGATTTTAAACTTCGAATTTGCATTATTTTACTTCCTTGCGCAAACATAATTTTGATAGAATCCACTAAACTCATTAGTGTATCAATATCGTAAAAGGAAATTTAATGAAATTTCCAGAATCGGCAGATAAATAGTTGTTAAATTTGATTCATTTTGCAGGAATCAAAAATCTCTAATAGATTTTGAGTTATACTGATTCAAAGTACGGTTAACTTTTTTCTGGGACACCTTGTATGACTAATAACTAATACTACAGTGCTTTATTTCTAGATCATGTCTCTTATGGCCCGAGCGCTCAACTAGATACTGCGGCAGAAGCCAGCCTACATTTGGCTTCTGCAACCAACAGTTACTTTGACAGTCTTCAGTCTCAAAGACTTGAAGTCAAAAACATCGTCTACTGCAGCCCCTTGGTCGACACACTTTAAGCATGCATTAACCACCAATTTCGCACCTTCTGATGGATGATGAATATCAGCTGGCTGCTACCATCCATCATAAGGTTCACCATTTGTGGTTGGAGAAATATTATATGACAAAACCCAGGCCACAAAAGTGAGGAAAGGATGGAGAAAAAAGTCGCGGGAGCCTTGCGGCAACAGATGGAGGAATTTAGAAGCAATAGTGAAAGCAACAACAAAGAAGATTAAGAGCATCGTTTCTTCACTACCGTACACAACCACAGGAGATCAACAGGAGGCACAGGTCAATGAAGACTAAGTCGCGGGACTTGGTTAAAACATGGCTGGAGACCAACTCCAAGGTCATGCTGATAGATGTTGCTTTCTTGTTCATCAGGATCAACACAAACACCCCCTTCGTACTGCAATGTAGCGTTTGTTCTCCTTCGGCAAGACATCTTGAGAGCCAAGTGCTATCTCTGTCTGATGAAAACTTTTAGATGCTCCTTGCCATGAAGGGAAACATGTATCTCATGGACAAAAATTATATTGAGATGAATAAAGAAAAAAAGCATAAATTATGTTTCTCATAAAACGTCATTTTTTTCTGTGTTATATGTTTTTCTTTTTGTTTCATATGGGTGAGCTGAGTTGGTTAATAGCATTGCAGGAGGTTCAGTGTCCTCCACGAAAGAATTTGCAGCCAGGCAGGTTAACAGTTGTCATCCTGCTTCTAGTTCATCCCAAAAACGATTTGTTACCACCACTTTATATCAAATTGCGATTAATTAAATAGCTTGTAAAAGCCTTAGATATTTAGGAGGAAGCTTTTAAATAAATTCGCCCTCAACATATGAATAAAATAACTCCAAGACATAAATCTAGGTATAGATTGAGCCTCTATATAATCGTGTGTCGCGAGAAAAACTGGACTTAATTCCATGTTAAATAACTTAAACACTACAACTATTTTCCACGGGTTATTAAACACAAATTAACAAAATCATGTCTTATAATCACTACAAATCTCAACGATCTTTCCGTTATAATTTTATCATAGAAAAAAATAAAATCCTGAATTGAAAAATATATCATGCCGGTTTCGCGTATTGGCAGGGATAACGTATTTTAACTAAGGATAAGTTCATAAACTAAGAGTAGTATATTTTTTTAGTTGTGCAGTAAAACCCCTATTGCAGTGATGTTGAGCCAAAGTAAGGAAATGAGTAGAGAAACAAGCTTTAAGGAGAAAGTTTGGAATGAAAATAAGATTGTCGTGAATTTGCTAGCAAGCCTTGGATTTCAAAAAGTCTATAATTTAATTAAAAATATAAAAATTACCTGTTTAATATTTAGAAAGCATGTTAGTAGCCGTCTTAAAACCAATACAACAGAGAATAACATTATGACTATAGAGAAACTAATTAAACCTCAGGAAGTTGAATCAGGAACTCATCGGTTCTAAAGAAAGATTGAGCGCGACCTAGATATTTCTGTTCCTTAGTACAAAAGATTTTATTGAGTTTGAAATTGAAGGTTTACAGGAGAGTCTGAGATTTTCGGCGTGATCGCAATTTAAGGCCGTATACAAAGACTCGCTATATACTCAGTTAAAACAATGTTTTCACTGACAAAATGAAAATGCTCTCAACCTATTCAACCCTTTCGCCTTTTTTCCTGAAAAGCTCCGAGTTCTCAAAAAAATAATGGTTTGGGCTTGATTTTATAATATCAAAAACTAAGAATTCAATTTATTGACACAAATGAATATAAAATAAAAAGTGAAAGCGACATTAGCCTGTTAGATAAATGGCTAATTTTTGATTGCCGTCAGCTGTATATTGATAGAAACTGCATTTTTCCGAAAGATGACGCACTTTTCTATACAAGCCAAACAACTTGAGATTATATACAATATAATAGGCTATCTTTATCAGCAACAGAATCAATCGTTTTTTCAATCATGTCACTCAAATAAGATGAATGATTTCACATGGGACGCTTTCAACGAGGTTTAATGGAGTCAAAGGGATAAATTTAGTGAAATAAACTCAAGGAGAAAATGCGTAGAGAGTTGGAAGACTACATTATATGATGTCCGAAAGTGATTAATGAAATTATACCATAATGCGCGTGTCCTCATTGATCATTTGTTTAATGTATTATTATCATTATAAATTTATCATACAATAACATACACTATCCCTGCAAGCCTACAAACCGACACGATATTTTTCAATATATTATTATTTTAAATTTTTTCATTGGGATAAAGTATAATAATAATATCCTGAAAATTTACCGTAATCATAAAACGCTTCTAAGTTAATGTGTACCTAATAACACTTTCAAAAGATCTGAAATGTTTAAGATGTTCAACTTTAAACTTAGTCATGTTTTCTTCTGGCCACCCAATATACTACAATTATTATTGAAAATATGGATGATAGGTTACACATTTCAGCTCAGTGGAAAGAAAATGCATCTTAAAACATCAAATGGACCAGATAAACAATATTTTGTTTAAAAGTGTAATGGATATCTCATTTCTTTTCACTATGCTGTCATTTAATTTTGGTTACTGTAAATACAGAGGCGGCAAAACTTTCGGACACCAGAAGATTTCTTATTCCTTGGGTATGTCTATAAATATGTTATAGGTTTGCATGCATGTGTCCAATATATCTGGCAATGGAGATAAAACTACAAGCTTCTTTATAACTTTTTTTGAAATATCTAAATTGGCGATAATATTGAAATGTATGAAATCTTCATTTCAGTATGCTGTATGTTAGAGCCAAAATATCTTCATAAAAAACATCATATTTGTTGATCAATATGATAATCCATGTCGACAGGATCTGACAATGATACGATAATGGCAGAAACATGTAACTATACCTTGGAGGAAAGAAGTCTGATACGCCGGAGGGTTGGTGGATCTCAGTCCGTTGTTGAAGAATGTGATAGAACGGTCTGAGGCCGCTTGAATTCAGCCGCTATCACATGTTTGTTAGAACTCATAGCTACCCACGTGCATCTGCGATGAGAAAGCAGGGCGCGCTATCGCCACCTGAGTCAATATTTAACCAAGGAGGTTCATCCTCCCTTCGTTTCGCCCCATACGTTGATCTCGCCAGATTGAGTTAGGCTTATAGGCAGATAAGGTATGTTCCCAGGCGCGGCTGGGGCATTCCCTCGAAGCCCCCACTCCATTGCCCCCTACACCAAGGGGATGGCTTCGACTATTTATATGAAAACTTTCCCGATTGAATAGATCAGATCAGATCCAGATCATCTTCGCGAGACATCACGAGGATCCGGTCTCACCTTGTGCACCAGGGGCCCTCTACCTCGAGATCCACCATTATTGTCCAGAAGAGGACAATATCCCTTGAGTGCCAAGGTTCGGGCCTTCAAGACGCCAAGTCCACAAGGCCCCCCTTTTGTTCAGAAAGAGAACAACGTTAGAACAGCCATTGTTCTTTTGAGCCCGTTGACAAGAGACGGTTCTCACCCTCCCCTCCTCTGTTGTTCAGAAGGAAAACAACGTTAGAACAACCATTGTTCTTTGAGCCCGTAGACAAGAGACGGTTCTCACCCTCCCCCCTGTTGTTAAGAAAGAGAACAACGTTAGAACAGTCATTGTTCTTTGAGCCCGTTGGCAAGAGACGGTTCTCACTCCCTCTGTTGTTCAGAAAAAACAACGTTAGAACAGCCATTGTTCTTCAAGCCCGTTCGTCAAGAAACGGTTCTCATTTCCAATACATCACCTTAGGATAATTTGATTCCCCCTTTTAACGTTCTTCAAGAGAACGATTGGTTTCAACGATAACCTCCATTGTTCATCTAGAACATCCCCGATTCGCTGTCACAAAGATCTCTCATATCTCCGAGTCCAACTTCGCTCTCCCTCTTCGAAGACAGTCCTTCCTCTTCGTTAAGGACAACCCCCCAAGGAACCCTTCGGCTGGAACTCGCCAGCGGACCGAAGATTCTTTCACGTCGCCTTCCTCTGCACAACAACTTGTAATTACGTAAGCTGAGCATTACCTTTAATTATCTAACCTTTCGTCAACCCTATCCTGTGCTTTAAATGGTTTAGCGAACTATTTCCCCCCCCTTTAATTTTTATTTGTTTACCTTTTTGAATCTCCCAAATCTTAATCCTCGGATTAGCCAGATATTCCTACGACCCTTTCCATTCTCCGTTTTGTGTGTTGTTGATAGTTTAATTAATAAAACTCTATTTTATTAATAATAGCCATATTATTATCCTTGACCCCAGTTCCACTTCTTAAGCATATTGAAGATAAATAACCTCAGTCAACCAGATAACCACGCACTCGAAATATATTAGAATCATTCCCTCAACGAATAGTTATATATGGTATATCGTCGAGAGTCTATTCTACGACAAAGAAGTATTGCAGATGATCCTAAAAGGTGTGAAAAGCCAAGACCAACCTTGTTCTGGACGATCTAAGGTCAATACAAAAAGTAATGCGAGGTTTTTCTATCACAGGAGCCTCGTGATAGTAAGAAAACCACAATCTAACTGCAACATGTTCGGGCAGAGGGTGGATAGGTTGATGCATCTGTCAGAATTGTAAACTGTTTGCAGAGGTCCTGAGGGCGTGTAAAGGGCACCAGAAGCCGCTAATCAAACTTCAGCAGAAGTGACGTCTATTGGCTTAGGCTTGTGCTCACTGCAACTGGACCACGGTCCGACGAGTCCAGGTTCCATTTATTCTTGACACCAGGGAACTTTAGATTCGCAGGAAGTTAGGGGAGGAGCAAAATCGAGAATACATAGTGCCAACAATAAAGCATGATGGCCGGTATGTGGCCCCATGTTAAGTTTAGGTGGTAGGCCCTCTCACCGTTTGTGATGACACCTTAAATTCAGAGAGGTACTAAGTTATCCTAATACTTCTCCAGAGATGCTCAGAATAGGAATTCCCAGCAGGAAAAACCCCAATATCACAAGTTTGCGTCCACCATACAGAGGTTTAGAAGCAACAATATCTCAGTGATGGACTGGGATATTAAGTCACTTTAAAACCTCTGGCAGGGCGTAAAAGAGGTTGTAAGACGTCATCAGACAACCTCTAATCAGCAACTGAAGGAATTTATCCCCGAGGACTGGGCTAGCATCATACCCCTTAATTGTCACCCTCAAGGAAAACTTGCTTTAAAGAATAAATGCTTTAATCACTGCCCAGAACCTCTCGATACGCTACTGAACTTCCTATATCAGTTTGATGTTGCTGTAATTTTCACAGAAATATCTGCTTATCTTTTATATGTTAATGTTACGTCATGTTTTGGAAAATATTTTATTTTGTTAATTGTTTGTGGCATATATAACGTATTGCTATTTATTCCTTATTCCTCGTATTCCATTGTTCTACTCATATTGATATACAAATAAAAAAATGTAAAACTGCATTTATTTAATTTCATAAAAATTCGAGAAATATTAAAAAAGTTTTAATTAAGTACGGTCTCGAGCAACATTTTTCAGTCCCAAGATAATCTTAACACTTCTAAAATTCCTTATAGTTCTTTATCAGAATTCCTATTTTATATTTTATACTGTAGTATTACTATTTGTTTAGTTCTCCAAGATCAAAATAAAAGTTAGCTACGTTGCTTTTGTGAATTCGATATATTTGAAGTTGACTTTGGGGTTAATCAAAATAAGAAAATGTCCTTTTCTTATTTTGACCAAAAAAGGTGGTTTAATCTAATTTTGTTTTTTCTTTACTTACGTGGTTTTTGATTGCTTGATTTCCCTGACTGCTCGAAGATTAGGTGGCTTACGTGAAATCAGTTATTTGAGTTTCCTTCCTTAATGTTTGACTACCTTTTTAAAAGGCTACATTAAATTGTACATATTATATATAATTACTAATTATTTCAACCAAAGAGTTAATGCTAATCCTTTGATTACGTCCTTCAGAACTTATAAAGCGCTTTCTCTAACGGAGACCATATAATTTCAGAAGCCCTAATAATTTAAGTAATTTAATTTAATGCGTCTGAACTCATTAGCGTCAACTGATAGACTTAATTAACGAGTTGCTAATCTTGTTTCTTCATCAAATTATTTTCTCAAAATGAAGGCATATTTCCTTCAATATTTTCTATATTTGATTGAAGTTCAGAGTTCATCAAAATGACGGTGATACAGCTTGTGAATCTGTCTGCTAAGATAAATTGTCAAGATGAAATAAATTTTGTTCACATTATATTCATTATTATAAGGTATAAAATGCGGCATGGAAAAAATCATATAAAAAGAATAGGAATAAAGGGGTTTTATTCGATAAACAAGATTAGTAACTATATAAGGTTAACGCTAATTATTTGATTGATACAGAAAAGTATTCTGTCCTGAATCGATTAGCAAAATAAATTTTCTTTAAAGATTGGTTAACAATAGTATGATTTAAAAAATAATCTCTATCCTATGAAAAGGGTGTGATGAGCAATTGTAATATTTATTGACATCCTGCGTTTATTGTTGTTTTTAAACCCATGGAAATTTGTTTTTTGTTCCCTCCTTATATTGTTCTTTCTCTTTCGTGCTTAGTATTTGCTAACATGATATAATTGCGACAAAATAATTGAAAAAATATAAGATACTGAGATGGGGCTTCGATTTGAAGAAGCTTTATAAAATACCATACTTAAAATTCTTTAATTTGTTATAAATTTGCTAACTGTAGAAATGTTAGTTCTTTTATAGCTAGAAATGACTAAGCCTTTTTTTCAAGCTAAGAATGTCGAAGCCGTTTTAAAGATATGAAAATGGGGTTTCGGTGTCACACAAACTGTTTGAAGGACAAGTTTTACAGGGTATGAATATTAAATTATCTCTATTAGATCGAAATGTCCGAGAGACATTCCTGAACAGAATTGTCAAGGAAGCTGAAGAGTGGGTTCTCTACTGCAATATTTAAAGCACAAAACAATGACTCGATCTCATTGCGTAGGTTGTCTTCAAAAGTACAATGCTATCTATGCTTTGCATTTAGTGAGATAAGAAAGGAGTTATTTATTACGAGCTACTCCATAATAAACAAAGAGTTAGTTCAGACCTATTTATATGTTCAACAATTGAAACATTTAAATGAACTTAGTGATTTATATCGTCCCTCTCTGTGAACTGAAATTCTGACTTACTTCATGGCATTGCGCGCACACACAGGTAGCAATTTTGACCTAAGAAAAAAAGGCTTGCCTTAAATTGAGAGGTTCTTTCACATCCTGTATTTTGACCGGACCTTGCACCATGTGATTACCATATATATAAGTCATATAACTTAAATTTGATTTATCTAGACTTTATATAAAAATAACAACGTCGTATCAGTTAGAAAGTTTGTAAGCATGAATCTGTAAAGAAAGTAGTGAAGATAATGGAAGTGAAAACTGGAAGATACACATTGCGATATCTACTCATGCAGGCATTAAATCAGAAAGGGTGCACACTTGTGGTCTCCTTGTCCTCTAAGTTTATATTGTAGCAGGGGACTTATACCCTTGCTACACGAATCACCTACTTAGAAGTCGCAGGGAGAACTATCATGATTGTGAGAGATTTAAACGAGCTGCAAAGGAGGACCTGAGTGAGGAAGCAACAATATTTTGGGGGCACTGGTTAGAGAGAGTGGGCGGCTGCCCCAGCTTTGATACAAAGGGAGCAAAAGATATCAAATCAATACTCGTATTCCATCAAAATCGAACGAATTCGTCAAGAAAGGTATCTATCTATCCACAGCTTTGTTAAGCGATGAGAGAGGACTGCAATAATCACTGACACTGCAGAATAAATACTTTTTTTTGTATATTAAAATGAAGTTTAATAACATTACAACAAAAGAAAGGAATTTCTTGACACCCTTCTATTAATCATTTATAGGATAATTTATGATATATTGTAATCAAGAAAATTACAGGCTGTCCAGTATATAATTAGAATGTACTTTATTTATGTCGCAAATGTAGCCGAGCATTAAAAGAGGCATAAAAAAATGGCGAAGTCTTAGGAAAGTAATGTGAGTTTTATAGATTGAAGGGCTAATATAGGCACTACTTGAAGCCCTAGGACCCGGAAAGAGACCTAATTCGTCTTAGAATGTGCCTGTTCTACAAATAAACCTTATTGTTTTTGAAGATGACCAAAAAAAGTGGGAGGTTATATGAACCATTTTCCCTTCACATTTAAGCCTTTCTATTTAGTGAGACAGCAGTAAGGTTCTCAACAGGCCAACAAGCAAAATCGCCTAATGAGAGGAAGGATACCAGCAGTTATTCAGCGATGATTACCAGTGGGTGCTTCTTATCCTGCAGAGTGTGTTGCAAGAATGGAATTAACAGTATTTAAGTAAGACAAATATGATTTGAACGTGATTTTTGTTGAATAAAACTAATGTAAATACTGGCTACCCTCTACAGAAATATTACGGTAACACTTCAGTTTCGGGGCGCATGGTATTTGGCGCTGTTTATAGGCTACAATTTTGGGATACAATATATGTCTTATGACGTTGACGGTAGCGTCAGATGTGAACAATTACGGAGTTATATTTTTTGTATGAGTATATACTGGGGGGCTGCGCCCCCCCCAGAACCCCCCAATTGATTAAAACTCAGGATCATCGCAGGGTGGTCTCCCCGCAGTGATATCTCCCCCACGAGCAGTCTCCTTGAATTTACTGGGGGTTTATTCCCCCCCAACAGCTTTTTACTGGCAGAAAAACCTAACCTAAAACAAACAATTCTTACTTTTATAGGTTAATTTATTAGTTTATGCGCCTCTAGATAATCTAAAAGTTTTTCGTGATTATACAAAATGAAGCCGAATTTGAATTACGAAACAAAAATATTTGCAAAACGGGTCCTATTTATAAGCTACGACGTTGCCAGTAAGAAGCTGTTATCGTTCAGGGCAAACAAAAAATACGAAGACAAAACCAAAAACAATAAAAGACATCAAGAAACCTTACCTAACTTAGAAAAAACTATAAACGAGCAGAGGCGCAGATATTTAGTAAATAATACAGACTAAAAGTTACAAATCCCCAAAACAACAACAAAATATAACGCCGTGATTGGCTATATCTGAAGCTACCGTCTGACGTCATAAGAAACATATTGTAGCCCCAAATTGTAGCCTACTAACAGAGCCACCTACCGTGCGCCCCGAATCTGAAGTATTACCAATATTACTACCGCATTCCTCTTGCATAAAATAATGAGGACAGTTTATTTAGTGGGATGACTCCCGCACATTTATTGCAATATTTATGGATTCTTTACTTGATATCTAATTTGGACGGATGGTTCGGATTTATGATTAATATAACTTGAATGTCTTAATGACAAAGACAGTAGAAATAATAATTATACCTACGAAAGATAGGATGCAAGTTATTTTTGTAGTATTATGTATTATTATTGATTTGAAAGTTAAAATTTAGCGTTTACAACCATATAAAAATATTCAAGGCTATTTTATTAAGGATACTAAAATAGTATTTGAAACTCTAAATTGTTCTCTTACTTGTCATGAGTACTCTGTTCATGTTATGAGAGTAAATGCCGTGAATCATAGGTGCATTCAGAAGAATTTTTGCTATTAGTTCTAGAAAGCACCGTATCATTACCCATTTCTTCTATTAGTTCTCTTAAATGTTTGATGACTATTCTCATAAGACCATGATTATAGTTGAAAAGATCCTATGGTCATTAATTATATTTCTTCTGTAATTCTCTATTTATATTACTATACTTCTACTTCTTCAGCCACCTTCATTTGATTGATCAAAATTATGGATTTTGTGGATCGTTAGATTCAAGAGGAGCGTGTCGTAATATATATGAGTATATACATATATGAAATTAATCATGATTATTGTGTATGTTACAAAATTGAAGAATCGTTACTTCATATGGATCCTATTGTTTTGATGAAAACGCAAAGCTACATACTCTACATTCGAATTCCAATTATATCGAGCAGCATTTGTCTAGTGCTCTTCGTATGAATTTCAAAGGGGAAATTTGGAACTCAAGAGAATTTGAAGGTAAAGATATAATTTAAATTTGAATTACTCTTAGAGTAAAGCGAAAAGCTGACTTTACGCAAACTCCCCCTGCTATGTCAATTTTCGTTATGGAAACGATTCAGAATGTCACTTTATTCTGAGTTATTATTATTAATAGAACCAAATTTTCGCTGTTTCAGTTTCTACGGACTTTATGACAGCTTGGTCCCTTAAATCAAGTGTTATATAGAGAAAATGATACTTATTTTGTCAGAATACAGGGTATAACACTTTCACTAGTGCCAGAATAAAAGAGTGAGAAAAAACGAAAACTAATTAATTAGAGAAGTGAAATAGTGAAAAAAGGTTAAGAACAACGACTCCTGTGGAATCAAACCTCATTAACTCTAATTACCATGGCTGAGTTGGCCTTATATATGTCCCATGAAACATACGACTTGGTACACAGAACGTAGATAATTAAAAAATAAATTTGAATATAAAATTTAACCGATCTTGCAATGATTCTGATTTATTAAATGCCATAATTGTGGATAAAGTAAAAAAACAACAACTAAACATAAACATGATATTTTATAGCTGCATAATCTAGATCTTTGATGGGATCAGGGTCCACAGATAGGTTCGTAGGCAAGAGCAGGAGAGGCGGATGTAACGATGCATATTAATGAAGGAAAGACTAACATAGCTGGAGTCTATTACTATGTGGTAAAGAATATCTATTATCTTATTACCTTGGTCGCGAGAAATGTTTCCGCGTTAAAATTTAGTCTTCTTCTAGAAACCTTTATTAGGAAAAGGGAAAATGGCTTTGAGAAAACCGTGAATTGAACTCATGGTTTGGAAGTGATATTTGAAGGAATAATTAGAAATGTTCTGCACGACAAACAAATATGTAATAGCACCAGACTCGTTCTTTGTATTAAATTGACGTTTACTACCAATCATCTGATTAAGCTTATAAAAAGTGGAGCTAAAGTATTCTGCAGAATAAATTGCCGAAAAAATCAACTTATCTCAACGCGGGTTTGCAATCATATAAATGCTATACAGAAAAAAATCGAGTGTGGACTATGTGTGCTTCAAGACAAATCAAATTTCAGTCACTAACCATTCGTGGAAATTTATTTATTCACAAATAGTGAGGATAATAGTGATGAGTGTTGAAATCTCTAAAGTGATTTTAAGAGAAAGCGATATTTTACAAAATAAGCTAAGTGGTAACTTCAAAACATTTATATTTCAAATTAATGAACAAGTGTGTTGCTTTCTTTTTTCAACTACCGAATGAAACACCAATTTTTTCTCTCTCATTGTCAACTTACCGTGAAAAATGTAATTGGCCACAAAGCCTCATATTTAGAACCAGAAAAGAGAACGATTTTTCCAATAGCGTAGCGAACGAGAGGAATATTGTAAGTGATTATGGTTTCGAGAAAATAATAGCTTACGCTGTCACACAATGGAAATATAATTACAACTGGTTAAATACAATTTTTTTTATTGGTCAGTAAGTGTTATTCTCCAACTCCTTTTATTGCAAAACAATAGAACATAGCTAATATTTGTTTTAAACTTTGCTTTTCTGTCCTGTAGATTGAAATATTTACTAAAAATATGTATATTTAGTTTTTTCATCCATTATAGTGCTAAAAACAAAAACAGATTTAAACTTATACAATTTGATTTTAAAAACAGGCAAAGAGAAGTTAGACGTGAAGAGTTTTCCTCGATTTCTATTTGTAATGCAATCACTTCTCAGTAAAACCACCAAATGTTGTTTCCCATCATGTTTTTATTCTATGTTCCTCGGAATCTATGTTCAAATTTCCGTATATCTTGATAAAAGTGCTTTCCTTGCTACTATATTCTCCTTGAATTTGTCAGCAATGGCCTCAAGGATATGCACCTTCAGGAACATCATACAGGCAAATTATCTATAGCTTTCCAATAGGTTCTCAACGAGTTCCACATTTTGGTTGCCCAAAATGCCCTCACACACAAAAACAAAACTCTTCCAAGCTTATTTGTCCTTTCTAGTAAGCTTTTAAGGGAATTCTGAACACTATGATTTTCTTAATTTATAGTCAGGCAAAGAGACCAGATTTTACCATTGTGTTAGATAGTTTGCGATATAAATTTTTAAGGTAATTTTCAAGATACTTGTTTAGATCTCTAACTCACTGCTTCATGAGAACTAGTTTTATATGCAATGGAAAGAACAACACCTTTTGACGTTTTATCAATTGCTCATGCTTGACATTTAGCCCTCCAACAGAGAACTTAGTCCTTTGAGGTCAGTACGTCTTGTGGTAATGTGCTGCGTTATCCCTATTCTCCCAAAGACAGAGATTACATGGAAACTTGGTAAATCCTCACTGCAGACCTATCAAAAATGGTACCATTTTTAAGTTTCTAATCACTTTCCAGTTGTACTCCCTATAATTTGAAGCTGATAGCGGAAGCTTGACACTGCTTTAGGCCTCCTTGTGATATACTGAATGAGCCAAGGAAGAGGATGTATGATTATACCAATTATGAAGAAGTATAGCATTAATGATTCTTGACGAGCTGTCAATGAAGAGCCTCCACTCATCTGGATTACTGGATTACATGTAATTCTAATTGTATCAAACACACTAGGTACAAGGTGGCCCCTAGGACATTCCATGTAAAACTTTTGTATAAATATGTTATTAACGGAAAACAAATGTATTTTTTTTATTAAATGTTGTATTAATGCGTAGCCCGAGTAGACAAAAATTAATAAAATAAATTAATTGTGATCCGTTAATAACATATTTAACCAAAAATTGTATGTGGAGTTTCCTGGTACTTATGAGCCACTCTGTACACCTTGCTATGTAAAGAATCTTAATAAATGCTTATAACGCTTACCTTGGCTTGTCTCTTTCACATATTCCTCCAGCAAATCGCCTCTTTTGAGCCTGGAAATAAAAACTCAGAAGAGGTCATTGAGGTCTCGTTGGTTTGGATAGTATGAATTTCTCTCAACAGCCAATCTCTGAACTGTTGATTTCTTCTAAAGGAAGCATATTTCTTGCTGGATGGGTAAGTACAGAAAGATCAGCACTGTGTGGTACTGGTGAAACACATGATGGGAAATCGGAACACGAAATAGCAGGTGCATTTTTATCACTGACCGCAATTGCTTGAGCGGTTAGTAGGTTCACACCAACTTCTGGGTATAGCTATTCATTCTCCTCTATACAAACCTGTAAAATTTCAAAATCTATCCTATATTACTCTTCTGGCTTACAAACATAATAGCTTACACATTTGTGACATTTACTCTTTGAATCTTTACATTAAACAATTTTCATTTCTTCCTAAGTTTTGCTGCAGTGTTCACAAGCAAAATGAGATGGTCATGGGTTTTCTTAGTCCCCAACTAGCATGTCATAGTATGCTTTGTAAGATTTACACATTCTCATAGATGCTGTCACACCGAACCTCTTTGCTCTTGTTTTGATAAAACAAGAGTAAAGAGGTTTGGTGTGACAGCATCTATGAGAATGTGTGAATCTTACAAAGCATACTATGACATGCGAATTTAGAAATTCAGTGTATGCCTTACATACAAAAGCAGAATAGACTTTTTTGCCATTTTCTTTAGTTAAGAACAACTGGGAAATAACACTTTTAACCAGGAACAAAAAAAATGTGAAACTTTGTTACATGTCAGAAGTCTCTAAAAAAAATTACTTGGAAGAATTAAAGAATGAGAAAAAAAATCATTCATAGATTTTATATGAACCAGCCATGGCTTCGCGACTCCCTCCTGCGGGGGGAGCTTGCGCTTCGCTACTCCCTCCTACGGGAAAAGCTTGCGCTTCGCTACTCCCTCCTACGGGGAAAGCTTGCGCTTCGCTACTAAGATTAAAATTTAAAATCTAAAATTTTCTGAACTTCGCCAATTAAAATAATTTTAAAAAGGAACTCTAAACTAAATTTCCCCCCTTTTAAAATATCACGTTGCTAAAATAGAGTTATAGATTATATATAAAAATAAATTTTATGAACTTCACCATTTATAATTCTTTGGGTTTTAAAAAAGTCACCAGATTTCGATAGTTATATTTATTTTTGAACTTCAGCATTTTGTTTTTTGATGTTATAAAAAAATTATTAGAAATAACTTTGATAAAAATTTTAAATATACCTAAGGGGTTTTAGGTCTAAAAAAGAGAGCTTTTTTCACCTGAAATTGCTTTTATATACTAACAAATAAAAAACATCCATCTCTTAATTTTAATACATTTTCTGAACTTCGCGATTTGTAATTATTTTTTCAAAAAACATGTCATTTTTCCACTAAGGTAAGAAAACATTTATTAATTTTTCACCCATTTTCATAAATCACGTTATACAATTATAGAGTTAGTGAAAAATCATTCATAGATTTTATATAAATTACAAAGGATTGCACTATAGAAAATGAAATTAACAAATATTAAATTTTGATAGGGTCTTTTAATGCTTCATAATTTATAGGCGAGTGCAATCATTAAAACTTGGCTATTAATCATATTGATCTCTATAGGATATACTAGACATTAAATAGAGCATGTCGTAGGTTAACCCCGCACACCTTACACCAGATTAATATAGATGTCGTAGGTTAACCCCGCACACCTTACACGAGATTAATATAGATGTCGTAGGTTAACCCTAAACACCTTACACCAGTTTAATATAGATGTAGAATAGAGTCAAGTTCACCCTTTCTGCTTTTCGAGTACGTGGGAGGTTGACAATATAAGCAGAGTCCAAATTAACTGAAAGTAGGTCGGCCAAGAGTCGACTATCTTGGAGTTTCGGGATAACAGAAAAATGGGCACAGAAATAACTTTGCTAATATGCAAATGAATATTATTTTACAAGATTAATAGGAGTTTTAAAACGAGATATACACACACTAGATTTACAAGGGTCTCATCAGCTAGGGGTAGGGGGTAGAGACATGGTGAGGACGGTCACCGTACAAACAAACGGACAGTATTGACTGAGGGAAGCTCGAACGACCTTGAGCGTAAACTAAGCCAATAATGAGCTTACACTGGAGAGGTGGGGCCAGGGGGAGTAATTTTTGCCTTGGCGCAAAGTTTAAACAATAGTCTCTGGATAGTGACTATTACGGAGGGATGGGGGAGAACTTAAATCTTGCTTTCAAGTAACACGAATCGAGATTGAGCGCGCTGCGTTTGAGGAGCGGGGCGATGGTTGGGGGGAAGCGGGTCGAGGTAGACTCACGTGAATTAACGAAAATACCACGAGCTTGAGGGATTTTGCGAGAATTGTGCAGAGTCCAATGGGTCGCGAAGAGCGAGCACTGATGGGGGTGGACTGAAGATACTGACGGGGCAGGGAGGACGGCAAATACTGCCTTCCAACTCTGGCGCCGGAGGATTTATAGGGTCGAATGGGGTTTTCCCTCTCCGTCCGAATTGGAGGGTTCTATGGTCAGACGCGTCGGCAGAAGAGAATAGACTTGGCCTTTTAGCGCGAGGGTGAGAAGGTTCTTAAGTCGGCGAGGCGAACTTTGTCCGACTTCAGATGGGACCTTCTGGGCTCTCAAACTTGTCGCAGATTTCTGTGATGGCCGCATTTCAGGTCATCGCGGCGTCTCACGGCGTCTCATAATTTCGCACCTTCATTAGCGCAGAAAAAAATGGTCACCCAGGTGTCTGTTTTCTCTCTCCCTATTAAAGGGCGAGGCGGCGCGTATCTTCCTCTCTCTCTCTGTGATCTCTGGCAGAATAAAAATAATGGAAAAGCATGCTTGAGTAGGCTTCTGATCCTTTTATGAGATTCCCGGCATATTATAACCTACTTAAATTAGGTAGAAAACAAAAAATATTCTCCACTCTGAACATTACTAAGTCTTTAGGTTACCTTTTTAGTCTGTTTTGAATTTATTAACCGATTTCTTCCACTGTATTGCAAAGACTTAGGAAAGCTTCTTTACAAGGGAAAGTTGAAAATACAAGGAACAATGTGTCTTGGGTCAACTTTGATTTTTTACATCTATGTAATTATGCATTTTCCCTTCTTACTCATAATTTTTTTTCTACTTAACTTTACTAATAGAGATTTGGTTTCGACAATACTCTTTGAAAGCTCTCCATTACTTAAGTTTAAAGTCAATTTCATTCTTATCTAAAAATTCGGATGCTAGAAGCTGAAAAAAAATACGCATCAAATTTTTCAAATTATAACTCCATATTTCTTAGAGATGATTTTATTGTTTTTTTCGTTGTGTGCTTAGTTCTAATCCTATTTTAAAAACAACTCAAAAAAACATGAAAAACTTTTGAATGTGTATCCGGTAAATCCGTAATTCCAAACTCCCTTATGATTCTTTTCACTGACTCCATCACTCTGATTTCATACCAAGCATTCATATATGACATATGTAGCTTTATCTTAGGATAGGAAGAGCATAATTTTCAGTCTCAATATGAGAGAGTTTTTATAACTACCTACTCAACGTTAAATTTCATTTACTATCCGAGCTCTTTCTACCTCTCTACTCACTTTTTATTCCAACATATACATATGTAAGATGTTATTTTCATAACGTAGCTTGTCTTACATTACTTATTTTCATACAAATAAACAAATCGGCGAATATCCTTTAAGAGTCCCTAATAAACAATATATTAAAATTAAATCTTTGCGCCTGCATCCTCAGCTTCATCTCCCTCCTTGCAACGTATTTTTCCTGCGATTTGGCATAGTTTTCCTTTAAAGAGGCTCGGTAAATAGTGTATTTCAAAGGCAAAACGAGCATTGTTATTTACAACCAAGTTTTCTATTGTCGCGTTTAGTTGGAATTTAATGGTTAGTTTAGCTATGTTTATTCCTCTAAATCAAGGGTGGGGGAACCTTTTCAATAGCAAGGGCGAATTGCCTGTGCACAAATTCCTGAGCGGACATAACTAATGAACCTTCAATTTTTAAAATTTATAGATAAGTACTTCCTCAAACTAAGTAACTTTAATTAAATTATAATTTAATACAGGTAACTAACCTGATATTTCTAACGGTTTTGGATTACAAAAATATCAAAGACACCAAAGAGTATAAGTTTCTAAATTTAATTAAATTTTCTCACCTTGCATTTTAATAAGAGTGTTGGTTCTGGCTTTGTTACTTTCCTATGAGTTTCTAAGTAAATGGGAGGGGGTCTCAGACAGGGTTCAGATTTGAAGGTGGGCGAGGGGTTTCTCACCGCTGCTGAAAATGCATCAAATATTTTAAGAATATTTTAAACCACAGTCAACCTATTCAGTAAAGATAGTAATGTCGTTTGAGATACTCCTATTCACGTAATGAAATTATAATGAATTCATTTAATGAAGATATTTTACTTTTTATTTGAAATGGACACTTCCGAAGATAAAAAAACTCTATTACTACATAAATAGGTTTCAGCACAATTTCTGAACGGTAACTTATAATTCAGTATATACTTAATCATTATTAGAGATATAAATGTAAAGCTTTACAAACTAGATTCTGCAAAAAAGGAAGCTAACACTTTTAAAAAAAGATATTATGTTGAAGGCACCTGAGAAGGACCAATTTTCACCTCGAAGACTAGCCCAAGTTGAGATATATATAGATTTAGAAAACATAAAAGAGAGAATTGGAAGGTTATTTAAGGATTTTTGTGAAAATGAAAGACATTTTTCTTAAGCATGACATATCGTAGTTATGGGGAAGGACACTAAAATGTAAGAAGTTCCATACTTTTGATGTGAGGGAAAAGACGTAGGCCTCAAATCATCCAACCCTTGAAAAGTTAGCAGCAAGAAAGGGTGAGGCACGTGTCATAAGCTCACCAACACTAGTTTAGAATATAATAGATCACGAACGACCTTTTCTTAGCATGCTGACCACATATATAATATTTTAAGGGGCAGAATTTTCAAGCACCCACACAACCTACATATCGAAGATGCATCACGCGTGTACACAAAAACGTACATACGCGTAACATCTTGGATGGAAATTCACAAAGACTTTTCTCAGTGAAGCAGCGATAAACTTGGTTATTTGGCCATAAAATCTTGTCCCATTTTTTAAATAACGCGGCATCTGGAATTATCTACATGTCACCGAGCGGAGAATACCATCCACTTGAGGCAAATCACCTACAATTCCCTCACGTGGACACAAAAAGAGTCGACAGCGAACATCCTGAGGCACAGTCAATCAAAATCACACGAAGAAGTTGCTTTTCACAGACGTGAATTTGCGTCGCTCCCTGGTTTAGTCAAACTCTCACAGTTTAATTTTTCTGATTTTTGTGGCATAGCTGTCATCAAATGATTTGTCACCAATCTGGAAGCAAACGCATCCAAAAAGAGAGCCCTGCGATGCGCCCCTTCACAGTCTCACAGAGAAATCTAAAGCGGGAAAGAGAGCAAACTTATGACAGTTACCCAATTTTTCACCAGTCGATTTAGCGCTGCAAGGACATGTATCCTTTCTTTCCTTACACGCCTGGTACTCTCCTTTGCACAAATGACTTCAGGTAAGACTCGTTTACTTCTCATCTTGTTTCGTCCGTAGTTTTGCGAGCCGGCTTCATCCTCGCTTCAATTCACAGTCTTCGTCAACAAGAACAAGATGAACTATATCAGGCGAAATCACAAGAGTGCCAAACCACTTTCTTTGGAGAACAACGTGAGCCAGGTGACTATGCAAACAGTGGTAAAGATCATCTGAAACTTCATCTATTCAGGATATCTAAAGTTCATCTGCTTTTTAATCCACCAAAAGTAGTAAGATGAAAGAACAAAGCTGCGCATACAACCGCTCATTGGTAACTCGTATCCCCCATTTATGTTGATGGATGAGAAGTTGTTTACTGTCCAGTCCACTCCCAAAACACATACAATGATCGCATCTTCGTTGGTGATATGCGTGTGTGCGCGTGTATGGGGGGATGGGCGAGAGGGTTACGTCAACGGGGCAAAAGCCACCTCTCCTTTTCATTGGAGAGGGGTTAGAGCTCCATCAACATGTATATTTATACATGGTAAAGGAGAAATTCCTTGCCTATTTGGTTGCCACCATTGATAATGTGGGTGTAACCTTTTCACAAGATGGAGCAAACTCACACATCAAAAAACGTTCATGACTGGTGCGATTTTTGTCAAAGGAACATTGGCCTCCCATTTCGCCATATTTGAGCAGAAAGCTTGTACAAAATTTAATTAAAGTGTCTAAGTTACGAAGAGCTAACTGGAAATGTGCTGGGAGGAAATATCAGCTGGAACCTTCCGCCCCACTTGCTCTCATCTTTTAGCATATAATTTTTTCTTTCTTTTTAGTCTAAGCATTGTGTAATTTTGCATTGTGCTTTGAAATTAATTACATCAATATCAGTTTAAACTTCGTGTTTTCCCCCTGTTTGTTTATATTTACAATTCTTAATTTAATTTTGATAGGTATACCTTATTAATATATATATATATATATATATATATATATATATATATATATATATATATATATATACTTTACATAGACAAAATCGTAATTTAAACATGAATTATTTACAATTTGATTCTAAACGCAATAGAGTAGCAGTAAGCCCAAGTGTCAAGGGGAATTATAAGTGAATTTACCGTTAACTTATTAGGGTGATTACTAATTAAGTCAAGAAATATTAGAGTGAAAAAATGACATTAATGAAAATTAGAAGCGAAATCAGAGACAAAACACAGCGATTAATAGAATAAGAATCTATGGATAATCCTGCAATACCAATATCCTGCGAATATCAATAGAATGGGAGACTTTCTATGAATATGTCGACGTTAGTCATGAATATGACATACATAGATGGTTGGTCTCTGGTAATCATTCCCGCTCTCCATAGGAGGATGAGAGTAATTACTTTCTGAATCACCCTGTGAAAAACAAGCATAATTACAAAATGTCGCATAAATATACGACATCGTGCAAGTGCGGGAGACGATAATGACAATATAAACATTCACCATTCGTGTCATTCGATGTATGTACATTATAAATTTAGAACCACTCTAACTATAAGTTAAATTCTGAAAGAATGGAATTTTAGGTGTAATTATACATGGATATAAGAAATCAAATGAATAAAGTGATTCAAGTCATTGAGGGAAATTATGCCGGTCTTTCGCTTATATTGGTCCCTGTTAAATGGCTTTAATAAATTTTCAAGCTTCCAAACCCAGGAGGTTAACTTGCATCAGTCAAATACCTTAAAGAGCCGGTAGCAGGTTGGTCATCAGGTGGACGTGAAGACGAGCTTACGGTCAAGGATTCCCCATTTTTATGTATAGATAAACCGCGTTAAAGTATCCGCAGGGGAACGAGAATGGGAGCTTGGCGTTGAGATAACCGGAGGTAGGCGTGAAAACCAGTATGCAGTTTAGTTATCCGTAGATGGAAGTGAAGAAAAGTCTTAGGTAGACTTGTTAGAACGTTATTGAGCTATCTCCAAACGGATGATACTGCGGATGGGAAGAGTAATATGAACAGTATTCATCCTAAATGATGCTCCGCTAGGTATAAGATCCATGTTCCACTTTCGACGAAAGGAGTCGTCCTTGACCAAGACCACGAAGATGGCGTGAGAAGACAAACACTGTGATGATCGGTCTATGCAAGGCTCCGTCGACGCCACCAGGTATTCGTTCTGACAGCGAGCCCAGGCGTGATTGAGAGTTGCCGCTCTATGTTTTTTTTGCCTTTGGCGATGATAAAAAGGTCATTGACCTCGGTAACGTGGTTCAAGAGCTTATCCTGCGAAAAAAAAAATTATTCTCTACTACAAAAGTAAGGCCGATGAAGCATTCCACGAACCACATGGACCATAGGGACCTGAATGTGTTAAAATTTCATTTTAAACCTGCAAACTCTCAAGTGTTGCGTAATGTGTGTAGAGGTAATGCCGCTGCTAGAAAATTAGCCATATAAGTATGGGGAACGGAAAACCTCCGCGTGATCCGACGTAATCAGAATAAAAATGAATGAATGACTCGTGTAAAGTCACTAGTGAATAAAATTATGTAAAACTTTTCATTCTTTTTGCTATTCAAGATTGTGATAGCACTGATACAGTCGATCTCGGTCAAATATACTGTTGAAAAACTGAAAACAGGCATCGCTTAATTTCTTTGCACATTTTACGGAAAATAAAGCATTTACCCCTGGTGTCTATGAGAAAAGTAGATGTGAACCAGCAAGACCTCCACAAAGCAGTGACCAGCCAGCTGTAGAATAGGCTGTTATTTCTTCTTTGAAAGGCTATGAGAGAACCTTTAGCATATGACTGGTGAGCCGTTTAATCCGGGTTGAAAATTGTTATCTTTGACCATTCGAAAGCTCCTTCCATTCTTCCAGGTATTTCTCCTTCTGTGCTATTTTAACCTCGGAATCTAGGTCAGTTTCTTGCTCTTCTCGATTAATATCAAGGCTAAGAGGCGTTGTTAAGAAAGAATAAAGATTAAACTTCCCTTTAATTATGAGGAAAATCCAGAAAGTTAAAATAGTTATCCTAGATAGTTTGGATAGCAAGTCGTACGTGTGTATTTCTATGGCTGGCTGAGTGCCAACTACGCTTCGAAAAGGGCAATCGGTTCAATTTTCATTAATAAACACCTATTCAGGACCCTTTACCCATTTTGATTGGTAAACGGTTTAATCCATTAGACTCTTCTTAATGGGTCATATAGATTAAACTTAAATTCAACATGTATGCCACAGCTATGATTTTCTTATTTCACTGTCCTTATCTTTAATGCAGAGGTCATTTGTGGTATCAGACTTTAGTCAATGAAGGACGATCTTATTTTCGTCTCACAGGTTAACAGGTTAATATATCTCGAATTAAGGGGACATAATATCTCGTTAATTAACCTGGCTCCAAATAAGCAGAGGTTAGTTCCATTTTAGGATGGTTGTAGATTTGAGCAATAGTTTCGGCCTTAACCATTGCACAAAATACAATTTTTACCAAAGAATGAATAAAAGTTTCCCCCTTTAAACCTTACTGTTACCATCAAATAAGCAGTGGAAATCCAGTTTTTGAGATGGTGAGGTATGACTAGGGATGGTAAACTCTAAACATCGTTGCAAATGGGGGTCCACTGTATTTAGGAAAATCGGTGTATAAACGCTCATCCAAACATTTTTTTTATATTAATAATAACTTGGAATAGCTAGCCTAATGGGTCGTAAATAGGGCTATGGCTCTGAAAACAATCCATTTTGTTTGGGCAGCAAAGGGATTTACCGAATAAGAAAATCAAATTAATTATTAATAATTTCCCAAATTAAGTCTCGAATCATTAGTGTTTCCCTTTCTAAATTACCTTGTTCCCTGAAAAAGGAGTTAAAAAGGAGACAATTTGAATACCATTCTATCAAATTGAAGCAGGCCTCTTTTAATACTTCTGTTTATTTTAAGTGATTAAATTCTATTCACAGAAAAATGTACAGTTTAGGATATCTACAAAAATGTGGAAAAGGTATCTGTGCATCTTCCCCTTTTGTCTGCAATATCTAAATAAATGATGTATAAATAAAACGACTCTATAACTAAAAGCATCCGAAGTAGATATCTCGATTTAAATGATGATTTTAACCCTTCAAACGGACCCAGGAACTTGTGTTCCTCTTTTAGCATTATTTGAAAGTGTACCGTATCAATATCGACTACATAGACAAAGAGGTACTGCATAAACATAATGCAAATATAGGCAAGTTTATAAATTATTAATGGTCCAGGATTTAAATAATTATTTAGATTTGTGTAACCATCAATGCAGTCGAGACGACGGGTATCTAAGTTATGGGCTATCTTTCCTCACTCCATGGTATGCTAAGTAAGGGATTTTTAGGCCTCTTATAGTAGTGGCAAATCTATCCCTCGATGTATCTCTTCTTCAGTTGTTCTTAAATAATCTGGTTAGAAACCAGCCAAAACAAGTGTTCTCTCACATCAATTTGTCTCCTATATATTGAAGATGGGACTTGCCTATTCTATAATTAGTAGAATAGTTGGATATATTTTTTCCTGGTAACATTACCAGGAATCTATCTTTAAATATCTATTTGTTGTTATTCCATTGTTTAATCTTGGAATATTAAGGTCATCTGGAATCTTAGATATTATATGAGCATTAATATATAAATATATGACAGTGTTTGGTTATTAAGGCACATAATGCCCCTTTGTTGAAATTTGGTAGCACCTCCCGCCTTTTATCTCTCTCTCTCTTGCTCGCTTGCTATCTAGCTCTCTAGCTCTCACTCTCTCTTTAGTTGTCTCGCTCTCTCTCTCAATTTCTCTCTCGCTGTCTCTCTCAATCTTTCTCAAACTATCAATCTCTCAATCATACGTGCATACTCTCTCTGTTCCTACCCCCTGCCTCCTTATATTATATCGCTCAAGTTCTCTTAATCTCTCTATCTCTCTCTCTCTTAAACTCTCTCAAATTATAAATCTTAAAATTGCACAATCTCACTCACCACCTCCCTCGCCTCTACCTATCTCTCAAACTTTCTCAATATTACTCTCTCTCTCTTCTCTCTTAAACTCATTCAATCTCTCTCTCTCACACACATATACTCCCTTCACTCTCTCTGAAACTCTCTCAATCTCGCCCTCTCCCACTCTCTATCTCTTTTTCTCTCTCTGTCTCTCTCTCTCCACCTCCATACCTCCCCATTTTCTCTCTAACTCACTCCCTACAATATCCATCTCAATCTTTCTCTCTCTCTACATCTCCCTCCTCAGCATCTCTCTCATGTTCTCTTGTTTATTTCTCTCTTTTTTCAGTCAAAGTGTCATTTTTTGCTCCTCTCATGCTCCGCTTTGTGGAGGTATCCAATATATCTGTAAGGTAATAGAAGTTAAAGACGAATATCTCCTTAATTTTACCCTTAAATTTCTTCCCTCACTCCGTTCTAAAAATAAAACTCCACGTGTAGTAATGTGAGAGTCCAAAGAAGCGGGGAAAGAAAGAAAGAATTGGAATATTCGCCAGCTGCCTCGCAGGCGCAGTTAATTAAGTTGGGCGCGCTAAAAGCTTTAGTCCCACCGTAAAAATGCTAATCTCCGTATTTTCGAGGCTGCTTGCCGAGTCTCCCGCACAAATCGTTGGAGGCTATTAAGACCTGGTCAGACGACAAATGCTAATCCCTCTAGGCGCCAAAAGTTTTCTGCTAGAGGTATGTGCCTTCCAGCAAGTGAACATTAAAAATAGCTGTCATATAAATACCCTGGGTTTTCGAGTCTCTGATCAATGTTGAGACCCCGTCGCCTTCGGCTCAGATCGTTGTGTCTATTTCCTCAAGTTCCCCGGTATTCGGTTATACCTCGAGATCGGATCTTCTCAGGCAGACCCATCTCTTTTGTTAATCCTCAAGTCGTTTCGTACCCAAAGGATTGACCGGTATTCCTCTTGTCTCATCTAGACCTGCCCCACCCCCCTCAAGGATCTCCAGTTTTCCGTGTGAGACTTCGTGCCGAGCCACTGCAGAGTCTTGATTTGGAGGTTGTACTTCTTTGCAGCAGAGGTGCAATTGTCCGTCTTCAAGAAGGATCGTTAACTGGTTTTCTGTTTCACCCCCTTTCATTCTTGTCGCCATCAGGATATTCGACCTGGGGCCATGTCCATTGGACTTCTCCATTTCTTGAGTCGATCCGCTGAAGGATATTCACTCGAGGGCCGCGTTCGCTAGCCTTCTCCCTTCCTCGAGCTAACCCCATTAAAGGTAAAACGACACTTTTATTTAATCTCACAATAATCGACCCACTTTCCGATATTTAAATATTAACGATTAACGAGTAATTAACCTCCTCCGATTGCCCATTAATCTGTATTCTGTCAGAGTTGTCCTTTATTTACATGTCCTATATTTCCCGTATGTATATATTATATATATGTTAACTAGTGACTTAGTAAAATTATATTTTTTGTTTTCATTCTTCAAATATACCTTTTAACTGTAACTTGATAAACTCAGTTAAACGCTATCAGCCCTGTAGTTAATCGCACTCTTATACCTTGTAACTAACGGATTAATTTTACGAAGTGAACTTACTTGTACGTACATTAGAGGATATATGTATGCATAACTGTATATAGACATAGACATATTTCCTTGGTCTTTATCTCTTTCCTCCCAACCAGTAGATACAGATATATATATATATATATATATATATATATATATATATATATATATATATATATATATATATATATATATATATATATATATATATATATATCTAGTGAGGTGACATATTCCTCGATAATATCTATGGAGATAGTTTGTTCTTTTTAATTATTATTATAGATATTAAAATTAATTGCTGTGAAAGTTCCTCCTGAAAGTTCGTTTAACTTTGTGAAAATAACATAGTTACAATTTTGTTTTCCAACAATTTCTAATATTTTTACTTTGAAAATAAAAGAATAGAATTTTCTTAAAAACATATTTTTTTTAACAATATTTTTGTGCTAACAACGTATATCTTGCTACGACTACCTAGGCTGCCCCACTACCGGAAATAAATAACTAAATTTTGAGACGAACGGAAAAGGTTGGAAGATGTTAGATAGAGAGGTGAGAGCCGGACTAGGCTAGCCTAGTCCCTTATTTCTAGCTCACTTCAGTTTCAAAATTCTTCTTTTTGTTAAAAATTTTTGTCTTTCTTTATAAACAATAAAATAAGAAAAGATTGAAGAACAAAATGATAGCTGTATAATTAAATTAATTGACTTAAAAATATATATTTTTTTCATAGAAGCAAAAACTTTACGGATGATATAATATTATACTTTCAATTAAACTACACATAATAACTAAGACAATAAGCTCATTGAAATCATATATTGAACACCTATTTCTTCCCATTGTACTTCTCACCTATTGCTTCATCACTATCTTTATCATACCAAAATTCTAACTCAACTATGTCTAAATTAATATACTCTTGGCCTGTCTTCATTTATTACAATTTTCTCTCTCACACGTTAAATTTGGATAAGCGTACTGCAGGTAATACTTTTTATTACCCCCTCCCCCTACCCACCCAAACCTTGAGATGATAAGCTCTCTTATTTGTAACTTTATCATAAATGTCCTCATCCACACCACTCTTATTCCTGTTACACCGCAGATACTTAAATCATTGCAGTGGCAGATGGCGCGCAGAAAAAAATCTCATATCACACACAACACTATACTTACATTAACTATTCATCCCTCTATCTTTACTGAATTGTTTGCTCTCTCTTCATCCACACCCAGCAAACTCTTGAAACACACTTTCAAGTCTATCTCACTCTCATTCCCTAGCACTACGTCATCGCTATACACTCAAATAGATACTACCCATCTCTTTCGATTCTTCATCACCTCACCGCCATTTTCACATTCCATACTCATCTTTCTCTCAACATTCCACCTATAAAGCTATTAAATAGGTTAAAAATAAATAGAGGTGGTGGTATATTTTTTGATGACATGTGGGTAGGTCATTCAAACCTATGACATTTACTACATAGAGTAGTTTAACTGAGTTTAAATGTTAAGTATATCAAGATAATACTAATATATTTCAGTTCCAATAACCAAGTGTACACATTAAACTTCTTATCTCAGCCTCTTTTACTATGTTGATTCAAGACAAAAAACTTATTCCACACCTCTTAAATCGCACTAACTCTACCATACTCATCTCATCATTTTATCTCTCATTCTTGCAGGTTCAATAACTCCAATAATCCTTACCTATAACTCTCAACAGACTAATTCCGTTGAAATTGTTGTATTGGACTTTCATCTATATCCTCCTGCAGTGATTTGTCTACTTCCATGTTATATTCCTGTCGGGAATAGCGGTTAATACAGCCATGTCAGCGAGAAGCCATGAGGCTGGGCAAGAGGTCGGGCGACGCGGAGAAAAGTCGTGGGAACCGTGAGAGGCTCAAGTCACTTCCGCTGATAAAGCAGAAGCAAGAATTCCAAGCGTGCAGGCGCAAGAAGACGCTGATCTCCTCTTCAGGCGTTATCAAGAAATCCCACTGGAGTTCATCTCTATTCGCCGGTGAGGTATTTAGTTAAGATTTCACTCCTTGGCCTGAGGCATTTTCGCTTCCGGCCGGCCCATATATAATGCTAAGTTCAGCCGGGAAAAGCCAGTATAGGCCCGCCTTTCTGCACGAGAGACGTCGTTTTCTTAATTCAGCTCCGTTCCCCTTCTCGAGCTCGAAAGCAAGCATTATCACCCAAGTAATTTAGCCCTAGTTAATTGGCTATCTTTGGATTGGTTTTAACCTCGTCTGGCGCAAGTACTCCCTAGAATCCACTCCTTAAGGTTAAACTCCATCAATTACAATTTACTCGTTCGATCACCCATCCCCTGTGTCGTCTCATAAATCCTCCAGCCCCAAGCTAGGCTCCAGCGACTAAATTGTAGTTTCTTGACCAGTCTACCTGTAAAGTGTATGTTTGTATATTGGCTCAACAGCAGCCGATGTAAGCTCACGTTTGAGTTTATTTAATCACTCCCGGTAATTCTTTAAAATCTGATCCCTGTCAACACTAAGTATCCGTTTGCAACCCTTTCCATTTGTAATTATTAAAGATTATTTTGGTACCCTCCGTTTCATAGCCCCAAAGTCCTGTAGCCTTCTTTATTATACTAAAGGCCAATTGCACTTGATTCTGTAGATAAATCCTTCCACGCGCTCGAATTAGGGACATAGCAACCAAATCATTATATTATAAATTCAATAATTTTAGCCATTTCAAATTAAATGACGCTACAAAACTGCTCATATATAACAATCAATTCAAACAAGCCATTGTGCTAGGTAGCACTCTTATCAAAAAGAGAAATCAGTACAGTATCTATTCCATCCCTTCTATTGCGCATTTTCCATTTGTAACTCCTCGTTTTGTCAGCCTTGCAAAGCTAAAATAAAGATTGTTTTCACATTTTCAAATCTATTCTGGCTTTAGAAACATTCAGAAGTTCTACTCTTACATCTATTCTTCGTAGCCTCAACACACTCCCAGTTCCTTAGATTTATAAAAAAACTTTTTTCTTTTCAATACCAGGATTTATAAGTTTCAATTTTTACTGAAAGCATACAAATTATATTCTCATGTTATCTATAAGGGATCATTATTATTATTAAATAGACCGTGCAAAGAGACACTGAAATTTTGTAAATTATACCAACAAGAGGTGTCAGTGCAGGTTAAAGCACAGCAAGAAAGAAAGGAGAAAGAATTAAACAGTGCTACGGTTACGCAACAAAAAGACATTAGCAAATCTTTTAAACTTATCAAGCGTAGGAGCAGTCACAATATTTGTTGGCAAGGTATTTTACAATCTACATATGCTCAGTAAAAAGCACTTAGAAAACTGATATGTATAATGACGACCAATTTCGAATGCCATCGAATTTACAGTCTCAGAATACCTAGTAACACTGGCTGGTTGATAAAGTCTCGGAAAAACTTTATGCAGAGGATGATTCACATCATTTACTACTTTAAATAGAATACAAGGAGCTCCAAAATCTCTACGATGCCAAATATCTAAATCCAAATTCGATAATAAAATTTTACTGAATTAAATGCACGATCAAGCCATCCCATATGAGAGTCAGCAGCAGAACTCTATACAGCAGAGCAATATTAAAAATGAGGTAGAATAAAAGAAAAGAAATACTTGTGAAGAACAACATTATCCTCAAAAATTTCTTAGATTCACGAAGAATGCCTAATTTCTGCGAGATATCGCGAGACCTGTATCTTAGATGCATTTCAAAAGTGAGTTTCGAATCTAGAGTTACTCTCAAGACCTTAAGATGGTCAGCCTTGTTAATCAAAGCTCCATTTATTAACAAATTGGGATGTTCAGGTCAGAGAGATCTAAAACGAATCACAATTATTTCCTTAGACTTACTAGGATTCAATTTCATTCCCCACTGAAGACAACAAGAATGAATTTTATTCAAATTCTCAGTGAGGCTGTCTGCGACACTCAGTCTCATTGCAGGAGATGAAACATGAGCATAGAGAGAGGTGTTATCAGCAGATGCTAGAATTTTATTAGTGATATTTTTAACCACATGTCACTACTATATAATATAAAAAGCAAAGGCCCAAGAACGCCACCATGAGGAACTCCAGAATGTACTCTAGAATGAGGACTAAAACACCCATCAACAACAACACGTTGTTGTCTATTTGTTATAAACCCTGTTAAAATACTTAAGACTCTACCAAAAGTGCCAACAGACTTTATAAAAATCAAACCATTATGGTTAAAAATGTGTAAAGGCGGCATTAATATCAAGAGAGGCAAGCCTAAACTCACAATTATCATCTAAAGCAGACTGCATTTCATGTACCAGTAATAATTTTGCATCAGTAATGCCTAGCCCCTTTCTAAAGCCAAAGAAACTGTCTCAAAAATACAGTAAGACGTTTGGACAGCAGACGTTCAAAGGTTCTACATAAAATCGGTGTGATGGAAATGAGTTTATATTCATTGGGAGATGGATATGATGATGATCCTTTGGGAATTGGGGTAATGTTGCCTGAACGCCAGCATTTAGGAAATGACCCGACAAACTAAAATACGAAATATAACAGCCAGTTTTGGAGCTAGCTGACAGCTAAATCTTTTTAAAATCACTGTAAAAAGACCGATAGGAACAATTCCTCCATACTCGTACAAGTTAGAAAAAAGAAATTTTATTTCTTAAGATCTGAAGGCAAATCTATTAAAACTAGGTTGCGGGTGACAACCTAAGGCTAGCTGAATCTCTTCCCTACTTTGCTTAGATTTAAAACTCTCAGTAGATCAAAGTTCCTAATTAGGGATGTGAACTAAGGGTAATTAAGAATATCTGGTAATATTAAATTTGGTGTGAAGTAGCTACATTTTAATTGCTCATCCGAGAAGTTGAAATTTGGAATTTCGCTAACTAATGTGGATTCAATAACTTTTATTTTATGACAACATTTACACGGGTAAATTATTTAGTCCTGGGGTATATTTCTTGCATCGTTAAAATGATTGGTATGTGTAAAGATACTTGATGCATCACTTGCACGCCTAACATCGCCAAGTGTTCATATATCCTCTTTTACAAATCACTGCCTGTCTTGCGTGCAAGTGATGCACATATCAATAATTTTTACCATGCAATAGATTTCCCCCAGTTAGTTAGAAAAATCCCGAAGTTCAACCTCTCAGATGAGCAATTTGAATGCATCTTCTTCACCCAAACTTTTATCTTAACAGATATTCTTAATGAATTGTAATTCATATCTCCTGAATAGAAAATTTGGTCTGATTTCTTGTACATTGTTTGTGTTTGGTGAATCTGTATCTATCTTATTATACGACTGAAGATGGTATGCTAAACTCCATGCCCAAACTAGTCTCGTTATTAAATATTTACATATTACGATCTTACACAGTGTTTTTTTAACATTCACTTGACTCGTTAAGGAGGTTTTAAGAAATCGTTTCAGAGAGACAAAAGATGTGAAGACAATACAGAGAGCAGTTAGAAAAAAGGTTACAACGCCTCGTGATGACAGTTCCATCATCCGCCAGTCGCTCAGAAGCAGGAGAAAAACATCGTCAGAGCTCTGTGCGGACTTCAATGAAACAGGTATATCACAAATATGAACAAAAACTATTAGAAGAAGGATTGCAGACTACGGTATGAAAGGCTACAACGCCAGGAAGAAGCCATGGATTTCTGAAGCGAATATGAATAAAAGTCTTCAGTGGGTCAAAAACCACTCAAATTGGACCAGTGAGCAATGGTCGAAAGTCATATGGTCTGATGTAACTATGAGGTAAGATAGTACAAGTATTCAATCAACAAATAAACTCAAATTATCGGGTTTATTTACCCAAAATATATAAGAAATATCCAACATAAGGACAATATTATCGTTCATGTTTTTTACTCAGTTTTTCAGCACATCTGTTGCAACTTTCGTGCGTTGCAGAGTGGGGGAAGCATTTAAGGATGAATGTCTGGTACCAACCATAAAACATAGGGGTGGTTCTATCAAGGTGTGGGCCTGTATGTTTGCCACAAGACATGGAGAAATGTTTAAGAGCCATCAATTGCTAAATTGCATAGGGTATTGTTCCCATAGACTGTCGTGCTCAAAGCCTCGATCTAAACCGATCGAACACCTATGATGAACTCTTGGTAAAGCTATCAAGAACACAACAATTAGAAATAAAGAGTATTTGTACCATAAACATAGAGAGGAATGGAGCAAGATTGCGCCTAGCACCTGCAAGAAACTAGTTGATTATATGCTTAACCATATAAAAGCGGTAATTGAAGCTAAAGGAGGGTCAACCAAATATTAAAACTAATGTATATTGTGAAGTATACCATAAACCACCATATCTCGAGCATTTGACATCCGAGTTTAACAAACTCCTTCCCTCTACCCTCAACAATCATTTCCCTCAATGCCAATTCATTTGTATAAATTCCAACCCTGTATCGGTGAATTGCCTTTATCTCCATAAAGAGGCAATCCCTTTTGGGCTTGCGATCCTGTATAGTTTAAAATTATACATGTATGACCGGCCACACTCGTTATGTAGGCCAAACTGGCTTACAACTCAAACGCAGAAA
This sequence comes from Ceratothoa steindachneri, assembly GCA_963969495.1. Classification (NCBI taxonomy): domain Eukaryota; kingdom Metazoa; phylum Arthropoda; class Malacostraca; order Isopoda; family Cymothoidae; genus Ceratothoa; species Ceratothoa steindachneri. The sequence goes on along the minus strand of OZ018328.1, from coordinate 141,345,119 downwards.
CACAAAGTACTTAGGTCTGTCTCATAGGACTGGTATTCCCATTTCTAAACCTGAAGCCTCTTCCATCAGGCAACACTGAGTATCACCATCCTCCTATAAATTCTGATTCATTTCCCATCTTATCTTCAGCCTTAACTTCTTTCGATTTGAAAATCTTAGAGTCACTGTACATCAATAAACTAAATCTAAACCTAAATAATTACTCTTTCTCAATTAAACTATACACTATATAACCAACCAACACTTCAATACATTAACTAGCCAACCGACCAACCGAACAAATCTCGTTAGTAGTTTTTCTATCTTTAGTTAGTTGATTTCTCAACTCCTACAATAAAGGTTAGTCCCTCTGTTTAATTCATTCGCATTTGTTTTCAGGTTTTTGTTTTTATGTTTATAATTTAATATAATAGATTATTTTATTGTTTACTCAAGTTATCTTTAATTTTTAATATTTAAGTCAGTTTATATTAAAACTTCACTTCTTTCTATTATTTTTCAAAATTACACTGGATAGTATCAATTAACTCTATATATTGTTATTTGTCTTTTACTTTAATCTCAATAATTGTCAATTTTATTATTTTAACTTGTTTTCAACCGCTTTTTTAGCCATTATATAATGCATGCTTCTAACTGTTTAACTGTTATTGTTATCATTAATATTCCTTTTCCTTCTCATTAGTCGATACAGTCGCTGAAGATGGTCCTAGTGAAGGTCCGAAACGCCCGCCCAATAAATCATTAGTGTAATCTCCTGGGTCTTCATATTCCTAATATATATATATATATATATATATATATATATATATATATATATATATATATATATATATATATATATATATATATACCCGAAAGCATACATGTTTCTACGTTTAAAACGAGTTTGAGAATAACAATTACGGACTATTATGAGAGAATGAAAGCAAGTGGCGGCGTGCAGCCCCAACCTTCTTTGTTTTTCAGAGAGAGAAACATACCCACTTTTATTGTAAACGACGATTATTTTGTGCAAATTTTGACACTAATTTAACAACTTTGAATCTTTTAATCCAGGGAATATTCGTTAATTAATTTTTTGTAATTACTGCATTCTAAGGCCCAGCTTTGACGCCTTTTTAGTAGCGGCTTTCCTCACCAGAGTCTAATGAATTATGCATAGATGTACACTAACTACTTTACTTACCAAGTTTTGGGCTGATTCTGCTGCCTTCTGTTATCATCTGGTTGTTTGTAACGAGAAGCCCTCGTTTTTTGTGTTTTTTTTTACAATTGGTTATTTATAAGGATTATTAAATTTTCTTCTGCGTGATCAGCTCGCCAAACAGGGTGTTATCTCATTTCACAATGTATCTTTTCCCCTTAACATTCCATATTTATTCGCAAACGAATGGTGTACTTATGCTTTCTATCACTTCGCTAATTGCTGAGAAAATTTCTGGAATAGAAATTTATTCCTAATTAGAAAACTTTATGCAAATCGAAGTCGTACACTCAATTTAAAAAATGGTTCAGCGAAATCTAAGAGGAAGATGATTTTATTAACATAAAGTTGCTGAAGAATTGGATTTTTTATATAAAACCTAGATTTAATTCAGCCGCCAACTTAGAAAGCAAGGACACGTCTGCCGAAAAGTAGCTCAATATAGCAAATGGATGGGGAAAATCACAATGGAGCGATTCGGTATCGTTTAGCCTCGGATTTAATGTATCGAGCTCGATTAATTTATACGAATTTAAGTTATTTTTTAGAAACTCTGCAATATTTAAATTAATTAAAAAATAACGTTCTGTAATCCTCAAAACTCTCGTATTTTAATGAAATAACTGGCAGGGGAGTATAGCTAATCTTTCAAATATTGCTTTTACTTTTCTAGGTACGATTTCCTGCACTTATATTTATTTTTGGCTTAAAATCACACGAAAAAAATTCTTGATGTGGCATTTTTGAGACCATTTTACTGCACGAAAAAAAATCAAGCCAATATTAACTCGCGAAAAAAATTAGAAATATTTTTCTGGATTTTTTCAAAATACGACTTCGTTATTTTATCGGCTTTGAATTTTACTTCTTTGATTAAGAAACTTTTTTATTGAATTCCAATTATTAAGCAACTATCATCCATAATATTCTGAGGGTTTGAATTTTCTTAAGATCTATACCATGAAATCCATGAACCCCCTTGGAATTACATAAAATTTGAATGTTTCAATAATTATGATAAGAAATCCATGCAGACGAAAATAATAATAATGTTTATTGAAATGAGATGTTATAATTTGTTGATGCTAATTTTGCTGGGATTGTTTATACAAATGTGTTTTCCAAGCCATTGGGCACGACAACTCTGATCTGTCAAGGATCGGTAATATGATAACAGAGTCAGTATAAGTGAAAGTAATATTATTGGCAATAGGGATTATTTATAATATTAATCAGTAATATAAAATATTTAAAAAATGCAGCATAACGATAATAAGAATATTACTAATAGTAACAAAATACCAGTGATGGGTTTGGTAACAATAAATTTCTCCAATATAATATAGCTTTATGACGTTGATCTGGCAATCAGAGTAGACTTATTAGAGAAAAATATCATATGGATGGTTTTAACGTTGTTCAGTGCTTAGGGTTAAGAATTAATTTATGAAATATGTTGTGTTATAGATGTAGAAGTATTATCAGACAAGTGTATGAAATTTAATAAATTGAAGAACAGGACATGTCATTAATGGGGATTAGAAGGCGAAAGGTGTGCACAACATTAACATGACTAACTACTTTAGAGATATGAGATGGGAGGAGAAGACGCAGTTACTGAAAATTATTTTCGGTTAATCACGTAGGATATGAAACAGACATTGGTAATACCACGCAATTCGATTCGTTCTAGCTTAGAGAGAAGAATATTGTGATTTACATTATGGAAAGATTCATAAAATGAAGAAAAACTAAAATAGTTTTCAGAAATTTAAATATCGAATATTTTGATAAATAATTCATGAATGGCATCATACGTGCTAACGTTTCGACGGAATCCATATTGATGAGGATATAGCATTTTATTTTGAAAAGTTTTGTATATATTAAGTTTTAAAAATACTTTGCTAAGTTTGGAAGAGATAAGAGGGACCTGTAATTTAGTGATAAGATATTACCACCTAATTTAAATGTTGGCGTAACGGGGGTAAATTTCAAGCCTCATTGGAAAACAATGTTTGATAGAGATCCATTGAATAAAATAGATATTATGGCAAGTAAATGAATGATAAGTTTGTAAGTGAATGTGTGGATGTAATTAGAGGAAGAAGAAGTGTCTTTAAGTTTTAGAATAATTGACATTACTTCATTATTAGTAGAAGCAAAGGCGAAGAAGGAATTAATTGTTGTTTCTAGAACGCATGAGGTTCATCGGGGAGATATGAGTTAGCGGGATACATTTATCTAATCAGTAGGTAAGCTCAGAAATAGAGGGGGGGGGGATAAGAAGTATTAGTTATAATTTTCTCCAATGTTTTTGATGTGGCATAGCTATCGGAAAAGTTGGATTTAGCTTTGTTATGCATATAATTTATTCTGACGCGCCGATGAATGTAAGTTAATAATGTTTTATAAGTACTCGTAAGAAGTAAAGAAAGTATTATCAGGTTTGTAATTTTTGAATAGTGTATATTTATTTTTATTACATTGAGTATGTTTTTTTTATTCAAGGACAGGTATTATTTTAACTAAGGAAAAAATAAAAGCTAACAGAATAGTTTGAATTGTATATATTTTATAAATTATTAAGAAATGGTTTTACCGCAATTTTGAAGTCGTTTAATTGATTTAGGATTGATGTTGTTATTAAGTAGCGAGGCCCTTTCACATTTAGTAGAAGTTTGGTTGACTGTGGTCAAAAAAGATATTTGAGAACGAAGAGCTTTGTGTTAGTTTTAATGGGAACGGGCAAAAACGGGCATGTAGTCAGTTATATCAACTGAAATTTCTCTAGAAATGGTGTTGGTAAGTTGGGCGGACCAGATATGCTCAATACAATGGGGAGGAAGAGGATGAGAAATGGGTAGTATTTATAATGAGGTTAAAAAAAATATGTGACAAAGTTTGTGGAAATAAATGTCAACATTGAAAATATCAATTATTTAAAATTTTAATCCCAAAATATTTAGTCGGATGTAAAGGATTGGAAACACAAAGTAAAGTTTTTCAATAAAACGAGAGATATGTGGTTTACATTGCCGACACTATACATTTACTATACCCAGGTTTAATGTGTCCACACATATTTAATAAATTTTATCATTACAAATGACCAATCGATTATTAAGTAAGCTTTATCTGAGACTAATACATAACTAGAAACCCCTCCACCGTTGTTGCTTGCGGAAATGTGAAAAGGAGGTTAACTATGCATATTAGATAAATAAATTTGCAAGTACCAAGTTTCAGTAAGAACTGTTGTATCCGGAGGTACATCCATTTCAATTAAATAAGTATGCAAAACACTGGTCGCAATTTTCGTTGAAAGAGCCTATATTAAATGAAAAAGACGCTTCCTCTTTTTAATGTGGAACGGTCAATGCAATTACAGGGATATAGGGCTATTCTTTAGTAATTAATTTCATGTTTAAGAACAGTTGATTGCAAATTGAGACATTTTGGCGTTAAATTCCTTTGCAGAAATCTGAATGACGTAAGATATTATAGTGAGGTCACATCTGAAAGGCGTTTTCCTGTTTTAGCGGAAATTTGATAAAAAATGATCCTTTGTTATGAAATGGATTGAGGTTTTTACTTACTATTTTGGGAGATTCCTTCCTTAGGTAATTAAATATATTATTTGATTGAAGTGGTTTAGGAGTTGTCTTCTTAGCCTTGGAGCACTAGGAAGAGATTGTTGGTTTAATAAAGGAATTGAATGAATCTGAATTGGAGATTTATGTATTTTTGTGGTGGGCTGAACATTTAGGAATGTTATTATTTATTGAAAAAGAAGCTATGGGGATGAGGAGGGTAGGAAATATAATACACATATTGATGTTGTGTAGGTGGTTAGGCCTTAATAAGTCGTTTAGTACGGTTTTAAACGTTCCAAATTACTCGATTTCGTTCATATCAGCAATATGAAAGGACGAGATTGATATAATCATTATATAAGGACGATTAAATGCAGAGATGGAAACGAAACATTCGTAATTTTAATTTGTAGAGGAGAAACTTTGGTGGAGATGATTTAATGGGAAGGTTTTTAAATTTATTTTCTATCAATTTCCGACGAATATGACAAGATGGTAATAAAAACCAATTCATCGGAGCATAATATTTATTTACAAGAGTAGTTTCTGTATGAGATTTACCATTTCTTCTTCAGTTGTATACTGCGAGAAGATAATAACATCCACTCTTTTTAATTGAGTTGTCGCAATCATGATATCTATGAGTGAAGTCCATACAATAAGAACATATAATTTGTTTGCATTTTCAGAATTACTGTAATCAAGTTTATATTAGCGGTAACAAGTTGTAAGTTCAATTTACACCAGTGGTTTAATTCTATGTGATTATGTAGAGTAATATAGGAATAAGGGAGAAAAAGACCACAATAGAATATCCTGTTTGCCATCATTTGAGAGCGAAAGGTAAACTTTAAGAATTCCGTTATGGAAAAAAACATAGATTTCGTTTATAAAGAGATAGGACTTTCATTCGTAATCTCGACAATGATATCAATGTCATTATTTTCATATATTAATGGAAAAAAAGGTAAATTGATTTCCCAGAGTAGCTAGGGAACATAGTTTTGTGACATTGATGGGAGGAAGCAAGGTGATTGGAAAACTTTATCTATTTAGTGATCCTCTTAGTTAAAAACAGAGAAATCATTATTATTAGAACACTTACTGTTATTTTTGCCAAGGACTCTTATTATATGGTTGGTCAGAAAGGTATGACTCACTTAAAAAGCGGAGAGAAAACAACAAAGGTGGGACAACGGAGGTTGAGCTAGCTGCTTTCGAATTGATTTTGTGTTTATTCCATATCAATTTGATTTATTTTGAAGAATAAATGTTGGTGTTGCTCCATTCATTTTTGTTATTTTCTTCCAGTTTCTTAATTGAGTTAGGACTTTCTGGCCAACAATATATATCCAAGGTCGAGGAGGACGGCGGCCCTTCCTGGTACGACCGTCAAGCATGGACGCAGTGTAGGCTAGGTAGGTGTATTTACAACAAAAAAAAATGTCAAAGGTGGGACAAAGGTAGCTGAGCTATCCGCTTTTGGATTGATTTTGTGTTTAGTCTCTATCTATTGGAACACTTCAGCGATAAAAACTAACTGCTAGTGTATGTTCTCATGGAAGAGCAGTCAGGAGTGATCTCAGAAGATGCTGAGCAAAAACTACCCCCAGCGCAATAGCAGGCCACGCACGTATTGCAATCTGCATATGAAATGTGGTGCATGACTGGGGGGCGGACACGGCCGCTCGATGTCAATTCTGCTTTACAAGTGGATGGTGACCCTTTTTTTGGATAGTAGGAGGGGAAGATTTATTGCCAGCACAGCTCTCTCTCTCTACCTCTTTTTCCAGAAAGGAAGTGGGTTGGAGAGTGGCCGTCTGTCAACCCTTCATCAAACTCCCTCTCCTTCCCCAAATGGTCCAGGTGGGCACAGATGGGAAAGGGTCGTCGGAACCGGTGAAAGTTGAGAGGAGAATGAGTAAAAAAATGAAGTGAGAAAGGGGGTAAGAGAGTTGATCTATATTGACCTTTTCTATATAGCGGAAAGATTCGATAAAATGGAACAACTCCATTGTGTGGACCTACTGATCCTTTCGGAGATTCCGAAACATGCATCCTTCTATTGCTCGGTTCGTTCCATCTCTTTTAGTTCTTTTTTCTACTTTTGAAAATTCATACAGGTAGCGGGTGAACCACCTAATCCTTGTTACCTTTTGCAGCTTATCATTCTTCAGTTTGTTTAATGCTTGTTTATTGTGTATATAGTCTGTTGCCGTGTTGTTTTGTATGTTTTTATTTGCTAATTATATATTCTTCTTATTTTATTTTCATTTCCTGTAGAGTTGATTCGATTTGTTTTTGTTCTCCTTTTGCACTTTCTTCACTTAGGGTACATAACTTCACTTTTCTTTATTACTTTTCACTACACTTGTGCTTTTGTATTACAGTTATTTATTCACTTACACTTAAATTTACTTGTTAATCACCTCACCTCACTTTGGTTTGTTTGATTTTCTATTCACTTTGGGTCTTTTTTGTTATTATTTCACTAGTTGAATGTCATTTATTTGTTATTTTGTTCAATTCGGTTGTTTTTTTCGGATATCTTTCCTGTTCTGTTGTTAATGGGGGGGAAAAACGTCCTTGTCGGTTCTTTATTCGTTTTTTATTAATGATGTAATTTAAGTAAACACGGATGCTTCCTCTATTCTCAGCTGATGTCTTCCCCTCGGAATTGAATATAAAAGGGTTTTTCTAGTCTATGTTCGTGTGATCTGCATATTTTGGAGATATTTCTTTTATTGTCCTCCCAATTTTATCCGCTCTTCTCGTGATGTTGATCGCTTCCATTCCTGCCTCTTCGTACATATTCTGCCGACTTCTCCTTTCTCTTCTTTGAGTGTTAGTAATTAGCTTTATTCCGAATCATCTGGAGTTCCAGTTTTTTTTTTTACTTGCTGTTGATTAGGATGGGAGGGTACAGAAGAGCCTCTATTCCTATTACCATATATATTTTCATTTTGTTTTTCACACTTAAACCTCTCTTAAGCCGTTTATTAGGTTTAGCCTTAGCGTTGCCATATGCTTTCACTCCATTATTTATTGTTCATAGCAAAACTTTTTCCTCTGGGTGATATCTGTAAATCCGGTCGTCAAATTCGATATTTACAATCTTGTTTCTGGAGATTGGGAGTATCGTAATTTTCTCATTGGTTGTTATCTTCCAGTCCCTTTCATAATTGATGATTTGGCTGATTTATAATGCTGTATTCATAACCTGAAAGCGTTCTTTCCTATACCGAGTAACGAAAAGTTGGTTTATTTCGTCCGCGAACTGTATGTTTAGAAGATTAGGCATTAATGGTGGTGTCAGGGCCACCGTATAGAGAGAATTCAGCATGGCACTGAGGCAGCCCCTCCACCTTCCCTGCAGAATTCCTGCTTCCAATTCGAATTTAGTTCCTAAATAATCATTAATCACCATGCGAATATATGCTTTCCTGTTTGTAATGTAATTGCAAAGGATTCTTTCATGATTTTTGTTCATCTAGAGATTTAAAAATATTGCATTCCCCTTTTCAACATCCCTCATGACCGGATTGATATGTATAGTTTTTCTCTGCTTTTGCCTTGGCCATTTTCTCAGCAATTCTACCAGGTGCTATCGCGGTATCTCTCTCTTTTATGAATGTGAATTGGCAATTATTATAAAGTTTATTTTCTTCGAGATATTCTTTTAGTCTTAGATTTAGGATTTTTTCAAAAACATTGCCCATGGAATTAAAAAAATGATATAAGCCTTTAACCATTGAGGTGACTAATTAAGTTTTCTGGCTTTGGAAGAAAATCATTTTGGTTAGTTTATAGGCATCCCGGAAGTAACCGGCTTTAGGCATTCTCTATAGATATTCTTTAATGTTCCTATGATGAAGTTCAGTCCCTGGGCAAGATTAATTCTGGTTATTCCTGTGGGGCCTGGCGCATTTTACTTGATTGATTGGATTGCGCTTTTTATTTACTCTCTTGTTAACTTGTTATATAGGTCCTTGTACCCAGAATTCCTTCTCTCTCTTGTGCTACTCTTGTTGCTTGGGTCATCCTGGCGATGTTTTCACTCATGTAAGTGTGGACCATTTCGCCTATCTGTAGAATGAATTCTTCATTCTCCTGATCTTCTTTTGGTCTTCTTTCATTGTTTATGTTTTATATTAGGCTATACCATATTGTCGTGGGTTAGCTGAGATTATAGTTTTTAGTATTTTTAATTATTATGATTAATAAAAATGGGTTGTACGTTCGTACTTACAGTGATCGCTTCAGGATCAATGTCTAAGAGCGCTGTTTTTATTTTTATTCTATTGAATGAATATAAAAGGGAGTTAAAATTTAAAGTCCTTCTTAACTTGCTGGCGGAACTCTATCCCGGCAAGTTTTTCTCGATGTCACGACGAAAACGAAAAAGTCCTCTTTTTCTCCTGACGAACCGTTTTATACTAGACTTACTCCCACGGGGTAAAGGAAAGGGGGGAGGGGGATAGCAAGGAGAGACCCGAGGGTGTCCTGGCTTTTGGGCGTCTTATATTTCTCTTCCTTGACATTTTGAAATTAGGCAAACTAGATCTCCTGTTGATTCGACAGAAGTGGGTATCAATTCAGGCGGGCTTGGCGTCTTGTAGCTTTAAGAGAGTGTAATACGAGATTGATAGTTTGAATTTTTGACTTGTTTGTTTATAAATACACCCTCGGAGGGTAGACCTTTTGAGCAGAGGGCAGTTATAACTGTCTCCTAAATTTACCATTTATATCGTACATGTATGTTACCGAAGGCTGGGTATAGTGGCTTAGAGAGACACAGGTGGGTTTTGTTTTTCTTTCATTGGTTTTCTTTGCCATGAAAAAGACCTATATATATACACTCGCAACGTCTTAAGTTCCTCGGTTAACTCTTATATCTCTACATTCTTCCATCCTTAAGATGGTCCTAGGGGGACAGGGGGCACTTTTGCTCTACGCTCAGAGCGAACAAACAAAAATACATAGACAAAAGAGAATAGACCCCTATGGGAAACGCATTTTCCCATCACTCCTATCATATCTTCATTATGTCCACCGTGCGCATAATTACAAATTATCAGAAACGATTCTACGAAATAAAAAAAAACATTAATAGGATTACTATTATACATACAAAACACCCCCAAAACCCTAACACCCCCCAAAAAACCGCGCAACAATTTTGGTCTCGAGACCAATAGTGGCTTAATTAGTTTTACAGGGGGTTTCGGCTCAAGCAGTCAGCGATACAATTCTCAGATCCTTTTATGTAAGCTATATTAAATTGGTATTGCATTAATAACAAACTCCATCGCATGGGTCATTCATTTTTACTCTTGTTTTGCCTTAAATACATTAAGGGAAGGTGATCCGATTCGACGTTAAACTCCTGCCCTATTAAATAAAATTGAACTTCTGTATTCCTCAAATTATGGCTAATGCTTCCTGTTCTACAGTTCCATACGTTTTTTCCCGCATCGTGAGTTTTCGGCTGGCATAAGCTATGGGGAATGGGGTGCCATCATCTTCGTATTGCAGCAAAACTCACCCTATGCCTTCCCTACCCACGTCGGTGCGTATCCCAGATTTCCTTTGGGGATTGGGCAGAGGTAGGATATGGGCTGACACTAGTTTTTCTTTTAACAACTTAAACTAAGAGATCGCTTTAGGATTCCACTCGACTGGGTCGGGAGCATTTTTCTTTAACATATCATTAACGGGAGCGGCTATCACCGCAAATTGCGGAATAAATCTTCGATAGAATGAGATCGTCTCCAAAAAAGAACGCAATTGCTTCTTGGTTCGGGGTAGCTGCATCTTAGTTATGGCGTCTACCTTATCCTGTTGGGTGGATAGTTCATTTTTCCCAATTTTGAATCCTAGATAAGAGATGGCCTTATAAGCGAAGTGGCATTTCGACTGCCCCACTGTTAGGCCGTGCTCGCAAAGTCGGTTGAGGATAGCGCGGAGAGCATGTAGGTGCCCTTCTCATGTCTGGGTAGTCACGTACACGTTGTAAAAATAAAGGATACATCCTTCAAACTATCTACAAATTTATAACACTTTGAACAGACTAAATTCTTGAAACCCAGTTTCAGTTTTTCAATATCAAGAATCACATACTTCGGAGTGCTGAATGCAAAGTTTTCACCCTCTTCCTTGCAAAAACGCTCTTTCTTAACTGGGTATTGAGTACCTTTTGCTTTATCATTTAGGCTTGAATTGATGTTTGTAGCCAATGATTTCTTTTCTTTCAAAAGGTTTCCTGCATCATTATTTAGAATCCCTGAAGAGTCTTCAACTCTTGCAAGAGGTTCTTTGGCTTTTCCATCTTTTGGTAGAATTTGGCCCTGCAAGGTTTTCTGAAAGCACTTTCCTCCTCCTGATGAGTTTCATGCACAATTGTTGTCTTCTGGGAATAATTCTTTTCATTGGTTTGATCCAGCAGAGATTATGAAATTTTATTTTAGCTCCCTTCATTCTTGCTTTCTAAGATACCCTGAGTTGTGTTTTCTCTCTGGACCATATCCTTGAATCTATTTTGATCCTGTGAAGATTTCTCAGTAGGAACTTTGTCTTGAAATGTTTCTTTGATTACACGTTGATCATGAGAAACTTGCCTTGTTACAGCTTGTTTATTAGACATATGCTTTATATCATTTTCTGAAATTTCTGTCACTACCATTTGTTTGGGAACAGTTTCTCTTCTCGGCGCTTTATCCCACAGGTGACTGAAAGCCAGACATTCTTTTTGCGCGATCGCGAAGGTTTGAGAATTGAGCTCTTCGTATTCTGGGTGATCCAGAGGAGATAGAAGGGTCAGAGGCGAGTCTCTCTTAGCTGCTTGTATCCTCGTGACTACGGGCCGAGCCACTATTGTTTTGGAGAGTTGGGTGCTCTGCCCTATCAAAACTGCACCGAATTTGATAGGTGCGGTCACCACTTCCGTCCAACCGTTAAAGTATTGGTATTGGATGTGACATCGGACCATAACAATAGGTGAACAATATTCAGAGTTTGACGGTTCGATAATCTCCATTTGGAATAGATTTTCTTCCTCTTTGTTAAAGGCCGATCGCAGATGAAGGGGGAGCGGTTAAGGCTTGGACCTGATGGGTTCCTGTGTTTTTAACTTGATCACGTGAATAAACTGTTTGGAGCATCCAAGTTTCTCCGAAATAAGATCGGGAAATTCACGCAATAAGGAGGCTAATTGAATTGAGCATTCTCGAACGGGCAAAGATCCTTCACGGGGGAGGGTAAAGAAGGTAACGGATATTCATTATCCGCGTCTACCATCTGACTCGGTTTATCTGGGTGTACCGCATTTACACTTCCTTCTTTCTTCATTGTCACCCCATTTGGCTGGTTTTTCATCGTAGGTACTTCCTTAGGTACACCTGCTTGTACCTCTTCCCTACTTACTTCTTCCATCGTTAACCCATTTGGCTGGGTCCTCCTCGATGTTACTTTCCTAGGTCCAGGACGGGCTAAAACCGCCTCGACCTCCATCTGATTCTCTTAAATGCTCTTTCATGTGAGAGCATTCTTTTTTTATTCTCTCTCTTCTCTTTCTGCCTAAGCAAGTTCTCTTTCCCTCTCTATTCTTCTTTCTTCTACTTCTCTTTTTATCTTTACTCTTCTTTCTTCTGCTTCTAAATCCCTCTTTATTCTTCTTTCCTGGGTTAATCCTTTTATCTTTATTCTTATTTCTTCTGCTTCTCTTTCCATCTGTATTCTTCATTCCTCGTCTTCTCTTATTATCTGTATTCTTCTTTATTCGGCTTTTTTCTATCTTCATTCTTATTTCTTCTGCTTTTATTTTTAACTGTATTATTCTTTCTTTTGTTTTACTTCCCCTCGGTATTCTTCTTTCTTCTGCTTCTATTTTCCAATGCATTCTTGTTTCTTCTACTATTCTTTTCATCTATATTCTTTTCTCTTCTGCCTGCCTTTGAGCTTCTTCTCTCTTTACTTCGGCTTCCATCTGTATCCTTTTCTCTTCTGCCTCTCTTTGCGCTTGGGCTTCTTCTCTGCTTACTTCCATTTCCGTGCTTCCTTGATCTTGGATGTAGGCAATGAGTTCTTTTCCCGTTAGTCCAAGAATTTGTTCTTGTTTGTGGAATATTTCAAACGAAGACATTCTCGCTATGTTCGTCGAAACTTCACCGATGTAACGAACGTTACGTATGCAACTTTGAGACACTTGGCCTTTCCTACCCTAAACTTACCTTTCACTGAACCTCTTAATTGAATTACCCCTGTCCAAAAACAAAGCAAATCCCCCTTCGTTATATTATCTTTCCTACTTGTCTAAATACATTCCCGTGAATCTTTAAGACCTGTTTGATTCATCCTTATTTAAATTTTCCTCGAACGGGTTGGCAATTATTTGTTTTTAGCAAGGGCTTTTAAGATAATCTTACATTTGGGTTCTTCTGAAGTAGCCGCAATAACCTAGAACCACTTAAGTATGTCGTAGGTTAGCCATGATTTTAGTTTTATTATTTTTAATTATTATGATTAATAAAAATTGGATGTACATTCGTACTTCCAGTGATCGCTTCAGGATCGATGTCTAAGAGCGCTGTTCTTATTTTCATTCTATTGAATAAATATAAAGGGGAGTTCTCTCCTTAATATATTAATTACTGCCAACGCAACTCGTTCAAGGATAATTTAAACACTTCAACCAAAATAGAACTTTACTGTAAATTAATCAAATCAAACAAAATTAATATATACACGTACAAAATACAACTAAAAAAATGGTTCTTAAGTCCCTTACCGACAGTAGGCTTATGGTTGCTTTAAGGGAGAACAATTTACTTTAAAAAAAATTCGTCTTTAAGATATACAAATAATCTACGTTAAACTCACGGGGGCATGAAAATAGAATTGATTACTCTCGGGTTTACCCCGAGAATCTAAATGAAATACCTTCACTCGAGTATTATCCTGAGAGGCGTCGTGAGTGTAGTTTATTTGCTTTTCAATAGATGGCGTTACTTCAAACGAGCGGTGGACGATTGACGTCACGCGAAATTGCGAGTCGGCGTAGGAGAATCAGGAATCAAAACAAAACGACGATTGAGGAGGCAAGGAGTCGAACGTTTATGACCCTGACAAGGTTTTCTCAGATGAGGCTTGAATATGGCTGTATGCTTTTCTAGCGATTTGGTTTCACTTGTAGAACTTCTCCTTGGGATGAGAAATCTATCTAGTTTGGTGTGTCAAACTCAGATCTGGTAAGATCACTTGACGATCTTTGCTAATCGAACTGTGCTGATTATTCTTGGTGCAATCTGGTATTGCAATCTTGACTTGCTGGCGGAACTCTATCCCGGCGAGTTCTTCTCGATGTCGCGACGAAAACGAAAAAGTCCTCTTTCTCTCCTGACGAACCGTTTTATACTAGACTTACTCCCACGGGGTAAAGGAGAGGGGGGAGGGGGATCGCAAGGGAAGACCCAAGAGTGTCCTGGCTTTTGGGCGTCTTATATTTCTCTTCCTCGACATTTTGATATTAGGAAAACTAGATCTCCTGTTGATTCGACAGAAGTGGGTATCAATTCAGGCGGGCTTGACGTGTTGTAGCTTTGGAAGAATGTAATACGAGATCGACAGTTTGAATTTTTTGACTTGTTTGTTTATAAATACACCCTCGGAGGGTAGACCTTTTGAGCAGAGGGCAGGTATAACTGTCTCCTAAATTTACCATTTATATCGTACTTGTATATTACCGGAGGCTGGGTAGAGTGGCTTAGAGAGACACAGGTGGGTTTTGTTTTTCAGTGGTTTTCTTCGCCATGGGAAAGACCTATATATATATATATATATATATATATATATATATATATATATATACATATATATATATATATATATATATATATATATATATATATATATATATATATATATATATATATATATATATATATATATATATACACACTCGCAACGTCTTAACTGCCTCGGTTATTCGTATATCTCTACACATATAATATGACCTTTCTTCTCCTCTATAAGATACAGTAGTCCTTCCATTCTTCTTCAGAGTGCATCGAATCTTTCTCTTATTGTTCCAAGGAGCTTATTTGATACTATATTCCGATTAGCTGTCGATTTTTTCTCCTAATTTCTTCTCTTTACTGAGGGTGGGGAAGAGTGCTGAAACTAGTCCACGGGATGATGTTTTAATTTGATTGTTCTTGTTAATCTTGAGTTTCCTTGCAGATTTTCTCCATGTTTGCATCTGTAACATCGTTTAGAATCAATTTATTGAGTTTTTCTTTGTAACTTTCCCATTTTGGTCTCCTGTAGTTTTTTTCTCTCAGGTTCTGGTAACTCTTTTGGGTATTGATTAATAAACATTAATGTTCCTACATTGTTACTTTGCAATATTATTTTGCTTCATGTTGATGATAAGTGGCATATTGAAACTACTTAGCGTAACAACTGGCTTTGAGGCTGAATTGATTGCAACATATGTTGGAAAGTTCGATGGTATTCTCGTAAAAATATACCTTTCCAAAATCAATTCTAAATTTGCTTCGTTGTTGTTCTTTGTACGGTTTACGTTTTCTTCCAATCTGGAATTGAGGCCCTCTATAAATATTGTAGAGAAGAAACCTGTGCGAAAGATGTTAATACAATAGTTGGTTGTGGCTTGATAGCATGCTGCGACTATTATTGGTATCATTTCTGTTTCAATTTTAACCGGCAAGAATGCCTCATTCTGGTTGTTGACTTTCGTGAAATTTAGGCCTCTTTTAATTGCTATTGGCTGCCTCGTCATCATCCTTGCCTGATGGATTCGCGCTCACGTTAATAACGGTGTAATTGAAGGGCTTCATCCGTCTTCTTTATAGATTCACTCCGTGTTCGGATATTAATATATTATTTGGGTCGGTCTCTCTAAAAATATTTCTGAGCTTTGATGTTTTACCGATTCAGCCTTGTGCATTTATCTGCATTTAGCTGAGCTTTCTGCTTCCATTGTTTTATTAAGTTGAAGTTCCTACGTTTTCTTGAAGGTTTGTTGAGTGGATCTCTGCTGGCTTCTCTTGTACTCTTAAATTTGCCACATTTCATTTTTGAAAACGTCGAGTGACTGGGAGTGACGCAGGCTCCAGGAGAGACATGTGAAGTTGTGATTTCGGTATTTGAAATGACAAGACAACTCTGTGGGTTGTTTAAATCTGAAAAACCTATTAAAATACTACAGTAAGACCTTATGGAAGAGTGAAATCTTCAGGCCTGGGTACGGCTCCAAGAGAATTAAAATGATTATGAGGCCTTGTGAGCTATCAACTCTAATGATGAATTTATTTACTGATCGTAAATAATTAGCCATCCCTCTTTAAACTTAACAAGGTATGCTGTGCTCTCATTTATCCTCATTTATGAGCATACGACTTTCAAAACTTTTAATAATCCTGGGACTAACCTTGGGAGGACCTTGGAAATTAGATCATTCGAAAGAAAATGTAAAATAACATAAGGCTTTCAAATTTCGTTAGAATCGGCCGAATAGTTATGATATTATTCCCAAAACAATATAATTCCCTAGCTAACCTTGGTAGGACCTTGGCTTTGAGGCTCCAGGAAAGACCCGTATTCTATCGAGGAATAAGGGTTTTCCACCTCTTTCTCATCCTTTTCTCTTGTCTTGCCCCTAAGGCAGGGATGGGGAAACCCTTGCCCGCGAGCCCAATTTTCATCCCCCCTTGAGTGATATATTTGTATGTACAAATTTTCAATACTGAAACTTAAATAATATTTGTATGTCCAAAACGATAGAAAGATAAAAGTAAATATTATTCTTTTTCGACCAATTATTAAACTTAGAGGAGTCATATTAGAAAGTTGCGAGGGATGCCACATATCTACTTCGCCTCAAGGCGTATCTGGAAACATTGCGAGGCATGTTTTAACCTGGACTGTTTTGTAAATTTGTACCTAGTTAGCTTTATTTCGTTTTCATCAGTGGCAATATTGAAAATATTTATATTGATAACTTAAATTTACAATAATATTAATTTTTTTATAACCTTATCAATATAGCAAAGTTTTGAAGATCGTAAGGTCATAAATCAGAATAAGTTAGAGCACGTGACTCTAGGCACAGCAGACATTGTTATCAGTAATTGTACTTCTTTTATAGTAATTTCAAATTTTTGGCATTTCGAATAATTTTCTTGATTATTCCTTTATGTTTATCGTATGAAAAGATATAAACTAAAGGTAGTGATTTTGCTTTGTAATTAATAATCAATTCAACTGGTGTAGATAGAGGGGAATAGTATAAAGGGCGATAAAAAATAAAGAAGGAAAGTAACGTGCAGCTAGGGTGAGTTGCAAACAGCAACCTGTGTTACCGAACATCGTATCGACTGCGCCATCTTGTGTCTAGAAAAACTCATTCAAGAAAAGATTATAAACAACACTTGACAAAGGGTATCGAGGAGGATAAAATCCTTAATTCTAACTAAACCTACAAATATATTGATAATTCTTTTGGTTGGTTGATTCTTTACGTATAAATTAGAATAATTTGAAAGTCAATGATTGCATTACAACTAATTATTCACTAGATCAATGTTCTATATAACAATTACCCTTTCGATTAATTCCATGTCGAATAATTGTTTCCGGGTTAATTTTCGCAAATTTATTCAACTTTGGAATCTTTTATGAGCTACTCGAACTTTATTTTAGCCTCGTTCGCACCTTTATAGCTTTAGAATTTTACAAGACCTATAATTAAATAGATTAAAAATCTCTCATTAATCATATGGCTATTCATCTATTCTCTCTAGGCCTAATTTCATATTATTTTTATTAATAACTTTATTGATTTGGTATTTATAATTTCAAATTTCATTACTATGAATTATCTCTTTTGAATAAGCCATATTTCCTAATTATTCCGATTAATTATTTATTACGAGAAAAAATATACATTTAAAAGCCACTGTAAATCTTCATGAAAATATGCGAGAAAATTATCGGCCAATTGAAAACTTTTAAATCCCTATCCCTATCGTAAATAATGGAAAAGTAATAAATCTTTTAGTTTGAGTTCTTCTGGAACATTAAACTGTCGCTTCCTTCTGAAGATTTTTTCCTGCTCATAAAGTTTGATTTATAGCTGGCAACCGTCTCTTCTTTCCTCTCTTTCAAACATTCTTTAAGAAGTAACTAAGACAATGAATCTGAAGATGTTTACAAATTCCTCATCACTTGCTGGGACCATTTCCCATTAAGTTACAGTTGTAAGAAGACTTCCAAATATAGACAGGATCATGTCATTTAAGTGTCTGACGAATAAACTTTAGACAATATCTTGAGGTACTTGGAAGAGAAAATTAGCTTACAAATTGGTTGCTATTCTTAGGGCCATATCTTCATTGAAGCCTTCTTTCTCAATTGAAAGTTTTTTATTAAAGATCATACTTAAATAGATCCGTTTTTTTAATTTTCCATTTTCTTTATATTCATTTTCTTCATTTTCAATTTTCTTTATATTCATTATCTATTTTCTTCATATCTCTTACCTTGTCATTCATGTTTGCATTTTTCTATCCCTGTAAGGGCAAACTATCAGCCGGTTGATACTATTGACGAAGTAGATGTTTGGGAAGACTTCATTTGTGTGCAGGGTTATTTCTGCTTTGTCGATTGAATAGAGAGATGGGCTCAAACGCCCGCCTCTGGGTAAACCGGCAGCAACCTCTAATTCATCACCATGATGCAGTCCAATTGCAATATAAGCGTCTCTTCATTACATAATCACATAATAATTTTTCAATGTTGTTGTTCATTTCAATTCTGAGTATCTTAAATTGCATACCCCTCTGTTACACAAATCCTTGTGAAGGACCTGGGCACGTCCCAACAAAAGATGTTCACACTTATTTTCTCTTTAATTGCTTTCGCCATCTTCTCCGGGATGAATTCTAGTGCCATCTCCGTGCTTCTATTTTTCCTGAGGCCAAATTGTCAGTTGTTTCTTAGCCCCTTATCATCGAAGTAATCCGACAGCCTGTTGCTGATTATTGTTTTCGAACACCGAGACAGAGCGCTAGTTACCCACTTGATCTGTGGGGTTTCCTTCCTTGGAGATGAATATTATCCTTGCTAGTTTCAGTTCATCGGGAAAGTATCCCGTCTTACAGCACGCATTGAATATGTTTATTACTGCCACCAGAATGTTCGGAAGAGCTCCAAGACAATTGAATTTGGTGATGGCCGATCTACCCGGGGCTTTTTGTTAGTGGTTCATTATTTTTTATTTTATTTTCACTGTTGTAATAACTGCATCTATTCCAGTCATTATTGTTTCTTCTTTTATCGACAAGGTGGAAGGGGTATGTTTTCCCGATTTCTTCATTTAATTAGTCCACTATTTGATGTTCGAATTCAATGTCATCTTTTTAATACATTTTTCCAGTGCTCTCTGAACAATGCCTCTATTTATGCCTTGTCTTCTATAATGTTGTTCCCTGCGTCTTTAATTTTCATCCTATCATTTCCAGTCCGTGGATTTACTGTGTTAATAAGTTTTGAAAATTCCAGTGAGGATGCTTATACATCTATTTTATCCATGTGATGATTCCATTTATCTCTTTTTTATATTTTCTGTCGCTCAGCTGATCTCCTCCCTCTTATCCACCACTTCCGGTGGCCAAATCAATTAGTGGATGGTCTTATATGAGTTACTGGGGATGGCTCAATGCTCTACCCTTTTGAATTTTACTCTAATCCTATGCAACTTCTGATCGATTTCCTCTAGAGTGGCCTCCCAGAGCGGGTTGGGTTTGTACTATAGGGGCCTCGATGTTATTGCGAGCCTTCAAGTCACCAGTTTTCAAGAATGGGGTGAGTGTGAGATGGAGTGTGGCTGAGTGCGCCGTGACAGGTATTGAGGGCTTGTATGTAGTAGGCCTACTTTTGTCTTCTAATCGAATTTGTTCTGACTCCCAGAGTTCCTAGGATGGATCCCACTAGGTGCCTTGATACTCACGGGTTAAAGTAAAGGACTCAACAGGATAGCGGCGATAAGTACGTTTCATTCTTAGCTTGTGCCTACCAAAATGGGAGCGATTGGAACAGTTCGAGTCCTACGCGGCCATGTGTAAGTTTTCCGTCAATGCTAATTAGCTGAGTCTAAGGAGGTAGCATTCAAGGATTTGTGACGCTAATAATAGCAATATGCTGCTGACAGATGTCTTAACTTATTCTCTCTCTCTCTATCTTAGTCTCTTTTCCTCTATGTGCGTTTAATATATATATATATATATATATATATATATATATATATATATATATATATAATAAATATTAGGGTGGGTTAAAAAAATATAAGTTTGAAATCTGTTACGGCCTCCATGAATTATTGTGAGGAATAACGGAAAAAAGCACAGAAAGTCTTATGTGAATCTTTTAAGATTTAAGGGTCGCACAGGGTAGTTGATTTTTCGAGACCATACAAGTGGTCATTTTTCAAGCTTATTTATTCACATTAACTCTGAATGCCACAGAAACGGAAATATTTGCTCTGAAGTGAGGTAAATAACTATTCTAAGAACATTTCACGAAACAGAAGTGTATATGGGAGGAATATTACTCTGATACTATACAAGGAACACTTAGGAACAGTGATAGGAATGACACATTTCCTGAACTTTCTTCAAAATAAAACTAAAAATGGCTGAAATAACGATTAAAATGATTTGTATATTCTTCTGTAAGATCAGTTAGGGTTCAAGTTCAGCCGTCGGTGGCACTCGACAGCTTGCAGGAGAGTTTGTTGATTGCTCTCGTCCTTAGGGAGGATCTGGGAATAATCAGTGATCAGTTTGATCGCCCGTTTCGCTGCATCATTGGTCACTACCAGATGGTCGACGGTCTCCTTCCCCTGATTGTATGCCTTGTTCTCTTTCTAACTGAGCAAAGGAGATTCGAGAAACGAGGCATCTAACTTCAGTGCCGTGAAGAAGAAAAGTGACTGCTTGGTGACAAGGTCACTCAAAGTCACCGAAGAAGGATCTTAGGGCACTGTCGTCCATCGCTTCTTGACGAGGTCCTTGTGAATGGCCAGCTTATCTACAAGTCAAGTTTGATGAGGTCCGTCTCTAAGTACCAAAGGTGCCGCTTGAAAGTCTTCACCGTGGCCTCCAAGATCTTTGAGTTGAGGTCTCTGTAGTTGTCGAGATCCTGAAAGAGAGTAAGATCGTTGAAAGGAGCGTCTGCGGCCAAGATAGCCTCGAACCAGGCACGGCGTAGATTAGGATGATGAACACACTCATCTCATGGAGGCTATGCAGTTCCCTCTGTGTGAGTTTGAACTCGTCCTTGAACATCGTGGTCTTGAGCATATAGATCGCTTTCGCCTTCCATCTCGCGTGGTGGTGAGCTCCAGGTTTGCGGAAGGTAGTGGGAACCTCTACCTTGATTGCCTCTGCCGTTAGTTTCTCGAACTCTATATAATCGTCTCTTGTCGTTTCGGCCGCCTTGGCAAGAGCCTCAAGGGTTGTCCTCTTTTATTCGTCATGGTTAGCCAACCGAGGGTCGTTGATCATCATAGCATTGGCATGTAGGAGCGTGGGCCACTTCTTGTGGAACCGTTTGAATAGTTAAACGTCTGGGCCGGTTGTAGCGTCCATAACGTGGTGGCGGTACGCCAAGTTCAACAATGGACGACCAACTTCTGTACGAGGAGTATGCAACAGCCTGCAGCGACGCCTGTGTTTGAAGCGATGTTGTCGAGGCAGAGACCCCCAACTCTGTTTCCTAACGTCCAGTGTCTGATGCTCTCCTCGACTTTGCTGGCCATTGCTTCTCCGGTACCGGATGGCAAGACAGGGATAGCCAGGAGCTTGTATCCTCTGAGGGAGGGACTGGTGACAACGATGGCCAAGCGATCGACATGACCTTGACTTTCTGATCCGAGCAAGAGTTTCCCGTCTCAATGAAGGATCTGAACCACGTCATGCTCCTCTACTTGTTTTTTATAATCCTTGAGGTTGATTCTGCTGTCTCCTTCCGCAACACTTTTCGGTGTCGGCGTAATGGACGAGGTGGATGGACTCAGCATTCCCTGGTCTGCAGCGATGGCAGAGAAGACGTGGTGTGCTCCGCGAGGGGTCAACTTGACCCTATCAGCCGCTGCTGCAAGCTACTTCATGATCTTGAGCCTTTTTGGAGGAGAAACAGAAGCAGCGGCGCTTCCCCGAGCAGGAGAGTTGGTGGCGGACGAAGAAGTTGATGAAGAAGCGGTGGTGGAACTCTCCCTTTCCAACTCAACCGTCTCTTTCCTCTCCGAAGTCTCCGCCAACTCATTCTCCTTCCTTCTTCTCTCAGCAGTTAACTTCTCATTTTTCCTAGACTCTTTTGTCCCACTCCCCTTGTCAAGAGTACTAATGACCATTTTCCACTGGCCCCTTTGGTCGTCGAAGAAGTTCTTGTCCTCCTGGTTGAGGTTGATCATGGAGGAAGAAGTGAAAAGGGCTGTGATGTCGAAAGGTGACGACAAGTGTCCCTAGAGGAGGGCGTCGGGTACCTTGTTCCCCTTCGGATTGACGTTTTTTTGCCTTCTTACAGACTTCGTACTTCCCGACGAGGGTTTCCAGTTTTTTTCATGATTGGTAGCAGCGGGACAACAGGAGTTTAGGCACGTTCCCAAACTTTGACGAATTCGTCGATGACAGCTTTTCGATTGTCCTTGCTCTTCGATGCATGACAAAGTAGTCGCTGCAGAACATCTTCCCCTGTTGAAAGGACAATCTGGCTTAGGGATTAAAGGGGCTGTCCCAACAAAAACAGCTCAGAATTTTTCTGAGTTGAGCTCGCCATTTAGACCTGAAGAAAAAACGAGGATGTGTTTAGCTTAGTTCTGGGTCTGACGGTATAAATACAGAGCTATATAACAGCAAAAACTACGTCGAGGTATGCACAAAACGAGTTGACATCACTAAGAAGTATATCTAAAGGCATAGCGCCCACAACACAGTGTATGGTAGGTACCCTATGCTGAGGGAAATCAAAAAAAACTTTCGATCACTCGGTGCGACCCCTCAACATGCTTTGATTTGGACGAAACTCCGGATTTGGGAGTTTCTCATGAAGCCTCATAATAATTCACGAGAGCAGAAACAAAAAGTTCACTTTGAAATTTTTACTATATATCCGTGACCCATCCTGATATATATATATATATATATATATATATATATATATATACAGGGTGTCCACAAAGTCTGGGTACATAGGAATTTTAATATTTTATTTATTTATGTTATTTTTCCTCCCCAGATCGAAATAAATAAAACTTTATGGACTGGACACCCTGTATATATATATATATATATATATATATATATATATATATATATATATATATATATATATATATATATATATATATATATATATATATATATATATATATATATACCTCTCGTTTCCAAGGGGCGTGAACTTTTTCACTTGAATTGTGGGCGGGGCGGAGCCAAAGATCAGAAATATGTTCGTCAGTTTCTTCGTTGGGCGGAGTTACAAAAGTTATGTGCATCTAATGAACCCACATATTTTTCCACGTAAAGGCCTATCCTGTATCAGAGAAACCGTTTGCCTTTAACAGTTTCTCGGAAAATTTAACCGGTCAAGGCACACATTACCGTGTATTTGTTCAGCTTGTCCCTATTATCTATCATTGAGATCGTTTCCATCTGGCAGCTATTTCTTAATATGGGTATGTTTGTGTGTGGCCGCGCGAGTACTCTGGCTATCCGCTTTACTTGATTCATACTTCCTTAATAAATATACAATTGTGATATAGTATTTCTCTCAATTTTATATTGGTTCACTATCTATTACATGACATATTATTTCATTAATGACTGGCGCCCTATTGAGAAAACGATTGGCAAAGTTTTGTACCTGAAATTAGGGGCGTCTGTGTGTCTCGTATCTTGTTGCGAATATGATGTTGCTTAACTTCATTTGAAGTTCTATTGCTAGATAGGCTTCTTCCATTCTTTGAACTGAAGCCCTTTTTTGATAGTTATTTCAGTTTTGTCGTGTTTTTCTCCTGAATAATTCGTGGCAGCAACATTGTATTTCGATATCTTCGTTCTCTCATATTATGTTTCTTAAATGTACTGAAATTAGGTTTACATCTGGCTCAATATTTTCGTATATGTTTTGGTATATAATGTCCATGTCTTTCTATCAGCATGTGTTAAATAATAGTAACTTTACCTTCTTAAGTTACATATTCCAATTGTCCCTTTGTATTCGATAAGTCGTTTTCCGTGGAGTGTCTTAACCGATGCGAGGAGTAATCTGTGTTTCTTTTTCTGGTGCTTTTTGTGTTTCACCCGTGTTCTCCACATCTTTTGCTGGTCGCATGTTGGTTGCATGTGATAGGCCTTCGGGCTAATCTTGTCTGGGTGATGGATTACCTTTTGTAATGCAATTGGATTTTGTATTTCTTTGGGTTTTCCTGCTTGTAACCCGTGTGTGTCATCACTGTTTGTGTCCTTTAATTTTTTCACTGTTTCTTCATTTCACATGGATTATTCGATTAGGGCTTTATTTTTCTTTTCTGTGATGTTAATTTAAAAAATATCCGATGAGTTGATCTCCTTGGAGAAGTTCATCGGTTCTAGCCCATTTTCTTGAAGCATGATGTTGACTGTTGTTGCATAACTTATTGGGTTTGAAATATTCATCACGTGCGGGCGTAGTATGCAAGTATTTTTACATTGAGTGTTTCATCTAAATTAATATGCTATGTCAGTTATTGCTGTTATTCTTTACTATTGTGACGTATGAGTTTCTATTTACGTTATTATTATTTCTGTTTGTATCCGTTTATTTTCTACAGATAACCTCACTTCGTTTGGGGAGATCATAGGCCATAGTTCTGCTCCTCCATCGCAGTTAATGCATATTTCACTGAGTTGTTGCACTTGTGCCACGAATGTCCTTCTATTCCGCATTATTTAAACGTGATAAGGTCTTTTTAAGGCAATTTTCTGTCGTGTATTGCTCCATGCCGTGATTTTTGTGGAAATATTTACGCTTTTAAATCCAATTTCTTAAGTGTGATGCTTCCATTAGATAAGAGCAAGAGTTCAGTCTCCTTATTTCCGAGTCAAATTACAGTGAATCCTGATGGAGTTTATATACAATTGATGAGTTCGCTGTGAGTTTAAGGAGCCACCATTTGTAGTCTGGAGGGTCCATGTTTCCTCTGCGGGGTTCTCCCCTATGGAGAGAGTGGTTCTTCTTAAGATCATTATCTGTGGAGAAATCTCCTAGTCTCTATAAATGTGAGGATCCCATGTATCCATCCTAATTCTATCTCGCCTACCTTACAACAACATAAGTTCACGGATGATAAAACCCCAAAGGACCTATCAAATGTCATCCACATCTGTGAAAAACTATTCCAGTAATCTACCACTCTGTTGTTGAAAAATAATTTTCTAATATCCAACCTGCACCTCTATTTTTTAATTTTTAGGAAGTGACCCCTAGTCTTATTACTGCTACCTTCCAACTCAAATAACTTGCTAAAATCCAACTTATCCATCCTAGAAAAGATTTTAAAAAGCTCAATCATATCTTCCCTCACACACCTTCTTTCAAATCAGAACATGTTTAGTACCATTGGTCCATCTTCATATTCAAGGTACTTCAGGGAAGGTATTATTTTTGTTGTCCTCCTTTGTACCGACTCTAGCAGGTTGATATCATGTCTAAAATGTGGTGACCATGATTGTATATGTACAGTACTCTAAATGTAGCGTTACATACGAGTTTTGGAGTTTAAGGATAACCTCTTTAGTCTTGTAACTAACATTCCTGTTAATGTATCCTAGCACCCTATTTGCTTATTTTTTTGCTTCAATACACTTCTTTTAAAACTTCAGTGACCTATCTACTACTACACCTAAGTCCTTCTCATCCTCAACGGAATTCAGCCAAGTAAAAGAGAGGTTGATTGCAAAACTAGATAAGTTATTTGATATATTGACCAGCAAATTTCAAATTTCCAGTTGTAGAGAAGTAGGTTATACTGGCTGTGAGACTGAAGCTCACATTAACTGCTGTTGTAGAAAAGAGAAAAAAATACCTCCTAGGGAACTGGCCTTTATTAAAGGACGAAATGAGAAGGTTGGAAGTAAAGGTACCTTTTAAATTGTAGGTCCTGATATTCCAGAGCATAATAGACAATTAAGAGCTTAAGAAAAGGAAAGAAAAAGAAAGCATAGCAGTAAGAAAGAGAAAAATAAGGAGGAAAGCGCTATTTTAGCAGGAAAAGCAGCAAGAAAAGAAATCGAGCATCTTTTGGCAGAATGTGAAGATCTAGAGGCATAAAATTCTGATGGTGAGAACAGTTTGGGTGATGAATTAACTTTTGATGCTGTCTAAGAGCCAGAATCTTCCACCAGGAATAGAAAGAATTATGATGAAATTCCAAATATTGCTCTTGCTAGTATAAGGTATGGTGTCGGATTGATACCAACTGCAGCTATAGCAACAGCAGCTTTAATAGATGCTGAATTCATTACCGAGGAAAATACAAGTAAAGTAATTGCTAAGAATAAAGTTAAGAAAGCACAGGAAAAGCTAATGACAGTTATTGAACACGAGTTTGAGGAAAACTTAAGGAAGGATGGAGAATTTCTTGTGTTCTCTTTGATGGACGAATTGATGCGACAAATTTTATGATGGAGGCAGAGGAAAGTAGAAAAATTGTTTCCAACAAAAACAAAAGAGAAGCATTACACTGTCATCAGTGAGCCTGGGATAATTACCCCTTCCACTTTGTCCCAGAAAAGGATACAAAAAAGAATCACATGCAGAGAAGATCGCTAAGTCTATATTTGGATGGCTGAGGAAAAGGGGTTTGGATAAAGGCTTAATGGCCATTGGATGAAACTCCTCGAATGTAAACACAGGTGGAAATGCTGGAGTAATGCAAAAATGGAGCTCCATTTGGGCAGAAAGCTTATTTTGTTGGTCTGTAACCTGCACACTGGGGAACTCCCTCTCCGTCATCTAATTATCAACCTGGATGGCCTAACACCATCTGATAACAGATATTCAAGACCAATAGGAAAGCTCCTTGACTCTGTTACAGACTTGGATATCAACCCAAATTTCACTTAAATATATTTAGGTTCTCCTCTTACCAAGATACCTCAGGAAGTGGTGCAAGATCTTTCCACTGATCAACACTACGGCTATAGAATTGTATCGGCAATCAGAGATGAGGTGCTTTTTACAGGGGAGCTTTCTCTATTGAAAATATGACCAGTAGCCACAGTCACCCGCTGACCACAGCTAACAAACTTCTTCGACTGTGGGTGTCAAATCTAGGACTGATTGTTGAGTTCATCATTGGTGTATATTACCCATGCTGGTTTAACGTTAAGATTGAGCACTCTTGGACCGAGGGACCTATGCACATTCTTTATCAACTTCACTGCCTTAAGTCTCAGTGGAAGGAAGTGGTGGATATTGATTTGCCAACTGTTAAGAGATCAGCTTGGTATACATACAGTGAAGTGATCCTTCAAACCCTCCTATGCTCTGAAGATCAGGCGGAAAGAACTGAAGGGGTGAAAAGAATCTAAACCATCAAGGGAGAAGAGGACCCATATAATAGACTAAGAGACTCCTTTGTTAGGCTAAGAAGGACACCAGACATCAATTGTGATGCTACCAGGATTGGAGATCTGATCAATTGGTCATAGGATGTCTCTGAGCCACCTCTCACTTGCCCTTTAAGTACTTCTAAATTGAAAAACTTTATTGACTCTCCTATCAAAGTACCTTACTGGCATTGTCACAAACAGAACATTGAGAGGGTTGTAAGAATGGTGACTGAGTCTTCTTCCAAGTATTTCTCCCATGAAAAGAGGGATGGAGAAATCAAAGCACAAGAGACAAATAGACGTCTGGTGTCCAGTAATGAGTCAAAGCAAGATTTGTGTGCTCTGGGGAAGTTTAACTTTTGAATATGACCCAAAGTGACCCATGCAGCTATATGTGGAGCTTTGCATACACTTTTCTCACTCAATAAACATGTAATTTTGAGGTTACTTTGTGTTTGTGTGTACTTGGATTAAATAAAAATACCAGTAGGTTACATAACCTCGTGACGAAAGGGAAAAATTTACTTTTATTTAAATGGAAATTGATGTAGGTAGGAGAAATTGTATAACAAAATAAAGTTATCTTTCAAAATCTACACTAGAAAATCTATCATTTGAGCACCCCTCATTAAAGGATTTAATGAAAATATATGGTTGCCCCAATGTATGACCCGCCCTAATATACGACGTTCTTAGGAACCAAATCATCTTCATACCGTTTACCTCTAACGTTTAGCGTCGTTGTGAAGGTTACGGGTTGTTTCGATGTTAATGAGATGAGCCTATAAGATATCAGTACCTCTATTGATGCGTAATTTGGTACCATTAGGTGCACTTTGACCTCCCTCATTTCATTTAGGGTGGCCTTTGCAGCTCCAGCATAGGTGGCGTTTCTTTTCCTTTTCTACTTTTCACTTTTCGTTCAATAATTCCCTAGCAATTGGGGACGCCATTGTCATGGTTCTGTGTAACTCTATGCAGTTGATACATTAATTTTTTGTTTTTTTTCAGTCTCTCCAGTAATGTCCTGCTTCCTGCATTAGGAGCATACTTGTTCCTTCTTTGTCACTGTTACGTTGTATGGGTATCAGTTGAAGCATATCTGGATATTGATGTGCTTCTCTCGTTCCATGTGTTCTGGAGAGAGAGAGAGAGAGCTTCTCATAGACCATTTAACAGTTAAGGACCTGTCTATCTATTTCTCTTTCTCAGATTCATCTGAGAAGTGAGCTGGCAAAAAACGAATAGAATAGCACAGGTAAATGAAAAGAGCGCCCAGGGCGCTGGAGCTGCAAAAACCACCGTCATGAAATAAGGGAGGTCAAAATGCAGCTAATAGGACCAAATGACGCATTAATGGAAGAACTGACATCTAATACGATTATGTCATGAACATCGAAAAAAACCGTAACCTTCACAATGGCGTTAAACCACATGTTGGAGAAAAACGGTATGAGGA
This sequence comes from Ceratothoa steindachneri, assembly GCA_963969495.1. Lineage (NCBI taxonomy): Eukaryota > Metazoa > Arthropoda > Malacostraca > Isopoda > Cymothoidae > Ceratothoa > Ceratothoa steindachneri. Next base: position 141,316,181 of record OZ018328.1, on the reverse strand, counting down.
TGATGTGGTTCCATAAGAACCCCCCTATCTTCAGCAATTTTGGGGGTGTATTGCTAAGGAACCCTAAATTCCCCCCCCATAAAGGGGCTTCATTCAGGATTTAACTATACACTACTTTAGTGTAGTTTTGAACGCAAAGCGGCTCGAGTTATATTGCTTTTAGTGTATGAATCTTATGAAAGAAAAATGGAAAGTAGGCGAAAAATCTAAGGAGAGTCCTTCATTTAGGATTGCTATGCCGTCTACTTAAAACAGAAGGAATCTCCAATTAATTCAGTGAACGCACATCTCTCTTCTTTCTTGAAATTTCCCTTTTTCGATTTGCAGTGAAAAATTTCAGTTTTCCCTTCTCTTGCGCTAGCATTTGTCTCCTTCACCAGTGAGTTGCTTTACTGAGTGCAGTGAGTACAAAGAAATAGACTAAGTCTTCATATCGGACGCAGACAGGGTCAGATCTGGTGGGAAATTGAAAGAAGAACAAAATGGTTCTTGTGGTGATCATAGAGATCTGCTAGTAATCGAGTGACTTGTCCTTTGACTTTTTTAAAATTTATTTCAGAATATGAATAACATCCAGCCAAAAGAAGAAATAAAATAGAACTTAAAACACCGAAGAAATGAAGAAATATCCTTCTTCCGTTCTGTTGGAAGTTAAGCATAAATTGAATAGAAAATGACAATAAATTTACATCGGTAAAAGTTGTGAATTAGTACTCGTAGATGCAAACGACTTGTCAATAAATGGAGGAGCAAAGGGAAATTTTTCCTTCTCTTTTTTTACGTCAAGGGCAGAAAATGAATACCGATGACGAGTATTGCTCGAATTATCAAAATGACCTAACTTAACATATGTTACATGCTACAGGCTATACATATTTTACATTGATGTCAATTGGAAAGGAATATATAAAAAATGTCAAATTGCAAACTATTATTTATGTAAACTATATTGCTTCAGATTGCTTTCCACTAACGAGTGAGTGATTACATAGTAGAAGAGAAGAAAACCAATAGGAAATGTACAGAAATAAAAAGTATAATGGACAGGGGAGAGGGGGGAGAAGGAGAGAAGGAGATTGGGACAAAGAAACGGGGGGGGGGGTAGAGGGAGATGGGGAGAAAGAGAAGGGCAGGGTACAGGGAGATGGGGAGAAAGAGAGGGGGAGGGAAAAGAGAGATGGGGAGAAAGAGAGGGGAGGGAGAGTGAGATTGGAAAAATAAGGGGGGTAGAGGGAGAAAAAGAGAAAGAGAGGGGGAGTGGAAAGATATAGTTGGAGATGGAGAGGGGAAGAACAGGGAGAGTGAGAGAGGGAGGAAGAGAGAGAAAGTGGAGATTGGCAAAATATGGAGATTAGGAAAGAAGGAATAGGGAGAGGCTGAGAAGGTGAGTTGGAGGAGAAGGGGAAAGGCGAGAAAAGGGGAGAGGGAGATGGGAGGCGAAGTGATATTTGGCAGATAAATAAGGGAGATAGAGAGAAAGAGAGGGGGTGGTGGAAAGGGATAGATGGAGTTTGAGAGGGGAGGAAGAGGGAGAGTGAGAGATGGAGAGAAGGAGGAAGAAGAGGAAGTGGAGATGGGGGGGAATATGGAGATTAGGGGAGATGGAATAGGGAGAGGCTGAGAAGGTGAGTTGGAGGGCAAGAGGAAAGGGAGAGGGAAAGAGGGAGATGAGGATAGAGTGATAGGGAGAGGGAAAGGGAATAAGGGGGGAACATAGAGAGAGAGGGATAAGGGGGCAACATAGAGAGAGAGAGAGAGAGGGATAAGGAAAGCGTGGGGGATGGTGAGGAAACGGTTATGTTGAGAGGCTGCCGGGGAGAGATGAATGAGTGAGGCGGAGGGGGAGTGGTATGTGAGATAGGGAGATTGGAAGAGGGAAAGAGGGGGGTGAGTGTGAGAGGGGGATCAAGAGAGGTGGAGAGGGAGAGGGAGAGAGAAGGAGAAGGAGAGGGGAAGAGAGAAGAACAGTTAGGTGGGTTAGAAATGGATAGGACAGAGGGGAAGGTGTAAAGGATTAGGGGGATGGCGAGAGAGAAAGTGCGTGATAGGGATGGGGAGAGTTAGTGAGAGGGAATGAGGGAGCGAGAGGGGTGATTTAAAGGTGTAGAGCGAGAGTGGGATAGTGAGACTGGGAAAAGGAGTGGTGGAAGGAGAGATGGCAGGAGGATAAGAAGAGGGAGGATGGAGAGATGGAGAAGGGGGAGATGTTGGAGGGAGAGTGAGAGAGTGATCTGATAATAAGATTATTGCAAAAATATAAGATACACAGTATTAATCTGTTGTTATGCCAACAATTACATATTTTGTTGAGGCCTGGTATATGAAGAAGGCAGCGGAAATGAAAATGGAGTTGGCAGACATGAGAATGTTGTGGTGAGTAAAATTCCGAATCCTAGAACATGATTCTACGTAGCAGAGGTATCGAAGAAATTACAGAAGTGAGTTTATTCGTATGAGCAAGTTATGATAAGAGATGAGGACTTACGTCGGCCTAAGAATTATGATAATTGCTGTGGACGGGGAAAGAAGGAGAGGATGGGGAAAGAAGGAGAGGACAGCTCAAAATAATTTGAAGGTAATGACAGTGTAACAAGCTCTCCAGGAACGGCTATTAATTATCCGAAGAGGTTTTGCTCGATCGAAGCCAATGGAATCGGCTGGCAAAAAGAGCGACCAAAAATGAAATAATACATAGTGTTCCCCCTAGTACTATGTAATCTTTATAGAATTATATATTTGATCATTTCTAAAAAAATATTCTTATAGCAATCGCCTCTGACAGGTACATTCGCAAACTCTGTGATTGTAAGTGCAGCTCAACCTAGTCGCATGATTCATCATATTTTTCGACCTGTTTCGCTCGCGCGCCCACCTCGAGGCCCTAATCTGCGAGCAACCTAGGACTGACTCATCTTGGAAATGTGTCAGATTTCGCGAAAAGTACGCGCCTGCACGCGCCGAATAACCTACTAAGCTACTATCGGAAAGCAGTGTATCTAGCCCCCGACTGCGTGACCAACGCCACGTACGCTTCTCTTAGCGAGCTCGTATAAATAGGGCCCCTCCCTTTTCTACTCGAGAGAGACCCGTTCTGGACATGGTTTAGCGAGGACCTTCTGCCATTATACCCTGCCAGCTTTGACGCTGATTCCTTTTGCTGCTGCTGCAACGATTTTTGCTGTCTCCAGACTCGTACTGCATTCATTCTCCGTTGGGAAGCCGATTACGTGGGCTAGTTAAGGTTATCCCTCGTCACTCTGCCACCTCCGCCCTTGGGTACTCCGCCATCTCTACCACCTCCACCCTTGGATACTTGGCCATCGAGCCTTCAGTCACTCGTGGATCCATCGTCATCTAGACCTCATTCACCCCTGTGTCATTCATCCTATAGATAACCTCGATCATCGACTGCACCCGTTGGTCCCTGGTCATCTCAATCGTCACCACCCGTTTATTTTTCGTCCCTTGGACTTCCGTCACCTGGGTGTCGCTCCACTGCTTCAAGTATTTGGAATATTTCTTTCGTCTTACGCCCTTTAATTTCTTAAGTGTTCAAGTCGAGACTCGTTGCTTTTGCGCGAAGGACGAAGGACGGGGGGGGGGGGGTCGAGATTCCTTTTATACCTCTTACCTAAGTAGTGTAGTTAATTATTTTTAACGACGCCTGTCGTTTCGGCGTAAAGTGTTTATTTTTATAATATCCCTTATTATACACGGATTTTATTTAATAACGCCGTGTTGTCGCTAAGTGGTTTCGAAGTTTGTGACTTTTCATTATTTTTGGTACCCTCTTGTCCTCAATTTGACAGGTTATTTTTCCTTTTTGTAAATAATACGGTTGAATTTTCCTGTGTATTTCTTTTACCCTTGCGTATATTTGAGCACTATCCTGATAACCTTTCTCTTGTGTGTATTTTGGGGCAGAGAGAACAGAGTTCCTCGTTTGCCCTCAGTGATTAAAAGGTTATATCAAGTGCTTATTGTAAAAAATTTAAATAACTACACCATGTTCAAAATGTTCTCTAGCAGGCATGAATGCACTGCTGTAGGCGTTGGTTGACACTACTCCAGAAACTTTTGAAAAAAATTGTTAGGAAAGTTTGGAAGTTATATCCAGAGAAATCTTGAGAATATAGAAGTAAAATACCAGGTTGATCTAAAAGTTAAAATAGATAATAAATTAAATTTATCCAGTCAATGAATTTCAATTATAAATGTAGCAACAAGAGTGGCAACACGTAATTCAGAGACGATGTTAAAATTATACACGTCATTAGTCAAACTTATATTAGATTATGCTACTCCCTTCTGGTCTCAAAAATTAATTAGAGATGTAGATATAATAGAACTGGTATAACGTCGCTATACGAAAATGATAAGGGGAATAAAACATCTTAGCTACAATGATAGGCTTAAAAAAAATCTCAATCTCTTTACCCTCGAACATAGAAGGAAAATGGGAGAACAAATTGAAACATAAATTATTAATGAATATGCCTGATAGTGCTTGGTCTCGGGATCTCAGTGATGGACCCACGTTTCATCACTTGTCACTATGCGGGACTCGAATCCCGCCGGGTCTTGGTTGTACAGGAGCAGCAGCTCCTCCGAACTTTGACCACGTTGAAGTCGATCATGGAGCGTGAGGTTTCTAGGGACCCAATGGGCAGAGACCTTGGTCATGGTCAAATTGTCGTGGATGATGTTCATAACACTTGCATGTTATATTCCAAGTTGTCGCTTGATTTCTTCGACCTTAACCCGTCGATTTTTGAGGATCATCCTCTTCACACGGGCCACATTGTTCTCATTGGTCACGTCTGATGGGCGTCCTGGACTGGGGTCATCTTCAAGGGACTCACGACCATGGCGGAACTCCCTATTCCAGTGATCAATGGTTGCATAGAAGGGGCGGTGTCGGTGTACACTCCAACCATGCGATCATGGATCTCTTTTGCATTCTTGCCTTCCTTGGGGTCAAAAATTTGATCACTGCGCGGTGCTTAACCTTCTCCATTGTTGAAAAATTTGTGACTGACGATCTGCGATCAGCTATTGCTTCTTAAATAGACGAGGCAGGAGGGTGCGGCTGAAGGTCCTGGCTTGCCATAACTTGCCCTAACACCTTCACAAACAGCCATCCCCCTTCCTCTGTTTTTTCCTACCGATTCGCGAAATTTATTGACCGCCCCTCGTATGTTTAGACCCTCATTCGTTTACCAACTCTTGTGTGCGGTCTAGCTGAAAAAGAACTTCTTATTCACGTCTTGTCTTAATGGCTGACATGCAGAAATTTAAAAAGAGCTTCTCAATTCGCTAAATTTACTATTATTTTAGGTTAAATTTGAATTCAACTTCTAATTACTGCGCGTATAAAATCAATTAGCATATTAGTATATTTTGTGCTTAGCTCCAAAACAAACATAATGGAGCCATTATTTTTCTTAGTTGAGATCGTGATATTAGTCGAAAATAGCGATTTATCTGTTTCTGTCTAAACTTTCGCAATTCCCTATATTGTCAGCATCATTTCTCTTTTTTTACCTAATCAATTCAAATGATTTTACCTAGAAGCATATATGCAATAGTTAGAGAAGGGGTACAGATTAATATGTTTAATAAATAAATGTGTGTTTTCTGTAACTTTTCTGTGGTTACATAATTATAATGGTCTTTTATCTGCACAATATCTGTAAATAAAAGCCACTTGGTTTTTGTTCTTAGTCACAACGAGATTAATCAAACTTTCCATAACTGTAGAAAACCTCTGTAGAGAAATAATTATGAGAAAAAATATATAGCTACCCAAAGGCCTTTATTGGATATAGTTTCGAAATTAATATCCCATACTTTGAGTATATATGGACTTCTCTCTTCATATAAAGGTATTAAAAACTTTATTATCATTCTCTTCCATGGAGAGGGAATGCACTTCATCAATATATGGGAGGAGTTTTACGAGCGCAGCGTGCTATTGTGGAGAAATTGTTTGTGAGTGAAAGTGGTTTGCTTGAGGAGATTGGAATACCTTTAAATATATTTTTAAGTATTTTCCGACAAGAATACAGGCGTGACTAAGGAGAATGTAAGAGAGTAATATTAGTAACACCCTAATAACCATGCACATAATTAATATTCTGGAAATCTAAGACGAAATTTGTCTTTTTAGAGTATGAGAAGCATGATCGATGAATTAAAGGGCGAATATGCGACAGATGATTTTAATATTAGCGCATTTAGGAAGACATTGCTAAAAAACGCTAAAGGGGTCCTTATTGTAAAAGATACTTTGTATTGTGTTATTTATACATAAAAAATGAGCTAGCCACAATAATGAAAGACATCTAACCTTATAGATGAGTCGTATGCATCATTATGTTAAGGCCATTCCATGCAAATAACCCGAAGGCAGACGATAATTGACGTTTAAGTAGTATAGCTTGCACGTGGGAAGAGGGACACACCCTCATCGCAATGTTTATGCGACTAAGAGCATGGAAGTAGTAATAATAAGTATTCTTTTGAAGACACTCTTCAAATCCGAGAGCCTTCACAATTTCACCATCCGCCGACTAAGTGAAAGCGTGGGAGAATGTATTGTGGGATGGGTAATTTTTCGTCGTTGGCAACTCTGAATTCCGCACATGCGAGTTGTCTGGCGTCTGTTCTCTCTTCCTATCATGGTCTCATAGACTCAGTTGTGCAATGTCTGTGAAGGTTTTAATATAATGGCTGAATTCAATCCTCCAAATATTTGGAAAGGCAAGCTTGGGATTCATGCCTGGAGCTTCAATGCGGAGATCTCCCAGTACTTGGGTGTCAATTTCAGTATGTTGCAGAAGATCAGGAAAGAGGTGGATGAGTTAGGCTGTGATTATGATTGCATAACGACTCAGTAATTCACTCTAAGCTTTCTGGTACGAAAAAAACCACAAATTTGTTGTGGAGATACAGGCCATCATTGACAAAGATCTCAGCAAGTCCAATGCAATGCATTTCATTAGAATCAGCTGGATAGTTATGATAATAATTTCCCGGTTAACCTTGGAAGGACTTTGACAATTTCGGTAGAATCGGCCGAATATTTACAATGTTATTACCGAAACCTAAAAAAGCAAAACGGATACCGACCGACCGACTAAGGAGATATAGAGTCGCCCACGAGTAGACTCGCACGTGACTACAAATCGTCATGGTACATAGGCTACCAGGGAAAATAGAATATTACTCTATTAGTCCTTTTGAAACGCTTTCACCTTTATTTAGACAAAGCTAACGACTATATGCGGTGACCTAAATCTATGGGGGGGGGGGGGCTCTTATGTTTAGTTATTTCTTGACTGAAGATGCCCCTCGAAACATTGTCTTGAATTCATTTATTTATCTGACTCCATATTCTAGTTGGCTGAGATTCCTTCTTCATTAAGTTGGGTTGATGTATCTTCCTATTAACTTGACGTATTATCTTGATGTGATGATTCCTTCCAAATTCTTGATGACGTGATGATTCTTGAGACGTTGATGATTTCTTGGATACTTGATGAGTTGAGACGAGTTGAGTCGATTTCTTTGAAGGATTCTCCGTTTTTTTCGAGAATTTTCTTTTGTAAAAATTGTGGACTTCTTGGGGTTCGATCGTGGGTCTTTTGCATCCCGAGGCAAGTACTCTGCCAATACGCCACTGCGCAGTCCGTTTTGACTTGGTAATTTAATGGGCTATTTATATTCTCGCGTTGGAAGGAGTTTTTTTTCTCTCTCTCTCTCTGATACATCCTCGCACCACTACAAATCTTCCGAACGTACGTTTTTTAAATAAAACGGCGATAATGCATGAAGTCGACTTCCATATTTTCTAAATGATAACTTACTGCATCAAAATTCTACGAACGACAAGTGAACAGAATATTTTGGATTTAATTTTGAAAACTTGGGAGAAACTAGTTCAGAATATACTCTAAATAGGAATCGACTAAAGCAACTATGAAAAAGAGCTAGTTTCATTGGCAAAACACGAGCTTAAGCGTTTTTAAAGATATGTAAATAATCTTAAGCGAATAAAAGAGTGGATTGGGCACGTTTATGATGCCAATGGTTTTATTATTGACGATCTGGACCACGTGGGGAAGATATTAAAGGATCATTATCTGAATGGTTTTACTGTAGAAGATACAAGTAACCTAACTACGATATAAGAGAATGTTTTTACGCGAAGACATTTATTATCATATATTGACCTAACTACAAATGAAATTGGTTTCTATACAAAAAAAATGAAAGTTCTAAAAGCGTCGTGTCGATAAAATCTATCCGATCTACAAAGAAGAATTAGGAAGTGAATTGTGAAAACACCTTTGTCGAAAGTATGTATATTTTTGAGAAATTACTTATTAAAGGGTTTAAAAACGGAAATGTAAGACCAATTTAAAAACAATGGCAAGATACTGATCATGGAATTTCTCAACCTATCGTATCCTTTACTTTGTACGTTGGTAAACTCTTGGAGTTTATTATTCGAGATAGGACCGTAGAGCATGTGTAGGTAAATATCTTAGCAAATGACACGCAGCCGTTTTCGACGCGAAGGCTTATGCTTAATTGATTCGCGTAATTTTTTTCCATTTAAATTTAAAAAGGGCTTTTGTTACCGTTCCATGTAAAAGGTTTAACGAAAAAATCACACGGAATAGGGGGAACGTACTTAAATGGATTAAAAAATAGCTGGAAAACCGTAGACAAAGAGTTGTCAATAGAAATAGTTCATAATGGCATCAGTCACTAGCGGTTTTCTTGAGGGATATTTTACCGGACCATTGTTCTTTAAAGATATGTAAATGAACTAGAAAAATATCATTGTTACTGTAAAGGCTTGCAAAAAGATTGGTGGGTTACAAAATGGTCGGAAATTTGACACATGCAATTCAACGTTGACAAGTATAGGATAGTGCACATTAGTCATGATAATACTAGAAGAGATTATGATATGGGTAGTAAAAAAAACACGACACGGAAAATAATTTAGGTGTCTTAATCTAGAATTTATCTAAAATTGTCCAAACAATGAGCGGTAATCATTCTAAAGGCCTCTAGGTTGATGGCTGAAGTAAGCCTCTTCGAGAGTGGTGTGCTTACCATGGGTGATTTGTCACTGATCTATGGTACTACTGTTGGGGCAGCCAAATAGGTTTCTTAATTCGGCTTAGCTGCTGCCTGTTTGCTTCTACTGTGAATGACTCCGAAAGAGTAGAATGCTCTCTTCTTGCTTGATTGTAGGCTGGATAAATGGTGATCGGAGATTTCCTAAAAGGTAAAAGGAATATTAGAGCTAGATTTAATATTATTTATTCGGCGTGAATTTTGGAATCGTCTTCAGATGTCTTTTCTTGATAAAAGAATTCATTCTTAAACGCAGTCCATCTCCCATTTTACATCAACGGCCCGCATACATGAATGCGGCCTTAAAAGAATTACTTATAATAAATTTTTATCTTTAATTACTTCTCATAACATTAAATATTTTCTCTCAACTTACATTAAAATATTTTATCAATTCTTACTCAACTATCAAGTCTTACACTTGCTATATAATAATAAAAAAGGAATGAATACAATGCTTCTTTATATAAAGACGAAAGCATGAATTGTGGCGAGGGAATAGCAAGGTGGAGTAGACCCAACGAGGAACCTCACAAATGAGCACTCTGATTGCCCTAGGAAATCTTGGATTTGGGCACATATATTAAGCACTCGAATAATATGCCGCGTTGTAACAATGAACTAATGTAAAACAAAGCAAAATACTTGTAAATAATGTTAAACCTCAATTTAATATGTAGTTAAAAAACAAGGTATATTGTAAGGATGCAAGCCAAATCATTGGAGTTCCCACACGGATGTAAAAACATACACACATGAGAAAACCGATTTGAGCTGAAAGGTCTGGCAAACAGATAACGAACGTACCTGGGCAAACTTAGAGCGATATTGATCTGACTAGCCAGACTTTATGTGAGTCTGTAAAACGACGGAATAAATCTTGCTAAAAATGCCGGCCTGCTAAGGGCCAAAGGCGAATAAATGCAAATACAACCCTAATACACACTTGTACACACTGTACACGCACACACCCTTTGACTTCGACCAGCAGTAGTAACAAAGAACAAACACACACACTTTGACCCAATAACTCCACCCCGCATTCTGATTACGAGAAGAGAAGTCACGCCCCATTAATGGATGTAGTATAATAGACGGAAAAAAACACTCTTGGGATGTGATAATTCTTGATTCTCGTTTCTGATTTCTACATTAGTAGCATTATTATTATTGGCATCACGAGTCCGTTCCTCGTCCTTGATCCATCCGTCTATAGCCACAACAATCTGACGCGGAAGGAGACTTACACGAAGCACTGAAACTTAATGCTAATAGCCAAAGATTCGACAATTTCGCTTGCCCAAACTGAAGTAGTCCTAAGCCGAGATTAAAGCCTACCAAAACCTAAATTTTCTTCCTAGTCTTTCCTTCTACCAAGCCATAACCAAATCACCTTTTGAACTTAGTCTACGAATGGTTATCCATGTAAGAACATTTGGAGTCAGACCAAACTCGAGGGTAAGACCTTAACCGCCTTCGCCCGACACCCACACTATGGTAAGCTATCGTCACCTAAAGGTGGTGACCCCCTTTCGTAAGCAAGTAACCAATCGAAATACTACCATAACACGGTAAACTATAACTCTCCCCCATAAACAGGTGACAAGCCAAATATAAACTGGTGACTCCTTCGACCGGACAGTAAGGTAACAACAGAAGAAAATATGGACGCATCGGATCATTACTAAACAGGACAAGGAGAGACGGAAATCGTGAACGCCCTAACCATCAAGCCACACATATTTAATTAGACGGCAGTTTCAGGTTGGTTTAAGATAATAAAAGTCCAGTTTGACATATCGAGAATAAACAAGAAGGACACAAATTATTTTCACGTCTTGGCTGCACTACCCCCCGATACTGTCGACCGACTTCCAGCTACGGTCTTGTCTGCCCAAAATTACCAACTCTTAAGGTAAGGACAGAGGTAATAGAGCTCTTCAAAAGAACCAAACCGGAGCTTTTCGAGAAACTCATTGCCTCCTTCGACCGGACAGTAAGGTAACAAAAGAAGAAAATATGGACGCATCGGATCATTACTAAACAGGACAAGGAGAGACGGAAATCGTGAACGCCCTAACCATCAAGCCACACATATTTAATTAGAAGGCAGTTTCAGGTTGGTTTAAGATAGTAAAAGTCCAGTTTGACATATCGAGAATAAACAAGAAGGACACAAATTATTTTCACGTCTTGGCTGCACTACCTCCCGATGCTGTCGACCAACTTCCAGCTACGGTCTTGTCTGCCCAAAATTACCAACTCTTAAGGTAAGGACATAGGTAATAGAGCTCTTCAAAAGAACCAAACCGGAGCTTTTCGAGAAACTCATTGCCTCCTCAAAAATAAGTAGTCGACCTTCAATCAACCTCGAGAAATTGCGGAGAACTGCTCTACAGGTAAGAGTTGGGGGAAAACTCGGGAGGTACAAAATTATTCAAGCCCTGTGTCGTGATACACCGCTCTATATCATACACTACTCCTATATTAGGTGGGGGTGACTTAATCACCTACTGCAACGCGAACAGTTTAAGGACTGTTCGCAGGGATTAACAACCGACTAAGAGGTCAAACTTAGGCTTTGGGTTTCAAATCCTTAACAATCAGACAATGCATAAATGGTTGGCGAGATTTACTTGAACAAGCCGAGAGTATCGTTCAAGGTTAGTTAAAGATGAATTAATAAAAATATAATTTTATTTACAAAAATCAAAATAAAACTTAAAAAATGGCAAAAGGGGATTATTTCAATTGAAATAGTCTCTAGATAATTATTATGAGGAGAGATTTTCAAATAGAGTTAATTGTTAACGTTACTAGGCTCAGAACAAAAGAGGGACTTGACAATACTAATAATGGAGGGGGTTTCAGTCTTACGAGTCAGTAACTTCGAGGAAGGTCCTTCTTGCGATGAGGAGAGTGGGTAACGTTCCGATGAGGCAGGTAGGGCACGTTCGAATTAGACAAGTGAGGCACGATCCGAACAAACCTTCCGATGAAGATAACCAATCTTCAAAGATGACGTTCGACGGGAAATGTAGAAATTTTTGTAATTCCACTGGAAGAGGAAACTTCTTTTCCTCAAAAGTAATCGATGGAGATTTTCTTCAGTTCGATTAAACGAAGGGAGATTGTTGCGAAAATTCAAAGGCTTGCCGATCAGTGAAGCTACCAATTGACTGAGATAGAATGACGGCGGATCAATTCTGATGTCTGATGAACGCTCACGAGACTTCGACGATACGTTGGGGTGCGTGCTGGACTCCTCAATCGCCAGTCAAAGCCGAGTATTTGTATCGCGATTCTGAAGGGGTATGGTTAATTTGGAGAAAGGAGTCACAGGATCCAGACGTCTTAATCCGGAGGTGGGGTGGGAGGGGGGGGGGGGGGGCTCGGGGCGATTTCGCTGGATTGGAGGCTATTTCCCCAATGCGCTCACGAGTCGAAACTTCTTGAATGTTCCCGTACAGGAAGTGACGTTGTCCATGGTGAGATACAAAAGCACATGGTTTCCAATAAAGTGTGTGTGTGGGTAGGGAGGGGGGACTGGTTGTTCTTTTAGACCCTGCCATTAAACATCGTGCCCATAATCGCCACCCAGAAGGACCTAACTCTGGCCCAGCTAGAAAATCTTGCAGACGAACTAATGGCATTTTATAGCGCATACTCTCTTAGTATTAATAATGGTAGTAATACAATAGAGCATAGTGCCACTTCTTTTCTTTAAATGAGCGTTCTCGATTTAAATAATAAGTGTGATAATCATAAATAATGTGCAAAATACGGGAAGTGCGCTCTCAGTGCCTATAGGTGGGTACCCTAATAGAAACCATTCTCACTTTGTACCGTGCCATTATAGTGCCAATAGTATACCGATAAGACTGCGACCTCTTCGCAGGAACCAAAGATCTGCATTTTGCCGATCCCATTTGTATTTCGTTGAAAGTGCGAAATTCTGCAAGCCTTGGTGCAGATGGCCGAAAAGAGGGGCATACGTTCAAATGCAGCCGTCCTCTAGGCGATCTTCGCTATCCCCATCGGAAATCTAGCACGGCATGCTATGCAAGTACGGTTGCTGGTATGCCGTCAGTATTCACCGTCTCCGCGAAAGTAGATAAAATAAAGTGCGACTTTTTAATTGATATGGGGGCAAGTGTGTTAATAATTCCGATTAAATTGGTGCGAATGGGTGAATTAAGTAAATGTAGTGTAAACATTAAGACAGCTGATGGCGGAAAAATAAAGGTGCACGACGAAATGCACACGGATGTAGTTAACACTATTCTTTGTATTTCATTTAGGTGGTCATTTCTAGGCACGGCTAATACGCCACCGTTATTAGGGATTGACTTTCTGGAGACTTTAATCGTTTGGTGGATTGTGCGCGAGGCATCCTAAGCTCAAATCAGAAGTGAAACAACCCGGGAGCCTGCGCTAGCACTAATCATGCATGAGCTCCAGCATAGTTGCAAGGTTGTATTGGAGAAGTATGAAACCTTGTACAGCCCCGCGCGCACCAATTCTGCTCCACCATCGCCTAACTTTGTGAAACATAAAATTAAAACCGGAGGTGCACCACCAACATTCACACGACCAGGACCTCTTTCAATAGAGAAGCTATAAGTTGTTAGAGCAACGTTCGAGATACTCTTGGAGGAGCGGGTCGTGTGCCTGTCAAAATCACCATGGGTTTCACCAATTCACATGGTGGTCGGTGATTTCTGCGCACTTAATGCGGTCACCAAGCCCGACAGATATCCATTATCAAGAATACAAAGTGTAGCAAACCACCTCCATGGTAAAGCAATTTTCTCTCGGGTGGATCTGTTTCGTGCTTACCATCAGATCCCGATGAATCCGGCGGACATAGAGAAGACTGCGGTGGTTACTCCGTTTAGTTTATGAGAATACATTAAATTACCCTTTGGCCTCAGGAATGCAAGCTGCGCACATTCCAACGGCAAATGGATGAACCGTTTTGGGGATTAAAGTTCGTTTATGTATATATAGACGACATCCTTATATTTTTGGACAATCTGGACGAATATGTAGATCATTTAGATGAAGTTTTAAAAATTCCGGTCGAAAACAGTCTACGGATACCTGCAGAAATGCGAATTAGCAAAAGAAGAGATTGATTTTATAGTGCAACATATTTCGCAACATGGAAATTCTCTCCTCGTCTAAGAAAATAAAGGAAATTGGGGATATGCCATTACCAAAAGAATATAAAGAACTGCAACGATACTTGGTAATGTTGGGATACTATGTAAGGATGATTCCAAATTTTGCCGCGATTGCAGCCACGCTAACCGAGCTTGCACACATGCAACCCAGGGCTCGTGAGCTCAAATGGAACGAAGATGCACGAGAAGCATTCAATAATAATAAATCAGCTTTGATCAACTCCGTCGAGCTAGGGCACCCACTACCCAATGACTCACCATATCAACTGTTGATGCACTGCTCCTATTACGTGGCAAGTGTTGTCATTCACCAGATAGTGAATGGGTCAAGACTAGATAAAGTCTTGCGAAATCGCCGTTAAGATCCTCGCGAGTGATCTTAGAGGTTGCCAACGGACACCTTCGAGGATTGCGCCAAAAGTACCCTCCTTGTATGAACCGTAAGGTCTTCTAGGGTACTTATTTTCCTTGTAGCTCCTTGTAACCAGTGACATTCTCCTCAAGCAAACTAGCCGGACATAACAAGCGTACTCCACATACGACAGAGAGCTCTTGGCGGCGCATCTTGCGGTGATCCACTTCAATTACATAATTGAGGGGCGCCATGTTACCTCATGCACAGACCGCAAACCGTTAGTATCGGCTTTCTCGTGACCGTTGAGTGCCAAAACAGAGAGGCAGAAACTCAGTTGGACGTCGATTTGCGAATACATCAGCGATATAACCTACTTGCGTGATCAAGACAACGTCGTTGCTGACTACTTATGGAGGAACTGCAATTTTCTCCAAATTAACCCTTTTGACATCCGAGCTTGGGCAACAGCGCAAGATAACGATGAAGAAGCCGAAGAACTACGGTCGGTTTTAAAATTTTTCTTTTTCTCAGAGAAGCTCAACTATGGTGTGAGGTAAGAGCAAGATACCCACGACCGTTCGTCCCTGCAGCATGCAGAAAAACTATCCTTGCTCAATTGCACAATCATTCCCACCCTAGCATAAAAACATCCCTCCGTAAAATTAAGTCTTGATATTTTTTACCTAATATGGATAAGGAAATTCGCTCCTGGGCACGGGAATGCCTCTCACCTCAGTCCTTCAAGATCGATCGCGACACAAAATCGCCAATCCTGCCCATTAATATTCCCTCGTCAAGATTCAAAATCATGCACATTAACATCGTCGGACCACTTTCATCGTGCCTAAAGCCTGGGCAATCCTATCCGTCGCATAACCGATATCTCATATCGTGCATTGACTGGGCTACAACACGGATCGAAGCACTACCGATTCCAGGAATAACTGCTGCAACGGTTGCATTGACCTACTTAGATGAATGGATTTCCAAATTTCAATTTGTTATACGCGGTAATTGACAGAAAAGCCCAATTCGAGCCCGAATTGTTCAAACAATAATTATCAGTCCTCGGTGGCTTACACTGTCTCCGCACCACAGCGTACCACCCATCCCCAAACGGGATAGCGGAAAGGGCACGCAGAACTCTGAAGTGCGCCCTAATGGCCTGTGGATAAGGTTGGCTGATGGCCCTTTCGATTATCATTTTGGGCATTCGCTCCCTACCTTATGACTCAGTCTTTTCGCCTTTTCAAGCAGTCACAGGGACTATACTACTGTTTCCGAAGCCCTTGTTTTCTTCTTCATCGTCAAAAACTGGTTCGGAATTCATTAGGGAATTAATCACAACCATGGCACAAGTCGACTTCACAGAGTCATCTGAACAACATCTGTACCCGGTGCCTAAGCCTTTCGAGACCGAAGCTCTTCGTGAGGCAACGCATATGTGGGTCCGAATCGATCGTGTTTGTAAACCGTTAGAAGCGCCATATGCTGGCCATTTCCCGGTGGGTGAGCGAGACGATAAGGTCTACAAGTTGGAGTTCACTAATGGCAACAAGATACTGTCTCAGTAAACAGGTAAAAACCGGCGAAGCTTCCTCCCTCGTATAATGGCAATGTACTGAGTAATCAGCGACACCCGAAGACTAATGCAATATATAGAAAAGGGATCTTTTGCACTTCACGTCAAGAAAAAGAGGAAACAGAGAACAATGGTATCGAAGGAAATTGAAGAAAAACTTCTCCTGGCACCGGGGAGAACAACGATAGGCCAAACATTTTCACGCCGTTTTGGGATACGGGTTACGTTCCCTAAAGATCCATCATTCTTCTATTTTTAGAAGCGGTTCTATGGTAAAATAGGGTAATCTAAAAAAACCCCCCAATATATATAATATGAACGCTTTGATTTCATTGACATGGCCTATTATAATAAAAGAGAAAGAGGCAAATTGTCCGCACGCCTCAATATTTTGTATATAATAATTCTGGTGTGAACCCATAAGAAAAAACTCATGTATTATAATTGTAACATAGAGTATAATCATAGAAAGTATTTAAAAGATCCCGAAATAGTAAGTATATATATATATATATATATATATATATATATATATATATATATATATATATATATATATATAGACATTAAAGCCATGTGACAGTGTAACGTTATTAATACATCAAATTGTTTACCCCCAGACGATGTATATTACAACTTCCTTGGTAATCCTCTGTAATTTCGAGGGGAAGTTTTGTGGCGCCCAAATTGCAAGATGGAGTAGATTAAACGAGGAACCTCACAAATGAGCACCTTGTTGTGCCTATGACATCTTGATTTTGGGTACACATATTGAACACTCAAAAATTTTACTACAAGGGGCGGTCAATAAGTTTTGCGAATCAGTAGGGCAAAACAGAGGAAGGGGGGGATGTCTGTTTGTGGGGGTGTTAGGACAAGTTATAACAAGTCAGGACCTGCAGCTGCACGCTCCTGCCTCGTCTATTTAAGAAGCAGTAGCTGATCGCAGATCTTTAGTCACAAATTTTTCAACAATGGAGAAGGTTGAGCACCGTGCAGTGATTAAATCTTTGACTAAGGAAGGCAAGAATGCAAAAGAGATCCATGAACGCATGGTTGCAGTGTACACCGACACCGCCCCTTCCTATGCAACCATTGCTCGCTGGAATATGGACTTCCGCCATGGTCGTGAGTCACTTGAAGATGACGCTCGTCAGACGTGACCAACGATGACAATGTAGCCCGTGTGGAAGGATGATCCTCGAAAATCGACAATGAAGGTCGAAGAAATCGAGCGAAAACTTAGAATATCACATGGAAGTGTTATCAACATCATCCACGACAATTTGGCCATGACCAAGGTCTCTGCCCGTTGGGTCCCTAGAAACCTCACGCCCCATGATCCACTTCAACGTCGTCAAAGTCCACAAGGCCAGAGTTGATAAGCTGCCCCGCGCGAGTGCGATGTTAAATAGCTCAGATCTGGCCCCTAACGACTACTTTTTATTCCGTCAGCTCAAGGCTGCACTGGGTGGACGCCGGTTTGGGGACGATGAAGATGTTCAGCTCGCCGTCCAGGAGTGGATTGAACCGTAGTCGGGAGATTTCTGGTTGTCGGGAATTCGAAGCCTCAGGGACAAGTGGCGCAAGTGCATTGAAGTCGAGGGTATTTATATTGAAAAATAATAAAACACTTTTCCTCATATCTCGTTCCCTTAAATCCGAATTGCAAAACTTATTGACTGCCCTTCGTATGTTGTAACAATGAACTAATGTCGAACAAAGCAAAGTACATGTAAATAATGTTAAACCGCAATTTAATATGTATTAAAAAAACCCAGAGAATATTGTAAGGATGCAAGCCGAATCGTTTGTGTTCCCACACGGATGTAAAAACATACACACATGAGAAAACCGAGGTGAGCTGAAAGGTCTGGAAAACAGATAACGAAGGCAGCGGGCAAACTTAGAAAAATATTGATCTGACGAACCAGACTTTATGTGAACCTATGTTATGCCCCATTAATGACGGTAGTATAAATATACGGGCAAAAATAATCCTGGAATGAGTCATAATTGTTGATTCTCGTTTCTGAATTCTACACTAGTAGCATTATTATTATCAGCGTCACGAGCCCGTTCCTCGTCCTTTATCTATCCTTCTATGGCTCCAACAATCTGAAACTTAACACTGATAGCCAAATACTCGACAATTTCGCTTAGGAAAACTGAGGTTTTCCTAAGCCGAAATTAAAGCCTACCAAAACCTCCATTTACTTCCCAGTCCTTCTTTCTACCAAGCGATAACCAAGTCACCCTTCGAACCCAGCCTACGAGCGGATTATCCGTTTTAAGAACATTTGGTTTCAGACCAAACACGAGGGTAAGAATTTTACCGCCTTCGCTCGCCACACACACGATGTTAACCCATCGTAACCTAAAGGTGGCGACCACCTTACCTAAGCAAGTAACCAATCGACATACTACCATAAACAGGTATCCTATAAGTCACCCCTATAAACAGGTAACGAGCATACCATAGACTCCCTTCTTAGGATTTATTGTTGCCACATGTCACCGTTTCTCCGATTTCAGCGCCACAAAACATATCCCTTTTCTTCGTCAATTACAATCGATTTATAATAACTATTTTAAAAAGATAAGCTTTTAATTATTTTCTGTATACTTTTACCCTATTTTTATATTTATTAACTCAAAATTACTATATTCCATTTTTACGATTCCTTTTATAAAGTCGTTTATAATCTGAAGTATTCCCAATCTAAAAAATTATTATCTATTATTATCAAATGAACTTGGTAATACTTCAGTTTAGGGTCGGACGATAGGGGGCGCTGTTTCTGGGCTATCATTTTGGGCTACAATCTAGGCCTTATGACATCAGACGGTATCTTCAAAGGGGACAAATTACGGTGTTGTATTTGCTTTGTTATTTTGTTTTTTCCTTTCTTCTTTATTATTTAGTAAATGCTTGTAATTCTACTTAATTATATAGTAATGCATTGATTTTTTATAATTACTAATGTATTAAACTTTGTATGTTTGGTTTAGCTATTTTTGTGAAACTAAACCATTAATTTCACACACTGGCAACCTTAAATTCAACCTTATTTCAAACATTGGCAATCATGAAACCGAGCAGTTAAAAGAGCGCGATACCTCTGAATACGGTTTGTTCGACTTCAATACGACTTTATAATAGTGAAAGGTGGAAATAGGGTAAACCTGAAGATCTGCGTCACGCGCTCGTCTCTGCTGTTCCCCGGTCCTGGCCTCATAATATTTCGTCCATGTTCCAATATGTTTCACCTTTTTTGACTAATTTCGAGTTATGGCTCGTGAAGGGGATCGCCGCTCTGCGATGACCCTAAAATTTCAATCAATTGGGGTGGGTCTGGGGGCGCAGCCCCCACTATATAATCGTAATTGTTTATAGAATAATGTTCTCACATTTTTTTTTAACAAATCGTTTCTGCGCGTCTGAACGAAACATAAAAGCAACTTGGTCCCGATAGATTTCGGCTGAAATCTATTTCCAAAGTAACTAAAATTTTTTAAATTTTTGGCGGCAATAGCCTAAATTAGGCAGCGCTATCATCTTTCTTATTTTGATAAATGTGCTATTGGCTCTGCACGTTTATCGAAATAATAAAGACGATAGTGTCCTCTACTTTAGGCTATTTTCGCAAAAAAACTAACATTTTTAGTTACTTTTGAAATGAGGGGCTTCGCCTTTTGACGTCTGACGTGATACAGCCGAAATTGTAGCGCAGAAACAGCTCCCCCTATCGTGCGCCCCTAAACTAAAGTATTACCATGAACTTGACTTATGACTTGGTTGACTTATGACTCAGCTCAAGTTTATTTGATAATAATAGATATAATTTTTATATTAGGAATACTGCAGCTTATAGGCATCTGGTGCAGTGACACATCATTCTCTCAATCACGTGCTTATTTTTACCACTAACTAAATAATTTTTATCTTCATTACCGGTATATGAATAAACATTAACGAATTTATAAAAGCAATCGTATTATTTTCTTAGGGGTAAGGGATCGAATGATATCGATAAAATCGGCCAAGGATTTGAGGCTGTATTTGTTGAGCACGTATGGAGTTAATATTTTGTTCAGAAATTTACCCACTTTATACGTCGTTGTAGGGATTTGACTAATTATGGGGCTGAGGGGGTTTCCAGCTTTGTGGGGCTTCACGGTCCCATAAGCGTATCCTGGGCTGGAATTACCAATAAATTTCTTCATTTGTATATTTTCGGGTTGTTGGTTGATCTGTTCTATTATTTGGTTCACTTTCTTCTTGATATCATCGCTGGGATTCTTCGAAATTTTCGGGAATTTATTTTGGTCATTAAGGATAGTGTCCGTTTTTGCATGGTACTGTTCTGTCGGCCTGTTGACAAGGATGCCTGCTTTATCTGCTTTCCTGGTACTGATCTCTCTATTGTTTTTAAGCTGTTTGGTACTCTCTTATGGGTCTGAGGGGGAGGACATTTTGTTCGAGCGGGAAAAGGTTGGGGCATTTACGAAACTCAAGGAGGTTTCCGAGAGTAATTTGGGAAGTCCAAAGTTGAGGATCTCAGGGAGCTTCTAAATACTCAGCTTATGATATCATCACTATATGGCCCCCGGATAACCTTATTTAGCTTATTAATGATATAACTAAAGTTTTACATTGTGTGCACGCTCTTCGAATGTAGCCGGGTGTAAGACAATCTCTCTTTTTCTTAACTATGGTGATTTCTGGTTCCCTTTTCTCAAAATGTGATAATTTTGAGTGATATGTATTTGCATTTGATAGCCAACTATCTCTTTAATCTCGCTCTTCTTTCTTCGCAATCATAGTGGCATTCCCTTTCACTTCGATATTGAAGGTTCCTAGACGGCCATTCATGATTTTAAAACTTCCCGCCTTACAACTTGCCCCCCCCCGTGTTTTTCTCCGTAGGGCTCTCTTCTCTCGTGTAACCCCCTCTTTCGTGAATTTAACTCGATTCCTGTTCGTTCCAGAATTACGTTTGTGTTGCTCTTTTTTACTCTCCTATTTATTTTCGGTTTGCACTTACTATGATTTCAAACTCTTCGCTCTGGATGATACACTCATACTCTCTGTCTCTCGTAGTCACTCGTGGTTTCTCACAATTTGATTATAAAATTGGAAGTAACATACTGGATAGTAAAAGCTCCTCGCTCTCTTAAGGTGTAATTAAATGTGCTATAAAGTTCTATCTGTTCTCACAGGATTTCACTTATTCGGCGGGTGGGCACTTTGTGAAGGCTAATGGCTTTTAAGAGCTCTTTCAAAAGCTCTCTTATTATTATTACTTTGATATTCTACATTCTATGAACATTTTAAGGATGGTGTGACCATCTACCCTAATGCAAGCTACGTTATTTAAACACCAAATATTGTCTGCTTGTGGGCGAAGACATGAAATGGCATACGTAGTGATGCATATGTCCCAGCTAAAATCGCGTTTTGCATGCGATAGGCAACAAACAAAACTAACATAAGAGAAAACAATTTCCGACTGTAAAACTATGCCACGTACTAACTTTAGCCTACGTAACAACTATATCATACTAACATACACATACTCATCTCAGTAGTGCGTCGTAGATGGTGAGGATGAGTGAAATGGTGGAATCATTGAGTTAGGAGCCCGATCTTTTGTATATTAGTCTCATGAATCGGCTATACTCGTATAATCTTAGATTCATTGAAAATCTTGGGGTTGATTAAGATGACCGAATTTTACTGATAAAAAGTCACTGAAAAATATTATTTTAAGTAAGAAATTAACTAAATTAAACAACTAGTTTTGTCAAATTGACTAATTGCTTGCTCAGTATGACTGTCATTTCGATCATCCTCTAGATAGAGGACTAATAAAATTTAGGGGTCATTAAAACCATACCAAGCTTTTCAGCGATGGGTAGATGACTTTCAGTCCGAAGCAAATTAAAACTAGCTCATCTATCTTTACTTGTTTTCTTTATTCAAAAACAATGATGTACAATAACCTTTCCTCTTTGTGCTTGCCAGTTGTGATACTAAAGATTCTCAAGAATATTTTATAAGTGATAATTCATAATGACCTTAACTTCAAATGAATCGCCATTTCATTACAAAAACGACTTTAGCATATGACTAATTAATGGGCGCATTTGAAAAAAAATATATCAATTCATTAGCCACTATGGCCCTAAAAGGAGCCAACTAATTTTGTTCCAATATTTTTCAAATAATTAAATTTTGAGGTTATTTTTAGTTAAATTATTAAATTAAAGTCTATAAAACTTTCTCCCTGTCTTTTGGGGAAGGGTAGTAATTTCAAACTTATATATTAATGAACAAAAATAACAACACAGAGTTAAGACCCAATTAATTTATGTTGAAGATAAAATGCCAATTAATTATATACGGGTTCATCCTAGAAACCAAAAATTAAAAAAAAGAACAGAAATATATACCTGTGGAGTGATATATCAGAGGATGGATGACGCACTGGTGGGATTAAGAGAAAAATTACAGCTGACCAAAGGAGTTTCGTCCATGAGAGTTGAAGTTACTTGATGATGTCGTACGCGTGGCCTGAATTAATGCAATGATGCGAGACACGCAAAAAATAGAAAGATATGCAAAAAGGACTAGAAACTTTGTAAATATGTTGTTGGATAATAACCATGAAAATGTTATGGATAGAAAGAAAAACTAATCAGCGAGTCTTGGAGATGAGGAGAACAAGAAAAGAGCTAATGAGAAGCATTCAAAGAAGACAACCTGAATCCTAGGGTTCCACTATCTGAAGATTGGAGATAAAAAAAACGCTTGACAGATAGAATAATAAGCACAAAAGCACGATATGTAGAAAAAAAATGTTGAAAGGTTAGTGAGAGAGTGGGGTCATTTCTCAGTCGGAACATAATTATACTCGCGAGAAACAAAAATGAATGGTATTCTATGGTCTCTAACGTCTCTGCAGACCAGGCACAGCCATTATTAATACAGAATAGCTAAGTTTATTATAAAAACTACATATCGTTCCAAAAAATAAGAATGCCTGTATTTCTATAACATCCTCCGTGACCTTTACCCGAGAAAATCCAAGGTTTTCAAAATTATCCGAAAGATTAGGTTTCTTGTAGAGAAAAAGGCATTTTTTGCATAGCAACTAACTTCATTTTAATCTTTTTTGGCTGCTGTCGTCCAGGTAACATCTATCAAGGCTCATTCAACCCGCGAGTTGATCATAAACTGCGCCAGCAAGATGGTCTTTCAATTAGAGCTCTCTCAGAAAAAGTAAAACGATCCAAAAGTATAATCCATAAGATTCTATGAACCTATGGCAAAACAGGTCTATGTAAAGCTGACAAATTAACTGGGAGTCAAAGGAAAACATCTGAAATTAAAAACCGAGCTATTACTCAAATTTTGAAGAAGGATCTTTTTAAGAGGGATGCAACAGTTTTTCGAGAGATTAGTGAGATTTTTGCCACCAATTTCTTCGGGCACACTGTGTTACGTCGGCTGGAAGAAAACAATTTTTACGCTCACATATCCGCGTCGGTCAAGCCATAGATTAGATAAGATAACAGGAAGGCTAGTCTTGACTTTGCCACAGAACACGTTACATGGATGGATGACCAATAAAAATAAGTGCACTTCAGTGACAAATCCAAGTTGAATTTATTTGGATCCAATAGTAAGATGTTCGTTCTTCGCAATTGCACCAAAATGAGTGTAAGGTTTGGCGGAGGAAGTTGCTGCTATGGGGAGTGATTGCGGTAGAAGACACAAGGCCACTTGTCTACACGCATTTGCGGCGACGACATGCTTTGTCTAATTTTTGAGACATCGATGCCCAACCGGCAATTTTCATGCAAGATAAAGCCACCTGATACACTGCCAATTCAGTGAAGACATTCATGAATGACGAGTAAATCATGGTTATGAACTGTTCTTTAGAGAGTTTGGATTTGAATCCCAATGAACATGAATGGAAAGCACTCGGACAGGTCTAAGGCGAGGAATCCAAAAAGGGTTCAAGAATTCCTAGAAATGTTTCAAGATGAATCAAATAAGATATACGGAGAGGGAAAAGAGGAGAAACTGCAAGTAGTACAAGGTTCTTTATTACTAACGTTTCGCTCCTCTGGAGCTTCCTCAGAGTAATAAGAAACTAAGACAAGAAATTATTTTTTATTTATTTATTCATGTCGAAAGCTGCTGAAAAAAATGATGAACCCCTCCACGCTTCCGTAGATTGGGGGACAAGGGAAAAAGGAAATGTGAAATTTAAATTCAGTAGGCAGTAGAAAGTTTGCCTGGGATCAGGCCATCTCAGTTTTTACATTAGAATTTACACTGTTCTATAGATTAACATTTTGGAGTTGAAAGGAAAAATAATTATGATATTTAAATACAAAAATAATCTTGGGACACAAAAGTAAAATATTATATACGAATAGAATAGAACAATAGATCCATTATGTTCACAATAATAAAGGTGCATAGTAGTTATAATACAATGGAGAAAATCCTCTATTTTAACAAGTTTAAAAAAATTAGTCCTTTTAGTGGCCAAAGTCAGAAATCTTTAACTAAGATAAATTCAGTTCATTCGGCAAATTCGGTTAGATTTTGTTTCAGAATTATGATGTTAGACTTCGCGATATTAGAGGAATCACTTTCTAGTCCGGATGCGAATTGGATGTAAGGTTACATGTAGATGGACGGAGACATGTATGACTTATACCTCTCTCGGTCCTGTAGCCTGAACAAGTCGTCAACAGTACCTGGTTGGCCTCTAGCCTCCAGGCTGTCCCAGATGGCGTTGCTGCATGAATGAAAGAAGGCATTCACCATCTCCATCTCGATTCTATGATGAAGCTCCATCGAAGTGACGAAATCGTCCCATTTTGCGTTGTGTATGAAGCGTAGGCCTGATTTTGTACCCTCTGCATTTGAAACATCCTAGTCCTTGAAGCTGTGTTGAGTGCGACTGCTGGGTACAGCAGCTTCGTCCTCACTAGGGATGTATAAAATTTCCTTTTGTTTTTATACTAATGTTGCGAAATCAGTAGAGTTTGCTAAGTTAAAGTTTCGCAACTTGAACTTTCGAGTTGATGTTGCTTCCTATGCCGCGCTATGAGATTTTGAAGCCTAGGATACTCGCGCTATGAAATAGTTTATTGTTGAGATCTCCAGTAGGATAAGCTCCGTTTTCCGTCTGCCAATCGCGATTGCAGTGAATTTGATGTGTTTCGTATGGATCTTCCACTTCTTTTCTCACCTGAAGATTTTCTGGGCCTCAGCTGCAGTCGCCCTCGAGATGACTCTCACAGATCTGGTAGGGCGAGTCACAATCTGGGTGATGTCGTCCGTGTACTGTATGTTGAGCGCACGGGAGAGTAGTAGTGTCTCAATGTCCCTGGTGTAGATCGTAAAGAGGGGGGGACTCAGACATCCCCCTTTGGGGACCCCGGATAGCAGGTCAAATGAGGATCCGATGAGGTCCCCGAATGCTATCACGGCTCTCCTCTTGGTGAGACAACTGTGGAGGATTTTCCAAAAATTGGGAGGATAATCCGAGCCTAAAGATCTTGAATTTGAGCCCATCGATCCATACTTCGTTGAAGGCTTTGCTTATATCCCGGCAGACTACATCCACCATACACCCGGAGGCTAGCCCCTCGGCCGCATGTTGGTATGTTATTAGGCTTAGGCTAGGAGTTTTTTTGCTTAAGGCCTGAGATTTAAGAGTTCCACTCTTTTTAGGTAATCGCCATACCTTCTGAGCCACACTCCTCTTCTTCGGAGATAGGGAAAACATCGCTCTAGACTTATCTAAAGAGTTCTGCATTTGCTTGAGAAGTCCTGGCGCACTTATCAAGGTGCACAATGGGGAAGTCAGCCTTCGAATTTGGTCGCCCTCTTAATTGCTGATGGTATTTCAAAATTTATTGGGGTTGTGCTCAATATCTAGGTTATGGATTATGCGATCCCATTTTTTCCTGATCTCATGCAGCAGCAGCGCATCGTTCATTTGTTGTCTTATCTGTTGGACTAGCTAAAGTCCATTTGGCTGGCGTATTCAGCAGCCCAGATGCCATTGTAGATCAACAGAAATCGCTGCTTGAGGATGATCCTCTCCTGTGTTGTACGAGTCGGGATAAGAATCTTGTACCTTGTGTTCGGGAATGGGTTGTCCGCAGTGGCAAAACCATCAAAGATGCTCGTCGATTTGTTCTTGGCTGCCACCATCCATCCTGCCTATTACGTCCGGAAATGACCTTCTGTAGGCTTTCCAGTCTGCAGGCGCAAAGTTTTTCTTTAGTGGCAAGATTACGAATATGGAAGAGGTGGTCACCGTGATGACCATAGGGATATGGTCATTGAATGTAAGGGGACCAAGCTGCATTTGATAATGGAAAAAGAAGTTGTGGTCCGTAAGCATGATGTCCGGGTTGGTGGCTGACCCTGGATACGTCGGGAGGTCTGGCTCAATCCTCTCCGCTGTGCCTCTACGCAGGAGAAGTCGAGTTTTTTCCATCGACCGTCTGCTCGAGCGTAGCCAGCGATTCTTGATCTCGCCTTAAGGTCGCCAGCGAGGATGACTAGGTAGGCTTTCCAAACAGGGTGAACAGATAGTGAATCGCAAGGTACCCTTTTTTGATACTGCTACACCGAACACACTTCATTGTTCTCAATGCATGTCTTCAGAGTGACGGACAGGATCGACTCATCCTTTTCTATCCCCTTTAAAAACTGGAATCCCGATAGCACCGCTATATCTGCGCCATCAAATCCTTCACTAGTCAGGCTCTTTAAATGATGTCGTAACCGTAGATCGTGATGGGGTCTTCGTATTTTATTCCAGTTTCGATGAAAAGTAGGAGATCTAGGTCAATTTCTCTATATATATATTAGCTGTCGGCTGTCATTTTGCGATTGAGATGTTCCCTGCGCAGAGCGCACTGCATTATCATGGTTCTATGAGGCCCTAAGCAATTTGGGCATTTCTTTTTCTGCGAGACACAACGCATTGAGGAGTGTCATTCTTGTCCGCACTCTGAGCAGAGCTACTTCTCTTTTTCTGGGCAGTTTCGAGTGATGTGGTCTTCTACTTTCTAGCAGGAGAAGCAGGTCAGCAGGTGGAAGTGCTTATCTCGCGAGAATTCCGTAGAGGCGATGACGAGCCCAGTAATTTGTGCCCTTTCTGCCATCTTTATCTCCTCGTAGACCACTTTGGAAAATATACGCTAGGTCACGGAACTTGAATACTGCGACTTTGTCCCACGGGTGATTTCTCTCGATTTCAGTCCTGAATTCTTTTTCGGTTCTAGCTAGCCCTTGCCCAGATGTCTACCTGCCTGCATATCACCGCCTTTCTTGCGGTGATTGAGAGGCTAGTTTTTATAAATGTGATTGATTATGCCATATGGCTGTGTATCCTTTACCGAGTGTAATAAACTTTATAAGGCCAATATCCAGTTTTCCCAAGCTTACATCGAATACTTGGGACTTAGTAGGAGCTCTTCATTGGTTAGGTGAAGCGAGATCCGAAGGTCCTGTGGCTTCTCTGGGGCGCTCATTGGTCCGAATTCACCCCTGTCCCATCAAATCAAGCTAACTTGGCGCTATCTTCTCCCTGCCCAGTTCCTTGCCTACGTTCAAAGAAGAAACAGGACGAAGAATCATCAATTAGTCACCCTGTAGACGTTTTTGACTTAGTGAGGTCGACAGAAAAGGAGGTATCTCCAATAAGTCTCTCGATTCTCTACTGAGTCCTGGGAGAGAGGTGAGATAGGTGAAGCACTGATAGGCTCATTTCAATTAGGGCAGGCATATGAGAAATCTCCAATCAGCCAACTGACGCTTGCTACTGATACTATTGGGAAGAAGCCAAACAAGAAGAATCTCTAATCAGTCGGCCGATACCCTTCAGAGACAAACGGTTAGGTATCCAGGCGTGGAGCCGCACCTGTATGCTACAGTGAGGTAGTCCCTTCCCAGGGGCTCACGTGGGTGAAATCCTGGAGTTTTGTGAGGAATTGCATTTCATGCAAAAGAAGGAGGAGCACTTCAGGGGAATAGCGAGGGGACCTATGTCTCAGGGACAAATGTCCCCCAAAATCCCGAAAAGATGCAACAGTCACGGTTTTCGAGGCCTTTTCTTATCCCTGCCCTTGCCTCATTTATCGGGTTGAAGATTTCTAAGGGGAGATGATGACTCAATCACCATCTCTCTGGCACCGTGATCTGAATGGATGGCTCATGGCAATGGCGAATGGAGACAATAATTGCCAATTGATATAAGTTTGAGTGTGTGTAGACGGCAAAAGAGTTTGTGGGCTGAACTACAAAAATAGATAATTGGTGAAGAGAGAAAGTAGTGTGGTCGATTTGCAAAGAGATGGTAGAATAGCCTGGTGATCAGTCCTATCGCTTTCAACACTTTTTTTGTGTTTCCTTTGTTTTCGTAGAGTTTTTATTATTTTGGCATTCAAGCCATTTGTCTTTAACTCTATATGGACGGAATTTGATTGAATAAGTAAAAAAATAATTTAGTGTTCCATTGGTCATTTTACACACGTTCATTATAAATTTTCTAAAAAAATTATTCTATAAAATATTTATTGAAAGCAACCATATTTGGTTGGTTTGTCCATTAAGTATAAACTTTCTGTAACTTAAAATTAGCATTACAAAAATAGAAATAAAAGGAACCAAATATGGCCATTTGTCCATATAGGTTTAATAAAATTAATGTTCTTGGGTATGTAATGCGCAAATTAAGTTCAAGTTCAAGTTAAGGAAAGTGATGAAATATGTGGTAGGTTTTCATAGGTGTGAAATTGCTTACTAGTTTGCCTTGGTGTTGAAGACATCACTAGCATACTTTATTCTTATTGTTTGTTTATTTTTTTATCCTCCGTCAATAATATTGGTGACCATCTATGACGGTCAGGTTCTTCCGTTGCTTTATAACTTTTGTTTATTGCTTTTGTAGATTCCTCCGTCGTGGCTTTCAAGCCTTTCAAGTATTTTTTTTGCTAATTATTTTGTTTCTAGTTTCATACGGGTGTCCACAAAGTCCGGGTACATAGGAATTTTAATTTTTTATTTATTTATGTTATTTTTCCTCCCCAGATCGAATGATGGCTCTGTCTAAAGAAGAAAGAATCGAGTTGGTACTCTTAAGTGGAAGAGAAGGATGGTCTTATCGCAAAATCGCCGATGAATTTAACCTTCGACACCCTGATCGGCAACCTGTTTATTTTACTGCCGTCGGGAGATTGTTCACGAAGTTTAAAGAAACAGGCAGTGTCTTGGACAAACCCCGTTCCGGGCGACCAAAGACTTCAGACGAAACGAAAGAAGTTGTCATGGCCAAGATTGCTGCTAGCCCAAAGAAATCACTTCGTCGGACATCCATGGAGTTGGGTGTTCCAAAATCAACTATCACAAAATCCTGGTAGAGCAGAAATTCCATCCGTACAAATTACAGATATTGCATCACTTAAATGAAGACGACCCCGATAGACGAATGCAAATGTGCGAATGGTTTTCAGATAAATTGGATAAAAATATCAATTTTACTAAATACCTTTTGTGGTTCAGTGATGAAGCTTTGTTTTATGTTAATGGTGAAGTCAACAGACAGAAGTCAAGACAATCCACATTGGATGGATCCATCCAAACAGCAAGGGTGCCAAAAGGTGATGGTGTGGTGTGGTTTGTGCAAAGCTCATGTGCTAGGACCCTTCTTCTTTGATGAGCATGTAACCGGTGAGACTTATCTGAACATGTTGAGAGACAAATTAATGCCTCAAATTGAGCGCCTAGGCGAGGGACTTCCGGACTGGTTTCAGCAGGATGGAGCCCCTGCCCATTTTGCTACAAATGTTAGAGATTGGCTGAATGGCACTTTTCCTCACTGGATTGAAAGAAGGGGTCATGTGGAGTGGTCCCTTCGTTCGCCAGACCTTTCTCTCCTTGATTTCTTTTTCTGAGGTATGTTAAAAGAGAAAGTTTACTCAATGAAGATTGCAAATCTAAACCACTAGAGAGAACGCATTATCAGTCAGTGTGCTGAAATCGACAGCAATGTACACCTATTCAATCGAGTTCACCAGAATTTAGCAAGGCGCATCGAATTATGCATTGCAAATAATGGAAATCATATTATAAATATAATTTCTTAACATTATATTTAAATAAAATTGTTTTGTTCTAAAGGTATATATTTATCCCCTATGTACCCAGACTTTGTGGACACCCTGTATAGTCATTTTTGTCTCTTTTATGTTTACTTTTTGACTTTGTTGTTTATTCTTTATTTTCTTTCTACTTAAATTTTATCTTGGGCATTTTACCTCTTTTTTATCTATGCTTGTTGTTATTGCAGTTAATTTATCTCTTATCTTCTTTTTATTTTCGTTGAATTTGTTATTTAATTATTCATTTCTTATTTTTAATTCAAATCTTAATTTGAGCACTTCGCCTATTTTTGTTTACGTTTTTTATTATTGCTGTTAGACTATCTTCCTTTTCTTATTATTTTAGTTAACTGTGTTGATTATTTCTTCTTCTTCTCTTCTTTTTATTTTAATTTGATTTTTCGCTGGGGCACTTTGTCTCTTTTTTTCTTTATACCTTTTTTGTTCTTTCTCTTTTTTTGTTTTAGTTAAAGTTTAATTTGGGCATTTCACCTCTTTTTATTAAAGTTTATTGTCCTTTATATAATCAGATTTTTTAGAAAATAACGTAGCTAACGTTAATTCTCACGTTTTCTTTTTATAAAATCGCTTCTGCGACTCGTGAGGGAGGGCTGACGTCATCAGTAAATGAATAATGAATTTTTATTTTTTTTATTCGATTTTAGATTACTTTAATCACTCTCTATTTATTTTTCCAGCCATTATTTTTTGCACTTTTTGACTATTTTTATCATTTTTATACATTTTAAAATAGCTAGATCTTTTAGAAGAACTAGTTTTTTAGGACGAGAGACGATCCTTTATACGGGAGTTTCAATTTTAACATGGATTCCTTGTGTGCAACTTGACCTAAAAATAGTCTCGAACTTTCCGGGTTCTTTTGCGATAGAGAAAAATTAATAACATTTTTAGCCGATTATAAATTAATTAAAGTTCGAATTAGTTGTCAAGAAAATTTTTCTTTTAAATGTGCTAAAACAAAACGTGATTTGAAGCCCGGCGAGAGCAATCGCCATTATTTCAAACGTTCGGCTCTAAATGGGACTTTTTTAAAATCACTTCCTCGCCGCTATTTCCGAGCTATACCCCCCACAATAAAATAAGTGGAAAGCCTTTTCCATTTTTTTTCATTTTGAAAAGTTTGTGGTAATTTCTGGGATTTTTTTAATGAATACAAAAATGGCTTCTTGTAGATTTGAACTAGGATTCAAACGCGCATGAATATGTGCGTTTGAACGAAACAAACTTCGTTCCAATCGATTTCGGCAAAAAAACATTAAAGTAGGCGGCGCTAATGTAGTCTTAAATTACCTATTTTTTTATCATTGCTAGGTGTAGATTGATCTTATATTTTCTCTTGCAGAGTTTCTTTCGCTGCGGAATCCTGCTGTTCTTTCTACTGTGCGTTGTCTGAATTGATGTATGTCGAAATTATTGTTGATTGTTGGGAGTATTTCTTCTTCTACTTTGTCTCATGTCTTTCTCCCTAGCCTCAGGATCTCCATATTGATCAGTTTGAGTCCGGTTTTATCATGTAGAGCTGATTGTCAAATACAGTCAATCCTTTTCGTGTCAGTTATAAGCAATGTGGATTGATTCTGTACCCTCTGCATTGTCCTGTTAGAGATACAACTTGCCATCTGCGTGATCATGGCTGGATACATCAAGACTGAGCGTATCAAGGCCGTGTAGAGTTTCTTCTTATTTGGCAGGTTGAGGCTTCGGAAACAATACAGTTTTCAGCTCTCTTTTGGCAAGGAAGACTGTGGTTTATTTGGGCCATATATCCTGTTTTGGAAAGACGTAAGTCCAGGACCTTTCCCTCGTTAAAGTAAGGATAAATTTCATCCTCAGCGAGGACTTTATCTATTTTCTGGCGGTTCATCAGAATAATTTGGAATTTCTAGAGGTCAGTCTTGATTTTCCACCTTTTCTCCTAACGGTTAATGTTATTAATCTTGGCAGCTGTCACCCTTGCTTGAACTCCAGCGTTCCTGATGGGACTTGGAACGATTTGTGTGATGTCATCTGCGAACTGCAGATACATCGTATCGTCCATCACTGGAGTAAGGAGGTCAATTGTGTACACGTGGTACAGCAACGGACTCAGACAGCTGCCTTGTGGAACTTCCGCCTAGAGTTTGAATTCAGTTCCTTTGTACCCATCGATCGCGATTTGAGCTCTCCTCTACATGATATAGTCACAAAGGACCATTTCCAGGACTGGGTTTAGCTGGAGGTTGAGTATCTTGAATTTTAGCCCTCTGAGCTTAACCTTATCAAAGGCTTTCTTTACATCCCACAGCACTATCTCTACGTATTTTCGCTCAGCTTTGCTGCATGCGAGTTTTTTCGTTAGGAGGGCAAGGGCGGTCTCCTCCTTCGACTCCTTCGGAATCCGTTCTGCTGAGGGTTGTGAGTTCCGAGCTCGGCAAATTGTTTTTGAAGCCTGTCAGCCAGGAGCCTCTCGTAGACTTTTGCAACGGATTCCAGCAGGGAGATTGGCTTGTAATTGACAAGTCCGTCGTAGAATGACCCCAACATATACGTCACATTTACCCGATATGCGTGGACGCTCAAGGTCAACGAGTGAACTT
This sequence comes from Ceratothoa steindachneri, assembly GCA_963969495.1. Classification (NCBI taxonomy): domain Eukaryota; kingdom Metazoa; phylum Arthropoda; class Malacostraca; order Isopoda; family Cymothoidae; genus Ceratothoa; species Ceratothoa steindachneri. Next base: position 141,283,100 of record OZ018328.1, on the reverse strand, counting down.
GACTCAACTCTAGTCACGACAGAAATAGGGGAGGATAGAAATGGGGGGAGTTGGGGTCCAACTTCCTTGGACAAGTGCAAAGGATTTAAATACAAAAAGATTGAGTGCAGTTGGTCGATATTAAATTAAGGAAAGCTGCAGCCTAAGAGGCTTATGAAAAAGTAGGTACAAAAATAAACTTTAATATTTACACGGTATACATAATAAATATATTAAGTAGAATAATGGCAATGGATACTCGATGTTTACAATAATCGAACTAACAGCTAATCGGGCGAACTCTACGGGAAGGGGGAGGAGGTGATACGAGCCTCTGTACCTACGCACACAGGGATGACTGGCAAGGAAGCCACAGATGATTCTTCTCAGCCTAGCTTAAGTTCGAGGCTTTAAGAGATGAAACGGAGATCGGATGGTTATTCGAGCGACTTTACCCCCGGGGAGTTTACCCTGGGGCTCAGATGCCTCGGTATAATTCTAGCCTTTGGCTTGTAGAGAAATGAAGCGCGATCGACAATGACATGTTTCGTTGTAAAAGGCAGGTGTCGTAGAATGGCCCCGACACTTCCGTCACTTCTACCCAATAGGCGTGGTCGCTCAAGGTCAACGCGTGACCTTGATTCTCCTCTGGTCACAACAGAGATGGGGAATAAAAGTTTTCGGGGGAAGGGAGACGAGTGCAAAGGATTTTTAAATTTAAAAGAGTGAGCGCAGTAGGCCGATATTAAAAGAGTGAGTGCAGTAGGCCGATATTAAACTTTAATACCTATATACACAGTTATACACAAAAAATAGATTAAATTAAATGATGCAATAAAGACTATGTATAAAATAATAGAACGTATCAGAGCTACTCAGAGCGGGCTCCAAGGAGGGGGAAGGGCTTTAGAGAGGCGATACGAGCCTCTGTACAAACACAAACAGGGATGACTGGCCAGATAGCCACATATGATTCGTCTTAGCCTGGCTTGGTTTGAGGATTTAAAAGATGAAACGGGGATCGGATGGTTATCCAAGGGGCTTTAACTACGAGGAGTTTAACCTCTCGTAATAACACTAATTATAGGGAGTATTCGTGCCAAACGAAATGTACCGAAACCAAGGATGGAACAATTGACTGGGGCTCAGATCCTTCGGTATAATTCTAGCCTTCGGCTCGTCGAGAGAAGGAAGCGTGATCGAGAATGACGTGTTTCTTGATAGCGCCCTGGAAAACGACCGAATTGCGCGTTTGAGATTCCAATCCCTCGCTGATCACGGAAAGCAGTTGGATATTCTGACTGTTCTCATGGTTCTCGCCCACGTGGACTGACCTCGAGCCTGACCTTGTGGTTTCGACGGGCTACCACCTGGCCGCAAGGAGCCTCTATTCTCGACACTCCTTCATTCCCAAGATGTTACCTTCCCCCCCCCCCAAAAAAAAAGTGACATCTGACAACCGTTGGATGGGTATTAAAAGTCTCAAATTTTCCCGACCTCCTGGGGGGGAGGGGAGCAGTTGAGGGATATCTGACCTGGAACGGATCACGCTTTGGTGGCTGGGACATATTTACGCACAAGAAGTATCCAAGAACACAAGGAATAAATGAACTCGTCCAAAACACAAGGGCTAAAATGACTAACATTATTTCAAACGGGGTTCAATCATCTAAGGGCGATAGCGACCTAGAGCTAAAAAAATAAAACAAAAAACACGCCAGAGATAAAAAAAAATACAAAAAGATACAAAAGGGAAATATAAAATATAGGGAATTAATTGATCCGAACGATATAAAGGTTTGCTGGATCATTCTTGATTTGTGAACAGAGACCTATTTGTCCGAATATATACAGTTTAAACAGGCTATCCGCAACCTATTTCTCGGATCCTTTTATATAATTGATTTTAAATAGATACACCTCTGGGTATAAACTCTAGCGGATAAGGCGACCATTGTTGCTTTTCAAATTTCGCAAATATGCGAGGGACTCGTGATCCGTCTCTACAAGGAACTCTTTATCCAATAAATACTCGTACATTCAAAACTTCTGTATGACCCATATAATGAATGGCCAAAGCCTACTTTTCATAGACGGCATAATTTTTCTCGCGCGGGAGAAGCTTATGACTCGCGGAGACGACGTGGTAACTATCACTATCATAGCTATACTGTAGTAAAATGCATCGTAACCCTTCATTACTGGGATCGGTTCTGATAACAAATGTCTTCTTATGGTTGGGGAGCTAAAGGATAGGGGCTAAGCTAATTTCCCCTTCAGCTGTCGAAGTGGGAGAGAGCTAATGAGGACCAGACAAGGTGTTTCCGGGATTTCATTTTTACCAACTCACACAAAGGTTCCGAAAGAGAAGCAAAATGGGGGACAAAGCGGCCGTAGATAGAAGCAGATCCCATGAAGGATCTCATCTGATTCTTATTGGACGGAAGGGGCATTTCCCCAATCACGCCAATTTTGTCCTCCTTGGGGGCTAATCGGTTGTTCCTAATGTGAAAGCCAAGGTAGTCAATCGTACTATAAGCAAGATGGCACTTGTACGCGCCAATTGTGAGTCCGGGCTTGCGCAGGCGACGCAGCAGGGCCTGGATGGCGATTCCGTGATGGTCCCACTCGCGAGTTGCAATGTAAATGTTATCGAAATAAAAAGTCACGTTTGCCAACCCCTTCTAATATTATTCGCATCATGCGATTGTACTTACTACAGGGCGTCACAAGCCGAATGGGAGACGATGAAAGAGCATTAAGCCCTTTTCTGTGGAGAAAGCTGTGTATCTCTTTACACCTTCTATAAGGGAAATTGGAAAATAAGATTAACATAGGTCCAATTCGGTAATGTAATTGGCCTCTTCAAAGAGGTAGAGGTTTTGGTCTATCATGGGGATAGGTTCAGCATCTAACAAGGAGACCGAACTAAGTTTCTGAAAATCGTTTCACAGCCTATATGACTCGTCTGAACTCTTCACCAACACAGTGGTGCAGCAGTAATTAGATTAAGAGGGTTCTAGAATTTTTAAATTTTTCAATTTAGTAACTTCTGCGTTGAAGACCTATCTTAAATGGACTGGCGGGTAGTAGGGCTTAGAGCGAATATGCTCCATGGAGGTTAAAATAATATCATGTTCGTACTGTGCGGCACAGACGGGAACATCGGAATTCACGTCGTCGAAGTGACTCAGTAACTGCTGCAGCTGAATCTTGAAATCAGGAGGCAGCTGGGCGTTCGCGTCTAAGTGGAATCACTGGGATTCAGTAGCGCTGGGCACGGTGGGCAAGGAGTACTCCTTGTTTTGTTCAATGTAAGCCATCTGTACCATATTTAGCTGATATATGGGGTGAATGGGGCCAATCCGGTCGATTGCAACACGGGCGAAGGGTTCAAGTGTAATGCATCCTTTCTGCAGCGGAGCGGGTGTGACGCGTCCTTTTGCGGAGGTCCTTTGACAGAAGTCACACGAACAGCAATAATTAAAGATGTCATCTGCCGCAACGGGCCAATAAAATTATTTAAAGATTCTCTGAGCCGTTTTAGTATGGCTGAAATGGCCAGAGAAAAATGATCATGGGCCATCTTTAATGCCTGGGCCTCAGAACTATTGCTTTGCAAGCAGGCGCGGTAGAGGAGGTCGTTCTTCACGTCGTATGAAATACGACTTTATTACCGCGGGTGGACTCCTGAATCTTATTATGAGCTTTGGTTCGGATGGGGCAGAGTGAATCGCTGTCCTTTTGCTCTTTAACGAATTCATTGTTCAGAACGCCGCTAAACTCGAAGTTGCAGGGGGATTCAAGGAGCGAGTGGCTCTGCTTCCTTTTTAGTCTGGGAACGCGTGAGGTTGGGTTGAGCCACATGGGTAGAAGTAACCTGTGGGCACTGTCTTACCAGAACAGCGCAGAGCTTCATTAGGGCCGCTACTACTTCAGCCTAACCGCTATAATACGGGCATTCAATAAAGCATTTCACGATGGTCAATCGATTTGTACGCCCGAGATACTCATGTACTACGGTAAACATATTATGGTTCGGAGCGATCGTGGGCAGCATCTCGTCCGACACTGCAATACATGTACGCTTTGTATCCCGAACAAGGGTGAAGTCGCGGCACCCGTTTACTGATCCGGTCTCAAACTTTAAGCTTCATCTGGTGTTCTTCTCGAACAAGAAGTTCACCTGATTGCCAGTGACAAGAATAGCAGACGGAAATGGAGGCTATTCAACTTGCGACGGTGGAGGCACGGGAGAAGCACAAATTTAGAGCCTTCGGCTCGTAATGAAATGGACCGCGATCTAGTATGACGTGTTTTGTTGGAAAAGGCAAGCCTATACTTTCGATGCCCAATTTGGACCAACAATATATAAGGACCATCCGGAACCGTTACTGTCTCCACCAAGTGTGGGCGTGGGGGAATCTATCCAAGAACCAACACAGTGCTTGAGCAATGGGAAGTATTAACATGGGGGTTTCTTAATAACGCCCTAGGATATGACAGAAGTGCGCGTTTGAGATTCCAATCCCGTGCTTATCGCGGAAAGCAGTTCGATATTCTGACTGTTCCCACAGTCTTCGCTCACGTGGAATGACCTCGTGCATGACCTCGTGATTTCAAACGGGCACATAGCGGCAAGGAGACTCCATTGTCGACAAAGTTGATCACGCAGTTTTTCTCCCTTAGGCATGAAGATTATCTTTGCAATCTTAAACCATCAGAGAAGTAACCCGTGTTCAGGGAAGCGTTATAAATATTTGTGATTCCCTGCATGATCCGCTGTGGGGCATTTATCAAGGTGATTGTGGTGATGCCCGTCTAGCCTGGGGCCCTGGTATTCAAAGGATCTTAGAGTGACTAATACCTCATCTGGTGTTATGGGACGGCCATGGCCTGCTATCTTCCTGCCTTCGTCTACTTGATGTTGTGGGTGCGTGCGGTGTATAATCTGTTTCAGGTCTTCGATCAGTTGGCTTTCAAATTCTTGGTCGAACTCTCCATTGTTTTCTTAGGTGATACTAAAGACGTTTTTGAAATAATTCGTAAATTTGTCGTCTAGAAACTCCGGCTCCTCTATATAATTTCCGTGCTTTTTTTTTCGAGCCTTCGTTTTCCGGTTAGTCCTTTTAGTTTTTTGATTTGACGCCAGCCCGCTATCGGATTTGGCTCTCAGGTTGGTCCAGATTTCCTTTTGTTGGAAGTTGATAGCCTCGTTTAGCTCGGTGCTTAGGCACCGAAGAAGCAAGCTTCTTTCCAAGTTAGGACCTTGCCTTATCTCTTCGTACACTTTCCTGTGAACACGAACGATCTTCCTCATCTCTTCTGTCCATTTGGGATGAGGAGGTGTTTTGTACTTACTCTTGGGTAGGCAATCGCGATCTCCTTCTAGTATGGACGTAGGTATCCTTTCCAGTTTTTCGTCTATTTTCACCCTGGTTGCGTCGCTTAGGTCAGCTCAGGCGTATTCACTTAGTTGTCTCTTGTAACGTTCCAAGTTGGCTGAGGAGTAGTTTTTGCAGAGAGAGAGAGACTGGAAGTTGGATCGGTGCGAGTGATATTGTGGTTAGAATCGCTATGTGATCATTGTGGACTGTTCAGCCCGGCTCACTATGGTAGTTGAAGGGAAGCCTTCACTTGTTAAGATTATGATAGCTTTGGTGGCTGACGTGGAAGTGATATAGGTCGGCAAATCTGGCCTTATTCTTTGGATGTTTTTTTCTTCCCATAATCAATTCCAAGTTTCGGCCTCTTTCCTTGGTTTTACCATAGCCGCCGCACGGCATCTGGCATTGGGATTGCCCCCTTAGATTGCAATTCTGCGGCGCCCAAACAGCGTGTAGAAGTTATTTATTGGGAGATAGGCTCGACGAGAGGGTTGATAGGCTGCTGCTATCACGAGGTTTTCTACCAATGTGTGGAATTCGACCACCACAAAGTATTCGTCCAGTTCTGGTAGATGTTTGAACGAGATGTTCTCCTTAACAGCTATTGCAGGACCATCAAATCTTTCCTGAGAGAGATTCTTCATGACCACTCTGTAGCTCGGTATTTTAATTTGACCAGATGTAGTGTCAATACCGTGCTCTGTTAAAAGAATGATCTCAGGGTCAAGCACCCAGAATATGTTTCCATATGCCGTTGTTTTCCCTTCCCATCCGTCTACGTTGAGTGTCAAGATCCTCATTCTGTTGCTTACTTTTTCTATATTGTCATTTTAGTGTATCTGCGTTAGGGTTTTCTTCCTCCCGTTTCTCTTCCTCCTGAAATCGACGTTAGAAATTTGCTCGCAAGTATTGTGATGTATCACCACGTTTTCGCGGAACAAAGCTTGTTCTACTCTTTCAGTATAGATTTCGGCATCGTAGTTCCAATTAAAGACTTTTGATTTTATGCCATGGAATATTTCTTTGGGTCCCATCTCTTCCGGAAATGGAAACTGTTCGCATGCGTATATTGTGAGATTGATGTTATCCGCACGCAACTTTTTCTTCTTTCCTCTCTTCCCCTTGGTCTTCTTTGTTTAAAAAGCTTCAGAGACCGATGAGTCTGAGGACTACGAGGAACCAGTAGTAGCCGACTTAGCATTTTTCCTCTCTTCGTTGTCTATTTGTCTCTGTTTAGGGGCAGGAGTTTTCATTTCGACTACTTCTTTTTTCTTTTTCTTACTTTCTTCCTATTTTGGAGTTGTCTTTTTGGGTGCCGTCTTGTACCTCTGTATCTTGGTCTAGAACCATCTGCAATTGAAGGACATCACCTGAGCGGGGGGGTTGTCTGGACTCTACTTTTGACTCATACCGTTTTTAGCGAGCATTTGATTTAGCTCTTTAGCGAACGTTCCTGGGCGCGTAAGGTTCATGACGTACGCGTGAAGAATGCACGTCAGAAACTTAGTCGTGCTTTTGTTCTCTAGTTTAAGGTAGGTCTTTTTTGTATCAACTTTGGAGAGGAACGCCTTTGCTGCTTGAACGTAGGTTGTAGTGTCTCTACGTGTTTACTCTTTTTTCTTTGACTCATGTTTCTTTTTGATCACTTCTTTTTTGACCTGGCATGCATGGCCATTGACTTGTGTCCATGCCCGCAGTTGGTGGACTTTTCGAAGTTGTTTTTACACGTCCTCCAATAGTCTCCCTTTTTGCTGCATTTGGTGCTTGTTTCTTGTGGCTCCTTACAGTTTTCTTTTGTCACGTGCTGCTCCTTTCTGTAGCACCTAAAGCGGATTTGAACTGGAGTAAATTCTCCTTTCTCAATTTGGTCTCTACTTACTTTGGTATTAAACATGAGCAGAATATGTTCTTTTGCCTTTTGAGCCATTGTGTTCTCTGCAAAGACTACTTTAAAAACGTGAGTGTAGTTACTGTTATCCCTCTTGTTCTTAAACTTGACTATTTCGACTACCTTGGCCCAGGTTTGACGAAGCTGGATTTCTTCCTTGATTTCCTCTTTCGAGTGTGGCCCTATGCATGGGTCGAGTTGCCGGCATACCACACTCCTGTGGGTCAGGATCTGAGGTGATATAGCTGGCTGCAGGCCAATTCCAGCGAAGGACCTCAACTGCCTCTTTGGTCATGGCCTCAATGTCCCCCTCCTTCTCACAGATAGCAATATATCCCGAGGCCACCTCTAGCAGTCTTAACAGGGCAATACTTAATTTGCGATAAACAACCTCGAATACTTTTTCTCTGCTGGGCTTGGGTTGTCCATCTATTGCCCTCAGGGGAATTCTGATCGTGTTATCCTTGGCCATTTCTCTTCCCGAGAGTGGCCACGTGAGCCTATATTCTTCTTATGCTCTCTAATCGTTCATTGTGGTAACTTTATTCGAGAGGAAATATTTCGTACTCCCTTTCTTCATGCGGTGATACTTTATGCTCGTTTGGGGTGACTCCCTCTTCTTCGTAACTCAGCAGCCATGAACGTGAACTGCCAGATGGGGTGTATGAATGATGATGGGTGAACTCGTGGGAGCCCTCACAAGGTGTGATTTTATGACGGACCTTTTGTTCTTTATCGCGAAATCAACCATCGCTAACCCGGAGTGCCGCCCCTCGCGGCTTTGGGTATCAGAACTGCAGCCAGAATACATAGAGGCGGGTGTTGTTTCCCTCTATGGTCCTGGCTGGACTCCCGGGATGGAGGAGTAGGGGCAGGCTCCCACATGCTTTCCCGGAAGTTGCAGTCCTGCCACTGGTCCGGGTACCTAGGACGCCGAGTTCCACTGTTGGCTACTCCTCAAACCAGCTTTCCTGGCACATCCAATTATGTATATCACAAAGAACGTCATAGTTAGGTCGAGGCAAGATGACAGGCAGTCCAGTTCATTTGGGCCTCGTTATTCCGTCGAGGGAGTGTGTGTGCGGGGGGGGGGGGCGTGCTTGACCGACATACAGTCGCTTCGGAATAGTTTGTAAAAATCTCCTACTTAAAAATCCCTGTAGGGAAAATGAGGAAATATCTCCACGTTTTTCGGGATGGTCTCCCTTTTCTTTGCCTCCTTTATCGGGTAAGAGATGAATAGCAAGTTAGCGTTGTTGATTCAATGAAATCTTCCATACGTCAATGCGCAAAGAAGAAGGTGAGCAAAATGTGAGGATGATAGGGGTATCTAGCATGAGAGAGAGTTTTTGGTGTGGGGGTTTGGGGTTGGGGAGTGTGAAATGTGTGTTTGTGTGATGGTTGTGTGTAGTTTAATAATGGCCAGGTTGCTGGCTGATCTCTTTATTCTGACGTTCTTCTAGCTTCTGCTCTTCTAATTGCATTTGGGTTTGTGTTGTACTAGTTGCTTCTAAGATTTTATTCTTTTTCCTTTTATGTCTATATCGTATTGATGATTTTGCTTGGGGTACCTTGCGGTAGCGTTCTTCTAATTCAAATTCGGTTTTTATACTGTATTCATTTACTTTATATGTTTAGGTTGGGTTGTTCTAAATTCGTTCGTTTTGTATAGTTAACTGTCTTTGTTCTCTGACTTCAAACGTTCATGACCTTTTGATAGATATTACTTGTTCGGCTTATTTTGTAATTATTGGGTCTTCCTCACGTCGCAGGCGGAGCCTACTGCTGCGGAAGATTTTACGGTCATATTTATGTCGTCTATTTCTAGAGCTCTTTTGATCTCCTGATTATTTTCTTCTTTTTGATTTTCTTTCGTCAGTGTTTAACTGTAGTATTTTTTGTATAGTTGTCTCATTATCCTTTATGTCTTATTAATCTGGTTCTTTTTAATGCTTTGATTTAGGATTTTTCCATTTGCCAATGCATTTTTTCTCGAAGGTATCCGCCTTTCTGATAATTTTGACGGCGTTGGGGAAGATCCTTATTTTTTCTTCGAGTATATTTTTGGATAATCCTTTCATCATGGTTTGTCATGTAATTGCATCTGCAGGCACCTTTTTCGATACCTTTATTTATATCCTTCACTTTAGTACCTTTGGGCAGGGGATTGTCGTAAAATAGGCTCTCAACGATATACCATATATAACTATTCGTTGAGGGAATTATTCTAATATTTCGAGTGCGTGGTAATCTGATTGACCGAAGTTATTTATATTCAATATGCTTAAGAGGGGAACTGAGCTCAAGGATAATAATATAGCTATCATTAATAAAATAGAGTTTTATTAATTAAACTATCAACAACACACAAAAAGAAAATGTTTACATACACGGAGAATGGAAAGGGTCGTGGGAATATCTGACTAATCCGAGGATTAAGATTTGGAAAGATTTAAAAAGGTAAACAAATAAAAATTAAGGGGGAGGGGATGGTTCGCTAAACCATTTAAAGCACAGGGTAGCGTTGATAAAAAGGTTAGATAATTAAAGGTAATGCTCAGCTTACGTAATTACAAAGTTGTGAAGAGGAAGACGATGCGAAGGAATCTTTGGTCCACTGGTGATTACCAGCAGAAGGGTTCTTCGGGGGGTTGTCCTTAGTGAAGGGGAAGGACTGTCTTCAAAGAGTGAGAGCGAAGTGGGGCTTGGAGGTACGAGCGATCTTTGTGACAACAAATCGGGGATGTTCTAGATGAACAATGGAGGTTATCGTTGAAACCAATCGTTCTCTTGAAGAACGTCAAAAAGGGAGGAATTAAATTATCCTGACATGATGTCTTGGGAATGAGAACCGTTTCTTGACGAACAGGCTTGGAGAACAATGGCTGTTTTAACGTTGCTCTCTTTCTAAACAACAGATGGGGGAGGGGGGATGAAAACCGTCTCTTGTCAACGGGCTCAAAGAACAATAGCTGTTCTAACGTTGTTCTCTTTCTGAACAACAGGGGGGCCTTGTTGACTTGGCGTCTGGAAGGCTCGAACCTTGGCACTGAAGGGATATTGTCCGTTTTTGGACAAATAAGGTGGTTCTCGAGGTAGAGAGTTCCTATTGTGCTCAAGGGAGACCGGATCGGCGTGATGCCTCGCGAAGATAATCTGGATCTGATCTGATCTGCTTCAATCGGGAAAGCTTTGCTATAAATAGTTGAAGCTATCATCTTGGCGTAGGGGAAAATTGAGTAGGAGGCTTCGGGGAAATGCCCCGGTCGCGCCTGGGAAAATACCTTATCTGCCCATAAGCCTAACTCAATCTGGCGAGATCGACGTATGGAGTCGAAACGGGGGAATGAACCTTCTTGATTAAATATTGGCTAAGGTGGGCGATAACGCGCTCTGCTTCCTTTCGCAGATGCACGTGGGTAGCCATGTGTTTCTGAACACGTGATAGCGGCTGAATTTAAGCGGCCTCAGACTGTTCTATCACACCCTTCCATTATAAGGGAAGTTGTCACTTCGAAAAAAAGAGAGAAAGGACAACCATAGAGCTCCGATGTGGAAAACTCGCTTTCTTGCACCGACCGTACCTTCATGCACCTAGCTAGTATTACCTCAATACATATGATTATGTTGATCTTTTGATTATAAGGGAAACTAACCTTTAATACAAACTTAACCATAAAAGAGACATGGAACAATGAAATAATATAAAATTAGTACATATGGGGCAAAAATAATTTATACGTAATTTAATGGATACAAATATATACACATACGAAAAAAAAAGACATTGAGCCACAAAATTCAGACATATACATTGACTAATTATATTACAAGAGAATCTGATTTAAATCGTACTAGACGGTATATACATACATGGAGATCCTAATCCTACGACTTTCAAATTAATCTACACTATTTGGTAACGCATTCCTACCGAGTGCTTCAGCGGCCTGATTATCGGAACCTTTTATATAATTTATCTTAAATTGGTACTCTTGCAAGAGTAGACTCCAACGCATAATTCGGCCGTTGGAGTGTCGTACATTCCGAATATAGGTCAACGGGCGGTGGTCAGTTCCTATCTGAAATTCTTTTCCTATCAAATACATTTTGAACTTGTCAATAACCCATATAATCGTAAGAGCTTCCTTCTCTATAGTAGCATATCTCTTTTCGCGTGGTAATAACTGGCGACTAGCATATGCAACTGGATGCCTCGTTCCGTCATCCTCATATTGTGGGGGGAGTACACCTCCAATGCCCTCGTTGCTCGCGTAGGTCTTAATCCCAAAGGATTTTTCCGGGTTGGGTAACTTCGAAATTAGGGAAGAAATGAGCCTACTCTTGAGCTGACTAAAATGAAAAACAGTTACCGAATTTAACTTCGGGAAGTCGATGCACATTCGATAAGAGCCATCAGGTTTCTTGACCATGACGATTGGGGAACAATAACTAGAGCTGGACGGTTCTATTATGTCTAAACTAATTATCAACTTCGGCGTTAAAAGCTTGGCGTAAATGAATCGGCATGGGATAGACTTATGAACGTACAGGTTCTAAGGTCGTTAATTGAATATCATGCTCAAAACTAGTAGCGCATCCAGGCTTCTCTGAAATAACGTCGTCCAACTGACATAATAATTCTTGTAGCTGACTCTTTTTATGTGGTGTCAGCTGCGCGTTGATATCCAGGTCAGAGGGTTCAAAAGACTAACCTGGCAGGGAGGGAAGAGGTTAATTGGCATCAGGTTGGATGCACGCTGTCTGTATGACATTAAGGGACTCCGCGGGGTAATCCTCTTCAAGCGCCAATGTTTCGTCCAGTGCTACGAACGTATCTCCATGGGCACGTCGGTGGTACTTTTTCAATAAGTTGACTTTTTAGAGCTTATCGCCTGCTGGGGTAACAATGAGGTAATCTACCGGTCCTCGTACCTCGCGGACCGAGTACGGACCTTTCCATTGGCTCAGTAATTTATTACTCGCTGTGGGAAGGAGCAGGTGTACTTCATCACCGGGCTTAAATTTCCGATCTTCGGACCTGACTTCAAAATAGGTTTTATATTTGTCCAAATTGACATCGGCATTTTCATAAGCGATGTTTGCGCATTTCTCGAGCCTCTGGCGTAGATCCAAGACATAGGCGTAGGATGACTGGAGTTCTTGATCCAGTTGGGGCTTGATTAGCAACTTCTTTAAAATGCTGAGTGGTTTGCGTACATTACGTCCATAAAGGAGCTGGAACGGGGCGAAGCCTAATGTAGGGTGAGGAATTTTCCGATAGGCGAATAGGGCGACCGGGAGATATCGGTGCCACTCGCGGGGCTGCTCGGCACAAATTTTATTAATAATGGATTTTAAATTTCCATTTAATTTTTCGCACATCCCGTTTGTCTGTGGCCGGAAGGGGGTGGTAAAAAGGGGCTTTTCTATGAGCAGCTTCCCTACGTACTTCATCAACTCGGAGGTGAGTTGTCGTCCTCTGCCTGAGAGTATTTCCTTGGGAACGCCTTGAAGAGATGGAAATGAGGGCCTCGGCGCAAGAAATACTAGCGATTCGGCGAAGGGGGACAGCCTCAGGAAAACGGGTAGCAAAGTCAACCAAGGAAAAAATGTAGCTGTGCCCTTCGCTCGAAGGGGGGTGGATAGGGCCAACCAGGTCGATGGCCACTATGGAGAAGGGTTTAGTTATGACTGGTCCCCTTTATAAGGGAGCAGGTTTGACCCACCCCTTAGCGGACGTCTTCTGACACACATCGCACGATCGACAATGCTTTAAGATGTCAGCTGCAGCACCCGGCCAATAAAAATATTTAAAAATACGCTGACCCGTTTTAGTATGACTAAAATGACCGGAAAAAAGATGCTGTCATGAGCTATTTTGAGCACTATAGGGACATGGGATCGTGGAAGGCATAAGACAGTTGTAACAGCATTATTACTGTCCTCGGGGGATCGGTAAAGTAGGACACCTTGCTCTAGGTATCTTATTACTTTGGGTCCACGGACAGTCTCCGTGTCCTTGTTTTGGGCTTTATCCCATAAGGGTGTTAGTGCTTCACACTCCTTTTGTGCGGACCTAAATTCCTGGTTAAGGATCTCCGAGAATTCGGACGGTATCGGGGTTCTGAGGGGAACGGACTCCTGGGCTTCCTTCTTAGCTCGGCCTCGAAAAAGGGTGGCCTGGGACACAGGGTCAGAGCTTACTTGAGGGCTCTGTCCTATAAGTACGGAACTGAATTTTATGGGTGCTGAAATGACTTCAGCCTAGCCATCATAATACTGACACTGCAGGTAACATCTAACGACGGGGAATCGGTTTGCCCGTCCAAGGTAGTCATGTACCACCGCAAATTTTTCGTGGTTAGGGTCCACTGGGGGGAGGAGCTCGTCGGACACGATGAAACACGTGCACCCTGTGTCCCTGACGAGAGTAGATACACGGCAGCCGTTCACGCTGCCCTCCTCAAATTTCAAAGTTCCCGGGGAACTTTTATAAAAAATAAAATTTACCTGGTGGCCTGAAGGAGGGGGAGAAGTTTCTGCTTGGGTCTGCACCACCGGGGAAGCCGGGGTGGCATTAATCTGGTCCACTTTTAAGTCTAGAATTTTTGGGGCAATTCCAGCTCATGTGGTTTTCTACACCGCAGGTGAAGCATATGATTGGTCGCTTCGGGAAGAGTGACGGAGGAGAAATCTTAACGGGAGGTTTGGTGTCCCGTTGTTTTGAGAGGGGAAAAAGTTTTGGGGTTTTACGGGGCCCGGAAACTTCGTCAGCTTTTCTGGGAAGGGGCGCGAATCCTTCCTTATTTCCTGGTTGGGGGGTTGGTGAGAAGTTCGATTCTCCTTTGGGTATAAATTATGGCTTGCGGCATAGACATCCGCTTCTTCTCTACACTCTTTAAAGGTCTGGCACCGACGATCCTTGACGAACGCGCGGATCTCCGTCGGGAGAGACGCCAAAAGTTTACCCCGCAACACGAAGTCTGTTAAGGACTCGTAGTCAGGATCAACCTTTGAGGATTCTAACCAGAATTCAAAATTCCTCTGAAGAATGTATCCGAATTGACGGAACGTCTGTCTGGGTTTAATAAGACCTCCTCGAAATTCTTGTCGGTAGAAATCGGGAGTCATATTATTAGCGGCCAATAAATCAGCTTTTAAGGTGTTGTAGTCAATTGTACATTCAGATGGTAAAGATATGAAAATGTTGCGCAATTTACAATTTAAAAAGGAAATTAATCTCACTACACCTTCAGCCTCCAGATCCATGTTATTGATCTCGAGGATCTTTTCGAAGTGGGCTAAAAATGCTCCGAAATCCTCTCCATCCCTGAAATTGGGGAGCTTAAGTGGGAGATTGGGCGGGGCTTCTGAATGTGAACTGACTGATTGTATTTCGACCTGTACTTTAGCCATTTCAAGCTGATGGTGAAGCTCAGCTTGTCTTTTCCGTTCCCCTCTTTCTTCTCGTTAGATTTCTCTTTTGTCTTTCTTCTCATTGGATTTCTCCTTCTGTATCTCTTTGCCTTTCTTCTCTTAAATTTTCTCTTTCCGTTCGTTGCTCTTCTTGAACGTACTCAATCAATTCTCTTCCGGAAAGTCCCAAGATTCTCTTTGCGTTTGAAGATTTCAAATTGAGTCATATTTGCACTTGGGGGCGCAATAGTCGACCAACTAAATTCCTTGCAATAAGAACTATGCCTTCTAGAGAGTAAGCCTACCTAAATATGGGCACTAACCTATTCGTAATCGGTTTCTTGACCTAGATAACCAATGAATAAAATAGCAAAAAAAACACAACAAATTATTATAACAGTTCCTTGAGCTATTCTAGCTTCTTAAGTTTCAAAAAGGGGATAGCAACCGTTAAAACAAAAGGGAACTACTATACTCTATTCTTATAACGAATAACACTATGCTTCACTCGACTGAGACCGGTGTTTGCAAAGATATAGCGTTATACCTTACACACTTGATACCAAATTTAAATAGTATATATATATATATATATATATATATATATATATATATATATATATATATATATATATATATCGTAGAATAATCTTTCGACGATATACCATAGAGGGAATTATTCTAATATTTTGAGTGCGTGGTAATCTGATTGACCGAGGTTATTTATCTCCAATATGCTTAAGAAGTGGAACTGAGCTTAAGAATAATAATATGGCTATCATTAATAAAATTTAGTTTTATTAATTAAACTGTCAACAACACACACAAAAAAAATGTTTACATAGACGAAGAATGGAAAGGGTCGTGGGAATATCTGACTAATCCGAGGATTAAGATTTGGAGAGATTTATAAGGTAAACAAATAAAAATTAAAGGGGGTGGATGGTTTACTAAACCATTTAAAGCACAGGGTAGCGTTGATAAAAAGGTTAGATAATTAAAGGTAATGCTCAGCTTACGTAATTACAAAGTTGTTGTGCAGAGGAAGACGATGCGAAGGAATCTTCGGTCCACTGGTGATTTCCAGCAGAACGGTTCTTTGGGGGGTTGTCCTTAGCGAAGGGAAAGGACTGTCTTCGAAGAGTGAAAGCGAAGTGGGGCTGGAAGGTACGAGCGATCTTTGTGACAGCAAATCGGAGATGTTCTAGATGAACAATAGAGGTTATCGTTAAAACCAATCGTTCTCTTGAAGAACGTTAAAAAGGGGGGAATGAGAAACGTTTCTTGACGAACGGGCTTGGAGAACAATGGCTGTTCTAACGTTGTTCTCTTTCTGAACAACAGGGGGGAGGGGGGGTTAGAACTCTCTCTTGTCAACGGTCTCAAAGCATAATTGCTGTTCCAACTTTGTTATCTTTCTGAACAACAGGGGGGCCTTGTTGATTTGGCGTTTGGAAGGCACAAACCTTGGCATTCAAGGAATATTGTCCTCTTCTGGACAAATAAGGTGGTTCTTGAGGTAGAGAGTTCCTATTGTGCTCAAGGGAGACCGGATCGGCGTGATGCCTCGCGAAGATAATCTGGATCTGATCTGATCTGCTTCAATCGGGAAAGCTTTGATATAAATAGTCGAAGCCATTCCCTTGGCTTAGGGGACAATTGAGTGGGAGGCTTCGGGGGAATGCCCCGGTCGCGCCTGGGAAAATACTTTTTCTGCCTATAAGCCTCACTCAATTTGGCAAGATCAACGTATGGAGGTGAAACGGGGGAATGAACCTCCTTGATTAAATATTGGCTAAGGTGGGTGATAACGCACTCTGCTTCCTCTCGCAGATGCACCTGAAAAGCCATGTGTTTCTAAACATGTGATAGGGGCTAAATTTAAGCTTCATGCACATACATAGTATACGCTAGAATGTCCAGCGCTGTTCTTTCATTAAAAATTATATTGATTTTGGGCTCTTGTGTTTCCTTAATTTATTTTCCCGTAGCTTTTCCTACACTGGCGTATGACTGATTATTCTTTAATTCCTTTTCTTTCTTCTGCCCTTGTTCTTTCTTGTTTATTATTTCTCTTCGCTTTGGACAGTTCACTGCCCCTGTCCTATGTGAACCTTGGCAATTAACACATCTCTTTGTATTCTCTGTGCATTCCCTGAATGTGTGATTGTTACCTCCGCATTCTGAGCATACTTTTTTGTCGTTATTTGTGCAGTACTTTGTCAAATGCTCCTCAATGGCATAGCACTGGAAGCTGCTTTGTACGTTTACAAATTTTCACTTTTCCATATTGTAAGGGGGTATTCTCATTCCGAAGGCTAGGAACCCGGTGTTGGTTGCCTTATTTGCCATCTCCACCGCAGCGCAAATGACTTTGAACACGTGGGTATTGTATCCAAATTTGATAATTTCTGCGATCTTCAGATGTTGATTTTCCATTTCGATCTCCCATTTCAGTTTCTCTTTTGTGTGGGATCCCACATAGAGTTCTACCTTTCGACAGACAAAGAAGCGGTTTGCCAGGAGTTGTGGTGGCAGTTTTGGGAAAGTCTGATCTTCCTTAGAGCCTTTAGTCCTTCGGGCGCCACTAGGCGTTATATGTCATTCTGTTTATGACATATGGCAACGTAGCCATTGGTGACCTCTATTAATTTAGTAAGGGCAATTGTGGAGGAATCCCCTTTTAATAATATTATTTTCGTCAGCCTTTCTCATCCGCCTTCGGATCAAGAATTAGAGAAGCCGTCCTCTTAAGTTCATCTGGTGACCTCTTACAACAAGAGGCCCATTAGCTCGCTCAAGTCGAGTATGGAGAAATCATCTCCTCCCCCTCTTTGAAGTTCTTTCGGTAACCCGCTGAGGACAGGAGGCCCGCATCTGGTGACCTCTTACGATAAGAGGCCCATTAGCTAACTCAAGCCGAGTGTGGAGAAGTCATCACCCCCTTCGAAGTTCATTTAACATAAGAAAAGAAAAGAAGGAGACTGCAAAAGACCATTCATGGCCTACCCTTGGCAGCTCCTGTAACCTGTAAGTATTTGGTGACCTCCTGGCGACAGGAGGCCCGCGCCTCGCAAACGCAAGTTCAAGAAGAGTAGCCTCACCCGCTGTGGGTTGTGTGGCTACCACCCGTGAGTAATCAAGGTCACCAAGATCTCCCCCTAGTTGCCCCACCTTACCTTCAAGTTTCAAAGGAAGTAAAGCATTCATTACCCTAAATCTCCCTTATAACCATTCCTTAACCACGGCTATCTAATTAGTATTCGGAGTTAAGTCCGTCTCATTTATGTACCATTGATATACATAATTATTGTTGTCCCCTTTTATTACGTGTGTATTAAAAGTCTATTTTTGTCGTTGTGTTTGTTGTATTCCTTGGTTAGTCAGCTGCCGCTATCCATTTAAATCGCACTCTTAGAAAAAATAACAGTTGCCGTCTTGCTTGGCCTACCTTAGAGCCTGTGTGTGCATATTCACGTACACTTGGTCATACCTCGACAACAATCTTCACTTCAGTGTAAAGAGTCCTTATTAGTACTCCTTTTTCGGGGTTTTGTGCTCCGGGTTTGGTTCTCAGTGTGGGAGTCTTCTATACTCCATCTTGTTATCCTTGTTGGTGTGGTGTTTTGGACCCTACCCCTTCCTTATGGCCTTGCCTTCACTAGTTTTGCTTTCAAGAATGAGATGGTGATGGATGAAATGGTGGACCCGGGTAGGCTCCTCTCGAGGGGTGAAATGTGACTGACTTTTTATTGGTTAGCGTAGAATCAACCAGCGCTAACCAGGGGTGCCGCCTCCTCGATGGAGTTAAAAACCGCGGTTGCATCCGACATACGCTGAGGCGGTTGTTTGTCCTTCAGCGATTGTAGTGTTCCTTCACAGGCAGAATGATTAAGCTCCCCTGCGAAGGTTGCAACCCGACCCATTATCCGGGGGCTACTCTGATACACGTATCTGGCAACGGGATATTCCTCAGACCTTCCTCCTCCCGTACCCCAAATTATGCAATCGCAAGTGCACTGCATAGTTGAGACGAGGTTGAAATGGTTACGTCCACTAGTCAAGGCATAGCGCCCATGTTGGGGGCTGGGGAATTAGGAAGTCATGGTACGTATGATGCGCCTAATGAAAATTATTAATTCTCTCTTTTTTAGTACCTCCCGAATGGAAAGATTTTGGGTGGGGTAGATAAAAAGGTGTATATGAAATTAAAATGAAAAATGAGAATGAATTTTCTTACAGATTTACAGATGTAGTTCTTCGTGACTTGCTTCGTATTTAAACTTCCAAATTCGGCGGCGAAAATTATCTTAAAAGGAAGGGAAAAGATGCCTTCGGTGATTGCTTTACTAAGCGTAAGTGATTCAGCGAGAAGGCGTTCCAAGCGGGGAATTCCAATGCGCAAGAAGATGATGGGATCGTGGTAGATAAAGTGGGTAAAATTTAAACCGAGGAGGGGTATATACCCTCTAGTAGGAGGGCATCACTTTATGCTTTTCTTTAGATTTTCCTTTTTGTCTTATTTTTGATAAATTGTGTTTTTATATTTGGTTTCTTTATGTATTGTTAGCGTGTTCTTCTTATTGTTAGTGTTTCAAATTTCGTGTATTTATTTTTTGGGTTAATTTCTTTGAGCATTTAAGCCTTTTATGGCTTTTAGCGCAGGGCAAATGAATAAGACAGCAGTCTTCTATGGGCATGAGACTGAACTTAATTCCGACCATAATCAGAACTCGATCCTGATTGGTCAGTTTTCTGGAAAGTCCAGGTCAGTGTTGCGGCGGTCCATCGCCGTGAATTTGTTCTTCGGCATCTTTTCGCGGCAAATGAGGGAAAGGAAAGGGAAAAACCACTTGTTCGACAACGTTCCGACTTATGTTGAAGAAACCGGGATTGGTGTTTAAGAATTTTGAAGTTGCTATGAATGTCCCTTCCAATACCTTCCTTCTCATTCTATTGGGTGTGTGATAGAACGAGTTGAAGCTGCGTTAATTTCAACTTCTATCACATATTATTTAAAACCACGATGTTGCCCACGTGCATCTTCGAATCGAAGCTTAGCGCCTTATCACAACCTCCGAATGTCAATGTTTAAACAAGGAGGTTATCGTCCCCCCCGTTTGCCCCCATACGCCGACCTCGCCAGATTGAGTTAGGCTTATGGGCAGATAAGGCATTGTTCACAGGCTCGGCTGTGCATTCCCTCGAAGCTCCCAATCCATTGTCCCTTCACAGGAAAGTCGACGAAGTTTCCGAGCCCCTTAAAACCCCAAAACTTCTTTCCCCAAAACTAACAACGGGACTCCAAACCTCCCGTTAAGATTTCTCCTCCATCTCTCTTTCCGAAGCGACCCATCATATGCTTCACCTGTGGTGTAGAAAACCACATGAACTGGAATTGCCCCCAAAATTCTAGGCTTAAAAGCGGACCAGCCCACCAAGTTCACCAGATTAATGCAACCCTGGCTCCCCCGATGGTGCAGACCCAAGCAAAATCTTCTCCCCCTCCTTCAGGCCACCAGGTAAATTTTATTTTTGATAAAAGTTCATCGGGAACTTTAAAATTTAAGGAGGGCAGCGTGAACGGCTGTCGAGTATCGACTCTCGTCAGGGACACAAGATGTACGTGTTTCATCGTGTCGGACGAACTCCTACCCCCAGTGGACCCTAACCACGAAAAATTTGCGGTGGTACATGACTACCTTGGGCGGGCGAACAGATTCCCCGTCGTCACATGTTACCTGCAGTTTCAATATTATGATGGCTGGGCTGAAGTCCTTTCAGCACCCATACAATTCTGTTCCGTACTTATAGGACAGAGCCCCCAAGTAAGTTCCGACCCTGTGTCTCAGGCCGCCCTTCCTCGAGGCCGAGATATGAAAGAAGCCCAGGAGCCCGTCCCCATCAGAACCCCGATACCGTCTGATTTCTCGGAAACCCTTAACCAGGACGTTAGGACGGCACAAAAGGAGTGTGAATTACTAACACCCTTAGGCGATAAGGCCCAAGGCAAGGATACGGAGACTGTCCGTGGACCCCAAGAAAAAAAGAACCCCCAACGCGCCCATGGAAATACCTTCGTAGAACTGGACGAAACATCGGCGCTTGAAGAAGATTACCCCGCGGAGTCCCTTAATGTAATACAGATAGGGTGCACCCAACCTGATGCCGATTACCCTCCTCCTTCCCTACCAGGCGAGTCTTTGGAACCCTCTGACCTGGATTTTGACGCACAGCTGACACCACGTCAAAAGAGTCAGCTACAAGAACTATTTCAATGGAGTCACCATTTAACCACCCTTTTAGCCCTTTTTTTGCGACTGCGCGAAAATGGCCTCGCCATTGGCCCCCGCAAATGCCATTTTGCAGACGAACCCATTTAATATTCGAGTTTCAAAATAGGACAAAGCAAGTTGGGTCTCCAAGAGGATAAGATTAAGGTAATCGCCCACATGCCCCTCCCGATTACAAAGAAGCAATTAAGATCGTTCCTAGGATCAGCTTCGTACTATCGGCGATTCGTTCCGAATTTCGCTGCGATTTCGGGGCCCCTCAGCTCTCTTTTAAAAAAGAATTCACCCGATCGTTTACGTTGGAATGATGTCGCTATTTCCCATTTTAATCAGCTCAAGAGTAAGCTCATTTCTGCCCCCATTTTAAAGTTGTCCAACCCGGAAAAATCCTTTGGGATTAAGACAGACGCGTCCAACGAGGGCATTGGAGGTATACTCCTTCAGAGGATTAGTATCTCCATGTAGGTATATACCGTCTTGTACGACTTAAATTAAGATTCTCTTGTAATATAATTAATTAATGTATATGTCTGAATTTTGTAACGCTCAATGTCTAATTCTTTTTTGTATGTATATATATTTGTACCCATTAATTTACGTATAAATTATTTTGTCCCGTATGTACTAATTTTATATCATTTTATTGTTCCATGCCCTTTTTTTTCTTTGATTAAGTTGTATTAAAGGTTATTTTCTTCTGTAATCTAAAGATCAAAATAATCATATGTATTGAGGTAATACTAGTTAGGTGCAGGAAGGTACAGTTGGTACAAGAAAACGAGTTCCCCACAACGGAGCTCTATCGTTGTCTCTTGTCTCTTTTTTTTTCGAAGTGACAACTTTCCCCGGAATGGAGGGGTGTGATAGAACGAGTTGAAGCTGCGTTAATTTCAACTTCTATCACATATTATTTAAAACCACGATGTTGCCCACGTGCATCTTCGATTCGAAGCTTGGCGCCTTATCACAGCCACCGGATGTCAATGTTTAAACAAGAAGGTTATCGTCCCCCCGTTCGCCCCCATACGCCGACCTCACCAGATTGAGTTAGGCTTATGGGCAGATAAGGCATTGTTCACAGGCTTGGCTGTGCATTCCCTCGAAGCTCCCACTCCATTGTCCCCCACGCCAAGGGAGTGTCCTGGCTATTTATATGGAAACTTTACCACTAAGATTAGATTGGAAATCCAGATTTTCGTCGCGAAACATCACCACGACCCTATCTCCCTTTGTGCGCCAAGGGACCTCACCCTCGAGATTCACCATCACTTATCCAGAAGGAGGACAATATCCCTTGAGTGCCAAAGGTTTGAGCCTTTCGTGCCGCCAAGTCCCCAAGGCTTCCCTCTCGTTGTTCAGGAAGAGAACAACGTAGAACAGCCATTATTCTTTTGAGCCCTTCGCCAAGAAACGGTTCTCACCCTTCCCCCTTGTTGTTCAGAGGAGAACAACATTAGAACAGCCATTGGTCTTGAGCCCGTAGACAAGAGACGGTTCTCACCCCCCTGTTGTTCAGAGGAGAACAACATTAGAATAGCCATTGTTCTTTTGAGTCCTTCACC
This sequence comes from Ceratothoa steindachneri, assembly GCA_963969495.1. Taxonomy (NCBI): domain Eukaryota; kingdom Metazoa; phylum Arthropoda; class Malacostraca; order Isopoda; family Cymothoidae; genus Ceratothoa; species Ceratothoa steindachneri. The sequence goes on along the minus strand of OZ018328.1, from coordinate 141,260,572 downwards.
AAGAAACTGTTTTCACCCTTCCCCCTTGTTGTTCAGAGGAGAACAACATTAGAATAGCCATTGTTCTTGAGCCCGTAGACAAGAGACGGTTCTCACTTCCCCCTCGTGTTCAGAAGAGAACAACGTAGAACAGCCATTGTTCTTCAAGCCGTTCGCCGAGAAACGGTTCTAATTCCCAAGACGCGACGTCAGGATCATCTTATCCACCCCTTCGGCTGGAACTCGTCAGCGGACCGAAAATTCCTTCGCGCCACCTACCACTGCACCACTAGTGTAAAGTTACGTAAGCCAAACGTCACCTTTGAGTATTTAACCCTTTTGTCAATTCTATCCTGTGCTTTAAATGGTTTATCGAACCATCCCCTGTCTTTAACTCTATATTTGTTTTACCTTTTTAAATCCTTTAAATCCTCGGATTAGCCCGAGCCCCCACGACCCTTTCCATTCTCTGTTTATGTCAATATTTTCCGTCTTGTGTTTGTTGATAGTTATTATTAATAAAACTCTATTATATTAATGATAGCAATATTATTATCCTTGAGCTCAGTTCCACTTCTTAAGCATATCGAAGATACATAATATCGGCTGCCAGACATTAACGCACTCTAAAGATAATTAAGGAAGTTCCTTCAACGAATAGTGATATATGGTATATCGTCGGGAGTCATTCTACGACAGGGTACATATGCGACTGTTCTTGGCTCCCTCTATCTGATGCTGGTCTGCGGTGAGAGCGTTGTTGAACCGCTCTGCTCGAATATCCTGTGTCAGCTCACTCACGCTGCTGTCTACACACCAGTGTTTCACTAAAGTAAGCATGGTGGCAGCCGCTGCACAATGGTGGAAGTAGTTGATTTGGTCCTCTGGCAGGAAATGTCAAACCTTCATCGAAAATAAAGACGGCCACACTAAACATTAATAATTTCTAACTTGTGCAAATGTTTTTATATTTATAATTTGATCGTTATATCTTCAAAGAATTTTGTTTCAGCTCTCGTTCGAAAAATTTTTACGCTTCACTTTTTATAGGTAATTGATTATCTGCTAATTTTTTTCTAGCAAAAGTTGTCGTAGAATACCCCCGCCTTTTTTGTTCTGAGAGTGTTAAGAGTGCCGATATTGTTATTTTAAAGAAGAGAGCCGTTCGAAACGCGTAAGGATATAGAGAAACGCACAATAATTCCCAAAATAAACTTATATTTTAACTTTAACAATTCAATTCACAAAAATTAATATTAACCACAGAAATACTCTGAATATTATAATACACAAGAATTAATTAAATCAGTTTGACCCTCTAAAATTGGTTAATACCGCTACACACTTCAATATATAAGATTTAGGCTTACGGACTCTACTGGAGTTTAAATACCTCAGGAATGTTATGGACTCCACGACGCGTGCCGCCTGGCCAGATGAAGGTGGGTGGAATAACAAGATAATTTTGGCAAGGGTAGCAGCTGGGAAGTCCACACGGTATTCCGGGGGGAGGGGAGCTTCAAGTACGAGAACAATTCGGTGCTTTATGCGGCACCAAGGTAGTAGTGGTCTCTCTGGTGAGAGTGAGTCGAATTTGGTTCTTACACCAAAGTTAACTTAGCGTTCGATGTGACCACCGAGTAACGAGCTCGAGGGGGAGCTCTTTTCCTTCGTTACTTAATTTCTCATGGGCGAGGACTGAACTTGGGGAGGGTCTTTTTCAAGCGTAAGGATCGAGAAGGGAGGGCTTCTCTGACGAGAATAAGTTAAACTTGAATAAGTTAACTTAAAGGTCGGTTTGGTAACCATGAACCAGCTCGAGGATGAGCTTCTTCTTAGTTCTAGTCTTTCTCAAGGGCGAGTATAACGGAGAGGGGGTTTCTTTGACGAGAATAAGTTGAACTTGGTTCCTCAACCAAGTTAACTATTGAATTCGGTGTGGCCACCGAGTAACGGGCTCGAGGGGAAGCCTTTTCCTTCTTCTTTCCTTAATTCCTCAAGGACGAGGAATACCCCTGGTGTTTAAGATGCACCAGGATATGAGGAGTCTCTCTGACGAGAGTAAGTTGAACTTAACAAAGTTAACTTAACGTTTGGTTTGATAACCAGGGACTAGCTCGATGATGAGCTACTTCTTAGCCCCTTAAGGTAGGTAGCCCTGCCTCTCTTGCAGGGTACTTCTTGGTCTGGCGAGCCAAGTAATCTACCTGTCCAGTCTCGGTAGCCCGATCTTAATCCGTGGACTTCGTCACCTGGAGACTGACGTATACTACCAATCCAGTCTAGGTAGCCTGGTTTTAATCCGGGGACTTCGTCACCTGGAGACTGACGTATTCTACCTCCATTTTCCTAACTGTTCCTTATTTATACCTTGTCACCCCAATGGGGGAGTGCTAAGAGGGAAAGGGAGGCTTGATAACGGGCCCAGGAGTGTTCTTATGCCAAACGGTTTTTCTCACCTTAAACACCAGGGGAGAAACATATCTCTAATTTCTTACTTGACGTGAAATTGAATCTCAGTCTCCTGGGGGAGCTCTTGCATTTTAACCTTTAGGTCTTTCATAACGACGAGTGGTGCGGCGCTGCGCTTACGCGCTTGACCCGACGGTGCCTAGAGCCGGATGTCTTTGCGGTAATCGCTTCGTGACTCCACTGCGATAGAACGTGGGAGTGACGATTATTCTACAACAGTCTTTCTGGACGGTTTTGTATATATTATATGTTCTCATGATATAATAATTGTATTGCAACTGTTTGTTTCGCATTTTAGTCACAAAAATTAATGGTACATATTTTGGCACCATTTTAATCCAGGGTTAAAGAAATAAGATTTCTCTGATATACCTATTCCTTAGTGCTCCGGCCAATAGATCTCAGAAGTCTTACTCTTCCAAGATGACTATGCTATTCTCGAGTGATTTTCACTGCAAGAAAAACGCCCACAAAAGCCTCAATATACCATAAGAAAGGGATTGCTATGGACTACTGAACAATTGGGAGGAGTTGTGGGTATTCTTTTCCCGTTCCCCAATAGCGATCTGCCATCAGTAGAGTTAAGATGGTTTCAACGGCCCTCCCTCCGAGGGAATATGGCTTTGCGACCCCAACAATAAGAATTAGGGGACGGGCAGGAGGTAGATGATGCAGTAGAGTTCTTTTACGATGCTTTCAATACAACGAGCTCAGTTTCCATTCTGAACGTTTGCGTGTTACTCCTCTGAACGTTAGACAACTCTCATCCGGAAACGATATATATATATATATATATATATATATATATATATATATATATATATATATATATATATAAATATATATATATATATACGCCTTTGTTACTGCTTTGCGAGTTTGCCCTCACTGACTTTTGCCATCGAGAGCCAATTTCCGTTAAATTATTATCCACACAAGTTATTCTATTTGACAAGCATACGTGTCTTCTCTTACTGTAAGAATTTCTTTCTTTTTGTGGAGTTGTGTAAGCGTGTCAAACTAATTCGGGTTTAGTTCTAACCGTACATAGTTCCGTTCTTTAGCAAGACAGGACCGCTCCTTTGGACCCTGTTGCCGTAATGGGATCCTTCACGACAGCTTTTCCCATTTTCTAGCAGAGGTCTTTTTCATCAGAATTTGGAACTCGTCGAGCGTTCGCAGACGACCGCCTACTTAACTTCACTTTCAGATAATTATAACTCACCCAAGGGCTTGTTTCCGTGAGTTGTTTTACCCCTTGCTTCCTGCACGGATACCGTCTTAGTTCGGCCAATATCATGTACACCATGCTTTAACACTTGAGTGAGTGAGGTATAACATTTTCATACAGTTGTTCAATAGGATCTGGACGGATGGTATTTTCTGAGATTCTTGGCAAATGGCTACTGTGATTGCTTTTCGCAATCCAGTGAGCGAAGGAGAAATTAGTTACCGCTATGCAAGCTATGGTCACGTGTGCCATGTAAAGTTCGCTTTGGTAAGTTCCAAGTTGGATATTCTGCTCAGGATGGAAATAAACCGGTATTTGTGAGGTCTTCTGTAGTAGACCGCGTTTCGCCAGGGCTTCCTTTGATTTGGAGAAAATTATCATGTCGTTAGGCGATACGGGACCATGGAGACCCTCTATAATAAGTGTGTGAGGGCACACCTCCCAACTTTCAAGTCTCTGCCCCTACGAGAGTTGATTCCTTGGAGGAGTTAAGGGAACTTTCTCCACCCCATAAGGTTAGGTGAAATGCGTTTCACAGGGAAGGATCCTCAGTGTTCCTCTCTTTTTCATGAACATCTACACTATTGCAATATGTTCTCGCAATGCTCTATCTATAACAATTTTCTATTTTTGGGTGGCTAGTCCAGATGTTTACCATAGAAAAATATATTTTAACATATAAAAATTAGATTTTCTAAAGTCTAAAAGTCCATTTTATCATATTGAAAATTATATTTTACCTTATTACAATGCATATTTAGTGTTTTAAATTATCAAAAAGCAGATCGTCACATTCTACAATTTTTCTTTAATATATTCCTAATATGTCAGCGATGCGAAATAAAATTCAAAGGAAAACGAGTTTAACAGTATTAAAATATAAAAATATAATAAGATGAATATACAAGATGATATTATATAAATGAATTTTTAAAATGTGCGAAGGGTATATTTGATGTGAAAGACCGGGTGATTTCTTAGATTTGTGCCGATAATTTTGTCATAGAAAAAGGTATGAGCAGATTTGATGAGATAGAGCCAAAAAGATTTAGAAGTTTATTAGACTTGATGGCGTTATTTTAACAATATTTAAAAAAAATATTCCTTTATATTCTATTAGTTATGTTCATAGAGAAATAAAAGCCTGAAGAAAAAGTGCAATCTGTTTATACAAAGGATTTAATTTTTAGCAAAGATGAGACGAATAATTGATTGAAATCTACAAAATCCCTCACTAATTGGTGCTGAAATAAGACGGAAGGAAACGATCAAATATACAATCGACTAAGAAATACAACGAGAATAAAGTGAAATAAGGTTTGCATAAAATGTTAAGTTAATAAATGCAAAATAGGTGTAATAGTCAGACGCCTACAATGTGGAATGAAGAAGGCGAGCCCAGGTCTTGAAAATTCTGAATGTCAACAAGATGAGAGTGAGGGTGACAGACACAAACACTACATTAACGAAACCTGTTTAAGTAAATAGATGGAAGGCTAGTATTATGGAGACAAAGGATTTAAAATATGTCTGACAAAAACCTCCGAATCAAATTTAAATGGAATAATGCTATTTTAATCAGGAAAAGATAAATTCATCGCAAATATGTTTATGAGAAAAGAAATAAGTTTAAAACTAAGAGAACAATTTTATTGAATAAAAAAGAAATTTTTTGCTAGTATTTTAGAAATGATGGCAAAAAAAAGAGACAAGAAGGGAATTGAATCTGGTAATATAAATTAACGGGGTTTATAGTAATGAGGAAGAGACAGAAGAAGACAAATAAATTGGAACTGAATGAGTATAATACAAATGTACCTAGAGATCCTCTGAAATCAAATGATAGTCGGCTTCACGGTAAAGAGAAAACTCAATATCTTCTCTCGAATTTGAATTAAAGATATACATCTGACATAAATGTTAAAATGAAATAATTGAAACATGTTTAAACGTAGGGAGCATTAAGGTATTGGAAAGAAGAGAGACATAAGATAAAACTTTAAGAAGGCAAAAGAACTAAAACTTGGCAAAATATGTTTGAATAACAGAGCAGGGTAGAATAAGAGAGACAACAAAGGAGAACCATATAATAAACTGTGTAAGAGAAACTTGAGCGGTTGGTGAGACGACCCTTCCCCCGTCCCACCACCACTGAACGTAGCATTTTTTAGCCACTTGATGGCCTAGTTGTTATGATGACGTCTCCTTGGGTGGGCGGGTCTTTCTAATTTTCCTTACCTTTAGAGAGATTGAGATTTACAAGTAGTTCTAGAAAACTCCTTTGTAGAAAGAGGGGGGGGGAGGTATTATGCGGCTGTGAGGAGTAAAAGAGCGGACAACTTATAGGCACCGTTTTAACGTAGCTTCTTTGAGCTCGAGGATGGCTTAGTCGGTAAAATTCCTGCCCCATTTTGATCTCAGCAACGTCAGACCAGATTCTCGGCACTGCTCCCAAATTATTTTAACGCGAACGTCCTCTTTTCTCGCGCATTATAAAATCAAGGTAGCCTAGGTATAGCGAAATGTTGAAGCAAATAGCTACGGTGAAAGATATGTACCAACAGTTATGCTGACCTATAACTCAGTTAATTTGGGTAAGCAACAAAATCGCTTAGAAATAAAGAGGTTTGAGGTTACACCTGCATTCACATTGGAACAACAAATAATGAACTCCAATCCCTTATCATCATCATCATTATCATCACTAACTCTTAAATTTAAGAAGGGGATTTTTTTTGAGTATTTGAATAATAATTTCATCTTAGTTTGGTTATGACTTATTTTTTTATCAAAGTTATTTCTAATAATTATCTTTTAATATCAAAAATCAAAATGGTGATTTTTTTTTAACCCAAAGAATTACAAATGGTGAAGTTCAGAAAATTTATTTTTATATATCTTCTATAACTATATTTTAGCAACGTGATATTTTGAAAGAGGAGAAATTTAGTTTATAGTTCCTTTTAAAAATTATTATGATTGGTGAAGTTCAGAAAATTTATAAAAATTTAACCATGGCTGCTTTTTTTTAGATTTTAAATTTTAATCTTAGTAGCGAAGCGCAAGCTCCCCCCCTACATGGGGAATGGCGAAGCCATTGCCTGGTTTTAATTCATACGTAAAATGTTATCGTACTTTAAAATGAACTGAAAAAACTAAGATAATGAAGAAAGACAAGGTCAAATGTAAGATGGTTAAATTCACGAAACTGAGGGGAGACAAAAGAACCGCAAACATGTTGATTTGTCTATTTTGACGATATGCTGGGAAATTTTATTCTAATAGTAATAGTGAATAGATTAACATAAATAAATACACAAAGGATAAAAAGGTTTCCTTAATATGATAATGGTAGTTAACAAAAATTGATTGCAATAAATGTAGAATAATATAAAATTAAAATAATATACAGAGAATGGGACTTGGACGCAAATGTGCAGATTCCGTGTTTTACTGAGAGCGCGAATTACCGATATATATATATATATATATATATATATATATATATATATATATATATATATATATATATATATATATATATATATATAACTGCTAACGTGAGAGGGAATTAGGGCAAAATTCCAACTGGTTATATTTTATATTAGCCTCCCTAAATAACGTGGCTAAAATAGATAAAAATTATCAAAATTCAAAATAAATAGAATAATATGAATCTTTGGATTGTACATAGTTCTTAAAATCTTTCAAATGTTGAATTTTAAAAGTTACAGCTCGAATAATGACTAGTTATAGAACTATTTATATAGTTTAACAAACCAAACATTCACGGATAATAATGTAGTATTTCAGACAATTTTCTTTTAGTTATTTTAAAAAAAAATATTCTAATGCATAGTGTAAAAGTGGTGTATGATTCTTTGTTTTTTCTTGTATACCAAACTTAAAATACCTATTGAGGTTATTTGAATATGATTTGGAAGAGATGATGGCATCGCTGCTCTAGGTATTCTCCGGCTTAGAATCCGAATGCAAGCAATAGTATCCTGAAACAATCTCAAGAAAAAACTTAAAGGCCATCAGTGGAATGTTGTATTTTTTAAAGATCGAATCAAGTGGGGCGCCTTTAGCGTTAATGGCTAAAAGGTAGAGAGGGTATCGGATTCTAAGTGGCCTACGCGTTAGGTTTATAAAAGGCAGCAGCATGTTTTAAAACGGGTATGCTGGGGAGAATGGGAAGAATTTATTGCCTATTTGCAAGGTTATTGGGCTTCTGTACGTGGTCCAAGGTGCGGTGGAAGCAAGGTGCGGTGGAAGCAAGCTGCTATGTAATTTATCTAGAACTAACGGCTTATGGAGCAATTTATGATTACTAGGCGTCGAAATACTTAAATTATCATTAGTACTGATACGTATAGGACTAGGCCTCAAAAATACTTCAGAGGAAACATAGGTCGGACATAGTTCAAGCATGACCAGTACGCAAAATACTTTTAACGAAATGTGGTCTGTCTTAGTCCGAGGGAAACAAGGTCGCAAAGCAAAATAAACGGCAATCATTGAGAAAAGACCTTATAACTAACCTCTTGAAAGCGGTGGACAAATTAGTTTTGGTGAAGAAAGTTGGTAAGGCAGGAGAGCTGTTGGGACGAAGAGCCCAAATAGATGAATAATCAATGAATAACAAGCCAACAAATCTTTAAAGACAAAAAGAGAAGGTAAAAATATAAGGTCATGGCGGAGAGAGTCCTTTTTTTCCAAAGGGGGCCTGAGGGCAAAACAAATAAAATAAATAATTAAATATCATGGATGAAGTCTGCCTCCTCCAGAAACTGGATCCATAGTTAGGAGTGCACGAAGCCCTACCAAATAAAAACGAAAAGCGTTAACGCCTTATCTTGTTCCAGTTTTAGGACTGGCTGAGCGCAGAAGGCTACTTTAGACTGACATTGGATGAAAATTTGGACAACAGTCTGGTAGAGCAAACAGTCATCGCAGAAAGGTTTGGAAGAGTGCAACATCCAGTTTTGCTGCGTCCCACGAGGGTGTTTTATTCCGGGTCGATAAAAAATGACATGGTACGCTCTGGCTATTGGGGTATAAGTCGAGAGAGAATAAATGATCAAACCGCAAAGGTGCCTAGTTTTGGGTTTTCAGGAGGTTTCCTCCATCTTTGCTACGAAGATTTAAGAGCAGCCTTAATCCATGCATCCACTCGGAGTGATAAATAGCATAATTACGGACTGTGTGCTAGACCTGTGCTCTAATCTACGCAACATCAACCAATCCAGAGATCCATACATCACTCAAGAGCTCAACTGCCCTCACGTATACTCCGATGTGCGGAGATTTCAGTGCCCCAAGTGCGAGTCACTAAGGATGATAAAGTAAACATTGGAGAGGGAAAGGGGAGAACTATCCCGCCCTAAGCCACATATTGCAATCTGCCAGCAGCCCCCATCACCTTCAAACAGGCCATAAAATCGTAGAAGCCAGCCCGAGACTTACATCAAACTTTCGTAGTAGTTTTCTTATATTAAACGAAAAAAGACTTAGGTAATGATAAGCGTTTCTCTTCTGCATATTCATACCCATATAAAGATACCAAAGATAACAATGATGAAAAAATCAGCGCTCATGATAGAGCCATTCACCTAGTGTAAATAAACACTTCAACAAGTTCGATATAAATTTGAAAGAAGAATCTTTTGCTAAGCAAATGATAAGATACTAGGAGATAAACTCCCTAAAGTAATTTTTACTGAAATAATCCCACTCGCTTTCGTTTCAAGCAATCGGTGATGTTCTGTGGTTCAATTGGATACAGTTATCATATTACGAGTAACTCTTGAATGAAAATGGGCTCCATCTGATAGGCGTAGTTCATTCAGTATCAAGGTTGTAAATGAGACAAGTTTGCAAGTGTCTTGCTTCCATCTTCACTTACATTTTTTAACTCTATCTCATCTAAATAAACACGATATTACGCTGTTTAAATGTCTTCTTGATTATAATGATAGAGCATTCTTTTGAAAAATTAATTTTTCTTATTTTCTTAGGTTTCAGTAGATTTTGTTATGTTCTTTGAAGTGACAAGAACGGAAAAAACAATTATTTTTACATGCGATGTTGAGATGCATTGACGCATCGAGTTTTTAATTTTCTGATCTAAATCTGCCATAAATTACAAGTTCCGGTTCTTACAAATTTCTATTCTTACTTTCTGATCAAAAAAGTGTCTGTTTTAAGTTCAAGTACCTCTGAACCTGGCAAGTTTTCATACATTTGTATGATTATTTGGTTATATCATAAAGAAAAAGATCCATCGACCGTTATAAATGATTTTACGAAGTTTAAAGGGACTAAGAATTAATCAAAATGATATCGTTGCTTTTTGTCATCGGGTACACTGGCAATGTCATGTCACACTTTGAGAGTTACTTAGTGTTATTAGTCTTTTATAAAATTTTAAACTCTGATCTCTTCTAGATATCTTGATCGTGAGATATTTATTTTTAATATTTGGCTTATTCTCTCTTAATTTTAAGTTTGCTCAAATTTATTCATCTAGATGTTTATAGATGTTTTTGGTTCGCGTTATCATATAAAAAATGTATGTATTTAATTTATGAAGAAAACTAATTTTTTAAGAATAATTCTTTAGAAAACAGAAATATCTTCTACAATATCATGGAAATTTCAATTGCTGAGCAAATAAGTTTTTTTGGCTAACCTTATAGTCATAAATTTTGAATTTATGTACCTAAAATCCTTATAGTTCTTATTTTATTTCTTTTAAGTATTTTTTTTAAGATGGAGAAAACCATAATGTTGCGAACTTAAAATTTTAAAGTGGTAAAAGAAAAATCCCATCAGAAGTAAATATTTAAATATATCACCAAAATAAGTAAAATCTTTTCTTTATTTTAAATATTTCGACCGATGTCAAAAATATTAATTATTCTTATTTTCATTTTATATTCTTGTCATCATAGAGAGTTTAACAATTAAAATGAAATTTACTAACCTACCTCAAAGTTAAATTTATCTTCTTTCACCATTTCTTTCATTAATTTTAGGATTTCTTTTAATATTGACAAATAATTTAAAAAAGAGACTTTCCTAGTAGTAAAAGGTAAGATTGTTCACCTATTCATATTTAATTGGTCTTCGATAATGCTTGACTGGTTAACTAAATGGTAACTCATCTAGCCTTATTATAATCAGCGCGTTAATACTCTTGCCCTCATTCGAAAATTTTACATTCCTTGGAATTTAGAAATACTGGAACCATTAACAAAGACTTTTAGAGCCCAAAGAGAAATTACCTTTTACTTTCGTTACTTGTCACTGTTATCTACCAAACACCTTCTAATCTCTAGTTTTCATTATATATAATTCTTTATTCATCTTTTTAATCGAGTATCCGAGTGACTGCTATTTAATTTCCTTGAATATAAAAATTCTAGGTCCTTTTACATTAACCGAGTAAAGTCCTTTATAATGATAATATTTACAGTAAACCTGTTAAAATAGAAATATTTATCGTCGAGTTTGAGTTCGTGATGTTAACGCTCGGAGCGTTAATTCCATTCCCCTTTTGGCAACTGTTTAACAGAAGTGTTTGATTTTGATCCCAGGTCTACTGGCAAAGTGTTTTGTTTTGAGAATGTTTCCTTAATCTAGGGGGAATTAATTTTGTTCCTTTAACTTAGAGTTTCAGATTGGAAACAGTGAGTAGTGCCTCTTGTGGAAAAGGTTGAGGAAAGACTTGATTGTGCCTATATTGTGGATTATTAAATCCGTAAAAGATTGAAGTGCCAATCATTGTGGTGGGAGAAAAAAGCAAGTGCGTTCTCATGGTTACCCACATTTTATAGCAAAATGCACGGTAGATTTCTGAAGTATTTTTCTTCATTATACGAGGGGCGGTCAATGAGTTTTGAAATTCGGATATAAGGAAACGAGATATGAGGAAAAGTGTTTTATTATTTTTCAATATAACTACCCTCGACTTCAATGCACTTGCGCCACTTGTCCCTGATGCTTCGAATTCCCGACAACCAGAAATATCCCGACTGCTGTTCAATCCAGTCCTGGACGGCGAGCTGGACATCTTCATCTTCCCCAAACCAGCGTCCACGCAGTGCAGCCTTGAGCTGCCGGAATTAAAGGTAGTCGCTAGGGGCCAGATCTGGACTGTAGGGGAGGATGGTTGAGCTCCTCGAATCCGCACTTGCGCAGTGCAGCTTGTGCAACTCTAACCTTGTGGACTTTGACGACGTTGAAGTGGATCATGGGGCGTGAGGTTTCTAGGGACCCAACGGGCAGAGACCTTGGTCCTGGCCAAATTGGTGTGGATGATGTTCATATCACTTCCATGTGATATTCCAAGTTGTCACTCGATTTCTTCGACCTTCATCCTCGATTTTCGAGGATCCTCCTCTCCACACGGGCCACATTGTCCTCGTTGGTCACGTCTAACGGGCGTCCTGGACGGGGGTCATCTTCAAGGGACTCACGACCATGGCGGAACTTCCTATTCCAGCGAGCAATGGATGCATAGGAAGGGGCGGTGTCGGTGTACGCTGCAACCATGCCTTCATGGATCTCTTTTGCATTCTTGCCTTCCTTGGTCAAAAATTTGATCAGTGCGCGGGGCTCAACCCTTTTCATTGTTAAAAAAATTGTGACTGACGATCTGCGATCAGCTACTGCTTCTTAAATAGACGAGGCGGGAGCGTGCGGCTGCAGGTCCTGACTTGTCATAACTTTCCTAACACCCCCACAAACATCCATCCCCTTTCCCTGTTTTGCCTTACCCATTCGCAAAACTTATTGACCGCCCCTCGTATGCATCAAATTTAATGGTTAAGTAACATATTTGCTGGAATTCTCCATGACCTAGCTGATGAATATTATATTTATTTAAAGAGTTTTGCTCTGAACTTTGATTTCGCTGAATATATTGAATTTGATCAAAATAAATTAGTTAGGGCAAAAGTAGGAGCTCAAAAACTAAAGTGTCAGCTATCAGTAAGATTATAGGGAGTTGGAAGTTTATCGCGGCACCAGTTTATAGGGGTGATCAGTATATGGTGAAGGGGAATTAAGTATATGACTCCAAAGATGATTTCTTCACTGTGTTCTTATTTTGGCTGGGTTTACCGAAGGTTTCAGGGTAATCGAGGTAAAGAAGGACGTTGCAAAAATATACTTTAATCTAATATTGGCCTATTAACGAGGCAAGCGGCACATCACGAAGTTACTTTGTGGACGACAAGCAGTCTTTATATATTCCACGCGAAGTATTAAATTCTGGAGCGATAAGACTTGGTGAATTTAAAAGGGGGAACGTGAACGAGTAAATCTTCTTAACGACAGTGATCTTATAATCTTAATAATACAATGATAATTCTAACTGAGATGCTCCGACTATATATATGCTTATTTTATAGAGAACGTGGCTTAGAATCATCCGTGGGATGAGCTTCAGTTGTCGAGTTCATTGTTCTCCTTCTCTAAGGAGGAGTTATCGAAAGCTGTGTATGTCGAATTAATTACATATCCCAAGTTTTATTTATATAACCGGATACGCTTTTCGCAGCTTTGTGATACAATTCCTTTTGGTGAACGGGTGTATTTACCCAGGTGCTTCGTAGACTTTCGTCTTTTGATAAATCTATTCTGAGACGCGAAAAGTTTGTTTATGTGTTGTCTTATTGACACAAGTGTCTCTGACCTTTCATACGTTCGTACATTCGTGTGTCCTGTGCGCACTTCCAACGGCCACTTGCCTTCTATATATAAAATATACATTAACAAATATATTTACATTCCTTATTTGTATTCAAATTCATAGATGCAAATTAATCTATAAATTCTCATTTCCTTTTTCTAAGTTTAAACATATTATTTTATATCTGTGGATTATGCTGAGATTTAATAAGATCACCGCGCGTTCATTTTGTGGAGGTTTTCGCTAGGCTTTTGAATCCTGCAATTTGGTGCCAGTAGCCTACCTATTACATAATAAGATCAACATATGATAATCACTTTCGATTGTATGTATCCTAAAGGATTTATATTGTACACTTGTTTTTTGTGGATTTACGAGGGCAGAGGATCACGACTGTGTATAGAATCCTTGTCTCTTTAACTATAGAAAATATCTAGTTCATTAACTACAAACCACTATTGGTTTTTGTCGATGATACGTATTCCTAGAGGTCATCGCTAGGGCTTCCTTTGTTCTCCTACTGGTAACCCGTCAAGCTACATTGTAATCATGAGCCAGAATCCTCTTGCTAAATTCCCCACAAATTATATTCTTTGATATTTGGGCAAACCGAAACCATAAAAAAGACTTTTTAAGCTAAAAGATAAATTATTTTTATCATCTCCTTTTCGAGACAAACAAGGATGCATATCTTGTCACTGTAATCCTTCAAAACTATGTAACCCCTAATTACCATTATAAATAATCCTTTATTCTCTTAGCTAATCTTAGACTGACTGCCGTTTCATTCGCTTGAATATATAAAACTATACCTTCTTTTTACTTTATCCTAAATCAAATCCTTTATAAATAGAATGTTAAAATATATTAGATGAAAAATATTTATCGTCAGAGTTAAGTCGTTGATTTTTAGTCTAAATTTTTATCCTAGAATAGAGTTTATTCAGTTAGGTATCTTTCGTGGGTTTATAATCTCGATAGACACTTTTTACCTTTATTGGAAACTTAAATTTTCCTTTTAAAAAATTCTCTTTCAAAATGGCAGTCATCCTGAGGAGATGAATAATTTTTAGCAGTGTTATACATTCAAAGTTTTGCTTCGATTTAATCAATTCACTATCTAGCCCATTAGTTTGTTTGATTGCACTTTGCATTAAGAGAAATGTGAATTAGTTTTCGAGAAAGCCAAATGCTGTGAATACCTTGGAAGGATGTATTATACGTATATTAATTTTGAGACCGCAGCACCTCATGTATAATCTTGAAGTGTAAACACCTAGTCAACTAGAGATTACTTAGCGATAGCATACCTCCGCCAACGGAATTGTCATTAAAACTTTAATAATCTCCAAATACTCGTAGCTTCCAGATAAAGCCCTAAAAATATCATAATAGTGTTCCTAACGGCTGTATGCTAAGAAAAATGTGAAATGCACTTTTATCAGATTAAGTGTAGCTTCACAATTATTTATAAATTTATTATATGCAAAAGGCTAAAATGTAAAATACATAAAAAAAGAAGTTTTTTTGCTCAAATGTGCATTTCACAATTGTTTTAGCATAGGGCCGTAAGAAACACATTATCTGGCTCTTTGTAATTTACCGTCGTAATGTAGGAATAGTTCCAGATTTCGGTTCAGAATCAGCCATATGACAAATTAAGCGCCGTGTCTTAAGAAAAATGTGAAATGCACTTTTATCAGATTTACGGCCGTATGCTAAAAAAAATGTGAAATGCACATTTGAGGAAAAAACTATTTTTTTATGTATTTCATATTTTAGCCTTTTGCATATAGTAATTTTATATATAATTGTTAAGCTACACTAAATCTGATAAAAGTGCATTTCACATTTTTCTTAGCATACGGCCGTTAGTGTAGCTTCAAAATTATTTATAAATTTATTATATGCAAAAGGCTAAAATGTAAAATACATAAAAAATAGGTATTTTGCTCAAATGTGCATTTTACATTTGTTTTAGCATACGGCCTACTAAGTATCACAATAAATTTTCTTCAACCTGGAAACTTACCTGTCAAAGCATGTCTATCTTCAGTAGTTTGTGATTTATGGAAAAAAAAATCACTTTTAATAATGGCTGATCTTCATCTCGTATTCGTGCGGATATAGTTTTTTACCTTTAACATATATACAATATATATAACAAACATAGTAAATCTACATTATATCCGCTCCATAGTGGCACAGTCCTATGTTTTAGTGCCTTGCCATTATTGTGACTCGGTAAATACTGTCGTTCCAAATATATACTTTGATCTCACAGATCCGGAACTTGATCTTAGCAAGATAAAATTGTGTAGATTAGTAAAACCTCATAAGTTGACCATACTTAAGTATTTTAAATTTGAATTATCATATAGTTTTATGATATTGGCAAAATGTCATAAAAAGACCTATCTCGCAATCATGAACAAAATTATTCATTGATCCAGAATGCGCATCGTGATCTTGATTCGTCCATAACATAGAATCAGGATTTTCTTGACCGGAGCAAAAATCTTCCACAAATTTCCTTTGAAATCTGTGAAAACGTTTTTTAGATATATTTTCCACATTCAAACATAGGACCAAGATACAAGCATGCATGGATAAACAAATTATCTCCACCAAGCTCTAGGTGTAGAGGTAACAACGAATAAAATTAACAGAATAGATTGTGACTAGTTAAGGAAAAACCCGCGCATTTACAATACCGCCAAAACTAAAGAACAAAATATACCAAACTATATTTAAAAAAAAATGTGTGATTTACAAGAAAACAGCATATTTTTTGTAACTTGCTTATTGGTATTGTTCAGATTTTATTTCATAGAACGGAGAATTACATAAAAGGTTATCCAAGAGTAATGTGTATGTAGAGAAAATGTACTTCAAACACTTGACAATTTTAACGTATAACTTTAATTTAACGCATAAAACATTGAGAGTTATTTATGCTAATACTGTACTAAGTGTATTAAAGACCTCCACTCATTTAGCAAAATAGCGAAAAGAGTTAAGGTAGTGAGCAAATTTTCTTCTTATAGCATATTCGTCTGATGATCTTTCATTATTTCCACTTCACTCCCAACTCTTTTCTCCTTCTTTTCTCTCCCCTTCATCTCACATTTTATAGGTTGTTATAAGAGTCTATTTGTACTTGTGATGCGATGATTAAAGTTCATATAAAAACACGGAAAGAATAATTTTAGAGGGCAAAACTTTCTAGAAAGTCTTCACAGCACAACACACACGCACTTTGTTCCAAGGAATCCTGCCGATGGGTATCTATATCCACATACCTCTGACGCGAAACAGGTCTTCCTGCCCCGGGGCAACCAAGGTTCCACCTGAACGCTGTTTCGTGTCAAAATATAATACTTCCTGGCAACTCTCCAAAGAGGACCGGCTCCTGGTGCCCTCGGGCCGACCAGCGATTGTCATACTGCCCTTTATGTTGATTTCATTATCCGGTCAAGGATCCTCCCTTGGGTCAAGGAAGCATTGGTATCGGCTACCACTACTACTACTACTACTACTACTACTACTACTACTACTACTACTACTACCACTACTACTATTAGAAATTCAGTTTTTTAAAAAGTCGTATGAGCAAATAATATATAAAAAATATGATTTGCACGAATCTCTTTCACGTGACTTTTCTTGAACTTCTGAACCAGCATGTGTATATATTCAGACAGACAGTGCAGAAAGTCATCGGTCAAAACAGGGTAGGCTCTTCGTGACTCAGTTCTGTGAACGAGTCAGCATATATATTCCGGGAGGAAGAGCGGAGAGTGAGTCAGTCGGAAGAAGATAGATACCACGTGACTCAGTAAGGCAAATGAGCCTATATATATATATATATATATATATTCGGGGTGGCTGAGCAGAGAGTCAGTCAGTCTGAAGAAGATAGAAACTTCATCACTCATTTCTGTGAATGAGTCAGAATATACATTCAGGCAAACTTTTTAAAGGCTATATGAAAACTTGGAAAACAAAAACTTAATTCTCTTACTACACAAAAAATATATATATTCGGGTTTTGTCGGAAAAAGAAAGACAATTCATGACTCAGTTCTATGAATGAGTTGAATGAGTCAACAGATGTATTTGTTGCAGCAAAGCAGAGAGTCATTCGATCAGAAGAAGACAGACACTTCGTGACTCAGTTCTTTGAATGAATTGGCATATATTTTCAGGGTGACAGAACAGAAAGTCAGTCAGTCAGAAGAAGATAGTTGCTACGTTACTCGGTTCTGTGAATGAGTCAGCATAGATATTTTTGTTGGCCCAGCAAAGAGTCAGTTGGTCGGAAGAAGATAGTACTTTGTAACTCATTTCTGTGAATGAGTCAGCAGGTAGATAATTATCATTTGGTTGTATGGAATGGTTTATTGGCTGTAGTTTATGTAACTAAAAGGAAGTGAAAATAGATTTCATCATTTGAATTTGAAGAAATTGGTCTTTGAGTAATAAAAAAATCGGGTTACGGGTTAATCTTGCTGCAGTTAGATTAGAATAAAACGCGAATATCATAATTAGTTCAAAGATATAATGATAGTATTTATTACGAGAATTATCTGTTCTTTCTGTAGATTTCCTCTAATTTTCTTAATTTTATTTTCCTTTATTTGCTTCTATTTTATTTTATCATCTTTTACATTTTTGGCACTTTTCTTTTACCTTATGGTGAAATATTTTTAACGCTCAGGCTATCCTTGTGTTTTAGTAACGTCCTTCGGTGTAGACATGGATTTTCTTGGAGCGCCCCAAATTAATCACTCTTTTTCAC
Organism: Ceratothoa steindachneri; assembly: GCA_963969495.1. Classification (NCBI taxonomy): domain Eukaryota; kingdom Metazoa; phylum Arthropoda; class Malacostraca; order Isopoda; family Cymothoidae; genus Ceratothoa; species Ceratothoa steindachneri. The sequence continues at coordinate 141,242,389 of OZ018328.1, read as the reverse complement.
CATTCTTTACGTCTCACTTTACACAGCGTACGTAACAAGCACTACACCGTACCACCTTTGCAAAATCTATGAATTCTGTGACACACTTTCAAGCTCGTAATCTTCCGATTCTTCTCGATCAATACTAACCTCAGCCATCTATGTTTTAAACTATTTTAAACGCACCCCATGTTGCTGAGCCTATTTTTTAGTAAAATCCTAAAACAAGCGGTCACTCTTGGTAGAATTGAGCTGGCGTCTGTGCAATGTTGCACCATCATAGGGTTGGTTCCATAAAATGTTTTTTTTTTCTTCGAGAAAAATAAGATGCTGAGGTTTCAAAAATTCGTTGGTTTTTGACAGAAGTACTGACTTCAAAATATTTTAGAGATGAATTAATTAAGGTATTTGATTATGCTGAATAAATGCTTAACTTGATTACACAAAAACCCGTTCAGGCCAAATTTTTAAAGGCTATATGAAAACTTGGAAAACAAAAACTTAATTCTCTTACTACAAAAAAAATATTCGGTGGCTGAGTAAAGTAAATGATCTATGTAAACTGAGCGTTTGCACTGAAAGCTGAATTGCAAGATTACTTCCAAAAAATAAACCGGAATTTGTCATGTTTTTGATTATGGATACTGGCTACAGAAGCTAGCTCATGAAGATAAATTTTCAACGCATGAATCCGTTGTACGTCTTTGTAAAACTCTGGAGAAAATGTATTAACTTTGACTGATAGGATACTTTGATTTAAAAGGAAATGTATTTACTGCAGAAATTATGTTGAAAAAGGAAATAATTAAATGTTTCTAAAACTGTTGGGGCTCGAGAGTGAAACCGGGTATCAGCAATCTGGATGAAGAGTATCAAGTTCGAATGCTATTTTCCCTCACTTTCAACATAAGTGTATAATTGGGGTAAGGATTTATTTATATTCTGATCCTATTTCTCACCTAGAGAACTTTATTTTAATTGAAGTGAAAGAAATTTGTGGAATTCTATCTGATTTTATATTAAGATGATATTAACTGGTATATCGCTAGAAAAGTTCTTGATTTCAGTCTAAGAGGAGACTAAAAGAAAAGCACCGGATATGTTGTTGCAGTTTTCTACTTCTTATATGTGTGAGTCTACTTTCCATTCAAGGTAAATTATATATTTATATCTATAGTTTGACCTCACTTCAAGTGTTCATTTACCAAAAGACAAGCTCAGGTTTCCCATTAAGAAGGCTCATTTTGTCTGCGTCATCTTGCTTTGATTTATCCTAAGCCTGTTTAACAGTGTCATTAAACGATTCAACTTAAGCAATAGTTATGATCAGTTTTGGCATTGGTTATATTGCCTTCTACTTATACTATGAAGGTTATGCTTGATTGCCTGTTTTCAGAAATGTTTTTTGTACTAATTTAAACTTGCTTATGAGTCCTCTTGGAAAAGCAGTTTGATTTCGCTCTTTTCTTCCATTATCTATAAAGTTGAAATAAATGTTTTGGCTCAAATTGATTATTATAAAGATGCATTATGTTTGCATTACAAACATTAAAAAAAGGAAAAAGAAATATTTATTGGAATATATATTTCATGTATGAGTTCCCTGAGAAAAGAAAATTAGTTTACAGGACCCGCATTGGAGTAAAGTTTTAAAAACGATGATATATCGCCTAACTAATATGTAAAAGATATTAATCTCTCGGTGGGGCAATTGTATTCGCTTTTTTCTATATTTTTGACTAGCGAAGAGGTCATTATATTTATGGTGAAAGGTAATTGTCGTAGGTCAAGTAGATTTCACTGGCTTTCGCTTGCCCGCTCTAGACGTGTGTGTGTGTGTGGGGGGACCTTTTAAGTATGGGGGATATTCGAGTGCGTGTATTCCGTTGGCTGAATTAGAAAATAGATCTATGGCTTTTTATGTGGTTCTGGGATTTAAACAAGAGAAACAAAAATAATATTTACTATTTTACAACAAATAAGATAATTTAACAAAAGTTTATACACTATAGAATTAATTTACAATGAAATGCTTTGGCAAGAGCTATGTATGAGTAGCAAAATGCTTACCAGAGCGAAAACGGGAGGAGATTAGCGGGTAAAGCTTCGTAGTCGAAAAGAGTCACGCCTCTTCGACGGTGATCAAGAAAATAGTAATAGGCTTACGATCTTCCAAGAATGAGGAGGGGGTTAGTCGAGTGGTAGTTCGACGGAGTATCCTTGCAGGGTACGGGACAAAGCGCGTATCCCAGAATGAGTACTTACGTCCTTGACTGCTGTAGTTCTGAACAATTGGTTTCTTGCCTGCGAGTATTTTGAGTAACAGGAAGTCGCGTATGAAGGAGCGCGTTTGTCCTTAGGCTAGTTACAATGAATCTTCGTGATTATTGCTTGGATTTTGCGTTAGCAGTGCCTGCCTCCTGGTTGAATACTAATTTGCTCGTTTCCACGCTGGGAAATATATAAGGCTTCGCTGGAAGCGATTTTGCTTGCCGTCGGAAGTGGGTCCTACTCCGATTCAAGACGCTGCGAGTAAAGGCTTAGCGCCTTCTCGCTGATTTGGGTTCCGGGCTCCAGCTAGACTCGTCCCGGCTCGTTATAGCCCCGGAAGTTTACCGAAAGATGTCGGTTGAAGATTTGTTCGTCCATGAGATACTCCCTTAGGCTTCTTAGTCTGTGTGAACTCACTCTCTCTCTCTCTCTGACTGTGACTTCTGAACGAAGGGACATCTCGAGAATTATGAAAAAAGGGGCAATATCATTGCTCCCTGTAATAAAAGAACGCATTGTACAAATCCAAAAGGAATACAAAAAAATAGATAAATACGCATCACAAAAATAGGTAAATAGCAAAGGAATGCATTATACAAAATCACAAAACGAAGAAGAAAATGATTAAATAATAAATAAACACAAATTAAATACCAAAATAGACTAGATAATTAATATACAACAATCATGATTATAAACATTGAATTTTACGTAGAGGGCACATCTGCCTCGGTTCCAAAAATAATTGTAAAGTTTATTTACATACAAAAAGGGTACATGTTTCTGACTGAAATTTATGTGGACATATATATATATATATATATATATATATATATATATATATATATATATATATATATATATATATATATATATATATATATACAAAAATCATAAGACAATAGTAGGCTTAAGATTCACTTGACAGGGAATCTACCGGATTTCGGCTTAAGTTATCAGCCATAACATTGTCAGAGCCTTTTAAATACCGTATCCTAAACCGGAATTCCTGTAGGAAAACCTCCAGCGCATTAATCAAACATTGTTGTTTATAATATCCTGGAGGTGCATCAAGGGTTTGTGATCGGTTCCAATTAAGAATTCCTTTCCTCTCAAATGCCTGTCAAATTTCTTGGTTCCTCATATGATAGCGAGAGCCTCTCATTCAATTATTGAGTAGTTCTTTTTGCACGGTAATAACTTTAGACTGGCATAAGCGATAGGAAAACTCTCGTCATTGCTTCCGTATTGAACTAAAGCACAACCGATGCCGTCGTTGCTTGGGTCCGTCTGAATGCTAAATGCTTCAGCTCGATTTGGCAACCGTAATATCAAGGCTGATGCGAGTTTACCTTTAAATTGTTCGAAGCTGGTGATTGGCAGCGGAGTCCAAACTAGTTGCTATGGGACCCTCTTCCTAAGGAGCACGCAAAGGAGATCAGACAGTGTGGCAAAATTGGGGATGAATCACCGATAAAAAGAGGCGGAACCCATGAATGACCGTAACTGATTTTTGTTAGCGGGCAGCGGCATTTTACGATGGCTTGTATCTTTTCCTCCTGAAGGCGAATTGATTATTCCCTATGCGGAAGCCTAAGTGATCTATTGTATTGAAGGCAAAATGACATTTGCTCGGACCAATTGTTAAATTATGATCCTTAAGGCTTTGGAGCAGCGCTTGAAGAGCGGTCAGGTGCTGGTTCCATTCCTTTCTAGCCAGGTAAATATTATCAAAATAGAATGATACGTGGGGTAGCCCATCTAAAATTCGTCTCATCATCCTATTATAGTTACTGCATACAAAATCGAGCACAAATGGGAGCCGACGAAACTAAGGTAACCTCCTTTCGGTCAGAAGAGCGTTGTTCCTTTTAACCTCTTTCCTCAATTGGACCTGCTAATAGGCCTTAAACAAATCCAGTTCTGAAATATACTTCGCTTTCTTAAACAGATTGAGATTTTGTTCGATAAGGGGAATCGGCTCTGCGTTGAATATGGAAACGGCGTTTAGTTTCATAAAGTTAATGCACATCCTATAGGAAATATCGGGTTTCATAACCATGACTACGGGGGAATAGTAATCGGATTTTAGGGTGGTCAATTATCATTGCGCTTGAAAAGAAAGATATAATTGTCATTTCAACTATTTTTTGACCACCCATGTGGTGACTGCCGTCAAGGGAATAGTCACCGAAATTATTAAACCTAGGTTATTATTATGCTAGATTATAAACAAAAACAAAAACAAAACCAAAACAAAAAAAACAAAACCCAGCAAAAGACAAAACTAGATCAGATGCCAGAGGGAATCACGCTCCATCCTAGGTCTGAACATACAACAAAATCCTCTTGAATTAATATACAAAAGAGGAGGCCAGCCTCTTCCAAAATCTGAAATAGTCCACAATTCGGTTTGGAAGAACTTGTCTAAGTACAAAGGCCAGGTGTTAGCGATTCCGCTCGTAGAGTTACCAAGATAGTAAAGATGAGCCAAGGTTTCCATACTAGCATGCTAAACAAGAATATGCCAGACAATGTTGGCGACCAGGTAGTTGTTTCAGTATCATGAAGAGAAGCATTCTATCAAATAGCAGTTCGACGTGCAAATTTGCCCAAAGCAAACATGACAGAAAGCGACCTGAAACTGCCGGGATTGGGGGCTAGGTTCACAGCAACAGTCTCAGAGAAATGATGCGCAACTTTCAGTTTTCGTCGGCCGTCTCTAACATTTTTGGCCATGTAAAAAAAGGACTGACCTGATGCCTACATTTAGTCAGCGGGTGGAAGAGCAAAACACTGGTCAGAACGCCCAGTCGTCGCAAAACTATTCCGCACCATCTTCCGCGAGCTCATTTCTCGCAATTCCTATAATTCCTGGAAACCAGCTGAAGATAATGTCGACATCCGGCCAAATTGTGAGAGCCGTGTCGTTATGGATACTACGAATCAGAAAGAGGTTGAGGATTCCAATTCTCCGAGAGCACTTAGAGTGTTTTGAGATTCGCTAAAAATCACAATCCGGTCTCCAAACACGGCGAGAGGTGTTATCTAACATACTCAGTGGTGTATTGCCAGAAGCTCAGCAGCAAAGATAGGATCAGCGCCGTATTAAAATAGGTGGGATGCAGCATGAAATCTGAGCCCTTTTATGGATTTTGAGGCATCCGTATACATAAGCTTGGCTCTAGCGTGACACTAAGTCTGTTCCTAAAAGTTAGAGGGTAATAATCTCGGCACTGTAGAAGCTTTAAAAGAAGAGGCATGGCGACGAATAGTCAAAGGAGTTATCCTCCAGTGTGACGTCCTTAGAAGAAACAAATGCAACACCGGCCCTCGAGAGCTACGTTGACATTTCAAAGGATTTTACTATTCCTTAAAAAGCTTAGGGAATGAATGGCATCTCTCGTCGGTATAAGCGCCTTGGGCCAGATCCACGCGTACAGGCGCATTATGCAGTGTACAGCGCAAAACAAGTGGCTTTCTGCTTGGCATCAAAATAGATGCTCTCATGAAAATGGACAACAAAGCCCCCTCCTCCAGATGCGATTCTACCATTTTCAGGCAAATCTCGTATAGGAACCAGTCTGCCACAATGTGGAACTCTGGATCAAAGAAGAAGTTCGCAACCTTCCTTTTTGTCCGGGGCACTTCGGCATACCTAGTGATGCGTGTCAATACCTGCTGTAGTCAACGCTGCAGAGTTGGCTTATGGGCCTCATCAATGGAGAATGAAACGTCGTTTACGTACAGCGCAACTTACAAAATCTTCTAACAGTACCGATTTAATATCGTTGATCTTCAAGGAAAATTAGAGATACTGAGGACACATCCCTGCAGGACACCCCTTCATACCTCTTTGAACCACCCGTAGGCGGAATCGACGATTTCACAAAAACTCATATATGTTGATTAGGAGGCGTTCCATCACCACTATGTTATGGATGGCTCCGGATACTACATCCTAATGATGAATGCTAGACCTCCAGATCGATAAACAGCGTAGCATAGTGCTATCAACAAAGGATGAGCTCGCAAATAGTATTTTTTAGCCAGTGCAAAGCATTCGATGTTAAGTGGAACTTGCGGAAGTTGCAATATGCACAAAAAAGGGAATCTCCGCTGTCCATAAAAAAGTTAATTTGACATTTATTAATTCTTTCATCAACTTATACAAGCAAGAAATTAGAGAAATTGGTAGATAACCGAACAGCGTAGATTGTCTCTTCCCACTTTCTAAAAGCTATCACAGTGGCCACTCGCCAGGAGACTGGATGATACCCTAAGTCCATTTTCTATTTAAAAAATTTAACAGAAGATCTATGTCTAGCTCACCTCGGGAGTTAAAGTCAAGTTCAGGGCCCTGACAGATCTCACAACGTGCAATAAATGTTGGGGGGGCAGCATCTCGGCTAAAGATTATAGAGAAATCGGCCCCAAAGGACTCCAGCGTGGGTGCAGGTTCCGAGCTTGCGATCACACTTTACTGGACCAACGGTAGGAAGTGTCCTGCAAATTATTTTGATTCGCTGAAACGCTTCTGAACGAGGAGTAATACAGTTAAATGAAGACATATTTGGCCTTTAGGCTTAGCTAGACCTAGATGCGGGTGCCCTCTTGCAAGTGAAAACCTTCCGACAAACAGAACTCCGCGAGCTGTTGGCCAAGGAAGAAGCTGAATATGATGCGGCTTTCGAGAAGTTAGACGGAGAGGTTGGGCCTCCATGTGACTTTTGCCATCTACCCGCCTCGAAGCTTTGGCGGCAGAACGACTTCATGGCCGAATGAGGATCTCATGTATCCGAGCGATTACGTCCAACCTTGAAAAGGGTCGTAATAGCCAAGGTTCTTTTTGTCATGTAATCCTTTTTGTAGACCTACTTAGAATTCCACAGAGACGGTCTCACCACCACTTTAAGGCAGGTGCCCTTTCTGAGTCTATCGACTAAATAGAAGCGCTCGTCCGCTTTTCCTTACGGATACCATTCGCTTGAAGTGTGGAGTGAATGGGGACCCATGTTTGTAGAATGAGCGGAGCGTGAGCCAGTTGAGCCACTAACTCTAGCAGGGAAGCACCCATAGGGGTTAGGTAACCTATATTTATTCCTAATGGACGCGTAAACTATCATGCTAGTAAGTCAGGATGGGCCAAGAGTAGAGGGTGTTTTTTTAAACTGATAACCCAGGAGGTTCCAGGTTCCACTTGGCGCGACATGATCAAATTCTTAGTTTCTCGATAATACACTCGGCCCACATCCTGAACGGCCCGCATTTCTTTCTCTAAGTGATAATTGCCACATTGCTCTTGGTTCTCCCCATTTTACATACTTGAGTATTTACAGATTTCTTCAAGCTAGATTTTGCCCGTCTGCATGAACGATTTTTACGGCAGAACTAGTAGCATTAGTACCCCCTCCATGGCAATCGAACAAATGCCATGACGCTGTAACGATACCAAACGGCAAGCCCCGACTCAGGTAACGTGAAACGAGTGAACCTGCGTGGTTCAGTATCGATCTAACCCTCCATGTTTATTCATCCTCTGTTTAACCTTGATCACTCCTTGGTTTACCATCTCTTCGGTGATGTCTTCAAAGAACTAGTCTACCAATTCCTTCGCCTGAATTACTCCTTTCACAAACTTCATGGCAGTGTATGCTATCATTTTTATAGGTGAGCCATGGATTGTCCGATGAACACTAACAATGGTAGCATGGAAAGGGTTCGCTACATTCCATCAAGGGTCAAGTCCAAGATATGGGTAATATTTGGTTCACTATCATTAGACTAGCTAAGCCACTCCGTGAAAGAAAATACAGGGGCCCCGTTCGTCACTGTGGATCCCTAATTTGCCTTTTCCTTTCGACTTCTTCTTTAAATAAGAGGAGGGTGGGGAGTAAACCCTGTTCTTTCCTCGACCAAAGGGGCCCCCTACGCTGGACGAACCAGCCTTAGTTCTATTCTTCTTCGAGATGGGGAAGGATTGAATAAAGGGGGTTCATCCAGGAAAGGAGGTCCCACCGTTCTTCTTGCGTACTCGAGGGTCTGTGCCATCTCCGGATATTCTTGCGCAAAGGAGAGAATCTCACTAGGAGATGTCTCTCACCGAGTAAATTTTGCCCTCAGGACGGACCCTGCTATCTGAGAAGGTAAACCACATTTGCACCTCAGGAGGGCACCTCAAAATACCCATTTCCTTATAGTATCAAGTATTCCTCCTGGGGTTAAAAGGGAACATGGTCCGTAGCAAACATGATTTTCGCCGGCATGCAGACATCCTTCAGATACAAGGGCGGTGACGGACATACCAGCCCCCAGAAAATCGTAGATATATTAAAAATTGACAAGACCGAGGGCAAAACGCTATTCTTTAACCACACAGGGGGTTAACCTGGTTAACCTGGGAGGAACAGTACCGGCAAGTCCTCTGAATCACCCTTGGCCTGTCCATGAGAAAGCAAAGGGAGACCTGCTTCTCATAGAGAATTTCAGAGACGACACTATTGAAGGTTTTAAGCATATAACACCCGAAATCATAGGCATAGGAGAAAAAAAATCTTCCGTCCGCCTAGAGTTGTTTGAGGGGCCCTGGGGAAACAAGAGGGACACCTCCATCCCAGATGTCGAGCTGCCCGAAGACGGCTGCGAAGATAGTAAAAGGAGAGACGCTTGGCAGAAATCAATGTTTGAAGGGATCTTTTTCTCCGGTTACAATGGTGTTATCCTGGATTCATCCCCCTTACCCCAACACCGAGGCTGAGTAAAGTTTAAATAAAAATGATGTACTTACTCCGTATTTTAAAAGATTTAATAACGCACTCAAAAATCAGAAGGCTTGTGGCCATATAAAAGAGAAAGAATGCTTATTTGGCTATGTTCTGCGCCCAGACGAACTTCACTCTGCTAACTTGGGTTTTCGATATTTTTAGGGCTCCAACCTTGAATGTGCTAAAGAGTGAGGTTGGTACCAGAACAGCGAAGCAAATTCTTCAGAACTCATCACTGGACAGATGCTCCCCAAAGGTCCCAGCTCCTATCTGAGAAACCGGACTGTCAAGAAGAATAGTGGTGGGTGGGTGTGTATGTGGGGGGGGGGAGGGATAATTTCTGAAGTTCTATTTTCGCAGAACCAGAGAGGTGACACAAAACTTTAGTTGCCACCAAGGCAGTAAAGCCCACCCCCATAAGCCACACAGAATTATACACCTAAGAACGGCGCTGGGAGGTGGTCAGCCGATGACATTCATGGAAAGCGGTTTTAGGGACGTAAACCACCTTTCATATTATTCGTGTCCAGAAGCCAAGGCCCCATGAAATTTTAGTCTTTTACGACCTTCTGACGTTAAAGGTCGTGGTTTATAGAGCTTCTAGAGCCTCTCCTCTGACACGACATGAAGTAGCTGGTCAGATCATTAAACATGAGAAAATTAAAGAGCATAAGCGTCTTATAAAATTGGGTGCATAGAGCGAAAAGGGGAAAATGTCAGCTTCCCAAGCCATCGCCAAAGAATTCAATCAAACATTGAACCAGGGCTTTCCTATTTATACTTGGAGTGTGAGAAAGTACAAGTTACTGTATCAAATATGTAGACCGATCTCCTAGCCCTTAAATAAACCTATTCAATTTTGTATTTTAAAAAAGACTTTTGCCTTCACAGTACTCAGAGATTTTTTTCTACTTTTAGAGGTCAGGTTACGGTATAAGTTATAATTTAAGATTAACTGATATCAATGCAGCATGTGTATGGGGTTACTGGAGCAATGAGTATCCACATTCACACTACATCGGTCATGCCTTGGGGACGATACTCGATCACGCCATCATAAAAATGCATCGAGTATGACTCATCTACGACAACTTGACTCCTAATGGGACATACCCGATAGATGTCAAGGGGGCTACCTATTGCTATAGTACCAGCAAAAGGAGATAGGATTATTAAATAGATACTAAGAGTCACGTTTGCATGGGAAAAATAACCAAAATAATCGCAAACCATGAAACTGACAATTGGAGATTAATCTTTGGTCAACTTCTTTGCTTTAGGGCCACATTTCCGTTTACTTTCTGAAGGAAAACCTACTAACGCATTGTCCAAGGATGGTAAGAAGCCACTAGAAACTCAACTCTACCACGACAACTTGTCGTAACAAATTTGAAAACAATAAAATGTCTAATCTTATCCAAGAGGTAACTAAAGTTCCGCTTGATTAAGTTAGATTATAAAACACAAAGAAAAAAAAAGCTACAGTACTATATTTTATTGAGTAAGTGGATTAAATTTATTACTTTCCTGAAAGATTTGTTTCACCAAGTCTTTCTTCTAGTGATACTTTCTCAAAAGTTGACAATTCATAGGTAACTCGTTCGTAGGAATGAGACCTCTACTACACGTTAGTAAATTCTCCTCATATAAGATAAATGAAATTTGGTCTTTAAATAAAGAAGATGCAATCTATGCCAAGTATGCAGTGATGATCAATTTCTGGCAAGTGCTAAGGTGATCAAGATTAAACAGTTGAATATACACTAATCAAGGTAAAAACTGGCTTGGAATATGTATAGGGTGATCCGAATGACTTTGTCACCCCCTGTAAATATTGTTTTAATTTAATATTTCAGATGCGTTTGATATTATTTTATTGTTCGTCTATCGAAAGTGAATACACTAAACAAATACATGTGTTTTATTTTATTATATTGTTCCTCTATTGTTCTTATTACTTTCAAGTAGAAGGTGACAAGACTTTCGGACTACGCTATACACTGTTTACGGGGATAAGCTTTAAAAAATGCAACAGGAATAAGATGAGACCGTCAAAATTGCCAGATGATAAATCACGATAAGTCCAAATAAATTTGTTAATGGAGATAAAAATAGTAGTGGGAATAAAATAAGACCATGAGTGAAGTGCCAGATGAAAAACCATTTTAACGCCCACACTGTAATTTGTTGCTGAAAACAAATCGTTATTGAGATCACTAAACGGATGTCGGCGGCTGAAAGTGAATCGCATGTTTGAAATCTTATTCTTAAGCGGACGGAGGTCCACGTAGGAAAAAATGGCATAATGTTTTAACCAAATTTTGTTCTATGTCACATGCAAGCGCGGATCCAGGGGGAGCTAGGGGACTGACTTCCCTCCCCACAATTTCAGACTCGTGTATTTTTATATTTCATTTTTAAGCCATGCTTGTATTCTGCTACTCAGAAAGAGTTATGAAATATTATAGAATATATATGAAAACAGTTTTTTAAACTGTTGCGATCGAATGTATCTAATATGATACATATCTAAAATACTGGTAAATCTAAAAAGAAATATTAAATTCAGTATTATACCTTAGCAGCATCCAAAAACTACAACAAGCGCAATTCATAATTTTCTGATGTGTGGAAAGAAATTCGGATTTGAGAGAGTTAGTGCTCACTCGTGTGTGAGAACCTGTTATTGATTATCAATTTTGTCTAAGATAACCATTATTAATCATCAATGCCCTTTTATCCAACTATTCAGAGGAAGGAATTCAGCTTAGCCCCCAACAAATTTTTATCGTGGATACGCCACTGGTCACATTCACTTCAGTGGATCACTCTATCCTCCACTAACTCTCAAAATTGTCAGGCTGATCCGATTGAAATCTCAGTGCCTCGACTGCAGCCATAGAATTGGTGTGTGATCTCCTCAGAAGGTAGTTACGCCAAAGCAACCTCTGCAACGTGAGTGACCCTTGTATCGACCGAAGGGGGCTTTTTGAGCTTTATTTTCAGGAGATTACAGTCATCAGGAGATATGTTGGACTACAGGTTTTAACTTTTTTACCATTGTGGAAACCTTGAAATCTATTTTTTTTTTTTACAGAGAAACATAAAATATATATTTATATAAATATATTTTTCTTTTTCGTACAATTCTTAAGGTAAACATTATACATCGTTATGCCAACAAGTTAAGGCCCCCAAATAACACTTTTGGCTCCAATTTATTGATAATGCAAGAAAAAACGTGGAGTCAAACTGCTTGTCCAAGAGGCTTCATAGGGAAGTTTTCATTAATAAAAAAACAGGGTGCACAGGGTAATTTGTCGCCGGGGCAACAGTAAATTTCGTGCATGCAGGTGGTCTGGTGTTGGTTCTCTCTTCCTATCATAGTAGACCCAGTTGTGAATCGTCTGTGAAAGAAGCCTTGCCAAGGTTAAATTTAATCATCTAAAAAATTGGATAAGGCAAGCTGTGCTGTTTGGTATTCACTCCAGAATAAGCATTGCAAGATTCTGGGGTCCTTAGGTGTCAATCCGAAGACGACGCAGAGGATCAGGAAAGAGTTCGACGAATTAGGCTGTTATTACGAGAGACGGCTGCTCGAAAACCACGAGGGCTACGTTATGCTTCCATTTTTATTCCCGGAGGGGCTCAGAGTCAATAGGGAGGGCTATATCAAGTGCCTGGAGTAGTTGTTGTTGCTTTGGATCTAGGAGGTGGCCACTGGAGGTCCTACTTGTCACAGCAAGAATGTGCATCATTTCATAGTAGAAGGAGAAGCCAGGCTTAGTTGTGAAACAATTTCTTTGCACACAGTACTCTGTACATCTTGCTTCCCAACTCCTTAGAGTCAACCCACTAGACTATTATGTGCGGAGAGTGGTTGAGTGAGACTAATAAGTCCCAGTGTATCACCAAGATGGAGCTTATGTCAATGATCTCCACAGTTTTCAGTCAGTTAAACAGGGAGACCGTCGAGACAGCCTGTATCAGGTTCCCACGCTGTCTAGAGGGCGTGTATTAGGCTGACCTCAATTTCATTGAATAAAATGAAGAGTACAATCTTAATGTCCTTAAAAGGTAATTTTGGTAAATATATATGTCTAAATAAATTCTCTGTTTTTTTCTTATATGTTGAAGTTAGGTCACAATTTAATCATCACACACTGTAAACCATTTGACTAAACATAAAAATTTCAACAAAAAACGAACGAAAACACATCATAACTATTGCTAAAAGTAAATTATTTAATGACAATGTTGAACAAGCTTAAAATTTATCAAGGAAATATGATGCCCATAAATCAGCTTAATTAATAAAAAAACGGAATATGTCTTTTACTAATTAAATACTTGATTCTGGATTGATATATAGATGAACACACAAGAAGTTCATCTTCAACTCAAAGATGACGATTTCTCTCCTTGTTCATGATACTGGTTAAATGATATATAGCTTGCTCGCACATACACGAAGTAAAATACTGCACAATATATCCATTGTTTACATTTTAATGGCAAAATACCGATCTTTCACACAAATCCTCAACTTGTCGAGAGATATGTCAGTGAATCTTATCTCTAGTTTTGCAACAAGATTGTATTTCACAAATTTATTCCTCTCCAATTAGAGTCGAGTTCTCTCGAGGATTATAAGATTCAGAGTATGTATCCCTCACCCACTCATGTACTTGTGTTGAAATTGAGGCAAAATAATTGTTAAGCTTTGATAGTCAGTTCTCTCAGATTGATTTGAAAAAACCTGAAACGTGCTGATACCTCTTTAAACTCTCAACCCTAAAAGAAATTTTCTTATGCTAAATGAATTTACAGAGATTCAATTTTATTTTAAATCCAAAAATGACGTTATAAAATTCTCGAAAAAAAAAAAAATTATATCTCTAACTATAAGGCTGACCAGCCTAATATGCTTTCAAACTCAATTTAAATCGGGCGAGAGTCCTGGTTGCTAACGGAAATGTGCCTGTAATTCCTTAGTTAATTTTAAAGTGCTGGGAGTTCAGCACTGTCTTGCCGAACGGTTCTTGGAGATACAAACGGGTGCCTCCCCTTTGAGGGCCTTCTTGAAGCGTGACTTATTTGTCATCATGAAGGCAGTCAAGCAGTAGGAACTCTGCATTGACTAAGGAAGTTCCGACCAATGAGTAAAGACCAAAGGGAACGTTATTTTTTCAAGTTTTATTATTACTTTAGCTAAACTTTTTGACAAAATTACAGCGTACAAATGCTCAGATATCAAACCAAAAGGTTGTCAGCCTTTGGAGATTTCTGAGCTAAGCTAACGTCTACAACCTTGTCCTAGGTATAAATATGACAGATCGCAAAATAGTTAGAGCCAAAACCGCTTTACAATTTTTATTACAAAAAGAGTGTCTTCTACTGCGCATGTGCTAAGAGGGATTTAACAAAGAAAATCCAATTAAAACATAATAAAATGATACATGGGCGTTTTTCTTAAGATCTGAGCCTATCGCCCGATGGGGGTAAAATAAGGTTGGAGGGGATTCGTTGGTATGATTCTTAGAACGGAGAAGTATATACGATAGAAGGAATCGCCTTGAGAGCTAGAGGGATCGAAAAGAGTTGGTTACACCATCACAAGTAAAAGTGCCTTCAAAGGAGGGGCTTGCACTCGAAGGGGGATTCATATTTAAATTTAAACATTGTTTAAATTTAAACAATGTTTTTCGGGGACTAAATTACTCTAGCTTCTTAAAAAGAGTGAAATATGTATACTTATATACACATATATACTTATGTATACTTTATATTCACCTAAGGACAACCATTTTAAGTATTACAATATAAGGAATAATTAAAAGGTCGTAATACAATGCTGGAAGCGGGTCTGTCTCCAAATTAGTTACTTTTAATTCTATTTACTCGTTTTTATTTGCTTTATTTCATTAATAATAATTATTCACATATTTATTAATGCTTTCTTTGTAAAGGGAGGATATTTACATAAATATGAGTTCAACTTTTTGAAAATGTAGTTGATTGATTTAATACGCAGGATGTCCCTAGGATCTGGTCACATAGTAAATATCACACTGGTCTCCTCGTTCACCAGACATTACAATGCTTGAATTATTTTTCCAGTGTATGGTAAATAAGGAAATGTACTCAATGAAATAACGATGCGATACACCTGAGGGAACACATCATAAATGAATTGGACACAAATTCGAAGTTAATTCATCGTGTTTGTGTGAATCTCGCAAATGAATGGAAATTTGCAGCACAAATGATGTAAATTACATTGAAGATGTTATTATTAATATTTGAATTAAAGTAAAATTTTGATTGAAAAATTGCATTTGCCTATGTGTGTATGGACACTATATAAAGCTGTGCTTAGGATTGATAACCCTGGTCCACAAATTTTACATTTTTTTCTGCTGACTTAAGTTTGAGACCTGTTCTTGGGAAACTCGGGGTCACTGAGTTTAAAAATGGCAATAGTTTTCTTCTATAACGCCAAGTTTTTTTTATCTATGGACAGGTCTATATTGGTCCCACTCATAATAACCAGCTATCTTACGACCAAGTAAACGGAAGTGGAGGCGTTTAGTATTCTTTTTATTTTATTTTATCTATATATTTAGACTTCTCTTTATGCACATCTAAATATATAAAGCAAATGTGTATAATATATTTTTGTGTTTTTTCAGATTTGTTTTCTGAAATAACATTCACTAATGTGGCTTCATTATGAAGG
The DNA here is from genome assembly GCA_963969495.1 of Ceratothoa steindachneri. Taxonomy (NCBI): domain Eukaryota; kingdom Metazoa; phylum Arthropoda; class Malacostraca; order Isopoda; family Cymothoidae; genus Ceratothoa; species Ceratothoa steindachneri. Next base: position 141,226,636 of record OZ018328.1, on the reverse strand, counting down.
AAATCTTTTAATTTCCCTGACTCGTTTAACTCTATAAGGTTGTTTTACTGCACTAACTCAAAGAATGAGCATTAGTATCTTTGTGAAAAGAGCATACTTGGCTTACTTTAAAATTAAATTAGGTGATCAAGATAAACCGTGGGCCACGCTCAATGTTTAAAAACCATGTGTCGAAAATCTACGCTAATGGACAAAGGGCACAAGGAAACAACTAGGCTTTAGCATTCCTATGGTGTGACGGGAGCCAAAAGATCATGTAAACGATTGCTAATTTTGTCTCACAAAGACCTCTGGTTATAGTAAGAAAACGCAACATAAAATTAGTTACCTAAATCTTGATTCAGCAATACGTCCAGTGCCTCATTCAGATGAAATTCCAGTGCCTGTATTCAAGGAAGTTCCTTCACTAGACGATATAAGTGATATACGTGAATCTGATGTAGACAATGAACTTGAAAGTAATCCAGACCTTGTATATACCTCGACCCAAGAATATGGAAACAACAGCCAAATAAAACTGAATTATTTAGTTAGAGACTTAGGCCTGTCAAAAGAGTTAGCAGAAGTGTTAGCTTCTAGACTTAAACAGATTTTTTTTACAGGAAAAAACGAATGTAACTTTTTATTTGAACAGAGAGAGAAAGAGAAAGATCTCTTGGCATTCTTTAAAACAGAAGAAGATTTTGTTTACTGTTGTGACGTGGCGGGACTGTTAAATGCGATGGGTGTTTCAGAGTATGATCCAAGTGAATGGAGACTTTTATTTATAGTTCAAAGAAGAGTGTAAAATGTGTGTTATTCCATAATAGAAACTTATTCGGTGCGATTCCTATTGGCCACTCTGTGCATTTTAAAGAGAAGCATGAACACATAAGATATGTATTAGATTTACCCAAATATAATAAACACAAATATATCATATGTGTGGATCTGAAAATGGTAAATTTTTTACTTGGCCAACAAGGAAGCTATAAAAAATATCCGTGTTTCCTGTGTTTATGGGACAGCCGAGCCAAGGAAAAATTGGGAACAGAATCTCTGGCCAGTTAGAGAAACTTTGACTGTTGGGAAGAAGAATATTATACACCAACTCCTTCATATTAAACTAAGGCTGATGAAACAATTTGTGAAAGCTATTAATGTGGAGGGTGACTGTTTCAAATTAATAACAACAATATTTCCTTGCTTAAGTTATGATAAATTAAAGGCTGAAGTTTTTGATGGGCCACAAATCAGAAAGTTAATGGAAAACCAAAACTTCTCAAGTTCGATGACTGACATAGAAAAAGGAGCATGGGATTCCTTTGCGGCTGTTTTGAAAGGATTTCCTGGAAACAAAAAAGCTGCTAACCTCAAGGATTTGGTAGAGACATTACTTGATAGATTTCATCGTTTAGGCTGAAACATGAGCATAAAGGTTCATTTCCTTTGAGAGCCATCTTGATGAATTTCCTGCTAATCTTGGCAACTTGAGTAATGAACACGGAGAGCGTTTAATCAAGATTAGGGAGGAGATATCAAGGCCGTTGGAACACAAACATGATGGCAAACTACTGTTGGAGCATTCAACGAGACTGTGTAGACACCAAACACTCCAGACACTCTCGCAAGCGAAATATCTTCCATGAATGTATAGGTATGTGTACGATTGCTTGTGTTTTCTCCATTATATTAGAAAAATAACCTGTATGTATTTAGTAATAGGTGATGTTATCCTACAATGCATTTATCCTTTCAAATTCTGTTGATATTTTAAGTTATGGTTTGAAGCTAAACACTTACGAAACTATCCTTACCGAGGAAATAGAGTAAATACATTCAGTACGTCATAAAATAGGAATATGCTGTAGAATGAAAACCTGATGTGTTACGAAGAAAATGGATGCCATATTTAAAATCAGCACGTCAAAATTAGATAAAAACAACCACAAAACATAACTCAGCAAAAAGTGTGTTGACCATTGTAATAAATAGGCCCAAGACACCGCGATCCCAGCTATCATCATTTTCTCTTCGTTTATATACTACTGCATTGAGTATTTATTATTTATTTTTAATCCTAGAATAGGATCGGACAAACCTTGCATAAAGTCCTGTATAATTCGCAATGGTGAGCAATACGGCCGGGACATATTTCAGGTTCAGACGGCTGGTTCATTGTATAAATTAAATCATACGTTCTTGTCGCACCGAATCTGAACATCTATAATATATAATCTTAAAATTCATTCAAGAATTAGAAATTAGTTGATTGATTTAGCAAATATTGAAACTTGTTCATTCAACACAACAATGATAATGGTGATGTTGAGTAAAGAGAATAAGAAAGTAAAAGAAAATAAGGCATGTAAACACTGATGAACTTAAGTATATGAATCAAAAGAATGGAATGAGGAAAGAAATCAAAGCTGAAAGGTTCCAGAAATATTCAGTAACCCCAAATGTTACGTGATTGATTGGGCTTTAAATGGCGAGGAATCAAATTGTTCATCGTTTTTTGTTCCAAAGGCGCGATACTAAGAGTTTCAACAAGACAAACCAAAGTTTCCTGGTTGATATGTTTGTCAATATAGTCTCAAGTTATGGTCTGCGATATCCATACATACTTGATCATCTAACTTTTACGTGGAGAGGTTACTTAAAATACATGGGGACTAATGATTTTCCTAGGTATGGTAACTTTTGAGACAACCTGTCGAAACCAGTGATTGGAAATATCTTACTAGTGATTTACCTTAAAAATCTAACATTTTCTGAAAAACTGGGAATGCTCCCAATTATTGTGTATTTGTTATATATTCTTTTGGCAATTATCTAGAGAACCGAGGTTGAAGAGGAAAGGTTCTTACCACCCTCCTTACATTTTTTCCATTGAATCGGTCTCGTGTAATATCCTCCTTGCTCCTGATCATTTACATTTCTGCTCTGTCTATTCTTTCATCCTTTGTTCTATGGTGATTTACCGTTTCCTTCTTTCGCACGCCTGGATAGATCCACCTCAGATGAAAAGGACTGTTAAATCCCTTAATAGTAGAGATCTCATACAAGGCTCAAAATCAGGGACGCGGTACCTCCGTTTGGAGATAAAATGTCGAAACCATAATATAAAAATAAATCGCTAAATTTAAAGAGGTTCCATTTTAAATGTAAAAATAACCTTCCATTGCATGTGAACTGAGGTTTGAATTAACATATTCATGTCTAAATAGCACTATTTGTGTGCATACTTTATTAAAGTATAAGAGGCCTTTTTTCTGTGTGCGTGCGTTTTATATGCATATTCTCATATGAGGATAAAGGTGTAGGTGATTTGCTCGAGAAGTTCCATTCAGCTTTGAGGTTTTTTCTTCTCTATCCTTGTTCGCATTTAATCTCTTTGAAGGTACATGCAAACGCTGGATTAACATGTTCCATTTTTCATTTCTATTAATAAATATTATTTTACACGCATTTATTTAAAAGAATCGATGTTGTGCGTGGATAAACATCGAAATTGGCAATCGCTCTGTTGTTTAACCTATATTATATTTAATTTTTTTGCCTAACTAAGATTTATGCAATTAGGTGATTAAATAATATTAGTTTATGCGATTAATAACAAAATTGGACAAAAAAGAGGTAGGGCACAGGATGGAGATTGAAAAGCTTTATCATAATTTAAGTGTTGATATTTTAGTTGACCCAAATTCCATTATCAACATCATTCAGGGCTACGGCCTTGTCGAGGGGAACCACTGTTTCCGATTACAATGGGTGTATAGTTAATCGCTGGCTGCAGTGTCTAATCGGGTCAACTTCACGGCAGCTGCCATACACTATACCCTATGGATACCTTTGGTTGCAATCCCACGTTAAATTCTAGTTCACCATTAAGAAATAAAAGGACTCAAGCGACTGAAAATCAGTTGGAAAACCCGTACCAAATTATTATTTCCCCACCATTTCTAAGGATCTGCCGGGAAAAGAAGAGCTAGCAATCATCAAGATTTAAATTCAAATTCTAGCTCAATCAAGTGGTTCTACGTCGAAATGTATCTAAGTCTGTACTTCATTACAAAAGCCCCGGAAGGGAAAAAGTTTGATTTCGGTGTTGTCATGTTTATATTACACTGTAAATGAAAGGAAATTTGTAAACATAAACATAATTGAGGTTAGAGCTATATTTATTGATACGCGTGAATTAAAAAAATATTTAAGCAGTGAAAACTCATTCAATTAATAATTTTGAGAAAATTTCTTTGGAGACGCTATCCCTATATCTACGTCATATTTATGAAAGACTTTCCAGCATTAAAAGTTAATCTTTACGTTTCGTTCTTAGAGGCAACGAATAAAAATCTTTTATTCTCTTTCTACGATGATGCAGCAGTAATGTGTTACTGGTGTAATAAAGTAGTTATATTATCCTGGCAATAAATTATTCGTGTCACCGTTTAAACCATAAAGAAACTCCTTATAGGCTTGTTTGACAAATGAGCCAAGACTAGGTTTAAAAACAAAATAAAAATAGCAGCTTGCTTATATTTTACTGACGAATATGTTTTACATAAAGGTGAATGAATAGTTAAAAGAAATTTCATAGTGGAATTGAAGTTATTTTGCAATGTTTTTTTTCCTTATTCAGAGACTAAATAAAATTTCTGAGTCACTATTTTATAGGAGGAACTTTTTATTAAACTTTTGTAAATTTAGTTATATTTAAAACGCATTTGCAGTTTTTTCTTACTTTTAAAAGATCTAGGTAAGTATACCCCCGTGTCTTGATTACCAGTCTTTTATATTATGTACCTGTCTGTCTTATATGATCTCTATATCTATTAACTAAATTGCTCGATAACCATTAATGTTTTACTTTGATTTGTTAATTTTTACGATTTGATTAACGAGTACACTATATAAAAATACTCTTCTCTAATATTCTAAGGCTTAATGATCTCTTATCATAAATTTTAAATTTTTATATATTATTGGCATTTATGTAGGGAGCTAATTTTTTACAGTTGTGAGATTTTTAATAAAATTGACATTTCGGTGTTATGTAGATGTAACCCGTTTACATTATACTATTCGCCAAAGGAGATTGTGAGAATCTATTACCTCAATTTTGCTTCTTGTATCCTCATTGTATGAAAAAGAATCTACAACGTGAGATCCTTCCCGAATATACAGGATTTTAGATTCCCTTGAGGAATAGAAAGAGAGTAAGAGAAAATAACACATGTAAAGAGGCTTAATGAGGCTGAGGGAAGAACCATACAAATGGAAAAATTTGAAATGAATCCTGGAAAACGTTTCAGAGATAAATTCTTTCTAAACACGTAATGATTTGTTTCTGTGAGTTCTTTCCTCTATGATAGTAAAATATATTACCTTCAAACAGATTCCGAAAGTTTCTATTTATTATAAACCCAACATTATTTCAATAGTTTGTATATTCAACGTCAATCTAAGATAATCTTCGCTTTCGTATCTTTCAGATCGAATAATAATAATATAAAAATATATCATGTTTAAAAATATTTTATTATGTTGAGTATTATATTATCCCTTCTGACCTACGAGCAAGTTACTGCTAAAACTTAGTTTCTTTATTTCAATTTTTGTTATATTTGTTCAAGTTCAGCATCTGTAATTACTTATGTTTTATTTATGTATGTCTGCACATATGTTTGTTAGGAGAAGAGGACTAACCTTAGTTTAATATAGTTTATGTATGCTATATATGTATATCAGAGTGAAGGTAGATGACAATGATTCGCTATTATAATTATTGGACCGCAAAGATGAAATTCATTTCAATTTAGACTTTTTAGACAAAGATAAGATAACAGATGAAGATGATAAATTTGGTGAAGAAGATGAAAGAGAAATGCATCACTTAAGATGAAGCCTATTGATTGCTCCAAACCAAGATAGAGAAGACATTTTCGACCTCTAATTTAGAGGTTGAACAGGCCTCAAATTTCAAGACATACAACAAATTGATGGGCTAAGTTGACCTCATGGATCAAACAATCGGGGCATTTATAATAAAAATGCTTCGAGGAAGTTGTTGGTAGCCAAGTTGGGGCTGCCAAGATCATCAATGTAAAATGTCTCATGAAAGAGCAAGGAAAAAAAAACTTTGCAATAATTTATTAACAATCTTTGTCAAACATATCTAAAAACCCTTCTCTCTGAAATTGCCAACTAATAAAAAAATTCTTGTTTATGACCGAAAGAGTATTTAAATCCTCATGCCAATAATTAAAAAAATACTTAATGTATCGCAATAAAAATTAATATTATAAATATTTCCTGTTTTCCAACCTTATGTGTGACACAATGAGGGCTATCTTCATCGCGAGGAAATATGATCTGCAACCTCCACTCGAGAATCTCAGGGGTTATCTCACCAATATGATCGAAGATGTATACCTTGGCGATGCATATGGACAGCCATTCTGCTCTGTGAGTCACAAATCCTAATTCGTACTTATTTAGAGGAGAAAAGGGATTAAGTATGATATATATTCGTGTTATATCAATAATTGGGCTTACTGCTGAAGGGCTCCGCGTATTGAAAGAAGTAAAAGGGTAAACTATTTCATGAAGGCTTTTTGAAAAGACTTTAAGTTCCAGCGCTTTTAGTGCAGGGAGGCTGTTCTCTGCTGTAAGAATTTTACAGCACTATCCTTGTGCTTGCTGCCCACGCAATAGCTAGAAAGTTGAGGTTACATTGCAACTTAATCTCACGTGGAATATATACAATCCCCACTCTACAACTCCTTTATAAAACAGCCTTGCCTGCTCGTCTAATACGAGTGTTGCAGAATGAGGTCAAATGGCGGCCACCTGCCCTTCTGTACCCACGTGGACCAGGAGATCACCGCATGGAGCTGTTGAAAGCATTGCCGAACCTAGGCAAAGAGACGGCTGACGCTGTTATCAAGATTTCCCCTTCCCCCGAAGGAGTCACCGCCTTTTCCCAAGATGGGGCGCGCGTTTGGAGCCTCCTCACCAAGCGCCTATATAACTCTTCGACTAAGTTTAGAGAACATCACTGTTAGACTTTCACCTACTCCGAAGAACGAGCTAAAGGACGCTCTCCCCCTCCCTTCCAGCGGCGATTTCGATTCAAGTTGAAGGCTAAATCGATCCGTGAACACTGCCTTAGTCAATCGGCTAGCTTTAACATCAGTTAACTCTGCCCTATTCAATCGGCAAGGACTGACAAGGATTCCAAACTCCGAAGGCGACAAGTGCTCCCTCGTCTGAAGAAACAGGTAAACCAACTTCTTTCGTCGCATTCATCGTATCCCGACTGGCCCCTTCTCGGCAACGAGCACATAAGGTAATCATAACCGTTGCTGTCTGCAGATTGAACTTGAATCTGGCTAACCCAATTGCTCAATTATTTGTGTGAACTCCCCAGTTTAAAATCCCCCTTTAAATCACCAAACTGAATCCGACATCTTTAATCCCTTAATTAACCTACCTGAACGCGTGTGGATCTTTAACCCCGTCTGGGCGACCATTCCATTTAAACCCAATTTCTATAAAAATATATATCCTTTTGTTGTTAATAAAGTTATATTTTCGTCATTGTCCTTCTTTTGCAACTCCAGCGCGTACCAGCTATCTGTTAATCTTTGGCCAACTTGCACTCTGAAATATTTGTTTAAAAGGATCCCGCAAAATTAATAATAAATCATACACACTGGATTCATAACCATTTCCACTTTCACTAACGGTCTTAACCCAACTTCGGCCTTAAGGCCCAAAGTACCTACGTATATATAAATATAGAGTCTGGCCATTCCACGACAACGAGCATTTGTTTTTCCTAATCAGTTCTTCAGGTGAATGAATTTACATTTGGCATTAGAACATCAACTTTTTCCTTCTTAGTTGTTACCATTAGCATGAAATCAATTGTTAAAAGTTTGAATAGAGGTAATTTTTGTGTTTATGCAAATGTATTTTAAGCATAGTGGTGGGCTTTGTAGTTTAAGTTGATATCTTGACATCAAATTTCTTTCGGACGTTTTATGTTTTTTTTCATCATCTTACTACAGTTGTAGGATGTAGGATGTATTGTATTATTTTCTTATATTTTACACATTTCTGTTTTCTATTAAAACCTTCGATCATTCAATGAAAATGACCTGATTGAATGGTAAATACCTTATTTTATTTATTAACAATATGAATAATCAATTCATATATATAAGTACTTCAAATTTATTACCATATTTTACTATGGCAAAGCTAAAGTGATCGGTCATCCACTAAACAAATAATTTTCTAGTCAGTCATTCCAAAAAAAGCCAGAATCAATCGTGATCGCTGATTTTCTCAAATTAATTATTCATGTAATAAATAAATAATATCTTTAAGTTATTTATCCTTTGAATACAGGCGGGATCAAACCCCTATATTCACCACATTTGAAAGCCAGAGACAACTTCCAGTGTAAGCTTTCGATTAATTCTTGTTTTACTCATGTCGGTATGTCTAGTCCCGGCTCTTTCCGAAATCTTCTTTATATCTGCACATACTTTGTTCATATAAGTTTTAAGAGGACTTTGCATACATTCTTTACCTTCTGCTATTACTACTCTAACTCTCTTCTGGTTCCGTGACATCTCCAACCTCATACATTTGATGTCCCTAAACTTCTTCTGAACTTTGCTACCCGCATTTCTTCCGCTAATATTATTTTAGCCTTACGAATTGTACTACATACTATGCCATTTGGTTCCTGATCTTTTCTATCTTCTCCATCTTACTGACTGCTTTTAAATAATTATGCTTGAGTGAACCTTTTCCGCCTTCAGAGAGTGAATCACCCTGGGTCCATTCTTAGGTAAACCTCGTTTGTGTTTTATTGGTGGCTATTCCTTTTTATCTAACTCTTAAAGATCTCTTGGTAATTTAAAGAGCTCCAATTTTAACGTGCTAAACAGAGCAACTACTGGGCAAAGAAATGGAAGGCCTACCACAAAGCGGAATTGGAAGAAGTATAAGAAAACTTTGTAAGTACGTACACAACCATTTCAGTGTAGCCACTTTAAAAGAAATCGATGAGGATCTGAATAGTATTACGGAGAAAATAACAAAGACACTAAGTGAGCATCGTCACAAATTCGTTCAAAAACATACAACTATTCAGATGGTCACCAGAAATGGATGAGAAGAGCGAGACAATTATCCAAGCGTCAGAAAGGATAAAAAGATTCGAACCAACGAGTGAATGATACAACAGACTAAAAAGAATGAAGATAGAACTAGTATCGTTAATGTGGGAAAAAAAGAGAGAAATGGGTTAAAAAATCAAGAAAAAAACATGTAGAAACATCCTTGAAGGAAATTGGGAAACAGAAAAAACACTCTAAAATTGTGTTGAAATTGAGTGAAGTGAAAAAGTGAACGAAAATTACGACGTAGAATTCGAAAACTAAATTATAGAGAAACTTTAAAAAAGAAATTGAAAAGTCACACTTTCCCCTTTGTAGAAAAAAGCGGGAAGAGGATTGTGGAAATGGACTCAACCATTACAATATAGAAATTAAAGGAAACTCAATCAGTTCCGACGAAGAGCCCTAGAAAGAACTGACCTCACCAAAAGGTGTTAGCTAAAAGTGCCCCATAATATTTTGGAGCGGCTTAGAAACGTATTTAATACATGATTAAATACACACTACTTTCTCGATAAACTATAGGTAGCCACGATGATCTTCATTCTCACATCGGATAAACCCCCAAATCAAGTGTAAAACTACCGCCCACTCTCGCTACTAGACTTTATCGGGAGGTATTTAAAAATTGATTGAACAATAAAGAAATATAATGACTAAGAAAGTATGTTAAAAATAACGATTTATCAAACTACTGACAATTAGGCTTCAGAAAAAAACATAGGCACCGTAATGGCATTACGTGTCATTAGGGAAAATATTGTAATCGGGCTATTAGATTGGATATGGATTTGCTTCCCAAACTTTAACTGATACGGAATTATTCTTTTTGAGTTCCTGATTAGAAAAAGGTTTAACTCTAATTCTTCTTCTCATTTAGATCCCTAAAGGGAACAGAAGAGGCTTTCTTGCCCATACGGCGGGCAAAATCTTTGTGTCGCACTAAAACCCCTAACCTCTCCCTTCAAAGGGGGAGGCTAAAAAGAGAGTGAATTACCAACTATTAATAGAGGAAGGTAGAAGCCGATCCCCTGAGGGTTTTGACATGTTGCAGCAACCCATCAACGGGAAAAAATAACAGATATTATTTAAAAAAAATAACACATAAAACCTATTGAGTTCCAGAGATTTTGACCGTGAGAGACGTTTTCTGCAAACAACTTGACCACATGATCGGAGAACAGACAAACTAGGAATTCAGTGAGGAAATACAACACATACAGAAATTGGCCAAGATTCAGTCTGATATAAAATTTGGGCAACCTGATCAAAGTAACAAAATAATTTTAGCCAAATCAAACGTAGTAAGGAATCCATGGAATCTGGTCTCCTCGCTTTAAATTTAAAAGTAATTCCAGAACCAATAGAGAAAGAAGATTGTGCATATTAAAAGATGCATGAAGTGCTTCAAATTGGAGGATCAAGTAACGAGAGAATGCCTAACAGGTCAAAAGCACTTCTCCAGTGCGAAGAGCCCGACCAATTTGTGTTCGAATGCTCTAAGGAAAAGAAGAAATGCACCAACGACGACGATCCCCACTCAGCTCTTGCCAAATGAGGCGTACCAGTCGAAGACACATTAAGACATAGCCTCGCGTGTTTCCAGTGACACTTGAACAGTAACTAAATACATCTACATACATCTTGGAGGTGATGACGATGCTTATGTATGCGCACATCGGAACATTTGGTTCCAAGCTCTTTCTCATAATGTGATAGAGTATAAGCTATATAAAACCAAAACTGAAACCAGTAACAGCAAGAAGGATAAAAAGAAAGAAAAGAAGAGCCAGAAGAAGAAACTGAAAGCAATCCTGACAGTAACGAAGATGAAAGTGAGAAAGAAACGGAAGTTATCACCTCCCTGCCAATAAAGAAGAAAGCCCAACTTAAAGGCTACATGATAAAACAAAAATATGCAAATCAACCGACGTTAAGAAGACGAATAAGAAGTAACAAAACAAATCCCATGAGGACCAGGAACTCTACGAGATGCTGGATAAAAGAAAAATGTTGGATGTCACTACCCAACCAACTGAACCAGAAGGGACAGCAGATGAAATAAAAAACAAACTGTACACTACCAGACGGGTGTTGTACAGATTCACCGTTTCCCCTAGACTAAAAACTCGATAAACCGGGAAGAACTAGAATGGAATTTGCATCGGAGGTGCTCGCCAGGACACGACGAGGATCAAGTAGATAAGGTCATATTCCAGGGTGAACTACAAATCTCCGAAAATAGATGCTGTCTCTTGAAATTAGCTTTAGGATCTTTAAAAAAGGGAAAAGAAAATAAATAAACACAAAAGGTCAAATAAAGAAGAGGAATACCGTAAAGAAAATACAAACAACAAAACAATGCCGAAAGAAAAACGTAAAATAAAGTTTTTATCCCTAAAACAAACAAGAAGACAACGCGAAAATACAGTGATTAGTCAGATTTCCTGGCGACAGTGTGTCTTTATCTATGCTTCTCCTACTTATGGATTGCCAAAAACATTCCTCAGCTTATAAAGTTGTATAATCACCCTATTCATAGTTATGTATAGACAAGTAAAAGTACGGCAACCAACCTTTATCAAAATGTATTGGTTGCAGCTCAGAAAATGTTTGTGAAGAACGTGGCCCCTGGCTTTTCATACAAGATATTTACACAAGAACATCATAAACCTTTCCATAATAGAGTACAACCAAATGTTTTTCTTTGCAACCCTACTAAGTAAAGAGTATCCAAATAGTACGGAAATAAATTGGTCATACTGGCATATAGTTCATATGAGTAGTCTCATAACAATTGATGTCAAGAGCTGGTATTATTTGAAAAAATATACTTTTTATTTTGTCGCTGCTTGTAATAAAATTTTATTTACGTGGTTCGCTGAACTTACCGCGTTTTATGAGAACTATTTTACTCACATGCAATGAAGCTTACCAAGGAATTTACTACATCCACAACTAAGTAAATACGCATACCTTTACCCTTTTGTCACGTGATATAGCCTTGTTATGGATCAGTAAATTTGAAGCCATTTTCGAGATCCATATAGGTGTGATTGGTATGAAATACACGCACACGTTTTCATCTCTCTGCCCCGTGCTTAGTAGCAATGCGAGACTCAAAGAAAAAATTTGAAAGTGCGTTTTTCCTGTTCCTTTTGGGGAAACTAAACATATCCCCTCGCTTAGTAGGGGGCGTGGGGAAGATATATAGGAAGGCCATCTTTTACCGGTTATTGATGAGTGTGGCAGCCGTCAGCGTGGTTTGCTGAACATATTATGATACCTTATTCTCTTAAATTACAGGCTGCAAACAGTACCTCAATCTAAAAACGCCTGAGACAACTTTCGGTTAGACGTTTCTTCACCTTGAACTTTGTGTAGCAAAGATTTCATTTCTTAACTGAATTTTACCTACTGGTTGATATGAAGCGTCGTAGGCTTTTCGAGATGCTCTGCTCCGAGTGGAAAATGCCATATGCGATGCTTTGTTTCGTAAACAGTACACACCACGGTATTCTTAGCTCTAGAGAAGGCTTATGATGCTGCATTGGGGTACGGTATTATGGAAACCATCCACACGATGGGGGCGAGGGGATGCCACCCATTCTTTATCTTGGATTCTTTGCAATACCGTCGATCCCACCTACGTGGGGCCTTTTCGGCCCAACGGGGCATGGGAGGACATCCCGCAGGGAACTGTTCTCAGTGTGACACACTTTGCCTTGAGCATCAAAGATATCACCTTATTGCTGCCGGAAGATGTTCCTGTTACGGTCTACATAGACGACCTTTCGATCTCTTTTGTTGCGGCCTAGATTTTAACTCTGTATCGTAGACTCCTACTGTGTCTCTCGCTATGCTGAAACGCACATGTTTCCATTTTCTTTAGCCAAGACTGAGGTAGGGCAATCCTATCGCCAACCACAGCTCCGCCTCGACCGAGACTTGTTCCTAAACGGGGCTCGCTTGGAAGATGTGGATTCGTAACGTTTCTTTGGTCTTGTTTTCGACCGAAGGTTCACCTGTTAGTCTAAGACGATGATATACTTAATTTTAGAAGATGTTGAGATAGTGGTAGATAATAGTGGGTTAATAATTAAAGCGGGAATAGGTATTTTTCCCCTAGTAGGGAGGGCATCGCTTTCCTTTATTTATTTTTACTTTTGCTTGTGGTTTTATTATTTGTTTGAACTTTTGTCCTATATTTTTGTATTTTCATGTGCTTAAGCGTTCTTCTTATTGTTTGTTTTTTAATGATTTGGTGTACTTATTTTTGGTGTAAATATTCAGCATTCAAAACTTTATTAGAGCTAATTGCCGACAATATACCTTGTGTTAAAATTTAAATTTAATGTTTGTTCTCATGGATTCTTATATGTTGTATTTGTTGTATTGTTTATTGTGTTTCGTCTATGTACACATTGGTGTAATGTCTTCTTGTGAGCATAGTTTGTTGCTCGGGAATTGACTTCGGCGTGAGACTTTTGCCCGTAGCCTCGCAGGTATACTTGTTTTTGGTGTAAATATTCAGCATTCAAGCCTTTATTAGAACTATTAGCTAACAATTCACCTTGTGCTAAAAGTTCAATTTAATGTTTGTACTCATTGATTCCTATATGTTGTATTTGTTTGTAAGGGAATTGACCCTCTCCCTCCTCTCTCAGTTGAGACACGGGACGTTGACGGCAAAACATCCGGGCTAGGCACCTTGGGTCAATCTCGTAACCGCAGCCCCTCGCCACTCGTCCCTATGAAAAAAAGAACGGTTTAAACTGCAAGATCGCTCCTACGAATGTGTATTCAATTTCACCTCAAGTACGAAAATTTTGCTCAAGCTCGAAGGCCCCTCAAGACCAGAGGTAAGACTTCCTGAGAAAAACCGTTGGAGTAAGAACCCTCCTGCGGCCCGTCCACAAGCCCCCCTCCCCCCCCACATCCTACCCATACACCAGTGGGGTGACGATATATATATATATATATATATATATATATATATATATACCAAAAACTTAGGAAAAACGGGCTAGAATACGTGAGTCAGCCAGGCTACGAAGTCCCCGGTAAGAGCGGCCGGGCTACCAAGAGAAGGGACTAAGAAGCAGCTCATCCTCGAACTAGTCCCTGGTTATCAAACCGAACTTTAAGTTAAATTGTCCACGTTTAACTTAGTCTCGTCAGAGAACACCCCTCCCCCTAACCTGAAGTAGCACAAAGCACCGAGATAGTCCTCGTCCTTGAGGAATTCCGAAACGAAGAAGAAGAAGCTCCTCCTCGAGCCCGTCTCCCGGTGGTCACACCGAACTCTAAGTTAACTTGGTTTAAGAACCAAGTTCAACTTACTCTCATCAGAGAGACCCCTCCTATCCCAGTGCATCCTAAAGCACAGGAAGAGACCTCGCCGCGAAGAATCCCCCCGAGTACACTCCCTCTAGCACTCCCCTGAGTCAAAGTATTGAAGCCTTAGCGCATAACTAGACAGTGCGTATTACTCCCCAGAGTAATCAGAAGAGAAAAAAGGAACATTCTTTCACTATCCCGTGATGATATCCCTTCCTGCTGAAAGCGTGTGGCTACCCAGCTGCTACACTCGCCAAAGTCCTTTGTGGCTTTTAAGTTATTCCCATGCAACCTCCATCTGGCCGGTCGGCACGCATCTTGGAAACAATAACAGTTCTGAGGTAAAGTAGCTCATTGAGTTCAAGGTCAGACTCAAATCCGTTTCAAGGGGTATCCACAAAGGTATTTGCTGCCGGTAAAGGCCGTTAGCATTTGTTTTTTTAAAAATTAAAGTGAGCTGTGGGTCAACCATCACTATAGTGTCAAGTAGGTCACGTTAGTAAGCCTTACTTAAAAATTATTGAAGTATTTATTGTGTATTTAAATTTGTTATAGTTCTGTGGTTCAGGTTTATTTTTGTTTTTGTGTTTTAATTAAAGTTTTAGTTTGTGTTAACAAATTTTTTTAGTCTACCCTCGAATGGCTAGGTTGGTACAAGGAACCTTACAGTTTAAAGGAGTCAAGACCCTAGATAATAATAATCAAACATATATAGCACTCTTAGAGAGGTATAAATTTAGTTAAGGAGTCTTCTTTTTTTTGTAGTACGTAAACAACCCATTCGTACCAACTCCTTGCATCACTCGCTGCTAGCTATAACACGACAGTGTTGTATTGTTTACTGTGATTCGTCTATGTATATATTGGTGTAATGTCTTCTTGTGATCATAGTTTGGTGCTCGGGCATTGACTTCGGCGTGAGAAATTTGCCCGTAGCCTCGCAGGTATGTTAAGCCTGCCGCCTGTTTCCTGTAGATCCGGAATGACACCATACGCTAGGGTGGACCAGACCTTTTTACCAAGTTTGAGGGTGACGAAATTGATGGGTTCCAAACGTTTCCTCGTGTGAAGATCTCTTTGCCTTAGGTGATCACGCCTTTGTACTTTATTAATAAGTAGAGATGCAGCGTTCTGGACACGTTGGAGTCCTTTCATCGAGGATTTGCTGGCCGCTTGAGTAACCACTGCGGGGTACATGAGCTTAGCCAGGAAATACATCAGATATATTTTCCTGATGTTGGCCGAGCTAAGATCTCTAAACCTGTATAGTTTGGAGATTTCTTTTCTTGGCAGGTTCTGCCACTCCGTGTGATGTCTCGAGTATCAATGGTCGGAGATCTTTAGACCCAGGACGGTGCGTTTGGCGGAGTACCCGTATCTTCTCCCTTCTATGAAGATGGGCCATGTCAACTCACGGTTCAGCGGGATGATCTTGAATTTGTCCCTGTTGGTCCGGATCTTTCCTCCTCTCTCGTACTGGTTGATGTTATTGATTTCCGCTATCATGCGAGCTGCCTGTGCCCTTGCTTTTCTCTCCGAGCATGGAAGAATTTGCCTGGTGTCATTTGCGAATTGCAGATACATCGTGTCCCTGTGCACCGGAGTTGGGAGGTCGATCGTGAAGACCAGGTAAAGCAGTGGGTTCAGGCAGCTTCCCTGGGGAACACCCGCCTTTAGTTCGAATTGAGGTCCTCTGTAGCCCTCAATCATGGGGCATGCTCTTCTGTCCCTGACAAAGTCACAGAGAATCCTTTCCAGGATTATGTCTAGCTGGATGTTTAGGATCTTGAATTAAAGTCCTTCCAGCCAGACTTTATCGAAGGATTTTGCAAGTCTCTCAACACAATGTCTACATAGCAGCCATTTACTTGGGAATATGCTATTTTTTCTGTTAAGAGCGCCAGAGCCTTATCTGTGCTCCTTTTCCTGCGGAGCCCATGCTAAGCTTGTAGCCTGTTTGCTATAATCTTTTTGAAGATATTTCCCTGGATCTCGAGAAGAGAGATCGAGCGATAGTTAGCCACCTGATCTAGGTGCTTGTTTCCCTTAGGAATAAAGATGATTTTAGTCAACTTGCACCCGTCAGGGAAGTAGCCTGTATTAAGCGCAGCGCTCATTGTGTTCGCGAAACCCTGAATAATTTGCCTTGGGGCATTTACGAGGTTGTTTTTCGTAATTCAAGACCGGCATGGTGCCCTCTGCTTGAAGGACCTCATGGTGTTCAAGGTCTCTTCGAGAGTTATCTGGCATCCGTGGCTAACCACCACTTTCCTGAGATACTTGCAGGTGTGGGTGGGTTCTATGTAGTACTCTGCCCAGGTCATCAAGCAATTGGTCCCTTAAGTCCTGGTCGAAGTCATCGTTTTCCTTAGGAGATATAGCGAAAAGCTCTTGCCAGTGGTCTTTAAATTTCCTCTCGAGAGACTGGGTCCTCAATGATGTCATATCCATCCTTGATTTGGGTTTTGAGTCAGGCAGGCAATTCCCTAAGTCTTCGGATGTTGTTCCAAAATCTTACAGGATTGTCCTCCCTGTACAGCCTCCCAATGATGTCATTCCAGATTGCTCTTTGCTATTCAATTATTATGTTTTTTAGTTCCTCTCCTAGTTGTCTCATCTTGGCTCTCCTTTCCCGATTGGTGCCTGTCCTGCCGATCTCTTCATAGATTTCTCTATGTTTTCCCGGGCGATTTCTCCCATCTCGTTCGTCCACCTACGTTGTGAAGGCATTTTGTAGGAGATTCTGGGGACACATCCATCGTCGGCTTGTATGAGGAGATTGGTGATCTTATATATTTCCTATTAATCTCTTTGAGATTAGCGTCCCCCAGGTCAGCTGGTTGGTATGTACCCAGTTAGCTTTAGCGTAACTATTCCTAAGTGGAACGGGCTTGAGTAGTGGAGCAAGCGAGATCGTGGTGAGAATCGGGATGTAGTCGGTCGGTATCACTGGTCCGGGCTCATTGCTGATGTTGAAGACGAAGTTTTTGCTCGTTAACACAATGTCCGGTTTAATTGCCAAACGATATATTAAGAAGGGCGCAAAATCTGGCGCGACCCTTTGGAGTCTGTCTCTTACGAGTAGCAACTCCAGATTTCTTGCCCTTTGGTCGTTGCTTTCGTAGCCTGACGCTCTGCATCTGGTATTTAGATCACCGCCAAACAATGTAAGTTTCCCGCGCCCGAAGAGAGTGTAAAAGTTATGAATAGGCAGATATTTACAACGTAGAGGCTTATAGGCACCCGTCATGGTCAGGTTTTTCACTAGGGTTGGTATTTTAACAGCCACAAGGTTTGGAAGCGTTCTGTATGAAATGTTGTTTCGGATCGCGATGTCTCCGCTGGGGTAATGATCTGGTGTGTGGTTTTTGTTTATAACTGTGTAATTTAGTATCTTTATTCTGTTTGTATTTGTGTTAACACCGTGTTCAGTGATTACGGTTAGGTCGGGATATCCTGTACGGAATATGTTTCCCTTCCCACACATTGACGTTAATTGTAAGTAATTGTGTTTTCCATGCTTGTGTTGTCTAGTGCTTGTATTTTATCTGTGTGTGTCTTCTTCTAATGCTTTTTGTTACGTGCCTTTTTCCGTTCCTAATTTTGAAAAAAATCTGCTTCGCTTAAGGCGAGGCAGGAGTCTCTATGCAATTTAATTTCTGCCATCATGAGCGCTACGTTAATTAGCGCTTCCTAGTCTGGCGAATCGTATGTCCATTTCAAAAAGCCAACCTTGATTCCTTCGATTATCTCCCCTATCTTGAGATCTTCGGGGAGCGAAGTTTCAGCTTTCCAGTAAAATCGGATTTTGAAGTCTTTTTCCATCGTATATTTTGTTCTGACGAGAACTCTTCCTTTTTTTCTTGCTCTTCGCTCTCTCATCGTTCGTAAAAGGCTGAAAACATTCTTGTTGTTCTTTAGAGGAAGAAGCAGATCTTTAGATGTTACCCTCAGCCTGTTTGATCCTTTTGGTTTCTCTTTTTTCACTTTTTTTCCTTTTCTTTCTGGCCTCAATTTTGAAGTCCCTGTTTGAAGACCTTTGGCGAGCTGGGGTGGGTTTCTGGATCGCGTTCCTTTCAGTTTTTTCTTCTTCATTTATTGTGAATGCAGTCGCTGGTGCCTCTTCCTGTGGCTGGAACTGCATATGCAGGAATTTCAGTGATGAGGAGTTTTCTGGAAACCACATTTCTACTAAGCCATTATGCTTGAGTATAATATTTAGCTCTTTAGTGAAGCAGCCTAGGTTTGTTAGATTCCTGACGTGTGCATATAGTTTGAAAGTAAGGATTTTGGTCGAGTTTTCATTCTCTTTGCCGATCTTCAGATATGTTTTCTGTGCGACATTTTCGACATTTTCAGAGGGCCGGCTTTTGCCGCCTGGACCTAGGAGGTGTTTGCCCTCCTAATTCATTCTGCCTTTTTCTCTTCCGCATTTATATTCAGGATCTCTTTCTTTCTAGGGCAGGACATCACCATTGTCCCATGTTTTTATCCATAGTTTAGGCACTTCTTTTCTACTGCTGTGCATTCGCGCCAACCGTGGCCTTTTTGGTTGCATCTAGAACAGGTAGATTCCTGATATTTGCAGTCCTTTGTGGTGTGATGCTCGAGTCTATAACATATAAAGCAAAACCGCACCGGGGTAAACTCCTTCCGTTCGAGTTGCTCACCGTTTATTTTTGCGTTGAAGAGAAGTAGCCCTCTCTCTTTCGCCTTTGTCTCCATTTGCATAACTGAGAAGATAATTTTAATCACGTCTCTTCTGTTTTTAAATTTAATTATTTCAACCGTCTCGCTCATTGCTGGTTCCTTTCAATTTCCTCCTTTATCTCATCTTTAGTGTGCTGGCCGATCCAGGGGGCCAGTTTTCTGCACACCACAATTCTGTGTGCTTGGATCTAAGGAGGGGTGATCGGCTGTAGGTTTATTTCCTTTAGGATTTTAAGACCTTCCTTCTTCGTGAGTGTCTCCACGTCTTCTTCATTTTCGCATATTGCGATGAATCCTGCGGCGTTTCTATTAGTCGAAGGATTGCCTTGCTTAGTTTCCCGACTAGGGTGTTAAATACTTTTTCCTTGTCCAGTTTTGTAAGGCCGCTTAAGCATCTCAGTTAGACCCTCGCGGCATTTTAGGGCGCCATTATGGTGGTGAGCACCCCTTGAAGAGGAAAGCGCACCTTGTTCTGTTCACAGCCTTTTTCCGCTCTTTAGGGACTCACTAGTGTGTATGTTAAGTTTCTGGCTGTTTCTTAATAAATTAAATGATAATTTGCCTTTGGGAAATGAGGACCCTCCCCACTCGTTAAACCGCAGCCTGGATGAAAAGGGGACTTGCTGTTTGAGTAAATGATTTCAATGGATGAGATGAATTGGAGGGTGTATCCTCTCAGAGGTGTGTTTGTATGGCTGACCTTTTGACAACGCTGCCCCTCCGAGGGTGTTTTAATCGGGAGAGCATCTCAACATACCATAGCGACGGTTGTATGTACCTCTATGGTCCTGGAAGGGGCTTCCGCTGTGATGAGCAGCAGAGGTAGCAGTCCGTCCCTTGTCCGGAATTGTTTATGACATTGTTATCAACCGTGGGCTACTCCTTAAACCAGCTTCCTCCAATGCCCCCAGCATAGATGGGATGAAACATAAATGGCAATCCTCTCTTATATCCGACGGCAGTTCACGCAGGGGGCGGGACGGGGAACTTAACCAGTTATCTGCTTAAGTGTGGCAGCTAAAAAGAAAGCTGAAGATTAGTAGTGATGGTGAGATGAGTATCGATCTCTTTGGTAATAGTGGTTCCTATTTAGAAACCAATTCTCGGAGGCGTCTTTGGGATTTACCCCAAACTTTCTATCCTTTACAGAATTCTGAGGTAATTGTCTGAGTACTTATGCCAAGAATTTTACGCATTATTCATATTTGGCACACTTGCGTGACGAACGGCTAATTTATGGAGTTCCCTCTTGCGCTTTACTGCTTAGATTGTGCTATTCCCCACATTGTTCGTCTCATTCTTGTTGAATGTTCTAGTCCTTGTAATCTCCGCGCACGTTACCCGTCTCTAAACCTGGACAAGCGGCTTCGCTATCGCTTGTCTTTGATATTTGGGATGGGTTCATGAACACTGACATGTGGAATCTTCGACATTTTATTTGAATTTCTTTAGTGTTGCTTGCATGATCGCGCTTACTTGCATGTTTATTTCACTTTGTTGGTTTTTGTTTATATATCACTATTAAAGTAGCCTAGTACTAGGCGAAACTTTAGATTCAGTATATTATGCCCTTGATGGCAGTCACCAGATGGGTGCTTAAAGAACCTATTTCCATATCTGATTAGGTTGCTTGTTAACATACATTAGAGTTGCAGTGTGGTTCCTGCCATTTACCTCTAATGGTCTTATGTAATAGTTGAAGCAAAGATTCAAGTTGACAAGGCAAATGTCAGTGTTTATAGCAGACTCTGTTAGAAAGTTTGGTCCCAGTTGTTGGCTCCAAATATGTTCTTAGCGCTAAAACCAGAGGCGGAGCATTGGGCGTTCAAAACGCCCATGAAAATGAAGGGCGAGCTTTCACTAAATAAGAGTTGGAAGTTCTGCACCAATATTTGGAAACATCTAAGTGGTTGGTAACCTGTAATTTAATTTTTTAATTCTGAAGCTATGTATAACTCACCTTGTTTTTGTATTTTATTTCTTCTTTTATTTCTATTGCAGCTCCATCGAATTTGAATTTTTTAACCGAAGGATTCGTATCAAGGACGTTGAAATTACGGATTCTAATGTTATCTTTTCTAGGTTGATCCCGTGTTCCTCATATTATGAACCACGTCCTTGTTTATTCGTCTGAAATTATTTCCCTAGATGATTTCCTTGTCTTAAACTGTAAGATATCTAACTTACTAATATTCCTTATCCTGTGATCATTTCTTTATTCGTTTAGTTCTTTTCCTGTTTGCTCTTATCTGTTGAAGGAAGATAACGGTTTTTGCTTTTTTAGTTTCGTTTATGTTTCGCTTGAGATCTCTCTATGTTAGTTACGTGGGTTTTGGTTTCATAAGAATCCTCTCATGGTGACGGGGTTCTGTTGTTCCTTGATTTTTTACTTTATTTTTCTGTGTTTGTCTACAGGTGGTTCGGGTGGCGTTAACACGAGTTCTCGGAAAGAGGGGGGATAAGACGACGGGTTCGGGGCTGCTAACTGCAGTTCCGATTAGCTTACTCCTAACTGGATGTGATACTAACAAATAGTTACTTCCAGTAACTATTTAGATGTTACTTTTTCTTTCTTAAGTTACGTTGAGCAACAGAGCGTATTATTCTAGTCACAGACTCTGTGGGGCGAGATTTGCCTCAGGAACTCTTTGAGACAGCGACCAGGTTGACTCAGCGGCCGCGCGTTGGCAGTCGACTCGTTACGGTAACGATTCTCGCTCAACGTGAGGATTACGCGAGTAGTCCGGAACACTTCTGCTGAGGGATGAACGGCGTTGCTATTTATACCACGGACTGTGTGAAATCAAGAAAGAGATTCCTTATACGACAATTCACTTATCACGGCACCTTCTGGACAATCTCCTTGGTATCGTAAAGAAGGCAAATAGAATTTAGGCTTCTCTGTGAGATAGGCCTTCTTCCGTCAGACTTCCTGTCGCCTGTTGGGGTGGTTTGGCGCGGATAATGACTTAGGTCAGGGGGAAGGCGAAGGAGAGCGGTAGAATGTCGCGGAGGGGGGGGGGGGAGAAGAGACGAAGGTCAACTTAGACGACAAATCTCTTTCGTTCCCACGATCGCCTGGAGGCATGTGAGTGTGTAGTTTCCATACCCTCACACTAACCTTTCAATCAATTCCTTGGTTGAGTATCCGTCTCGATACTTTTGAAGCTTGCCTATAAGTCAACCTCCTTTGGGAATTTCATGCTTTCAATTCCTTTCTTATTCATAATATTGTTGAATAAGTTCCAGGATTCGCGATGTTCATTACGTGCGTGTGTAAGATGCACGTGAGTATTTTAACATATTTGAATTCCATCTAGTTCAATTTGTGTGGGCACCCATGTTGATTGATCTTAGACTTAGAAGCGTAGGTGTTTCTGCCCTGGGCTTCCGTTTTCTTTTAGAGCAGATTATGGCTAGAGTTCTATGTCCTCTCTGAGAGTTAATGCACTTTTTGATTGAATTGTTGCAAGTGGGCTAAGAATGAGTTTACATTAGGCATTCTGAACATATAATAAAATCTTTCTCCGTGCAGTTCTGAGTCGTATTCTCTACCATGACCTAGGATTTGAAACATATCTGAATAGTAGTGAAGGCTAGGGATTCTCCTGGTGTATATAAGTAGTCCTTTTTCCAGAACTTTTCAATCATTTCGTAGATTTGCATATTATTTTGAACACGTGACCGTTTTCTCTAAATTTCATTATTTCTGATATTTTGATCCATGGCTGTCTCCTCTGAAGCTCTTCCTTGAAGTCCCTGCAGGTTTTTTCTTCTCACCCATGATTCTATTTTCTACAGATCACATTTCTATTAGTCGTGATTTGTGTGGGCATTCTATCTTCTGGATATTGTTTTAAGTGTTGTGCTACATGCCAAGGGTAGCAGTTGCTCTACATCCTTGTTTTTTTCACTGATAAAAGTAAAACCTGATAGAGTCTCAATGTTTTTAATTAAAGATATCTCCAAATCCGAAAATATTAATTAAAAAACTTCTTGTGGTCTTCCTTTCTTTTCGTCTGGCATCAGCTTGGGTGGCATCATTTAAAATCTGAAGAATCCATATCTCTCGAGTGCGCACCCCCTGCAAATAGAGGGGTTATTCTTAGGTCACTTCACCTTAAATAAATACAGTCTCCATAAGTAGGAGCAGCCCTTCTGTCTAGTCTAATTCGTTCTTACTTGCTTTCCGGGATTTACGCTTTCCTTGGTCACTTTGCCTAGTTAGAGCTAGTCCTGTTAGTAGTCCCCTGTCGGTTTCTGGCTCTTAGCTGATAACCGGCACCTTCTTCTGGCCCTTTAACGGGGTCTATTAAAGAAGGTTACTATACCCTAATACCAACTGTAACTATCCGGTGACAATGTAGCGTGAGAGAAAAATAAGTTAAAAATTAAACGTAATAAAAAGGTATTGGATAGAGTAATGAAAAGCATCGCCGCTGATGGTATTTGCTTGAAGAGAACAGGAAAAATCTTCAATTAAAGCCACACGAGCATAGATTTGTTCACTTTCTTCCTTGATGGTTTTTAAGCAAACGTAGTTTGGCAAATGACGAAAATGAAAAGGAAAGTGAAATAAAAAGAAACACCGCTAACCACTGGCACTCCGTGAAGTGGCCAGGATATGGATGATTGAGGGACCAGTACTTCCTTGCTGTCCTCGAGCTCCTTGCATCAGAATCTCACAATGACTCAGAATGGAAGTCATGGTAATAAATAAAGCTTAACGAGGAATACGAACTACGGTGCGTATTTTCCTATCAAAATCCATTCAGCAATTTATGTCCTTGTTCCTTCTGTTAATTGTGGGGCTGGTTAGTCTGATTTAAGGGAGTGATGGGGAAAGTTTCAAGTTTAAAATTGAACAGTTGCAAATCACTCAAACAGACAACAATAGAGGTCAAAATAACCTTAATTCTTTTTTAAAAATTCGAAGTCAGAAGATTTTCACAAACGTATTATTGAAAAAATCAGTAGTCAGATGGAATAATTGTAGAAATTACTGGAAATGAAATTACTTATTAAATTACTAAATGAAAACCTATTTAAATATAAATAAATTCAAAGATTTGTTTGATTCATATCCATAAAATAATTATGAATATTCAAAAGATGCTGCATTAAATATGTGATGACCTATTAAACTTCAATTGCAAATCATAGCTAAACAGTAAATATTTAAGTAAAGGCGTAAATAAGAAGTTATCTAAACAATATTCTAAGCGTATGGCAGAAAAAGATACTTCTATCCAGACACTAATGAAATTACTGGTTAGAATTTAATAAAAGCTGACAATACAGGTGCAGAGAACTCTATATTTATTCAGGTAGATTGTTCTTATTGTGAACAAGGATGTGCTGACCAAAAGCTGCGTGCTCTCACTTATTATTATTTATGACCATACTACCTTTAAAACTTTCAATAATTCCCGGACTAACTTAGGATGACCTTGGCAATTATATTATTTGAAAAAGAATGTAAAACAATATTAGAGTTTCAAATTTCGATAGAATCGGGCCGAATTATTGTGATGGTATTGCCAAATAATTCCCGGGCTAACCTTAAAGGATACTGTTAATTATATCATTCATAAGAGAATGTAAAATAACATAAAGATATACATAGTCATTCGTGACTAGACGCGCCCGTGACTAAAATTAGGATGACTGTAAGTTTAGTTAAAATAATTTACAGCTTTGATTCTGGACAGGAGGGAGCCCCTTACAATATAGTAGAATTGACTATAATGCCAAACCTGGTTACTCAAGAGTTCATTGATAGAATGAACGGCGAAATGAGAGTTCCTGCTTGTCTCTAATAATACCTTAATTTCACAAAAATATTCTTAATAAAACATTTGTTTAATGTCCATATACGCTCTTAAAATAACTTATCGAATATTTTTTCTAGTTAATGATTCCCTTTGAGAAGAATCCGTTAATTTTGAAAAAAAAACTTACTAAAAGCACTTAATAAATATATGAATTTCGATTTTTAATTGGATTCTTTTCTAGATACAAAAAAAAAATTATTATTCCTAAAATATGAGAAAAGTTCCATTGAAATCACATAGTTTATCTATTTTTTTCGGCACCCTTTTCCAACAGCTAAAATAAAAAAAAACAACAAATATTTATTCGCCCCCTACGAGTTTCGCTATTCCCATACTATATAGCTTTTTTATCGTAATCCCTTGCAAAATATTCAGTTTTTTCCTCTTCTGTATTATTTGAAAACCTTCAGATTAATGGAATTTTTACAAAATTATGATTTACTGGATTTGAAAATCTAAGCATCGGTTTCTAATGCCTTAATAATCTATGCACATTTCTAAATTAGTTCCTGAATTTTTATTTCATCACTTAATCGAAAGTTTGTTTTCGTTTGCTGAAGGAAGATTTGCTTATTTATATGTTGTGTCAGTTCCGGAACTTAGAATAAAAGCATCCCGCCTCCAATTTATGTTTAGAATAGTGTGCCTAAAGTTTCTCTACCCATTTGCCAGTAAATTCCATTTCCTTTATTTTTCTTGTTGCTCCTTACCTTCTTTGATAATTAATATACACTGGGTTGACTGACAACTTATCAGTTTCTCTCCTTCATATAAACGAAGACTATCTTACTATTAATTGTCCAAGCCATGCCTCTTTGATTGAAAGAATGAGTTTTCTTTTTAATTTAGCAATAAATAAAATATAATAAGATGGTTGATTTTTCAAAGTATTCAGGAAAGCACAAAGTTTCAATGAAATCGATGGAGAAAAATGCAGCCACAAGAATTAATGGGAACAGAAGTATACATTATGTTATAATTTTTGTCTGCGATTTGTCTCCCTGGTTTGTCCGATTTATAGCCTAGTTTTCCAAACTTTGTCAGTTTTGATTTTCGTGATTGAACTTTAGCTTTATTGTGTAAATCTGGTTATGGCCCATGAGAAGAGCTATATATGGGTGTAAGTCAGTGTGGTTCATCCCTTCTTTCTGAAGAGGGTTTCCATAATTCCGCTAAACCATATATTTTGGTTTTAGATGGCTTGGAGTTATCAAATTTTTTCCAAAATCAGAGCAGATGTTTGGGTTTCTAAAATTTCCGAGTAGTATGGATCTTGAGGCCTGGTGTTTAAGATATGAGGTAGGTTGGTTACCATTATAGGTAATGTAAAATAGGGTGTCCAATTGGGTAGTTAACAATATAGGTAAGTCTTCCGGAAAAGCTGCCGGTATAGAATAATCATATATGGGTACCGGTGAATTGGGTTGGGATATTTTTAGTGGTAACTGGCTTCTTTATTCGAGGTAAATTCGAAGTGATGTGTTTATACTGAGATGTGGTGTCAACTGTTGAGTTGCCGCCAATTTGGTATTCTTTGAATAGTAAGATGCTTCTGCTTCCAGCTTGGTTCGGCTAAGAAGATGATGTAGAGAGAAAAATAACTTTCGTTCTTCGTAGTTAATTTCGACAGAGCGTTGACGTGGAAGTCGTATGCAGATTAATTCCTTTTTGGCTTCTTGTTCTCTTTTATTCAATATCTTTAAACAAATTTACATGCCATATACAGCAACACTCGCCGAATATGGTTTAAATCTAACTATAGCAGGTTTTTTTCCTATAAGCAAATCAATAAATAATTATCTTACCTTATTGACATCATTATAATACTAAAAAATAATAAATTTCAATATTATCTTAAGTAGATTAAGTCAGGTCTAGTAGAAAATAAAAAAATAACTTTTAAGTTCACAAATATTAGTTCGAACACGATGAATGTTGTTTATTTCCATGAGCCAACACATTAATGATATTTATATGATTGTTTACCAAACCATCTAACTATATATGTATATATAAACAATTATCTGTACACCAGCTTTAGAAACACATTATAATTAGATTCTTGCATTTATTAATCAATACAGTATATTTTTCTCAATAATTACGGTGCTCCCATAGGTGTTTGCGTGAATTGTACTTTCGGGCCAGAAATACATTTGCTACCTATAAAGCTTAAAAATAGCGCCCAATGATTAGTTAGAATGAACAAATAATTTAGTTTATGGTAATTGTTAAGATTAGTAGCAGATGATTTTGAAGGCGATTTTTTTACTATTTTGCTATTTCTTTAGTGTTTTTCAGCTATCTCACTGGCCAATCAGCGAGCTGTACTAAACACCGTCATTAACCAATTTTAAGCGTATATTTTTCCCAGCTTTCCTTAATGTTTCTAAAGACGGGCAAAAAGTCGAATTTTTTGGAATTTTCTATGTTTTTTTTCTTAAGTTGATTATCGATCTCTAATAAATAATGTATGCCTGACACTATTTATTCTTTTCACGTAGTTTTCCTTTGTTTTTTATTAAATAAAATCACATTTTTAGGCTGCTAATGAACTATAGTTTGTCCTTACCTTTTTGTTTTTTTGCTTTTTTACAAACCATCTTTTATTGTACTATTTCTTATTATCTTTGCGAAACAATCCATTCCGTATAGACTGGTTTATGAGGAAAAGTTTGACGTACAACAAACACATCCTCGAAGTTTTCACTTTTGAAGTCGATACTTATGTTCCATCCACGTGGGTGGTATAAATGATCGAGGGTAGAGGCCTTGTCATGCACTTTTGATTTTCTTTGTTAAACATGAGTTAACAAATACTAAAAGGGAGTGCCTAAAATGTAATTTAAAATTTTCTGTTAACAAAGATTTTTTTCCGTTGTGATAAATTGTTTGTTGGCGCGTTGGGCAAGAACGAATGCTGCCTGAAGTAAGTAATTTATATACCGTTTTTTTTTATTACTACTATATTATTAAAAATCGCGTAGGTGTGCAGGTGCAACCCCTCATAATTAAAGGGAGGGTACGTGGGATGAAGCCTTCCATTTCTAAATTAAAGTATCTTCTATTGACTCAAACAAATGAAGTGAGTGAGGCAAAAAAGTAGCCCCAAGATTTACACGCGAAGTCATCCGCTGCTAAGCTTAAGAATTATCTTAGTTTCTATTGAATTGATAGTTAATAATTCTGCATTGATATATTGATAATAATTCTGTGCAAGTGTTATTAAGTCTGCATTAGAAAAATATGATTAATTTAATTGCACTTAATTTACTGTTAAGTGTATTTATTTTATTCGTACATAAGTGAATACTTATATATATATATATATATATATATATATATATATATATATATATATATATATATATATACATGCATGTTTTATTAAAGACCAGGTCTCGTTGATACTTGATTAGCTTCTTTATTTGTTTTTCTAATTTCCTTATTATTCTTTTTTCGTCTTGCGAAAGGTTATAGATAAGTGTTCCGATATTCATGGTTTATTTTAGCTAGTTGAGCTTTCGGTCACGTTTGACCATCTTCGGAGCGAATTAATTTTACACTGGTTAAACACTTAAAAGCATTACATTTATATACTAAAGATAATTTAGATAACGAAAAGAAGGGGGAATGTGGTTGACAGGAAGTAGTTAGAAAAGGTACTTTTGGGAATGGTTTTTTGGTCATTATTGATTGTTAATCCGTAAAGAGTTTTAAGGTTCAAAAAGTAGCGGTCAAATCGGCATTAATCTTCGTGATTTCTTCGTAGATTAGGATCGCTTCCAGGATATGAAGGCGTGTGCGGTCAATTTTTCATTTGATAATGGTGATTTGTACTAAAAATCCTCGTGTTAGTTGAATTCCATGTTGCATGTAGTAGTTCTTGATGGCGCCGTTTTGCAGATGAATGGTGAGCCTACGAGATAGGGATGTGGTTGTCATTCCAATGTATTTATTTGAATTATGAAGCTTGCAATCTTCATGCGGACAGGTGACTTCATAAATTACATTGGAAGTTTTCAATTCTTTTTTCGTACTTGCGTCGTTGATAATGAGGTGATTACTTATTTTTTTGGTTTTATAATATATTGTGACTTGTATCGTTTCTTCTGGATTCGTGAATTTTGTATTTTGGTGTATAAAATTCTTGATTGTTCTTTTGTCGATTATATACGATTCACTCATTTAGTTCATATAGAAGATATTTATTGAGTGTTTCTTATTGTCTTCATTTTTATTATTGTCATTTTCATTTTAATATTCGTTTTTTTTTGTCTACCATAGTGGTGGAGAAACCATTATTGATGAGGACTTGCTTTATTCTTTGAATTTGGTTATGGAACAATGCCCATGACGAACTGCATTTGTATGCGCGTCTAATGTATTTTCTTATGACACTTTTTTATATCTTTCTGGACATTCGCCATCTCCATTGAGACAATTCCCAGAATTCGTTGGTTTAGTATATACCTGGGTTGTGTATTTATGTTCACTTGCTGTCACTTCAATATCAAGGAACGGTAATTTTTCGTTAGAATTAAGTTCATACGTAAACTTTAGTACAGAGTGCTCTTCCATTCTTGTTTTAAGTCTTTTCAGTTGATTTTCATCTTTAATTACAAGATATATATCGTCAACGAAACGGCAGTAGGTTGAAGGTTTGAGAGGATTCTCCGTCAATATTTCTTTTTCTAGGCCACCCATGTAGAAGTTTGCAAAAGTGGGTCCGAGTGATGAACCCATTACAACTCCGTTAATTTGTTTATAGAGTTTTCCGTTAAGTGCGCGAAATAGTAATTCCATTGTGTACTCCTTCAAAAGATTCTTCAATATGTTGGGGTCTAATTTAGGAGCACGTTTGTTCAAGCTTTTATATACTTCGTCAATTATTATGTTTATTGTTTATTCGGTGGGTACGTTTGCGAAGAGGCTTTCTACGTCCAATGAGGCTATGATTTCATCTGATTTTGTAGTATGAATTATATCAATAAATTCATCTGTTGATTTAATAGAATATGCGCAGTTACAAGGCTATTTTTGGCAAATAATTCTTCCTCAAAGACCTTGAAAGAAGCTCTTCTCACATACACGAGAAGGTAGCACTTTAAATAAGCGGTCTCTCAGATAGCCAAAGAACTATCTTTCGATTGGCTTTTTCAAATGTCACCCTTGCTTATCAAAGAGAATAAAAAATTTATTATTCCCAATTTTTGCCACGCTTTATAAATTAAGAAAAATTATTGCAGTAACCCAATTGATTTGGCGGTTAAAAGGCTATTTTTGGCAAACACAGTCTTCCTCAAAGCACTCTGAAGGAGCTCTTTTAACATACATATATTAGGCCTTAAAAGTACGGACTAGTATGGAAAAATGTGTAATAATATTATACATTTTTCATACATTATCAAAGCCTGACTGTTATCTACCTCTTCTATCTCAAATAAACGGTGGCTATATATTAGTAGGTTCATATATGTATGTGTCTAATTTATATGAAGTTTTTCCATCAGGTTGGATATTACCTCCTGGGGTCTTACATTTGTAGTATCAACTGCTCATTTTTAGGGAATCAAAGGCATCAAGGTTTAGGTAATCCAGTAGTTAGAATAATGGCTAAGCTTAGAGCTTACGTGCTGCACCTTGCAGGATCTCAATAACTATATGACTTTAGCACATCCACCTAAACAAAAACCTGTCGTTTTCGATGACCTCGCCCATTTGTTGGATTAAGTCGCGAAAGATTAATGTCTACTTGAGAGTTGGTGAACCCAATTTCTCATTTTTAAATAGGAATATTTAAACTTCAAAACATGAGAGAGTCTAAGGCTCTCTGTTACATTTATTTTCCTGCTGAACTTTTTTAAAATGTTCACCAAACGTTAGCATATAAAAGCAGATACTCCGATTCTTTGTTTGTCCATCCACAATAACATTAAAGAACAACTTTCTCCTTCCTTTCATATTTCGCTTCAAAATAGTTCCCTTTGTAATCAAATATCAAATTTAAGTATAATTTTTAAAGAACCTATCCTTCAATCCTACCAAACCTTATTTAAGCGTCGTTTTTAGTAATTTCGCTCTCAAGTTCTTTAAAATTTTCCAAATTGTATCGAAGTGTGGAAAAACCATTTATTTACTTTTAATAAAAATTAAGGTTAAATTATAGTTCAAACTTCAAATACATCACTCGAAACTATTAAATTTAACTACTGACGATAAAAGAGGCGGAACCTGCCTTTAGGCATTATTTGGAAAGTACTTGAATATTTCTTAATTTAAATCAACGATTAATTAATCAAACAAACTTTAATACGTTGGATTCAATCCTGAACTCGAGGCGAATGAACTAACGACAAGAGTATAGATGAATCTTTTCGATGAAAAGTGCAAGAGAACAATTTTTGACCTATGTATTCCATACATAGGACCTGTAATGGCTCTCCTCTATAGACATGAACAAACGCTTTGTCCAAGACTATAAACTCGCTTTCTCATATATTCGCCAAAATGAACACACAGGTCATAAACACAGTGATTCCGGCATTCGCGTTTCTTCCCTGCCCATCTTTTCTCTTCACAACCCGTTATGAAGGCACTGTTGAGCATCTCTTTTTCTCTGGCACTATTAAAATATAAAATGCTCTTCTGCAGAACCAGCGGATATGTTCCATTACTATAGCATCGCGTACGCTCACTTAATCTGATTTATGACCTTGTGAACTTCAAAAGTTTAAATAATTACGAGACTAACGTTGAGAGGACCATGGCAATTGCATCATTCGAAAGAGAATGTAAAAAAACATAAAGATTTTAAATTTCGTTAGAAACGGACA
The DNA here is from genome assembly GCA_963969495.1 of Ceratothoa steindachneri. Classification (NCBI taxonomy): domain Eukaryota; kingdom Metazoa; phylum Arthropoda; class Malacostraca; order Isopoda; family Cymothoidae; genus Ceratothoa; species Ceratothoa steindachneri. The sequence continues at coordinate 141,194,737 of OZ018328.1, read as the reverse complement.
AATAGTTATGAATTTATTGGCAAATAATTCCTGGGCCAACCTTGTCAAGACTTTGGCCATTTTATCATTCGAAAGAGAATGTAAAACAACATAATGGTTTTAAATTACATTAGAATCGGCCGAATAGTTATGAAGTTATTGCAAAATAATTCCCCGACTAACCTTAGGAAGCCCTTGCCAATTATATAATTCAAAAGAGAATGTAAAAAAACATAAGGCTCTCAAATTTCGTTAGAATCGGCCAAATAGTTATGATGTTATTGCTAGATAACTTCACGGCTAACATTGGAAAGACCTTGGCATTTATATCATTCGAAAGAGAATGTAAAAAAACATAAGGCTTTCAAAATTCGTTAGAATCGGCTGAATAGTTATGATGTTATTGCTAAATAATTTCACGGCTAACCTTGAAAGGATCTTAGCAATTATATCATTCGAAAGATAATGTAAAACCACATATGAGTTTTAAATTTCGTTAGAATTGGCCGAAGACTTATGGAGTTATTTCCAAATAATTACCCGGTTGCTCTTGAGAGGACTATAACAATTATTTCATTCGAAGGTGAATGTAAAAGAACATAAGATTTTCAAATTTCGTTTGAATTGGCTGAATAGTTATGTTCTTTTTCCTAAATAATTCCAAGGCTAACCATGGGAGGACTTGGCAATTACATCAATGGAAAAAAAATTTAAAATAACATAAAGGTCTCAAATCTCGTTAGAATGGGACGAATAGTTGATGTTTTTTTGCTAAAACGAAATAGTTCCAGTGCAAAGCTTGAGAGAACTTTGGCAATTATATCATTCGAATAGAATGTAAAAAACATAAGGCTTTTAAATTTCGTTAGAAACGGCCGAATAATTATGAAGTCATTGCGCCAATTAATTCCGGGGCAGCCTTCGAAAGACTTTTGCAATTATATCGTTTGAAAGAGAGTGTAAAATAACATAAGGGTCTCAAATTTAATTAGAATTGGACGAATAGTTGATATTTTTCCCAAAACAAAAAAATTCCCTGCTAAACTCTATGAAGAGTTTGGAAATTATATCATTCAAAAGAAAATGTCAAACAACACAAGAGTTTTAATTTTCGTTAAAATTGGTCAAATAGTTATGGGGTTATTGCCAAATAATTCACCGGCTAACCTCGGGAAGATTTTGGTAATAGTATCATTCGAAGGAGAATGCAAAAAAACATAATGGTTTCAAATATTGTTAGAATCGACTTAATAATTATGAGGTTAGTGCCAAAACAAATGAATTCTCCGGCTAACCTTGGGGGATGGTTAGCGAGATTCCGACATGCTGACTGGAAAGAATGATTTATTGCTTCCTATAATAGCTGATAGTGAATTTAAAGATACCAGGCAAGGTTGAGTTACGTTGGTGAAAGACCGTGCCTCTAAATATGCAAGAAAATTAATGGTTTGGCGTTGGGTAATTTTTCTTTTCAGTATCATACGCATTTTTCGACCTATTGTATTAGTAATCCTGTAGCCTGAATCCTGGAATCTTGAATTGAGATCTGCGTGAATGATGACAGGAGTTTTGTAATTAAAAATGGCCAGTGTAAAGGAACTGTCTAAAATAGTAGCATTTCGACACTCCCTAAGATATTACTTCGTGAGAGAAAGCAAGTCCTTACTCCTTCCTCCCTCCAACTTCACCCTTTGTGGACGTTCCCACAGGTCACTGAGAATTTCACACTGAGGCATGACGCTGAGATTGAAAGCTACCTCCCCGCCGTCTTAATCTTCCCTCCCACTCAGGTGGGAGATTACTCGTCTATTTGTAGGTTTGCCTCGAACAACTTTTATAGCTCCAGCCGCTTGTCGTTCTGTCAGACCCACTGACCCTGGCCACTCCCATTTTCTCGGAAGGACAAGCTCGGTTCTCCTAGCCGATAATGAAGGTTCAAAAAAGCCCCTCTCTCTCTCTCCCTGTTTTGGAGAAATCCGGGTATATATGCACCCTCCCAAGGATTACCTACAGATTCGGTTAGACGATACCTCCCTGAACGGAGGTTCGATTCAACGATGCTCTCTCCCGAGAAGTGTTTAGTGGCGGTCGCAGGCCACGGAAGGGCTGGACATCACACTCGTATCTTCGGTCAGGGAGAAGGGTCTCTTGAGGCAACGTCAGACTTCCTCAACCGCCTTCAGATCAAGGATTGGAAAAGCCGGCCTCCGAAGTTCTTGAGTACAAGAGGCCCAATAGCTTGCTCAATCTGAGTTTGAGAAGTCACTCCCACCCCTCCCTTCGAAGTTCGTCCGGTGACCTCTTGAGGGCAAGAGGCCCGAATCTCACTAAATAAGAGTTTTGAGAAAGTAGCATCACCCTCTTGGGGTTCCTTGCTGCACCCGTGACTATCTAAGGTCACCAAGCCCCACCCTCCCATCAAGTTCGCCCCGCTTTACTCTCGAAGTTCAAAGCAACTAAATCGATCACTACCATAAATCGCTCATTATAACCATTTAATAACCCTGGTTATCCAATTAGTATTCGGAACCTAATTCCGTCTTATTCATGTACCTATATAACCATATTTATTGTGTACCTTTTATTTAGTGTGCATTAAAAATCTATTTTTGTCGTTGTGTTTAGAATATTCCTTGGTCACGCAGCTGCAGCTAACTATCTAAATCACACTTTTATAACAATAACAATTGTTGCCTTGCTTTTGGACAGGCGCGGCCAAAGAAATTATCGACTTTTGCAAGTCCTGTGACCTTTGACAGAAGGTCACCTCCAAAGGGCGTATAGCCCCTGCCCTCTTTCCAAAGACCACGAGAGTGGTCAAGCCCTTTGCTCAGGTCTCAATCGACCTAATAGGCCCCATACGTAACCCCTCAAGCGAGAGAGACATCTATTCCGTTGACCCCTCGTGCCTGGTCCAAATGGTGTGCGTAGAAGCAGACGACGAGTATCCCCTCTTGTCTCTTGCTTCCCCCCCAAGCAGAGCCTAACTCCGACTTGGACGTAAACCATAATCTCGCCCCTGATAAGATGTCTCAATTGCTTGCCTTATTGGAAGGCTTTCCCAACGAAAATTCAGAATTCCCGGGTTGCTCAACCCAATTTACACATGAGATTGTCCTCACTACTCAAGATGCGATAAGAACCAAACCTAATCCCATACCCGTACATTTACGGCCGACTTTCAATGAAGAGATCGAGAACTTATTAAAATTAGGAATAGTAAAACCCTCGTCGTCCGATTTTTGGTGACTCATTGTCATGGTTAGGAAGCCTGGCAAGTAGTTTAGCATGTGCGTCGATTTTTGAAAATTAAACGTGGTTACGCAGTTTGGCGCGGATCCGATACCCCTATTCCACCAAAGTCTTCATGCCTTCGAAGAGGCGAAGTTCATATCCGAGATTGACCTCTGTAAAGCCCTTTACCAAGTGCCGCTTTTAGAGCAATCAAAATGCTTTACCTCTTTCGCTACTGAAAAAGGGTTATTTCAGTTTATTCGACTTCCTTTTGGGTTGTTAACTGCTTGCGGAAGTTATAACTGGATCATGCGCCGATTGTTATATGGCCTATTGAATGTGACGTTTTATTTCGATAACATGTACGTCGCTACTCGTAACTGGGACCAACACGTACAGTCTATGTGCGCGCTTCTATCCAGGTTACACGTACATGGGTTCACGGTAGGCCCAACGAAGTGCCACTTCGCATATGACACTATTAACTACCTTGGCTTTCAGGTCAGTAGGAACCAAATGCTTCCCAAGGACGACAAGGTAAAGACTATTTCAGAAATGCCGCTCCCCCGAACGAAAAAAACAGCGTCATTCCTTTTAGGGATCCGTGTCATTCTATCGTCGTTTTGTGCCGAATTTCACTGCCATAGCCTCGTTCCTTAAAGACATGCTTAAGAGAACGATCCCCGATCCAGTCAATTGGACTCCTTCCGCGGATGATTGCTTCCACCAGTTAAAGGAAGAACTAATCTCTGCCCCTATTTTGAGATTACCGAATCCTAATAAAACATTCGGCGTTCGTACCCTTCCTCCCAGAATGGCCTAGGTTGTGCTCTCGTCCAATGTGAGGACGATAGAGTGGGATATCCTGTAGGATCTGCTAGTAGGAAGCTGTGCCCTCGCGAAAAGGTGTATGCCAACATAGAGCTCGAAACGTTAGCCATAGTGTGTTCTATTAGTAAGTTTAAGATGTACCTCATAGCTAAAGAATTTATTGTCGAAAGCGATCACAAACCCTTTATCAACCGCCTACGGATCAAGGATTGGAGAAGCCGTCCTCCAAATTTCTTCCGGTGACTTCTAGAGTACAAGAAGCCCGATAGCTCGCTCAATCCGAGTTGGGGAAATTCACTCCCCTCACTCCCTTCGAAGTTCGTCCGATGACCTCTTGAGGACAAGAAGCCCGATAGCTCGCTCAATTCGAGTTTGGAGAAGTCATCTCCTCCCTTCGAAGTTCGTCCGTTAACCTCTTGATGACAAGAGGCCCGCATCTCACTAAATCAGAGTTTTGAGAAAGTACCATCACCTGCTTGGGGTCCTCGGCTACACCCGTAAGTAACCAAGGTCACCAAGACCCCCTCCACCAAATTCTCCCCGCTTTACTCTTGAGGTTCAAAGGAACTAAATCGTTCACTACAGTAAATCTCCCATTATAAACATTCAATAACCCTGCTTATCAAATTAGTATTCGTAACATAATTCCGTCTTGTTCATGTAAGTATATATCCATATTTATTGTGTACCTTTTAAAAATATATTTTTGTCGTTGTGTTTGGAATATTTCTTGGTTACGCAGCTGCAGCTAACTATTCAATTCGCACTCTTAGAACAATAATAATTGTTGCCTTGCTTAGCCTACCTTACAGATTTTGTGCGTATATTCCCGTACACTTAGCCATACTTCGACAGCCAGAAACCTGAGAATATGGAAATATTGGCGCCTTAGTGGTTGGGATCTGATGGCAATTATCCATACCCGAAGTTCCTTTCCTAATTAAACCGCAAAGTTTGATTCATCCATGTTTCTTACCGGGCAAACTTGTTTTTTTTTTATCGCAATCGGAAATGCTCATATTAGTTGTTATTATCTCATAATTCCATATTTTCATGTTGTCCTTTTTTGTGTTTATACTTTGTTGAGAAGAGTAAACAACTTCTGTATTTTTTTAATGTTTATATAAAGAGTTAATTACGTTATCCGAACGTGAGTATTAATTTACCCTTTATTTCTCTGCAGATTTGCTTCTGAGTCTGTTTTTTAGCCTTTTTGCCTACTTGAATCTATAAGGCTTTCTTTAGCTTATTCATACTTGTACTTTTTTGTTCTCTCCTGGTAGTTTAGTTGAGGTCTGTCTTTTGCTTTCCGCCAATCACGGTTACTTGATAATGCGCTTTGGTTACATTTTTTGTTTGGCGTTCCGTGGTCTCTTCTGACTTTGATGTGTTCTCGTCATTTCCAGAACAATTGGTTCGTATGTTTATGCTTGTTTCGTTTCTTCATTTTTTTTATTTACGGTATACTTTAAATTCCGATCACGGTTTCGAGTGATAAACAAATCAGTCCACTGAATCTCAGATTTCCAAAAAAGAGGCAGAAGGAAACTCATGAAATTTCATATCGGAAACCGATCAATGTACCGTTGCACAAAAGAAACATGGAGAAGATTTTAATTTTTATAAAATTTCGGAATGATGTGAAGCTTAATATAGTAAATTATTAGGAAATTCAAATTCAGAGAATTATAGGGAATGGTTGCAAAATGTACTAAAACACTTTAAAATAATTTGTGCTGATATGTACATAGCTAAATATGCAGTTTCTTTATCGCCCCTGGATGGGTTTCTAGGGCAGTGGGTGATTTTAGATTGGAAAAACGAAAATAAAGGTCATGAATTAAAAGTATCAAGGCAATTGGAACAACATATATATGATGGAAAAATAAAATTTGCACCTTTAAACCTATTTTTCGTCTCAACCACACAAAATGAAAACATAGCATCAGCTTTTTTCGAGGGAGTAATCGTTTTTACTCGAATGTTTAATTTACCAAGGTTATTACATATTTTGGCAACAACATTTTGAGGCTCCATAATAAAACAGTGAAATTTATTCCAGCGTGTTTAAAATAATTAAACTAGATGACATAATACTTAAAAATCACTTCAGCACCTAATGTATACGGTGAGAATGAAAAGGGTTCAGAAGGTTGGCCAAGGGATTTCTATAATGAGGAGCTTAAATTTCCCATTATACAGCTCATTAAAGTATTCTTGCTATATCCTTTTATCACTCGCTCCCAAATAATAACCGCTCTTTCACATTATGTATAAAGTTATTTTTCTCCAGGCGTTTTCATCATTTCTACGATGAGCGTAAGTGAAACTTTCTTTGTATACGTGAATTTGACTTTCAGTTTTCATTAAAGTCTTTAAATTAAAAGAAAATTAACACATTTTTCTTTCAAGGTAGAAAATTGTAGAGATCAAAGAGAAAATACCTTTCAGTTGCTAAACGTTACAATAAATATAATAAAAAAGCTCCAATTTGATAAAAAATCATTCTATTGCGATTATGAATAGAAAATCTATTTTCAATTATGGCAATAAAAAAATCAATACAATAAAAATGAGGCAAAAAGTAATTTCACCCGAATAATTTGCTAACTTGACTGAACCAGTTCTTTAATTAATAGGTTAACAACGAAATCATCGAGACGGCTAGGGATGAGGCAAGCGCCATCTTTCTATATCTTAAAATCAAAGAAAGGTTTTACTCAAATAAAGCGATGTAATTAGAATATTAAAGGATAAAATTTAGCATGATCTAGTAGAAATATTTTCTGCAAAATTTCATGGAGAAATATTTTTATAGCTGTGAAAATATTAAAAAGTGAGTATCAAAGATCACCATCACAGATTGAGAAAAATATTTGATCTAGAGAATAATTTTGAATCCTATTATTCATCCCCCATCAATTAAAAAAGACTGAAAAGCATAATAATGTTGACGATTTAGATTTTCCACCTATGTTAGTTGTTAAACATACCTCAGGTAGTCATTACTCTGAATAGGAATATATGATATTTTCCAACTAATTCTCAACCCGAGAGAAATAACTTAATAAGTTGATCATTATCAAATTTACTAATATTAAATATATGGATAGAACTTTACTGTGAATTTAACGGCTGTATGCTAAAACAAATGTGAAATGCACATTTGATCAAAACACTTTTTTTAAAAATATATTTTACATTTTAGCCTTTTGTATATATTAAATTTATAAATAATTGTGAAACTACACTAAATCTCATAAAAGTGCATTTCACATTTGTCTCAGCATACGGCCGTTAGTTTCACTTGACCGCATTGCCAACCAACTTCCCTGAAATTCAATGTTTTTTGATTGACCCAAATTATGTACTTCTTTTGTATTTGTATGCGCTGCCTTTATATAAAAACATTTCAGACAATTAGATACAGAGAAACAAATAAAGATGAAGTTATGTCCTTTGGCTGTCTCTACAAAGTAGCAGTAGTGGCTTTTTTTTCAAACACTTGGCCTTTCATCAAATAAAGTTGTAGATCTAAGCCACTTTAAAGCAACCCAACAATAAATTTTAACTTCAAACTAGGGTTGCTTTCGTTATCTTACCTGGTCTGTGATCATTCCTACCCTTCAATTAATTCTCAGATTGCAAAAATGATACATCGATGAATGGGCAGCATAAACTATACTCGGTAGGTCGATCCCTTCCATTTTTTGTAATACAGGCATTCTCCACATTAGCCAATGACTCAAGTCTCCCCCCACACCTATCAATTCTTAAAATCTATATTCGATCGAGCTCTCGTATTTCTCAATCATGTCTACCTCCAACACAGGGCGATGAACAACCTAGGCAGGCTGTGTTAGTGAAAAACTCATGATGGCATCCTTTATATCAAGGCTTATATTAAACTCACAAGAATTAGATGAAATTCTGTCCTCGGGGAAACACCTAGGGTGAATGGCCACAATTGCAGCTCGCTTCCTCCAAAGATCCATCCAAAAGAGAGTGGCTACTCCTCCGAAGATGGACATTCTCCACGATATCTGTGATCTGCTGGAGTTCGTTTCAACTTACTCAAGCAAAAGCTTCAAAAATTTCATAACGAACGTATCAAAAAGTTTGAAAACTCTCCAATTAAGAGGATATTTCGCCCTTTCCATCAGCACGTAATGAAACACAATCTTCTTCAACAGTACATGCTTATACTATAAAGAGTTTAGAGGTTTGGAGAACAGGCACGACGATACTCGACCGGATGCAAATTCACTTTCTCATCCCTCACAACTTCGAAAATCCTCCTCAGGTGGCGATGTGAAGAACGTGGAACCTATAGTCCAGTCAAATCCATGTTTTCATCTCATCTCAATTATACTCTTGTTAAACAACGAACAAATGCAGCCAGAAACTAGGGACTCTCTTCGAGCATCGAGAAGTTCGCTAAACAGTATATATGGTATGAAGAAATTATCAATCTCGTTTATGTTGCGGTTGGAATTATAAATGGTAATTTGATCTCGTTTGCGATGTAAATTGGCGATTTTAGGTGCGGACTTTCTATCTCGTTTTAAACTAATGGAGAACTTAAAGAGCGCGCAGTAAACGGTGATAACACCTGAGTATTGGTTAGTGCACGAGTGCAGTGTCCTTTGGTACTGAATTTCTTTTTAAGTTTTATGGGGCATAATTCCCGAATCGTGTAATTACATTACGATATATGTATATATCTATCTATCTATCTCTCTTTCTCTCTCTGTATATATATATATATATATATATATATATATATAAATAAAATTATGTGGTTAAAAAGGCAATGTTGTAGCTAACTAAATAAGCTCTTCATAAAACCCTCAGTAATCTTATAGCCTGAATCCTGGCATCTTGAATTGAGATCTGCGTGAATGATGACAGGAGTTTTGTAATTAAAAATGTCCAGGAACGTGAGAATATGCAAATATTGGCACCTTAGTGGTTGGTATCAGATGGTAATTATCAATACCCGGAGTTCCTTTGCTAATTAAACCGCAAAGTCTGATTCATCCATGTTTCTTAACGGGCAAAACTTGTAGCAGTTGATGGTGCTGTAACTACATGCTCTTGTAGAGCATTCCAGGGGTCAATGGCTCTGATTGTGAACCAGTTCCCCATTGTTGTTGTCCTCCAGTGTGGTGGCCTAGCTATCTTGAGGTTGTGTCGTCTGAGGTTGTTGTTGCTGAGGCTGAAGAACCTTGTGTAAGGGACATCCTCATGACCATATACTAGCTTGTAGACCTGGACCATGTCCCCCCTCCACCTCCAGTCCTCCAATGTTGTGAGGTTCAATGGTTTACATCACTCTTCGAATGGGAGGTCTCTTAACACAGGCACCATTCTAGTAGCCCTTCGCTCCACCTACTCGAGGAGCTTCATGTCCTTGACCAGGTGCGGCGACCAGCTCTGTGCTCCCTAGTCGAGGATTGGCCTGACCAGTGCCGTGTAAAGTGGCCGTAGGATCTCCTCATCGATGTAACTGAAACTCCTCTTTATAATCTCAGCCTGCTGTTAGACTTGGTTGCTACCTTTGCTGTGTGGGTAGATGTCTTCAGATCTGCTGACACATGTATCCCTAGGTCTTTCTCTGTTGTGTTCTTGGCTAGGATAAAATCATTCAGTAAGTAGTTTGTACCGGGGTTTTGCCACTCAAAGTGCATAATTTTGCACTTTTCTACATTGAATGTTAAGAGCCACCTCCTGCTTCAATCCTCCAGCCGGTTCATATCCCTCTGTAGTGCCTCTGCGTCCTCTTGAGTCCTGATGGGGCAGTATATCTGCAAACAAACTCACCTTAAATTCTGAGCCGTCCACCAGATCGTTGATGTAAATGATGGAAAAGATGGGACCTACCAGAGCCTTGGGGTACCCCGCTTCTCATTTGTAACCATCCGGAGTGCGTGCCCCTGATCGCTACCCTGTGCTGCCTGTCTTTCAAAAGATTTCTCAACCCCTTATTCATATTTCCCCTCATCCCGACAACATCCACTTTCCTCATCATTCTTGTATTTGGGACCCTGTCGAACGCCTTTTTGCAATCTAATCAGTTCACGTCAACGCACTCTCTCCTGTCTGTTGCACTGTTAATGTCGTCCAGGTAAGTTAGCAGATTAGTCAGGCAGCTTCTTCTGGCTCTGAAGCCGTTTTGAGCATCGCTAAGTATGTTATTGTGGGCAAGATGGTTGACTATATCTCCCCTGATCAGACTCTTTATTATCTTTGACACTATACTTGTCAGTGAAACTGGACGTTAGTTTAGTGGCTGTGTTTTGCTACCTTTCTTGTAGATTGGAGTTATATTTGCTTTCTTCCAGTCACTATGGATGACTTTGCTGTCAATTCTTGACTGAAGGATGCGTGTCAGGGGTTTTTACAGCTGGTTTACACAGGTTTTGAGGACAAATGGTTAGATGCCATCTGGGCCTTGGGCTTTGCTCTCGTCTAACTGTAGTAGCTGCTTATCGACATGACTCTTGTCGAATCTTGTCATTGAGATTTACCCGATGCCTGAGATATTAGATGAGCTAGGTATCGGTAGAGACGTATCCTCGTCTACATATACACTGTTAAATGCCTGGTTCATGACTTGCGTAGTCTCATTGTCATCCTGGGTCATCTCTCCGTATATATGCCCTTATTCTATTAAGTTCGTCGTCGATCTCTTCGAGTGTTGCTTCATTGAGTCCGTTTGGCAGATAATGGTCTAATAGCTGTTTGTATTTTGCCCTATCGGCTCTGTGGTATGCCTTTCCTTTTTCAGCGGGGATCTGAATTGGTATCTGATGAATGCTGCGTAGCGTTGCTCTATGGTCGCTGCATATAACATGTACAGGTTAAATATGATATTTAAATGGTAGATTGTTATTTGCAAGGTATATGTCTTGTGTTGTGTTGTTGCTATTTCATTTTTGCTGAGCGTTGAAAAGTCCATCCCAGTCGTCTGATTATCTGTCTATTTATTGAGCTTGTAGGACAGTTCCTCTTCGGTTGTTTCTTTTGTATCCGGTATCTGTGCATCTTGCATTTAATTCTTAAATAAAGAAAATTGCTTGTCTATTATTATATATTCAGACAAAGTTATTTATTGGATGATTTGGATACCGAGTCAGTTGGTACCTCGTAGCAACTACTTCACTAACCCCACGCGCCACATACTTGTATAAATATAGCCGCTTCTACACCGAAAGAGAGGAAAGCGGGTATGGCTAACACAACTTCATGCACACCTCCCTCCCCACGGTTTTTGCGATACCGTCGCTAACTGGGAAGTAAACCCGCAAAAAATAGATATCATTCTGTGAGGGAACCGCACGTGGAATCTCTTGAGCAGACGGAACTCCCACGCGCTGCAGAAGGCCTGGTTAGGCCTAAATTGGTAAGCCTACATCCCCTTCCCATCCAAAAGCGGTAGCCTCGAACCGGATTTCCCACGATTCACCTTTACGCGGACTAGAATAGCCTCTATAAGAAGAAAAGAGGCCATTCGAGAGTAGAGCTGTTTCCCGCTAACCCCCCTCGGGGAGAGCCTCGAACATAAATAGAGTTCGATTCCCATGAGGAGACACAGAGTTGAGAAGTCTCGCCCAGACCACAGAAGATTCCCCATGGTTCCAAGTCAAGTGCTAGCAAGAAAGCAAAGTGATAGCTGGACTATTTTGTGTATTTGGAATTAGCCCCAGCCAGGAGGTAATTCCACTAAACGATCGCCCCCGAGTGATTTTCCCGACTTCTCCCATCAACCCCTGTCGAAGCCTTTCTCATTTCGGGTAGCTGAAATACTCTCCCCTGCACCTCTTTAAATAACCTTGAGCTCTGCCATTGTTCATAATTTACCTGACCTCGTTGCACTCTCTCGCTACTCAGCCCGTCTAAACTTGTGGTTTTCCGTCCCTTTTGTCGGTTCGCTTTCAAGTTACTGGTCCCTCCCTCATAGATATGATATGGTATTGATATAATGTAATGTCATACTACGATATATATATATATATATATATATATATATATATATATATATATATATATTAATATACATATTATCTAAATCTAGTGTCAAGTGTGTTTGGGTTTTTACGAACCCGTGTCATTTTAATTTCGACATTAGAAGTTCCCTTGCTATTCACGTACATCCCTTTTATTTTAATTATTGTATTGTACTGGCACTAGGCAAGTTCAAGTTATTTGAAGAGCAGTGGAACGTAATCTATTTAGATTTTGTGTTGGACCCCAGGTAATTAATTTTTTTTTATTGTGTTCAAATTTTGGAGACTCTCCTGGTTATTAATCCATAAGAGTTAAGGTCTTTGGTGTCCTAATTCTGGTAGGACCATTTCAATTTTTTTTTCTCCGTTTAGAAACAGCAGAGGTTGGTAGCTGTATCTTAATTTTTTTTGTGATCAAGGCCTTCACGAATATTCAAGTATTCGTTTCGCGTGGGTAGTTTCCTAGCTCGTTCGCGTATCAGTGTTCTCTCAGTTAACTGCGTAAAAATGTCATCCTTCGAAAAATTCAAGAGTCAGGGTGAAATGTTAGCTCTTTCGGTCAAAGATCTGCTAAATTACGTACATCGGAACACCGAGACGTTAAGCCCCTAGTTTCTTCTCCCCTAGTTGTGCCGTACTAAAAGAACCCGATCGTTTGTTACACCTGCGGAGTTCCCGGCCATTACCGCACGAACTGTCCTCAAAACTCCCGATTCGCAAACTCTCAGTCCCACCAAATGCACCCAATATGGGCCGCCCCTGATCCCCCTCCATCGCCTCAGGAGACTCTCGATCCTCCCTCACCCGCCAAAGACCCGGTCCATCAGGTAAACTTTCTCTTTAATGAGAAGAACCCTGGTGGATTGAAGTTCGAGAACGGAACTGTGAACGGTCGCCGAGTATCCACCCTCGTCCGTGACACTTGGTACACGTGTATTATAGTGTCTTGAGGATCTACTCTCCCCTGTTGGGCCCAACCACAAAAAATTTGCTGTGGTCAACGACTACCTTGGCCGGCCAGTCGTTTCCCAGTAATTCGTTGTCACATCGAGTGTGACTATATGCCCGGTTGGGCCGAAGTGGTAGTGGCCCCAATCCAGTTCTGCTCCCTTTTATTCGGTCAGAACCCCATAATTCACGACCATCCCGTGGCCAAGCCCGTGATTACCCGTACACAGGAAGCCCTGGAATCCCGTGCACCTGTTCCTCTGAAAACCCTTATCGACCCGGAGTTCCAAGCCCTCCGGAGGGATGAGTTTTCCCGCGCGCAGAAGGAGTGCGCAACTCTCCCCCCCTTTGGAAGAAAACTAAAGCCCTCGGGCATGAGTCCACCCGAGGTAACAAACAAGTCTCATATCCCGTGAAGAAGGACGTATTGAGAGGTTTGAGACCTAATTGGACCTTTAGTCACGAGAACGAAGATTCAAGCCTGGAGCGAAGGTGCTGGTGCTACTTCCCACGGGAAGCAACAAAATCCTTAACCAGTGAAAGGGACCCTACCCCGTCCTCGGGGCTAGAGGACCCGTGGATTACCTCATCCATACTCCAGCGGGAGCGAAGGTTTTCCACGTGAATTGTATATATATATATTATATCATCAATGTTCCTAATTATGATTTTTTGGGGGTTCACTAAATTGTTGTTTGTTTTTTTGTCCCATATTAATGCCTCCATTTAATTGTATCCTTTTTTTTTTAGTTAAATTCTCTATAATTGACCTGTTTAAGGCCTATGTCCGTAAATTTCCCGCTGAGCTCAGATTTACGTATTTTTGTGTGTGTACACCTGTCGTAGCAGGTCAGAATTTCCCTAGACCTTTGATAATTCTAGTTTGACGGGTTGAGATGATCCTTTCCTACGCCACTGCTCTGTAAAGCATCATCTTTCGGTTGGGAGATGTATGAGGGAACCCCACGTGGAATCTCTTGAGCAGACGGAACTTCCACGCGCTGCAGAAGGTCCGGTTAGGCCTAAATTGATAAGCCCATCCCCCCCCCGCCCTCCACAAGCAGGAGCCTCGAACCCTGTCCCCCACGATTCACCTTTACGCGCACTAGAATAGCCTCTACAAGAAGATTGGAGGCCATTCGAGAATAGAGCTGTTTCCCGCTAACCCCCCTCGAACATAAATAGAGTTCGACTCCCATAAGGAGACACAGAGTTGAGAAGTCTCGCTCAGACCCCAGAAGATTTCCCACGGTTCCAAGTCAAGTGCTAGCAAGAAAGCAAAGTGACAGCTGGACTATTTTGTGTATCTGGAATTAGCCCTAGCCAGGAGGTAATTCCACTGAACGATCGCCCCCGAGTGATTTTCCCGACTTCTCCCATCAACTCCTGTTGAAGCCCTCCTCATTTCGGGTAGCTGAAATACTGCCCCCTGGACCGGAAGTTCTCCCCCCTTTCCTTGTTTTTAGGGAACCGTGATCACTTCAATCTCCTGCTCAGAAGTTCGAAACGGCCACACCTTACGTGCAGAAGACATCCGTAAGCCAACCCCTCTTCCCCCCTTCATTAACCCAATTGAGTTAATTCCCCCTTTCATCTACTGATGTGATTTTGCCCGTTAATTCTCTGAGGTAATTTTATCCATCAATTTTCTCATTATTTTTGTGTAAATAAAATTATATTCTTGTACATGCCTCTTTAAATAACCTTGAGCTCTGCCATTCTCCATAATTTACTTGACTTCGTTGCACTCTCTCGCTACTCAGCCCGTCTAAACTCGTGGTTTTCCGTCCATTTTGTGGTTCGCTTTCAAGTTATTGGTCCCTCCCTCATAGATATGATATGGTATTGATATAATGTAATGTCATACCACGACACATACAACTGGATTCCATCAGCCTACACTCCTAACAACAGGCTTCGCATTTCAGGTTACCACACTTACCTAACTCCACAGGCACCACATCTGGAATCAGTGATTATAGTTAAGCGTTCATTACGCCACTCCCTCACGAACGCACAAGGTGGCTCATTTCTCGCCTGCAAAGTACACACCTGTTCTGGCGCTATAATAGTGGCCACTCACTGCAGTAAACTTTGACAACAACTAAAAATAGACGTTCCACTCTGTTTTTTATCCAATTACAACCTCTTTCTGTATGTGCGGGGGAACTGAAAGCTTTCTATCCCACACTACTTTCAAAAACGACCAATGATTCGGAAAGGTATCTTACCGGTGCCTTAAAGTGATATCGCTGCTAGCACATCTGCCCTGGCCTTGTATGGGCAGCGCGGACGGATCATGTCACCTGGCGTGATCGTCCTAAATGACCACGAAACCTGATTTCACACCGAAATTGCCTAAGCACGGGCTATCTGATCATATACCTATATGCATGATTATCTCATCACCGCATATACTTATACCCACAAATATTCACTCGCATGAAATACCGTTTTCCATAATTACACAACAATTTATCGGACAAAATAAGAACCTTTACACAGGAGGACCACGAGAATAACAATTAGACTCTTACATGCCCCCTTTTCTACAATGTATGAAGCTAAATCGAAACCGCCAATGACGCGAGATGATCCGCATCGCGGGTGCTATTCGCTGCATTTACCGGTCCTTCCCTTGGCGGCGCGTGAGGAAAAAGCTGGGCACAAAATCATCAAACCCCTACTCCCTCTAACATAACAACCTTACACTCACCGACAACACTGACATACTCGATACATTTAGACTCCAGTGGGACACGGTGCACACAAACACAACCCATCCTCATCGCACACACAAAAGCATTTGCAATAAGTCCAGGAATGATGCCGGATCCAAGCTCACTGTCAGGTGCCCGACCACCTGGCAAGAATGAAGGTGCTCGATAACGCTACATTACCTATTCCCATCAGTGTCCAGGAAACAAAACATTACATTAAATCAACACCCAAATGCGCCTCCTGCCCCCGTGCATACCAACCACATTAACCCACCACCTATCCGAAAACATTTTTCCTATTTTCACAAAACTACTCAGCGGCTCACTCACCTCAGACCACTTCCTACAACCATTTAAAATCTCGCACAATTTAATTCTACACAATAAAAACAGAGACTTACCCCCCTCCCCCTAAAGAAAAAAATTACACATCTATTGTTTTGCTTGAGCACTTGAGCGAGCGAAATACTTCAGCGTAGAGTAAACTGCAGTCACCGAAATTTCCAAGAAAAGAATGACAAACAAAACAAAAGACATTCTCCATCGGAAAAGACATGGAGAAGGAATACGATAAGATGTGCAGCGAGGGACTAGGATGGACACTAGCAGCTCCCTCTTTGCACCGGAAAGCTTCTTTGTTACTAGCACAAATACTGAAAGTGTCACGTTAAATACAATAAATTCACATCACACTCGTTCACACCACGCTCAGGCAAACCCAGTGTAGCGTACTGTCACCCGAATTATACATAATGTACAGAAAAGATATCCCACGATCAAAAGAAAAGAACAGACACACATACACAGTGTCTTATGCCGACGACGATACCGTTCTCATCTGCGGCAGTGGACCAGACAGGATTACATACCATGCACAAATAATACTAGGTGAAAAGCCAGATTACGAGGACAAGTTGCTTATAGCTACAAATCCTCAGAAGACAGGTGAAGTATTGCGCGATCATTATATGCACAAACTAAAGATTTACTTACACACATCACACTCTAACCACCCAGACCCAACAAGACGCACACACACTCCTCATAGAAAAATCCTAGTGGCAATATTCGACACGTCCCTAAGATTCCACACACAACAACGTATAATCAAAATAAATGCCAAAAACAAACAAACAAGAAGCTGCGTAGGTTCTACCCTGTCAGCTGGAAACTACAAATAATCTATACAAAACACTAGTCATAGTCACACCACTCCTTACATATACCACAATATCACTCGTAGCTACGAATGATATATGGCATAGGAAAGTAAATCGCATTCAGACCTCCGCATTGAGACGCGCCTGTTGCTCTCCTCTTTACACACTAATAGCCACCCTTCACGAAAAAAGTAAACTAACACCACTCAACCCATACACCTACATCTGCTTAGTAAGATAGCTAAAGAAACTCGCTAGAACTCCCACATACAAAATACTGTGATGGCCCTGAGACACTCCGCAGCCCGCAACCAACCAATACCTGTTCACAAATAAGTTAACAGTATCATGATGGGCGTGTTTCTATGTACGCCCCTACGTCCCTCATTCGACCTCGATCCTCCCACTGCACCAGTCGTATTAATACCGCAAACAACGGACAAAAATACCACTCATCAATGTCTAGCCACCAATCTGTTAGCTCTTCTTATCTGCTGGTGTGTTTCCTTCCAAACCCTTTCCTCTACGACTATCCTATCTACTATTTTTCTCACAGTGACTCATCTCTATTTTTTCTATTCACATCGTATTATATCCTTTCTTATCTTAGTTTAATTTTATACCGAGGACGCTCCGGAAGAGAGAAACGTC
Organism: Ceratothoa steindachneri; assembly: GCA_963969495.1. NCBI lineage: Eukaryota > Metazoa > Arthropoda > Malacostraca > Isopoda > Cymothoidae > Ceratothoa > Ceratothoa steindachneri. Next base: position 141,177,205 of record OZ018328.1, on the reverse strand, counting down.
AGTAATAAAGAATCTTGTACAAATTGTATCTTCTCTTATTCTCCCTCATCATTTGTTGTCAAAAACATCTCTCTCTCTCTATATAAATAAATATATATATATATATATATATATATATATATATATATATATATATAAACCATTTCTTCGGTGCGTTCGCGAACTCGCTAACGGCTGTTCAGGCTGTTGGTCTCCGGCCTATTTGGCTGTTGAAACTGTTGTTTTCAACGTCATTCCATTACGCTTTTTCTTACTCTTAGTTTAAATGCCAATTTAACCTCTTTTAAAGCAAATAGAAAATACAATATACTAAATACTTTATTTGTTAATTATTAACCCAGAGCCTACAAAAATTAATTCATTCTGAATTTCTTTCTTCAAGCCACTTTCTTTCTTTTTACAACCAGGAATTCTTAAATTTTTCTTCTTCTTCCTTTTCCCCTTTTCTTTTTCTTGTTCTTATTATTATTACTATTTTTATTATTATTATTATCCTCTTATCCATCTTATTTTACTCTCCTCTTCGATATCTTCTTCTCTGTCTAATTCTCTATCCCTCCTCATCCTACTCTGATTCATTCTGTTACATTGCTTCCATTTCCAACTTTCTTTTTGTCTTCCTCTTCTCTTTCTTATCCATCTCCAATTACTTTCCTTCTCAACTTCTCTTTTTTCTAATTCTCATCCTTTTTTTCTTTTCTTTTCCTGCTCTTGAATCTTTCTTCTTTTCTTCCTATTTATTCTATGCTTCTCCCCTCTACTTTTCCTCCTCTTCTATTTCTCTTCTTCTCCTTCTTCCGTCTCCTCTACCTATCCTACTCCCCCTCTTCTTCTTATTCTCATCCTTTTCTAAAATTTTTCCTTTTACTTCTTCTTTTTTCACATCTTTCTTCTCTTTTTCTTCATTCTTCATCCTCTCCTCATCCTCACCTTCCTTCTCTTCTTATTCTCCTACTCTTATTCTTCTTCTCCTCTTCATGCATTTGTTTATATTCAACCCATGCCAAAATTCCTGTTCTTAAAATACATTGTTACTCTACTCGTTTTTATGGGCCAATAGATATTTCCTGCTGATAAAGATTAAAGTTTAAATCTATTTTAGAAATGATTTCGCTAGAAATTTCGAATATACCCACAAACTTAAAAAAGGGGAACTATGATTAAATTATTATAAATTTACTGAACTTCACCAATTATTATAATAATAACAATAATAAAAATAATAATAACAACAATAATAATATCTTATGGATATATATATATATATATATATATATATATATATATATATATATATAAATATATATATAATAAATCTTTTGTAATGCGCTCGTCAAGGCCTGAGGCTTTCCCAGAGCGCACGTTGTGCTGAGATGAGAATTGAAATTCAATGGAAATTCAAGAGGGGGAAAAGGCAATTCTGAAAAGATGCGTTTTCAGGAGACGCTTAAATGTGGTAAGAGAGGGAGAAGACCTGATTTCAGCAGGAAGAGCATTCCACAACTTAGGGGTGGAGATTGAGAAGGCGCAGTCCCCCATTAAGCAGAAGGATGAACGAGGAATATTCAAAAGAGGTGCATGTGATGACCGAAGGGCCCGAGGGACATGGCGTGGCGAGAAGGCAGAAGAGAGGTAAGACGGGGCCTTGTTGTTTAGGGTCTTAAACGTGAAGAGAAGTATCTTGAAGTGAGAACGGGATCTGACAGGGAGCCAGTGCAGTTCATGCAGCAAGGGTTTCGAGGGAGAGAAGTGAGGGCGACGGAGGAGAAGACGGGCGCCATAGTTCTGTACAAGTTGAAGGGGGTGGAGAGAGGAGGATGGCAGATTCACAAGCAGAGAGTTACAGTAGTCAAGTCGTGAGGTGATGAAGGCATGAACAGCAGTCTCAAAACTTTGGCGATCAAAGTGAGAGCGAAGGTGAGAGAAGTTACGAAGGAAACATAGAGATGATTTGCTGACATTGCGGATATGAGGCTTAAAGGAGAGATGCTCATAAAAACAGCACCCAGATTCCTAACGCATTTAGAGAAAATGATAGTATTACCGCCCAGAGTAAGCAAGGGAAAGAGAGATTTAGATTTTTTGGCAAGAGCAGGGGTGCCGACGAGAAGGATCTAAGTTTTGGAGTGATTAGGCCTGAGGAAGTTGGTAGAGAGCCAGTCAGAAATGGAGGAGTAGGCAGCCAGGAGGTCAGTGATAGAGTAGGCAAGAGACGGGGGGGATGAGGAAACGAAAATTTGAGTGTCATCAGCATAAAGATGGAAGGATAGACCAAGATTACGGAGAAGGGAACTAAGAGGCAGAAGTTAGATACGAAATAGTAGAGCACCAAGGACAGAGCCTTGTGGCACTCCAAAGCGAATGAAGGTAGAGTCGGATGAAACGTCGTCAATCACAACCGATTGGGTACGAGACGAGAGGTAAGAGCGGAACCAGTCAAGCACGGTGCCTGATATGCCGAGGAAAGAGTGGAGACAATCAAGTAGGACGGTATGGTCAATAGTATCGAAGGCAGAGGAAAGGTCCAGTAGAACGAGGATGGAGACACAACTCCTGTCCGCGGCTCTTCGTAAGCAATCGGACACATTAAAAAGGGCGGTTTCTGTGGAGTGACCTGACTTGAAACCAGATTAATAGGTTTCATCAATGTTGCAGGCCACTATGTGACTGTTGATGCGTGAAGCAACCACTCTCTCCAGAACCTTAGAGAGGAAAGGAAGTTGCGAAATTGGGCGATAATTGAAAGGGTGAGTGGGGTTCAGTTGAGGCTTTTTAAAGATTGGTCGGATGTCGGCATGTTTAAAGGAAGAGGGAACAAGACTAGTGACCAGTGAATTGTTAGACAGGTGAAGAAGCGTTGGGAGGATAGCCAGGCAGAATTTTACATAATAGTTTAGGAGGAAAAATGTCCTTTGGGGAGCCCGATTTCTTAGAACGCGAGAGCAGGGCTGTAAGCTCCAACGCGGTCACAGCGGTTAAAACGATAAGCGGCTGAGGCGGGAAGTCAGGGAGAATGGCAGGAGCCGGGACAGAAGGCTGAGGGAGGGAGGCACGGAGGTTAGTGACCTTATCTGCGAAGAAATTCGAGAGAGTAGCAGGGCTAATGGGTGGAGAGACCTGGGTTGAAAAAGTAAGACGGGAGAGCCGGCGGAAGACGGTACGGGGATCATTCATATTATCAGTAAGCTGATTACGTGAGTAGGCTTCACGAGCAGGTTTTAATTTCGCCACGTAGGAAGCTGTCGCAAGTCGGACGCTAGCGAAAAAGGAGGCGTGTCTTGCCCACGGGTGCGAGCCTTTCTAAGGACTCTTTCATGGGCACGCATGGACTGCCTAGCACGGAGGAGTTCCATAGAGTACCAAGGGGCACGGTGACAACGGGAGTTCAAAGGGGTGACAAGGGAAGAGTGGGCATCAAGACAAGTGAGAAGGAGTTGCTCCAAAGAAGAGAGAATCTGGTCAGGAGAGGCAGAAACATCAATGGGAGGAAGTTTGGAGGCCACATCATTAGATAGGGAGGGAATGTCAATGGAGGCTAGTCGACGGAAAGGCTTAGGATTATCAGACAGCCGGGGAGGTATATAGAATGGGATTGTTGAAGTTGACATATATATATATATATATATATATATATATATATATATATATATATATATATATATATATATGCAGAGAAACAATGCGGAAACTGAAACGACAAATTTACGCCCAAGGGCAGTCATTTTTATTAAAGAATTTTCGAGCTGAAGTTGGAAGAATGCTGATAAGAAAGCGGAGGGCCTAAGAATCATATGGAGAGTGCCCATAATATTAACCTAACGAGAGATATGCTCGTTGATAACACCATTATTAAAAGAAAAGAGGTCAATCAAGCGAGGTTGAACATCTTAGAAGCTATATTAATAAATGAAGATAAGCCAGCCATCAACAGTCAAAATAACAAGCTGGAACCGCACATTAAAACTATTTTAAAATTACACTCACAGGAGTGGACCATTTCCTCTAACGTTACGTTTAACCAAGGTGGAATAAATACCCCTTAAAAATCGTTTTATTTCACTCTGTCAGATTCTACTCGACTCATTACATCGGTAAAAGAGGCAAGAACATTTCAAAACGCTCCGAAGATGATCGAATAAGATCGAAAGTTTAGCATTTTAGTTTGTTTTCCTAAACACATTTATTTAAAAAAGATGAAATAAAAAGATAGTTAGAAGAAGAGAAATTTGCCAGAGGAAATTAATTAAGGCAAAGTACACAATGGTCTTCAACAAAATTTGCATATATATATATATATATATATATATATATATATATATATATATATATATATATATATATCGTATCGAACTAAACATGTTCGAAATCACTTGGAATCCGCCTTTCATTTTTCTCTGGGATTTTTTTCATTTATTCCTTTATTCACGCAATACTTATGTTTGATCCCTGTTTGTTCTTAGAAAAAGACATTTCTTGTTCATTATCTTTCCTCATATGCTGAATTATTCAGCATAGGTATATATATATATATATATATATATATATATATATATATATATATATATATATATATATATATATATATACCTATGCTGAATAATTCAGCATATGAGGAAAGATGATAAACAAGAAATATCTTTTTCTAAGAACAAACAGGGATCAAACATAGTGTAAGAAAGAAGGAAGGAAGAGAAAGAGAAAGAGAGATAGAGAGAGAGAGAAAGAGAGAGAGAGAGAGAGAGGGGGGGTTAGAGAGAGAAAGTGAAATAATTGTTGCTTTTTGAACTAATATCATCGAGCGTCGTTCTTTGCAATTCAAGCCACCAGGCTAACCGCTAGGTCAAGCCCCTCCGATTTAGGGAATGTGGATGATAGGCTTGTTTCTAGCGTGATGGCCTGAAATGTTAAGATGTTAGATGAATAAAAATGCCTCAGATCGAATTATAATCTAATAAAATCAAATAAGTGAGGAAGAGGTCGCTTTCCTTTTGTTCTAAATGATACATCTAATAGCGTATCGAAATATCTCGAGCAAATCTGTTTTTTTTAAATAGGAAAACACTTCCAATTACAAGAAATTTGATCTTTGAAACAAAACCAACTTATAAGGAATGTACATTTGGACAAAAAGTCACACCTTTAGAAGGAATAAACTCCTTAGTTAAGTTATTTATTTGCTCTTAATTCTTTACTTACCCTTATGTTACTCATCTGCAATAATTGAAATTTACTAAGGCAGATCTGCGATGAGAAAAAACAAACAAATATAGGCTCTTTTAATTTCAATTTTTGCAATGTTTGATTCCTGAACTATTTATTTCTTTCTGTTTAACTACATTTATTCAGTTTTTAAACTAGTAATGCATAGGCCATTATTAAGCTAGAAATGTATTATTTAGGCACCAAGTGAATTTTGTTTAGGAGAATGTTAACAATTGTGAAGCCCATAGCCCATTTCTGGTAAGAAGAGTTAAGAGTAATGAAAAGTTAATTATTTACACAATATTAAACGCCAAAAACACTCTAATGATCGTAAATAAAAATTATTCATATTTTTTACTTGTGGTTTGCCTCATCAGAAAGTTATGATTGTATCTGGTGGACTGTCAATGCAACTTTCATGATGAGCCCCTTACTTATAACGAAAATGTTGCTGCGGAAATAAATGTTCAAAGACTGTAATGGTGAAATAAAATTTTTAACAGAAATTTCCATCACTAGCTTAATGAATGGGTTTTCTCCCCCCTTCATGACAATTTATGCCCACACATGTGGCACGTTGCCCCCAGGAAAAATATTGAGTAAGGTTAGGAAATTCTTCCTGATACTCATTATTTACAGGAAAGACCATGATTAGTTTGTTATGGAAGTGAAAAGGATATCAAATCTTATTTTTTTATCAAACCCACATGAATTCTTCAAAACGAGATCTCCTGCATTTATAAATGCTAATAGAGCATCGTCAATAATGGCAATTCTAATTTTCACAAATTGAAGTAAATAAAAAAAAACTTCACTTTCATAAAGTTTACATTTTCTTGAAACTCAAATAACGTTTAAATCTGAAACCTTAAATGACAGCTGCAGCTAAGACAATATTCGTGAGAATGAAATTAATAACTTAATTAACGTTGGCTGCCGAGACCAGTCAAATTTTTGCTCTTCTCTCTGCTTTCTGAATTAAATTCAATTATTTCTCCACATTTGGAGTATTTATGCTTTTGTTATAAGAAAAACATACACTTAGGAGTAAAAAGAAGAATCATAATTACATTCTTGAAATCAAGAGTAGCAATATCTCTGATGAAAAGGAAATTAGAATATAGAATTCCAATTTATTTTCCAATAATTCTTTCACGACAATTTTCTCGAATGATTATTATAAAAATGAAGAAATTTTCAAGAAATTCTTATCTATTTTTAAAATAAAATGTAAATAATATTAAATGAGGGACTGGAATAAGTTGATAAATAAAAGAGTTACCATTATTATTTTTAATGCTTTCCTAAGGCTTACCTAGACGGTCGAGACTAATTTAAAAAATAAACTGATTTTATCAAGTATCTTTGGTATCATTCGTCACGTTCTTCATATTGTATTACTTTTGTTCGTGGAAATGATGTTGAAGTGATCAGAATAAGTGATAATTTGGTAAGAATCCGTGCAGGATATTTAATTTTTTTCTATTAGCGTGATTCTTGCTTTCTCAGTATTGTTTGCTGTAAGTGAGCTCTCATTTGAAATCTCTTTGAGTTTTCTGTCTTCCAATGTCCCTTACTTTTGCCTTTTATAATGTGCCTTTTGATGTCCAATTTCTCCTTTTGTACTCCTTTGATATATAGTTTGTCCTGCACTGTTTTGCATCTTACTTTCTGCCTTCAAAAGGTTTTTGAAAGGCTGATATTAAATATGGTGGAATTTCTGTGGTAGTTGCTATAGCATACATACCTTGTATTTGCTCTTTCTTTGTATATACAGAGTGTTTGAGCGAAATGTAAAGATTTTTAATGTCTCGTATTTTTAAGAACTTGTTGATTTATTGGTAAACAGTCAACGGTGTTGGATAACATAGAAAAGTTTTAGTTGAGAAAGAGTTAAGTGACACGAAAGAATGGAAACTATCTGAATATTGGAAAAGAGTTGCCTGCTTATGATGACTCGCGCTGGGTATCAAATTGCCGACATCATGACTGGTGCTCAATGCTCTCTGAACACTGTAAAGGCTGTAAGACTGGCATGAGAAGCTGCAACAGAGACTACTGCGCGGTGGTGAGCAGAATGGCGTTAGGACTGCGTCCCCACGCCGTAATTCATCCAACAAATGCAGGAAAACGTGATGGAAGACCGGAAAAAGGGAATCCGAGCTTTGGCGAATGAGATGTTTTAGCGTCACTTACATAAAGGTGGCCCTGAATAAGAACCTTCGCTGGACCTTGAACAAGAGTCACGAGGTTCAAATTCTGATAGTCAAGGCCAAGTAAAACCATTGACGAATGCCAAGAAGCTACCTGAACAATCTGGTTTCTCTCAGATGAAAGGAAATTCTATCAATACTAGTTGCATAATAGCCAACACAGCAGGTGCGACGTTTCACATATCATGAAGACTAAGTTTCCCCAAGCTGTGATGGTCTGTGAATTTCTCCAGTGAGCGTGACGCCATGCCACTCTATATCACTGAGCAGGATACTAGGTTAAATTCAGACGGGTGTATGTAGCTGCTGGCAATTGCGGTCAAACCCTGGTTGAAGAGGATTGCTGCTGTAGGTCGTACCTCTGGAAAGAGTCAGAAATGGTTGTCGGAGAATTTCTACAAACCGAACAGAACCAATTTCTGCACCCCAAGATCCTCTGATTGTAATGGCATGGATTATTTAAATTTTAGAATAGCTTCTGTAAGTATACACAATTAGCTAGCCAAGATGTCCTATCATAATTGCTTACATTGTATTTTAAAGTGCAACATTTTTTTGGATCAGAGATATAATGTTAGCGTAGGCCTACCTGTTTTAATAATAGTTTCTTGTCCATTATAGGTCATCGCACTGAACTTCCTTTTTAATACTTTTTCAATAATACAATCGCATTTTCTCCTAAATTCATTTGCAACTAATTTGTTTAAAAGGGGGTTATCACTTTAAAAAATGAATAAAAAATTGGCCACAGTTATCCAAGGAATACCTCAGGGCTACTGATCTCAAACATATGAAGGATAACTATTGTAAGCCTGCTAGAATCCCGGAAATATTAACTAAATGCTTAAGATATAGGAGCTTAACCATACTAGAGTTTTTGCTATTTAGCTGCTTTCTTTCTCAGAACCAGTAATTAAATATAATTTAAAAATTGGTTTATGCTTCAGAGCATAATAATAGTTGCGTTAATGTGTCTTAGACATTTTGTTGCTTTTTCCTATATTGTGGCAACTTGGCAGGGTTGCCAGGTGCAAGCTGATGACTGCAAAGCTAAATTTGCTTCCTTTTCCGTATACAAATACGAGTAGGTTATAATTTACTTAATTTTAACATGAGGTTGAAATATCTAGATAAAAATCATAAAACTCTAATGACTGTATCTATATTATTGTTTAGAAAGGAAAAACATCTTTTAAATTATCCATTCCAAAGCACCAGAAATCAAAACTATAATTGAAATTAAGAGAAAAAAAAGAGTAGAAATCTCGATGAAAAGGATTCATTTCTTCAATTGCAGTCGTGCTCATCAGGGTCTAACGCTAATTCGATTGCAAGTGAACGGTACCGTATGGCGTATACAAGTATAGGCAAGTATAAATGTGAGAATAAAATTGATTCTGTTCTCATATTAATTGTTGGGTGTAATTTCTTTTTCCTTTCTTCTTAAATAGGCGAATCATTGCTTCCATTGACTGCACGCCACTGATATATATATATATATATATATATATATATATATATATATATATATATATGTGTGTGTGTGTGTGGTGGAATGGCCAGACTCTCTCTCTCTCTCTCTCTCTCTCTCTCTATATATATATATATATATATATATATATATATATATATATATATACGTAGGTACTTTTGGGGCTTTGGACCGAAGTTGGTTGCAGACCATTATTGAATAGGAAAATTGTAATGACTTCAGTTGGCATGGTATATTTTCAAATTTGTGGGGTTCTTTTAAAACAAATATTTCAGAGTGCAAGTTGGCCAATGATTAACAGGTAGCTGGTACACGTTGGGGTTGCCAAAAAAGGACAATGACAAAAATATATCTTTACTAGCAACAAAAATAATACTTAAATATACCCAGATATTGGGTTTAAAGGAATAGTCGCACAGACGAAATTAAATGTCTACGCGAGATACAGGCGGGTTAATTAGGGTATTAAAGTAGTCAGGCTCAGGTCAATGATTAAAAGGGGATTTAAACCGGGCGTGCACACAAAGAATGTATCTATTGGGTAAGCCAGACTGTAGAACAATTTGCAGGCTGCAATGGTTACAGGTTCTTATTTTCTCTTTGCAAGGAAGGGGCATTCGGGATACGATGACGGCGATGGGAGAAGTCGGGTTACCTCACGCTTCAGATGAGGGAGCACACGTAGTTAGCCGTCGGAGATGGGAATCCTCGTCAGATACTCGCCGATTGACTATGGCAGAGTTCACGGATGTCAATTTAACCTTCGTCCTCAAATCGAAATCTTCGTTGTCTTCGATCGTAGACGCTCGGTGAGGTGGCTATAGAATGCTTGGTGCCCCTCCAAACACACGTGCGATTTTGGGGAAAAGTCGGTGACTCCTTCGGCAGGGAATTGAGATAACATTGGCATAGAATGTTCGATGAACTTCGATCTGAAAGGCGGCCGTGGGAGACGATGAAATATATCCCTAAGCAAATACAGCTGGGGTGTGATAAACGGCGTTGACTGCACCCTCGCCATGGTGCACCCATGCTTTCAAAGCTCTATTTGGTGATATCTGGACCACGTGAGTACAGAAGGGCACGTGGTCGCCCTTCGGCCTTATTCTTCAACAATATATATAAGTAAACGATAACGTGCATGTCGATGCGGTTAGGTGAGAGTAATAGTAAGAATTCCTACATCCGCTAGAAAAGTCTCTTGCAGTTCCTCAACTTTCCTCATGAACGCAAATAATTTGACTAGGGAACCATCCATTTCTCTAAAAAGAGAAATTTCAACTAGCCTTTTGTTGAAGTTGACATTTACTCTGACAAAAAAAGAGAGGAAACTTGTAACGGATTAACAAATTCGTGCTATTTAACTTAACTAACCGCATTAAGATGGATGTTAACGTTTACTTATCGAAAAATTTAGCGGGGCGAAGATCCGCGAGAATATTCACAATTCTTTTTATACCCTGAACAATTTCCTTGAGAGCTATAATGGGGCTGTCTTGCTTACGAGTGAATCAAAGTTCTTCATAATTAGGAGAATTGCAAGACCCGTGTTGTATGTGCTTTCAGAAGCTCACAGTGAGTTCAGAAATGGGATCCGTAAGAGAAAATATAATTCCCTTGGTGAATTTAGCCTATCGAAAAAAACACCAATATCTCATAGATTAGGATCTATTGAAAAGGTGAAACTATCGTCTTTATAAATGAGAAAACCCATGTTACAGCAAGCCGATTCTATTTACACATGTTTTTTGACCTCTCTATATATCGGTAGCAGTGCTAAGCGCTGGTCTTGGAACTGGAAGGTTTTTAGGTGCAGGTACACCAAAAGAAAAAACACACTGACCTCTGCGGCTTCAGTGAATTTGTTTCTTAAAACAATCTCTATCGTTGACAGTATTACCTGAGGTTGATTGAATTTTTGGTCTACTTGCTTGAAAGTGGCTTGAAATTACTAAGAACTCGGTCGGAAAATAGAGACGCACTCGATAGCAACAATCACATTGAACAAAGATTTTTAGTTATTGTAAGCGCCCTGATTTCTGATTATTGTCCAAGCCCTGTGCATCTACGAAGCGACTGGGATACCATATCGCCAGATCAGTTTCACGGATATTATTAGTTAAAGTGTGAGGGGGTACCGGGGTCATCAATGACGCAAATGCCAATGGAAAATCAGATACACGCGCTACATACTGTTACTAGTTTCTTCGAGTTTATGATGGTTGATGATGAAGTGCTGAATTGAGATGAAAAGAGAGTGTGTGAAAGTATGTGTGAAAAGAGAGATTGGGATCAGTGTTTTCAGCTGAAGAAAAATGGAGTGTTTTGCTTCTTACTCTCTGGTACTCTTAAATCAGTCTCACCCGACCTAAGTAATTCAGTTTGAAATCAGTATAATGGGTAGAAATTGAATTTATTTATGAAAGGATGCTGATTAAGGATATAGAAATGAAAAAGGGGCAATAAATCTAACCAGATTAACATTATTGCATGTCCTAATACAGTATTTCGTGGGCGGGTGACTTTTAAATGTTTAGAGAAATATTAATGTTTGTGCGAGTGGTTTGTTATACTTGGAGAACTAAGGTACTCGTGTGTGATATTCAGTATAAAGCTGAGTGACCGCATTAGAACAACGATCAGCCATATAGAAGGTTGAGAAAGCAATGGATAAGAATTTAATAGCTTCCCACAGCTTTGGATACCTTTTCAGCAATTTCTTTTTGTAGCTAAAATTGATGGTTTGATGTTTGAAGAGTATTTTCATCTAAGTCGTTTTTAAAACAATTGACTCCCATTGCAATGCAGAGTCTGTTTCATTAGTAAAAGCATCAATAAATGGGTTTACCAGCCAGTCAAGTATTTGCTAATATTAGAGCTTATGTCCTCGTGCAAAGAATTCAATTGGTCCAATAAATCAAGAGCTCATCATCACATATCGAGTTCCCAGTCACATAATCATTTTCTACTCGATAAAGATTTAGAAATTAAGATAGCTACCGAGAAACAATATTATGCCTGAAGAATGAAATCTTGTTCATGATGCGCAAATAAGAGATTTTGCTTTCATAAGATTTACATCGTATCCTTTCAACTGCAAATTCAAATCATTAAATATTTTAAATAAATATGTTAATTAAACAATGTCACATTTGAAGAGAGAATGAAATCACTTTAAAAGGTTTCCTTTGAATAAGGAACTTATTTAAGTTTGTAAAAGGAGAGGATCAAATTCTTTAGCATTGTTGTTTCAATTGCTGAGGATTCAAAATTAAAGGCGAAGGCATTTTCTTTTATTTACCGTTATCATAACAACACCAAAGGATATATGTGTAGCAGCTGCCCATATAATGTGCATTTCTACAAAAGTAATATGTAAATATGTAAATACTCTTAAATATATACGTAATTAAATATAAAAATATCTGACGCATAAATCACTTAAGCCTAATGTGATGAAAAAAAATTCCAAACCGAGTTTTCCCCCGATAGAGGTAAGAGTATCGTGTAATTCCTCTTAGCCAAGAGTATTTTAGAATTTCAAGAACACGAGTGGCATCTTTTCGAACGGTCCGATCGAGAAGCTCCCAGCAGCTTGGAATCCTGTATAGTTTACAATTATACATGTATGATCTGCTACAGTTTTTATGTAGTCCAAAATGGCTTACAACTCAAATGAAGGATCGCAAAGCACTTAGTTATGTCTCATAGGATTGGTTTTCCCATTTCTAAATTTGAAGCCTCTTCCATCAGGCAACACTTTGAGTATCACCATAATCGTCTTAATTCTGATTCATTTACCATCTTATCTTCAGCCTTAACTTTTCTCGATTTGAAAATGTACATCAATAAAATAAAGCCAAAACTATTCACTATATAAGCAACCAATACTTCAATACATTAACTAGCCAACCGACCAACCGAACAAATCTCATTAGTAGTTTTTATATCATTAGTTAATTAATTTCACAACTACTACAATAAAGGTTTGTCCCTCTGTTTGATTCGTTCACATTCGTTTTCGTTTTTTTGTTTATGTTTATAATTTAATATAATAGGTTATTTTATTTTTTCCCCCGTCGATTTTTGAGGATCATTTTCTCCACACGGGCCACATTGTCCTCGTTGGTGACTTCTGACGGGCGTCCTGGACGGGGGTCATTTTCATGGGACTCACCACCATGGCGAAACTCCTTATTCCAGCGAACAATGGTTGCATGGGAAAAGGCGGTGTCGGTGTACACTGCAATCATGCGTTCATGGATCTCTTTTGCATTCTTGCCTTCCTCGGTCAAAAGTTTGATCATTGCGCGGTGCTCAACCTTCTCTGTTGTTGAAAAATTTTGAATGTCGATCTGCGATCAGCTACTGCTTCTTAAATAGACGAGGCAGGAGCGTACGGCTGCAGGTCCTGACTTGTCATAAATTGTCCTAACACCCCCACAAACAGCCATCCCCCTTCCTCTGTTTTGCCTTACCGATTCGCAAAACTTATTGAGCGCCCCTCGTATGCACATTTGATAGCATCGGTTCTCTGGTCGTTATTTGATTGCCTTGTTTTGGGTGAATAAGATACGACGGGTCTGCTATGTAAGTCCCTAAATGAAGTTGTTTTCTTTCATTAAATTTGATAAATAAGCCACCTCTCCTGTAATTGTTAATTTTACCAAAAAACATGTTATTTTATTATCTAATAAAACATTTTATCCATTAATATCCAAAGTTTTAAATTAAATTAATGAATCAATTAACATCATATATTTAGGCTTCTCTTTATAGGATATTTTATTGGCCAATGTCTCCCAAATACCTATAACAGAAATATTGAGATAAAAAATATTAAAATCTAATCAGAGCAGTTGCGTTCCTCGCATTCTACTTCGTCTTTTTCCCCCGAGAGGCTATTTGAACGTTCTTTTCATGCCCCAGATAACCCCAAATACCCTCATCTTTAGTCTAATTACCCGATGGACTCTTCGGGGTATATATAATTAATATATAATAATGAACATTTCCATTATGTTTCTCTGCTAACTTTTGCAAATGGAATTCTTGGTGACATGAATTTCCTTTTGAGAAATATGGATCTGAAATTTAAATAATCGAATAATTTTAGCATTAACAAGCCAATAATAATGAGGATTATCACTTGCATATTGATGTCCCTTGGAAGTCAGTTTGTACTGTTCAAGACAAGCGTGAAATATTGATAAAATCACTGAGGGAAAGAAGAAGAGCAGCGAGAGAAGGGCGTATAAACTCATAGGGAGAAGAAGAGGTCTCTTTTGATGAGAGAAGGAGCAAAATCATAATTTTAGGGACACTGAGACAAACAAAGGAAGTCCAAGTGAAGAAAAAAGGGAGTTAATCATGGGTGAAGAGTAGAAGCAGAAATAACCTTTTTTCTCGAGCAAAGTAAAGGATTGCCTCCGCAGTCCTCACTTCATTTAACTGAATTTGCGGTCTTTTAACTGAACTCAAAACTGCCAATCTAAAGATGTTTTTTGAAAAGGGTGACGCGTCTTTAAACAAGGTCTGCTAACGAAAGTAGCGTTCTCTCACCTATTCTGATTTATGACCTTATGACCTTCAAAACTTTCAATAATTCCCGGACTAACCTTTGGAAGACCTTGCAAATTATACCATTCAAAAGAGAATGTATAACAACATAGGAAATTTAAATTTCGTAAGAATCAGCGAAATAGTTATCATTTATTGTCAAAGAATTCCAAAGCTAACTTTAGGAAGACCTTGGCATTTATTATATAGTTCGAAAGAGAATGTAAAACAATATAAGGGTTTCGAATTTCGTTAGAATAGGCCGAATAGTTATGTAAGGAAATCGATATCCTACCCTAAAAACAGAGGCCCTGTTCGATCACCACAACGTCCTGGCGCTTGGTAGTGTAACCCGATTACCTACCCCCACCTCTCCCCTCGACCCGATGGACGCCAGACTCCTTCTCTAACCATGAGACGTACGAATCATCAGATTTTTATGCCAGCGAGCATAACAATACGAAGGGAAGGAGACCAGGTGCAATAACATTGGTTAAACAGAAACTATTTCCCTTAAAAGTTGGGATCTAATTTCGCGTCATAGACGAAATTAGAATAGTGGCGACCAAAAGCCAGAAGATCCCTTTAGGGCTAAGGGAAAGACGCTCGGAGAAGAGTCGTTAGAGGAAGAGGCTTAATTTCTAAGCCCCCATCCCCCCCTTCCCCTACCATCAGTGGGCCGGTGAAGTACATAGGCGGATAACTGAAGAAGAACAAGGAAGCTCGAGTTAGAGATCGACACGTCGAAGTCCGGCGGCCCCAGCAATCAACGAAAGAAACAGAGAAAAAGCTGATTTTCTGATGTCGATCATTTCCCACTCTCATGGCAAAGTTTTGTGTCATTAATCGTTTTTAGCCTGTTGTTTGCTGTTGCCGATTTATTCTTAATAACGGAACTACCCATGGTATGCTCTTGCCACCATCAGGAATTTTTACCTTGGTTCGTATCATCCTGAACGCAGGAAGTAGCCTGGTTCCATCAGAGTTACTATACTTGTTTTTTTTACATCCATAACTATTGTGAAAAAAATGCGTTAGGTTTAGCTATTAATATCCGTTATGCGGAATTACAATATATTTTGGTCTATTACATTCATTTATTCAGTTCTGTTAGCGAGCAAACCTTATTCTCGAACTGCAGTTTAGCTTATCTATTTTCAGATTCATTTATCCCTTTTTTTTCATTTATAACAGTTCTTTGTTGTAAATAAATAGTAAAAAGACTAATGTTTTTGCTTTAATCAAGGGAGATAAATCCAATGATCCCCTATATAAATGACATCATAAATAAGGGCGTAATTACGGCTGCACTCCTTTCCGTCTGGAAAATTAAACTTCTGGAGTTAAAGAATTGAACATTCTTTAAACTTTTTAACTTACTGAGTTTACACATGAGAAAGAGAAATTATTTTATTGTAATCATTTGGAAATAGGAGAATTTGTTAAATTTTAAAGACCTGTGGAACGACTTTCATAATTGTTTGAAATTTTATGGTAGCGTTTCTTACGACTCAAGAGGCGATAAGTAGTAAAATAGTATTTGAATCATTCCTATTCTCGACAATCTCATAGTTCTCCCATTGTAATCACTATATTCTATTTCTCGCCTTTACTATTCATTCTGATTTGTACACTTTCTCCTTATTACTGATGTTTACTATCTGTTTTGTTAATTGATTGATAATTTAGAGAATCGGATTGTGATAGAACGGTCTGAGGCCGCTTAAATTCAACCGCTATCACATGTTGTTTAGAAACACGTTGCTACCCACGTGCACCTTCGCGTCGAAGCCGGGCGCCTTATCGCCACCTGAGTCAATTAAACCAAGGAGGTCATTCCCCCCCCCCCCCGTTTTGCCTACATTCATCGATCTCGCCAGATTGAGTTAGGCTTATGGGCAGATAAGGTATGTTCTCAGGCGCGGCTGGGCATTCCCTCGAAGCCCCCACTCCATTGTCCCCTACGCCAAGGGGATGGCTCGACTATTTATATGGAAACTTTCCCGATAAGATCAGATCCAGATTATCTTCGCGAGACATCACGCCGATCCGGTCTCACCTTGTGCACCAGGGGCCCTCTACCTCGAGATCCACTATTGTCCAGAAGAGGACGATATCTCTTGAGTGCCAAGGTTTGAGCCTTCAAGACGCCAAGTCCACAAGGCCAGCCCCTGTTGTTGAGAAAGAGAACAACGTTAGAACAGCCATTGTTCTTTGAACCCGTTGACAAGAGACAGTTCTCACCATCCCCCCCCTGTTGTTCAGAAAGAGAACAACTTTAGAACAGCCATTGTTCTTTGAGCCCGTTGACAAGAAACGGTTCTCACCCTCCCCCACTGTTGTTGAGAAAGAGAACAACGTTAGAACAGCCATTGTTCTTTGAGCCCGTAGGCAAGAGACGGTTCTCACCCCCTGTTGTTCAGAAGAGAACAACGTTAGAACAGCCATTGTTCTTCAAGCCCGTTCGTCAAGAAACGGTTCTCATTCCCAAGACGTCACGTCAGGTTAATTTAATTCCCCCCCTTCGGCTCGAACTCGCCAGCGGACCGAAGATTCCTTCGCGTCACCTTCCTCTGCACAACAACTGGTAATTACGTAAGCTGAGCATTACATTTGATTATCTAACCTTTCATCAACCCTACCCTGTGCTTCAAATGGTTTAGCGAACCATCACATCCCTTTAATTTTTATTTGTTTACCTTTTTAAATCTCTCTTAATCTTAATCCTCGGATTAGTCAGATATTCACACGAACCTTTCCATTCTCCATTTATGTAAACATTTTGCTTTTTGTGTGTTGTTGATAGTTTAATTAATAAAACTCTATTTTACTAATGATAGCCATATTATTATCCTTGAGCCTAGTTCCACTTCTTAAGCATATTGAAGATAAATAACCTCGGTCAATCAGATTTACCACGCACTCTAAATATAAGAATAGTTCCCTCAACGAATAGTTATATATGGTATATCGTCGAGAGTCTATTCAACGACACGGATTTTAACAACAATATTTACCACTTATTTGTCGTGCTTTTTAATCACGTGCGACTCTATATCTTACTATGTCGGTCGGTCTGTCCGACGGCCCCCGTTTTGTTTTTTGTGTTTTTGTAATAACATTTCAAATATTTGGCCGATTCTAACGAAATTTGAAATCTTTATGTTGTATTACATTTTCGTTCGAATGATATAATTGCCCAGGTCCTCCCAAGGTTAGCTCGGGAATTATTTTGTTTTGGTAATAACATTGTAACTATTTGACCGATTATAACGTAATTTAACTCTCTTATATTATTTTACATTCTCTTTCAAATGATATAACATCCAAGGTAATTCCAAAGTTACGCAGGAAATTATTTGAAGTTTTGAAGGTCGTAAGGTCATTAATCAGTAAAAGTGAGAGCACGCGAATTTGGTCAGCAAACTTTGTTCTCTTCTAGACCAGTCAAAACACCATCCAACTATGAAAAAAAGAAAACCACATTTTCAATTATTAGTCTTTATAAAGATGGGCAGATTCCTTTAAATCATGTAAAAATAAAACTGAATCATATCTATAATAATATCTATTATCCGAAAATGGATGTCACAATGTTCTTAAAGATATTCGATATGTTTTATTCTTGGAAGGTTCTTAGAAATGTTCTCAAAAAGTTTTATTCCACACTAATTTTAAAATTATTTTATTCCAGAACTCCATTTATGTAAGTGCTTGAAGCACGATGCTCGGTGGTGTCTGAAATAAATTCCTCTAGATGTAATTTTGGGAAGTACTTTGGGAGCACGTTGCTCCCGACAAAGGATAATGCCAAAAAAATATTAATATACCTATATTGAAATATATGATCAATATGTCAACCTTATTGGCCAAATGCAGCCCTTAATCGCGTTTGAAGGAAGAAATACATTTTCTGTTATCAGATACGTTATGTTATCCCATGTACTTCAGATTCACTAAATTTATTTTTGTATTGCTGTAAACCTTTTCTTGAAATAAATTTCTAATGGAATAGTCAATGTAGTTACAGTCAGGGGATCGAGGAGGCCATTTATCCCTGTTGATAAAATGAGGACAATTTTTTCTAAAAAATTCTGTGTTTTTTGCTACTTTGAGAAGGCAAAATGAATTTTCCTTTAAGATAGAGCTGATGGCAGTTAATTTTCGAAATTAACTGGATTTTTCTGTATCGATTTAATGGATATTCATGTTACCATTCCATGAAATTCACGCAAAAACCATTGTTTTTTTGTGTTCTGTTTTGTAAATCTTGATTAATTATGATAAAGGCGGGAGGGATGGATGTATTTTTTCTTTTAGCAATAAAATATTCTATTTTGATCATTTGTGGAACTTACAAAGTAAAATCTTTTTCGTCGGCAACGACAAAATTTTATGTATCATACATTAATATCACGATGGTAAATGCGCATTCTTTTATAAGCTTTAAACTTTTTGTCCTTTTACAATCCATTACATGGAACAACGGAAATTACATAATACACCGAAGATCTTCCTGTGGGGTAGATAGGTTCCGGGTTTTCCTTCTGAGATAAACTAGTCCTTTTAATTAAATCATTTTATTCTCTGTTGCAGAATTTCTAATATAACCGCTACTGCCTTTCTTTCGAGCTATCAAAGCATTAGTTTTTAGTCACGTGCGAGTCTAGTGGTGGGCGACTCTATATCTTAATATGTTGGTCGGTCGGTCCCCGTTTTTCTATATTTTATTTTGGTAATAACATTGTAACTATTTGGCCGATTATAACATGAATTTAAACCCTTATATTGTTTTTCATTCTCTTTCCAATTATATAACTGCCAAGGTCCACCGAAAGTTACCCAGGAATAATTTTGTTTTGTCAATAACATCATAACTATTCGGCCGATTCTAACGAAGTTTGAAAGTCTTATGTTTTACATTCCCTTTTAAATGAGATAATTTTCAAAGTCCTCCCAAGATTAGCCGGGAAATTATTTGGTAATAACATCATAACTATTCGGCCGATTCTAACGTAATTTGAAACACTTATGTTGCTTTACATTCTCTTTCGAATGATATAATTGGAAAGGTCACTCCAAAGTTACTTCGGCAAATATTAAAATTGTTATATGTCGTAAGGTCAGAAATCAGAATAGCTGAGACCACGTCACTTTGGTCAGCAGACCTTGTTATCTTTTGAATTAAGTTATAAACACTTCTACGAGTGCAATTTCCATCTGGAAATTCACGAAAATTTCATTTCCATTCCAACCTCTTTACAACATACTTCTATAATTAATTTATCCTTTAAGCGTAACGCCATTATGATAGGGGGTATAATAACAACTTATAAGCTTAAAGTTTAAAATAGCATAGGCATTTTCTAAGAACTAATATCTCAAGTTTTCAAACGAAAAGCAGGTTTTATAGTGACTATTTATTTTTTAATCGTAGCAATACTCTAATAGTTACATTGTAAAACTTTCAATGGTAATAAAACGTAAACATATGTTGTTGTAAACGAATTATTGTTCTACAATAATTTACTATCGTGAGTCAAGAGGTACTCAGACAAATGTCATAAAAATTATATTTTTCAACATAAGATAATCATTTGTCTACATAAGCTCCATTATTGTGTATAAACTTTTTTAATATATGTTTCCACCGGTAAATTTTAGCCATGTATAATTGCACGGTTGTCTCTCTCATTAAGCAATATCCTGCTTTTTTGCTTCATCTAACGACTGGAATTGGGTCCCTTTCAGGTGTTGTTTATATTTTTGGAACAGAAAAATGTCAGAATGGAGCTTAATCAGGGTTATTTGAGGCACTTGCAGGAGTTTTCCATCAAAATTTGCCTAGCATAGCCCGGAAAGCCTTCGCAGAATGAGCTGGGGCATTATCATGTTGGAACAAAATTTGGCTGTGCAGCTTTCCTCGACGTTTTTTTGGCCAAGCCATTCTTCATCTACTTTAAAACATCTTCATAATAGCTGACTGTAACAGTTTTGCGTCCTTTAGAAAGTCTATCAATATAATTTTATTTGAATCTTCAAAAGTGTGGCCATAATCTTCTTGACAGACCCTTCCTTCGGATGCCACTTTTTTGATTGAATTTATTTGGGAATCAAATTGGTAAGTCCAAGTTTCATCTCCAGATACGAAACGATTAAAAACTTAGTCTTATTTGCCGTATTTTTTGTCAAAATTGCTACAGAAAATTCCGCCTTTTGATTTAGTTGCTCTTTGCGGAAAGTTTTAGGGACCCAACGCGGTGAACGCTTGCAAAACCAAGATCTTCAGTGAGAATTGCAAATGCTGAACCATGTGAGAGTCTCATCTCATTGGCAACTTAGTCAATAGTAAATCTGCGATCTTCTTCAACTAGGTTCTACACAAGCATGATGTTTTCTTGATTTTTTGAGGTGGATGGTCTCCCTTCATGTGGATCATCCTTTACTTGTTCTCTGCCTTCTTGAAGCGCTTAATCAAATTGTAAACACTGCACTACATGGGAAAGAGTCCCTATAAACTTGTTGTAAAGCTTTAATAATTCTAACAGGCTTCTAATCAGGTTTAGTTAGAAATATTATTTTGGCTTTTATTTTAAAATTCGTCATTTTGAGGGTTAAAAAGACAACGTTAAAAGAAGCACACCATATGTATACACTCCCGATAGTTAGAATAATACAACAACGGAATTATATGAGAAGGATCAAAGACATGTTCGAACATGAATTACCATGTAAAATATTGCGCATTTTAAAATTATAACATTTGTCTGAGAACTTTTTTGACTTGCCTTCATATATATCGGGTGCCCCCCCCCAAAAAAAATGATGCATTAAAAAAAAAATAATATCACAGTAACATCCTTTCTATTCATAACAATTTTCATATGCAAGATACTTTCAATCTTCCTCTTTCGAATGCGAAAATAGAAATTAGATTCTTTTTATAGTTTTCTTGCACTTCACAAAAATAACAAAATGGGTACAAACACCCCTGAATATCGAGATAAAATATTATTTTATTGTGCAATATCATACAGGAATTTTCACTTTCTTAAAAAAGACTACAGTAATCAACATGTGATATTATGGATATCTTTATTTACAATTACTCAGTACCCATAATGAGGTTGTCAGAAGAAGATCACATTCTCACTAAAGCTTGTTACTGTGGAAAGGGATGGAAGACTGAAAGAGTATTGCGAGAATTTCCTGGAAAAATGAAGAAAAGACTGTGTAAAATCTCTTAAAAACGATTTGCGAAACGGAAATCGCTAACAGAAAACTAGGAAGCGGCAGACCTAAAACAGCTTCAAAATTTGGAAATGTGAATCACACTAACGATAACATCTGCTCTCAGGAAAAAAAACCAGGAAGTCATTTATTTTAAAGAACAATTTCTAGAAACTTGAATATTGGAAAGAATAATTAAGACACAAAAGCTAAAATCTTTCAAAATAATAGCATCTTCTATAAAAAGTGGTATTATTAAGAATAAAAGAAAAACTAAGATGCAGACAATTGTTACTTGATAACTTCTTTGTCGCTGTTGTTAAAAATATTGTCTTCACTGATGAAAAAGATTTCACTTTAGAAATTCCACGAAAACGCCAAAATGATGTTTTCTACGGGCGTGGTAAAAAGTGTGACATTCTGATAAATACAGTGTAGTTATGATATCTGCAGGGCTCTCTTGTAATGGCAAACGGGATGTTCATTTAATTGATACTGAAAATACAAAGTGAATTCTGCTAATTACATTGAACTCTTGAAAACAAAGTTGTTGCCTGATGTCGTTGCCTGTATCAAGAAAATGACTTAATTTTGTAGAAAGATGGAGCACCTTCACATATAAGCCACGCCACATAGTCTTCTAATTAGCAATACGCTATGATTAATAACAAAACTAGTGAAAACCACAAAGTCCAGATTGTAACCGCATGGATCAGTTAATTTGGGAGTCACTAAAAGAAAAGCTTTACCGAGGTTGCAAAGAAAAATTCCCTTAACCAGAATTGAGAAGCAAAATACGTGAATCTTGGCCAAAAATTGGCATTAATTAGGTAAGAAAATATTTGTGTGTGAGCAAAAAAGAAACCCAGATTAGTGATTCATCAAAGTGGTGGTCCAATCGATCATTTACTGTAGGTAAGTTAAATTTCTGATTTATTTCTTTGCACTCGATATACGTGTTTTTTACCCATGTTATTATTTTTGTGAAGTGCAAAAAAACTATAGAAGATATCTAAATTCTATTTCTTGCATTCGAAAAAGGAAGATGTAAAGTATCTTGTATATGCAAATTTTCATGAATAGCAAGGAGGTTACTGAGATATGATTTGGAAAAAGTGTTATTTTGGCGGGGGCCACTTGATATATGACGGAAATTGAGACTCAACTGAGCAATAATAGTTTTATTCAATAAGCTTTTGAACTTAAGCTAAAGTTCATCATCAAGGCAACACGAGAAGAATAAATTGATGACAAGGAGACCTATTTATATATATATATATATATATATATATATATGAACACTGATGGAGGAAAGTGAACAGATCCTGAGCAACGGTGGGGGAACTGAAAAACCTGAAGCCATGGGCTAAGTACCAGGTACCTTGGAAGGTAATGTGAACATAGATTATTAAGGAAAATTTAAGAGGAAGCAAAAGAAAGAATCTCCTCCCAGAAAGTTCAAAATGGGGAGAAAGGGCATACACAATCTTGAATAATGCATAAGAGCCGAAAGAAATAGCAGAAATGCCATTAGAAATATCAATAAAAAGGAGCATAGAATCATAAAAATGTACAAATAAAATAAACTGAGTAAAAAATGGATACACAAATTTATTAATTGATATAAAGAAAAAAAGCATACAGCGCAATAAAAAAGAAGCAAGGGACAAGAGAAATCTATCTCACTGCATTGTACGCATTATCAAGGTCCATCCGTCTATTTAAACAACTTTGGAAAGAAAACAATGAATTTAAAAAATCTTTGCCTTTCTCCCTGTGATGTTATGATATTACTTAAATTTCCTGCCATTATATTCCATATCCTTGTTATGTAATATAATGCAATAGCTGAAAGCGGATCTCTTCACCGCATGGCACGTTGATGTTATTGTATTTTCGTTCGAAAATGTTTGCAAGTCTGTCTAATAAATTGGCCTGGCACCCACCATACGAGGGTGTGTCAATATGTTTTGCGAATCCGTAAAGCAAAACAGAGGAAGGATGATGGCTGTTTGTGGGGGGTTTTAGGACAAGTTATGACAAGTCAGGACCTGCAGCCGCATGCTTCAACCTCGTCTATTTAAGAAGCAGTAGCTGATCGCAGATCGTCAGTCACAAATTTTTTATCAAGAAAGGCAAGAATGCAAAAGAGATCCATGAACGCATGGTTGCAGTGTACACCGACACCGCCCCTTCCTATGCAACCATTGCTCGCTGAAATAGGGAGTTTCGCCATGGTCGTGAGTCCCTTGAAGATGACCCCCGTCCAGGACGCCCGCCAGACGTGACCAACCAGGACAATGTGGCCCGTGTGGAGAGGATGATCCTCGAAAATCGACGGGTGAAGGTTGAAGAAATCGAGCGACAACTTTGAATATCAAATGAAAGTGTTATCAACATCATCCACGACAATTTGGCCATGACCAAAGTCTTTGCCCGTTAGGTCTCTAGAAACCTCACGAAACCTCACGCCACATGATTGACTTCAACGTCGTTAAATCCCACAAGGCAAGAGTTGCACAAGCAGCCCTGCGCGAGTGTGGATTCGAGGAGCTCAGCCATCCCCTTACAGTCCAGATCTGGCCCTTAGCGACTACTTTTTATTCCGCCAGTTTGGGGAAGATAAAGATGTCCAGTTCGCCATCCAGGAGTGGATTGAACAGAAGTCGAGAGATTTCTGGTTGTCGGGAATTCGAAGCCTCAGGGACATGTGGCGCAAGTGCATTGAAGTCGAGGGTAGTTATATTGAAAAATAATAAAACACTTTTCTTCATATCTCGTTCCCTTATATCCAAATTGCAAAACTTATTGACCTCCCCTCGTATCTCAATTTATATACGAGGACTGATTATAATTCGGATGTTAGAACCTTGAGAAGAACACCAAACCATATGGTCTGAGGAATTGTGTGGCAACTTCTGAAGCCTTATTTTAATTATTGAGTGTGACCCTTCTGGTACTCTCATTGTGCTTTCATGGTCTCTATTGTGGTCTTCAGGCCGTCCGTCTGAACCCTTTCGTGTAGTTTTTTTGCAGCAAATACTTTCTTGTGATGTTTTTCTTTTTAGGAACAAAACCGAGCGTTGCTGCAGTTTGTCCGGGCTCTATTCAACAGAGTTTGGATCGTGCTCTCCTTGTTCTTATTTGGGTGTAAGCTGTTAATGTTCACTTTAGGGTTTTTGGATCATATTACCTGTCATATTCGGGTTGTAACTCTTGCAGTCACTTTCTTGGGAACTTATTGGTTGTTTTAGTGAGAATTAGTTCGAGTATTTTAAATTCTGTTGCGCTTCAATGCTAATTCGATGCTAATTTTCATCATGCAAACAATAGTGTTTGATTGTTCCCTCTCGTATTCTTTCAATAGATAAAGTGGAGTTAAAAAGTATGTTTACTCTCGTGAGGGTATTTTTCGCAAAAGTGGAGCAAGAGTATCGATTTTGTTTTAGATTTTGTATGGATTATTTTATGATCAGATAATGTGAATGGGTTTGATGTTGAATATCTATGTATGGCGTTTTTCACTCTTCGGTTATTTCTTCTTCTCATGGTTATTAGTTCAAAGGTCTCGTTTTTAACTTTCTGCAGTTCCCGTTTCTTTGTTTTTGATAGTGTTTAGCGGGCTGTGAAGGTTGATGAGCGCTTCCCTTCCTAAAGCAAGATAGATTTTTTGTGCTTAAGCGTTTTAAAAAAGAATAGTAGGCTTAACGCAGGGGTAGCTCTTAATTTTAGTTCGGTTACGTGTTAAATGTAGCGTCTTGACGTTATCTTTAGTCCAAGTAACTTTACTTTCTGCAAGATATCGGTAGAGCCTAAATTCTTTCGTTCTTGAATTGGTTGATGACTAGTTGGTTGATGTCAGTGAAATTGATAATCATGCATTCAGAGGTCTTGGCATGACCACTGTATATATCGATTACAGCGTTAGGCCAAGGTCACCCCCACTGAGGAAGTTCAGTTTACTTTTCAATTTTGTCTTCTTCATAATCCTTGACTATCACGTATGCTCTCTGAGCTGTCAGATAGTTGCAAATAATCTCCTTCAGATTATTGTTCCTCTGGAGGTTTAGGCTCTTGTACTGCATACCACTGACCTAGAAATTGTGAAAGGATTCTTTTTCACATTTTTAGGGTGGAATCGATGTATTTTTTCTCTGCTTTGGATTTGGCAATATTTATTTATGATACACACTACCATTGTAAAGTATCTACACTTTTAAAATCCCAACTGTTATTCGTTGTATACCCGGTGTCCCATAAAAAAGTTAACCGTACTTTGAATTAGTATTACTCAAACACTATTCGAGATTTGGGTCCTGCAAAAAGTGTTTTATTTAACAACTATATATCTGTCGATTCTGGAAATTTAATTAAATTCCCTATTCTGATGTTGATAAACTAATTGGCTTAGTGGAGGCTATCAAAAATATGTTTGCGCAGGGAAGTAAAATAATGAAACGAAGCCTAGGAATGCTATGCCACCGTGCACTTTCAAGAGAAGCGCAGGGAGCCTAGGTAGCCTAGGCCACTGTGCCATTCTTCAAGCAAACTCTAGGGCATTTTACAGTCATTTTTCAGCCACGCTGTGGTATGGTCTCGTCATTATTGCTTACTAAGCACATCGAATCGTTTCTGAGTAAAAGTTTACTTCCATAGAACCTTTTTAATCATTCAGTTAACAAAAGATCAACGCGTATTTGTAGTCAGAAACTTTATTAAGACTGGTAGGATTAAACAAGTACAAGAATCATTTGAACAACGTTTTCCGGGTAGGCACCCACCAAGCAAGCCCAAAATTTGGAAAAATCTTTGCAAATACCAACATGAAAGAACATGCTTAAATTTAAATAAAGGTCGTTCGGGTCTTATGAGAACCATAAAAACAACAAAAAATATCGAAAATGTTTAGATGACGCTTCTTCAAAATCGACATGTATCACTCAAAAAGAATGGGTTACAATTGTTAAAGTCATCATTTAACCGCATTAATAAACATGACTTTAAATGGCATCCATATGAGATGCATGCAAGAACCAGCTTCTTGAAACTGATGTTTCTC
Source organism: Ceratothoa steindachneri (assembly GCA_963969495.1). NCBI lineage: Eukaryota > Metazoa > Arthropoda > Malacostraca > Isopoda > Cymothoidae > Ceratothoa > Ceratothoa steindachneri. The sequence continues at coordinate 141,150,450 of OZ018328.1, read as the reverse complement.
GTCGTAGACAATTTGTTGAACGGGTTCTCCATAAACCTGCTCGTTTCTTGGAAACAATGTGATTGGTGACGAGGCCACCTTTTTCATAAATATGCACCACTGCTCCCCTCCCCGACCCCACCCGCCAGAATTCAACTTTGACGCACGTATTTGTCAGCAAAAAGTGTCTCTGTGGATCAGAATATGCGGCAATGGCTATCTTGTCGGCCCATTGTTTTACGAGAATCACTTGAATGGTGCTGCCTACCTGAGCATGATCAACAAAAGAATCTTCCGGGAACTCCGCCAAATTTTTGTCAATTAATTCAATAGACTTTGGTGAATTCAGGACGGCGCATCAGCTTATAGACAGCTTGCTGTAAGAACAAAACTAAGAGAAACGTTTGACAACTGTATTGGCGCGCTAAATCATGCAATTGAATGGCCCCCAAGATACCCTGACTTAACACCGTGCGATTATTTCTTATGGCGATATCTAAAAAAGAAAGTGTATTCTACTCCACAACAAAGCACCAACCAGCTAAGAGATAGTATCACACGTGGGGTCAATAGACTTAAGGAAAATCACAAGTTAATCCTAAAAGTTGTTCACTCAATGCCATCAAAGGCGCAACTGTGCTCGGAAAGAAATGGAGGACATGTGGAAGGAAATGGTGCTTATAAAATTAAAAAATGAACTTTTATTACTCATATGAAGAGGTGTTTTTGTTAAAAATGGATTTAAATATATTTGTTGATTTTAAACTTCGAAGTTTCCTTATTTTACTTCTTTGCGCAAACATAATTTTGATCGCCTCCACTAAGCCCGTTAGTGTATCAATATCGTCTAAGGGAATTCAATGAAATTACCAGATTCGACAGATAAATAGTTGGTAAATTTGTTTTGTTTTGCAGGACTAAAAAATATTTAATAGGTTTTGAGTAATACAAATTCAAAGTACGGTTAACTTTTTTCTGGGACACCTTGTATATTGGCTAGGGTGACATATCTTTAAATCTTCCGTTAGGATTTTCTCTATGACATTTCCGATGAAGTTAAAAATTGATATACATCTTTAGCTCGATAGGAGTTTCGGAGGTTTACCTTGTTTCATTATGATAATTTTTGCGAGTTTTAACTCGTCTGGGATTTATGTTCTTCATTAATTCTTTGATATTGTTCGGTGCCTTGATAAGCTTGAACTTGGTAATTAAATCCGTAAGAGCGCAAGTCTGGCCAGGAATGACGACGCTGATGCCGGAAGGGGAGGCGTCCACGTAGGTCAGTAGGCGGAGGTGTCTCGTGTACTTCTAGCGTGTCCACTTATGGGGATTGAAATTCCAAAGTGTTGCGAAGCAGGAAGGGTCGTAGTATTTTAGCTGGGCTTACAAAGTTGCACCCAAGCAAATGGAAGGCGGATGATGGAAAGGGAGGATGGAGTTAATGAGCACGGCGAGGCGCAAACAACACTTTCGAGGGATCTGAAAACGTGACATGTGGTCCAGAACTCTCAAGGTATTCTGGTGCAGCTAATGGGCGAAGCGGGTTTTCTGGGTGCGTAGATTAATATCAACACACTTGTGGATGGTAAGGATAGGGAACTTCAATTGACTATCGTAATTCATCTGTGGACAACAGTCTTAGATCCCACCAACAGGACATCATCCAAATACGTATTAGCAGTGCACCCAGTACTGAGAGCCGGCGTGTTTATCACGGAGGCGAGGCGCAGGTGCATAACGTATGGAGTTCCAGAGAACCCCATCGGGAGTCGTTTAAACTGGAACTTTCTTCCGTCGATGGTAAACTTAAAATGGTGTCGGGCTTTAAGGTGGATTTTGACGTGGTAGAAGCCATCCTTCAGGTAAAATTTAATGGCGAAGTCCTGTGGTCCAGCGGAGTCAAAGACTCTGCGGATGGAAGGGAGCTGAAAAGGAGGAGGGTGAAAGATTTAACGGCGGCAGACATGTAATAAACATTGCGGGCTGATCCGTTTGGTTTAGGAACACCAAACACACGGTGTGCCTTGCTTATTAGAAATCCTTCTTAAATGAAGTCTTGCTCCAGCAATTGCGGAGCCAGTGGGCGAAACGGAGGATGACGAAGGGCGCCAGTGCGTGTATCCCTTCGTCAGGTATATCTAGACCCCTTCACCTTGTGTAGTCATCAGAATGTGATTGAGGGCCGGCATGTTGTTGAAGTATCCGGGTGAGACGATATTGAGGCGCGCGTCCGGGTCCAAGGGAGCCTGTTCAGCAACGAGGGGTTCCATTCCTGGACTGACCCATTCATGATGTTCCTTGTCCTCCTTAGCGGCGTTGTTGTTACCGGCGCTATTCCTGTCATCAGCGTCGTTGTCTGCATTGCCCTTGTTCCAGTCATTGTCCCGGCGCGGGCCCGCTATAATCTCTGGCGGTCCGCTGTTGTTGTCGCTTAGTACGTCACCCATATACGAAGGGTGTATAGATAAACCTTAGAAAGAGATCGTTGGAGACACGGGAGGAAGGATTTTGATGACTATGAGGCCGGACAATCCGGGAAAGGGAATGGTAGCGATGATATCGAGAGGCCCAGGCAAGTGGTCATTAATATTGAGAGCGCCAAATTCTGCTGACGTGTCCTCAAAGAAGTCGCGGGCAGGGTCGTCGACAAGGTCAACCAATAGACGTGGCGGAGAGGAGTTGAAAGGGATATTGCGGAAATCCTCCAAATTAACGTCGATAATCTGCGAAATCGAGTAGACGACGGGGGGGGGGGGGTTATGGGCATAGGGGAATATTGATCGGGTCGGGTGGGGCAGGGAAAGAAATATAAAAGGAAGAGAGAGTATCCTTTGGGTCGGATGTGGGAGGGCTGAAAAAGTTTCCTCTATAAGCGATTGAGGCAATGAATTCTTCGGACGAGTCTGAAGAGGAGATATCGATGGCGTACGAGTCTAAGGAGAGAAAGTCTGAAATGAACGAAGAGTTCGCGGGGAAAGAGAAGATAACTCCTCTGACGTTTATAAACGTCTCCTGGTGGCCAATCCAATGCGTCGTCTAGCGCGCCTAACCTAAAGGCGCCATCGCCAGTCCAAGGTATTGACGACGTGTTCTAGGAATTCTCGGCAACACGATCTCTACCTGCATTTGGGCCTCCGCTTTCGTGGCCATTGTTTATAGGTCAATGGATATCTGTTGTATACATCGATAATTGTTGGCCTCATGCATCCTCATTGCGATAGTTCAGCTTTTACTATAAATAAGCTTCCTCTGAGATTGTCCAGTTCCATAACGCAGTGACATGATTCTTTCGATCTTGTTGATATCCAGTCTGAGTATTTAATTTTTAAGTATTTCCCTTTGGCAAACTTTATCGAAAACTTTGGATACGTTTTTGTGCACTATGTTTATGTTCGCCTTTAGGCTTTTGGTTTTGCTGTTACCTTTATGAATCTAAGCATCATCTCCATACTTCAAATATACAGAGAATCTATGAGAGTTTAAACGGTCTTTTGCTTATTTTTTTTCCGGGCGTTGCAATTTCACCGAAGAATCTCACGAAGAAAATAAATTATCTAATAAAGTAAACAATGCTGCTCTCAATGTAGTCTTTAATAAAACATGTATTTAGCATGACTTTATATATATATATATATATATATATATATATATATATATATATATATATATATATCCAGATGAGGAATTAAACCACTTTATATGGTTAAGGTACATTGACGATGTATTTTCTGTATGGCCTATTGGCCATGATTTTAAAACCTTTTTTAATAATTTGAATAATTTGCATGTCTCCATCAAATTTAAATATGAATGGGAATATGAAAATAGATTACCCTTTTTAGATGTCCTCATTAATAAAGATCACCATGAATTAAAACTTGACGTGTATAAGAAACCAACCCACTCGAATGCCTATATACATTTTTTTTCGTTTCACGATAATACTGCTAAAAAATCGGTAATTTCTAACTTTTTCCTTAGAGCATACAAAATATGTCATCCTTCCTATTTAGATGAAGAAATTGTCTTTATCAGGACCATTTTTTCTAATTTGTATTACCCCGATTGGTTCATATCGTCTGCCCATTTTGCAGCTAGGAAAACATTCTATGGTAATAAGCCTTCCCGCACTAATGACTTCAACAAATGTATGACATTGCCATTTAATAATAAATTAAATAGTTTAAAGGACATATTTGGAAAAGCGGGTATTAATCCAGCCTTTAAATATAATAATTCCTTAAACCAATTGATGATTGCCAGGAAACCCAAAGAACATATTAACATAGGAGTATATGCAATACCAAGCAACGATTGCCATAAAGTTTATATAGGGAAAACGGGGAGAAATCTAGACAAGAGATTGTATGAACACAAAATAGATATTAGAGTGGGCAGCGAAAGCAGTGGAACATTTTGCCATGTTAGAGACAAGAATCATACGATCGATTTCAATGGAAGTAAAATGTTATTTAAATCGGTCAACTATGTTAAGAGAAGAATTGTAGAATCGAGCTTGATATCATCAGTTCCTAATTTAAATCTATCTGAGGGTCAATTTTCTATTAATCCTGCAATAAGAAAGCAAATAAGCAAAATAGTAAAATGTAAGCCCTTCAATATGTTTAGGCTTAACCCCCCCCCAGATTAGCTACAAGTAGGGAATTGGGAAAAAAGGAGGGGATCTTTCACGACCTGACCTTGTGTTATGCTGGTATGCACTTTTCTTATATTTTCTATCTAGTGTCAGTTGAAAAAGGGTGTGAGATACACCAAAACTGTTCTGAATTAAATTGTCTTCGGAGAATGTGGTTTAATTCCTCATCTTTTCTTGCGATATTGCATTAATTTTCATCATATATCCAGATGTTATTCCTATCCTAGGCCATGCCTCTATCTCCTTGCGATTACTATAATAGTATAGGGTAGAATCATAGTTATCATGTTGATTAAGGACAAGACATTGACATAAGAATTAGTCAGATTAAAAGGGATATTAGAACACATTGGAGATCAAACAAGTTGGTCAATTGCAATCTGAAGAGGTTTCAGAGTAATTAGTAAAGGTTTAGAGAAGAGAAATAGAGAGAAAAAAATTGACTGAACAAGCTTATATTATATTCAATAAGCCAACGAATCCGCAAATAGATTCTTCCGGTGGCTAATGCTGCAGAAAAGATTGTTTTAAGAGGCAGAAAGGGCGTGAATCCGCCACTAACGATAACATATATATATATATATATATATATATATATATATATATATATATATATATATATAGTTTGTTAAGAAAGTCAGAACAACAATTACTTTTATTAGATACACTCACTACCAATATTAATGAAACAATAACAACTGACAACTGAATTTTATGCTAAACCCACCAACCCGGGATTTTGCTTTAATGGGAACGGCGAATTTCCTGAGCGCTACCGAACAAGCGTGATATCGTCTTACATCAATCCTGCTTTTATCCATTGCACCACATGGAAGGACACACGCAACGAACTCGAGAGAGCCACTCAAGTACTCATAAATAACGGATTCTCCAATAAAGAAATACAAACAGCCATAAGAATTAAAATGGACAGATGGTACCTCTCAGAACCCCCAAAGAACAGGAATAAGGATAATGAGGATATTATAAAACTGTTTTCAAGAATCCTATGAGCAAAAAATACCAAGCAGATGAAAGAGCCATCAAGGACATTATAGAGCGAGGAATGAAACCCATAAACGCCGCTACAATCTAAACAAAGGACACGTCTGATATACGAGTAAACATGTAAACTAGGAGACTGTGAGATCCTCCCTAACCCGTATGACCGAAACCCCTCTCTCAAAAAGAATGTCATACCACCTGAACAACGGTGCACCTAAAAACCTACACAGGAAATACATGGAACATGCCTCAACCGAAAAATGATAGAAGAAAACACCAAAACTTTAGAATATGGTCCCAACAGGCGCCTAATGCTCTTTCTTGAAACTATATATATTAAGGAGGAACAACCGAATTTAAACATACAGTTTACATATCTGCAATGAAATCCTGTCTAGCGCAAGAAAAGCAAACAGAGGGACAGGTGTACTTAGAGCTGCGCCTAGCCAATGACCCCTCTGGCAAGCAGCTTAATTCCCCCCCCTCTCCTCTCTGGCTACCTACTTCTCCAACCTTTTATCACATGGATCCAATCTGTCTATACGTGTATAGCTTCGTTCGTAATTTTGTTAATACATTTTTTAATATATATAAACTAAATAATTATCATTGTAACTCTGAAGATGATACTCTATGCATTGAAACGCCTCAGTTAAATTAAAGAAAGTGCTAAATTACAAGCATCAGTCCTCGATGAACTTCGGTACGCTTATCCACAGGTTAAAAAATGAAGAAAAGGCGAATATAAGACAAATCGAGTCCCGGCCAGGAATTTCAAACTTTTTTTTCCTTGGCGTTATCTCTGTCTTCTCGGTAAAGGATTGCCTTCATTGTGCCGCCCTCTGCTCTCTTTAATTCTAGTCTTCTTCTAATGTCCCTTTCTCTTACCTCTAAAAAAAACTCCTGTTTCTTGTCTCATTGCTCATTCGCGTCCAATTTCTCTTTTTTGTACTATATATATATATATATATATATATATATATATATATATATATATACAGGTGTTCTATTGAAGTCCACAGATGCGGCATCGTTATTAATTTTAAATTGTATTTTCTTAATATTTCTTACAAGTTTTTTAACGGGGTCTTCGAGGCGTGAAAAAACATCCGCGAATGACATTCTTTATTCCTAGAAGTCTTTCGACCGTGTTAGGTCATCTTCAGAGAATGAACAGAAATGGAATTACAAGATAGAAGATACAAGATAAGCATAAGGTTAGAATGTGGAGAGAATGATAAGATAGATAGAAAACATTGTGTAAAAAGTATATGTGTTAATGGGATGATAATGAGTGTAGGATGGACGATGACAGTGATAAGATGAGGATGATAATGATTTGTACCAGGTTGTCTGGCTAACGCTTTCCTTTTTGTTTTGTTTTTTGCTTTTTGCTGTGATTCTAAGTGAAATAGTTGAACAAATTTAGCATTCGATCTTTTGTTTTCTTTTTGCTCTTTCGAGTATCTTTATTTCCTATTTATTAGTTTTTGTTGTTTTTTGTGCTTATTTCGCTTTTTTATTATTATTATTAATATATATATATTTATATTTATTACATTTTTTAAGTCGTTTTCTTCTTTGTTAATATCGATAATTCTTTTATTCATTGGGCTTCTCCTTTTTCTTGTATAATCGGTACTCTTATTCGGTTTCTCATATTGATTTTGTTTCTATAATCGGTTGTCTTATATGTTTCTCATATTGATTGTATGGTCGTTTTTCTTCTTCGTTAATCTTGTATTTTATCTATAGATCGGGTTGATGTTGTGTAAGTTGTTTTTTTCAGGCTGCCGTTAAAACGTTGTATGTAGTGTAGTCGCCGGATTATGTTTTTTCTATTTTCACACAGTTTCGTTGCTTGTTTGTGTAGGGTTATATTTACAAGTTCTATTGCAGTTCTTCAATGGAGTTCCTCTGATGGTATGCGATCCTTTCTTTTTGAGTTTGTGATGAATCTTGTGGCATGATTTTGAATAACTTTGACCCTATTTAATTGTAAATTACTTAACGTATTCATCGGTACTATTGAGTAAAGGAGCTTGGGACGAACTAGGGCCTTGTATAATTTTCCTTTGTTTTTATTGCCTAGGTTTTTGAATCTGTACAGCGCCGACATGGTAATCTTTGTTTGGTTGATTTTCTGCGTTATCTGGTAGTTATACCCTGTTGTTAGTTTTAGACCGTGGACGCGTCATTCCGTGGAGTATGGTTATGCTTATCCATCAACTCGTTCTGCAGCTGTTTTCCGTCTGTTTACCGGTATTTATTTGAGTTTATCTTTGTTTGTTTTTATTTTCTTTCCTTTTTCGCAGTCATTCAGGTTTTTTATTTCCCTCGCTGTTCTTTGAGCTACGTCTCGGGGGTTCTTCCAGTCGCTGGTGATTCTTTGTGCGATGTCATCCGATACTTTGATGTATATCACCCATTCCTGGGTAGGTTGTGGAAGGTCTCTGGTGTAACAGTGTACAGCGTTGGAGAAAGGCATCCTCCCTACGGGACTCCCGTTTGCAGGTCGATTTGGTCGCCTGTTTGGCCGTTTATTTGTAGTACGGCTTTTCTTTCATCCAGGTAGTTGCATAATGTTTTGCAAATATTTATTTACAGGTTAAAGCTGCAGATCTTGGCTTTTAGTCCGGGCAACCACATCTTGTCGAAAGCTTTAGCAACGTCGCGGAGCACAATGTCTACTAGGTTGGCTCGCGCTGTTTATGTGGCAATTTTATCTGTTCTAATCACCAGCGCGGTATCCGTTCTTCGCTTACACCTGAACGGAAAACGCTATCTCCAGACAGTAACACCATAGTGTGGGGAAGCTCTCTTCACACGAATAGAATAGTGCCCCAACAAGGGTAGAATTCCGCTACTCGAGGGGGGCCACATGGGGTCAGCTTTTGAAGAGAACAGACGAGTTCCCCTCGACCTTATACGGGGGGAGGGGGGACAAAACTAACAATACCGGCCGTTATAGAATTTTTGTTTGTTTGAAGTTCTTACTCTCTTCATTATGAGGCTAATAGACACCTCGAATGAATAAGACGCCATTTGCCACTCAGTGGAGTACATGGAGCAGCTCGTATCTGAAAAGGCAAAGAAGGGGCTTCAGAACATCGGGCTGGAAGCCTCCGTACCCTAGGACATCCTCGTTTGCCGGGCCATAATCCTCAGAAAGCTTGACCTGTTTTTCTCGGATAATTCATGTAAAGATATCAGGGAAGAACTGATGAAGCAGCAGACGTGGGTGAAGATCACCAATGTAGAGAAGTTTGGCAAAGGAAACAGAATTGTCAAAATCGTTTTCGCGACCATAAGGATGGCTGACAGGGCAAATAAGCAGGGCATCCTAGGTTTTTACCTTCGAGTGGCCCCAGAGCAGGTCGAGGGAGAGGAATACATTTACATGGACTGCTGCTACAGGTGCTACGCAATCGAGTAGCACCCAACGCGTGAATGCAAAGAAATAGACGTCAGGTGTTCCAACTGTACCCAGTCTGGTCACAAGTGGAGAAAATGAAGGGCTGAGAAGTTAAAATGTATCAACTGCAGAAGGGAACACAAAGCGCTAGCCATGAAGTGTCCCATCCGTAAGAAAGCGATTCGGGCAAAGAGGAAACAATCTAAAATGGAAAAGGAGGCAAAGGCAAAGGACAAGTCGTTTGCGGAAGCAACGGCTACGCAACATAATCATGGAATCATGACGGCGAAGCTCGTGATGCCAAGCGAAGGCAGGGACATAATGGCCATGGTTATTTTTGCCCACTTAGCAAACCTGGCAAATCACGGCACTTTTGCTGAGGAATTGAACCGTCTCCTGCTGAATAACAAGAAGCTGTGATTCCCGCCTAATCCTGTCACACAAGATGTTCTGAAAATCCAGCTCACCGACAGTCCCCACGTGGAAGAAAAACAAAACAAAAGAAGAACAAGCCCAAACCGAAAAAGAAGAGCTCGCAGACGAAGAAACCACCACAGACAAAAACCACAAGTTGAACTCGAAGAAGAAAAAGAAACAAAGAGGAAAGAAGAAAAAAATAACCTTTAAGAAGTAAAGCTAGACGCTCCGACGATGGAGGAAGAGGTGGAAGAAGAAAAAATCGTGGAAAAAAAGCGAAAACTTACAAGCAAGAAGAGAAAACTACGTTCACAATGTACCACGGAGTCCCGCTTACGGGAAAAAGGAAGTCCTTGAATAAGGCTTCTTATTTGAAGGAGAAGAGCTGTCCCTCAGAGTGTACGGAACACCGGCCTGCGTAACCCCTAGCGGTAATACTCGGCTTCTAGTTGGCGGCATGCGCAGAGGGAAATGCAAATGGACGTTTGAGGGGCCGTACTCTCCAAAGGAAGTTAAGGATATGTTGTGAGATGACGCAATCATCGTTCCTGATACATGTATCAGCGTCGTCAGCATGTCCGAATATAAGAAAATCAGCAATGAACATGGATACGCCCGGAACCACTCGACATAGTGAATATATATATATATATATATATATATATATATATATATATATATATATATATATATATATATATATATATATATAGTGAATATCAGTGTAAAAGTTCAAATTAATAACAAAGTTCATTAACAATTTTACAAAAACTTCATTTTTAATTAATACCAATATGCAATGTAATCAATAATGTATTCTTCCTTGTCATTTACGACTTCTTCCCAACGTTCAACTAGTTTTCCGATGCCTCTGCAATAAAAATCTCTGGATTTTGACTCTAAGAATTCGTCTAACCAGGTTCTTAATTCCACATTAGCAACTTGAAGTGCATCATCCGAATTGTCTACTTTAAATGGCCCTTCAACCTAATTTCAGTTTATAAATTCACATTGTAAGATTTAAATTTAAAAACTGATGAATGATAACTACTAGAAAATGTTGAATGGTCAACCATAACTATCACCCTCCGCGTAGGTATTATCCCCATGAAAATATTATCCGCACTCTTCATTGATATTAGACTCACAATTGTGAAATTTTGCATACAAATTTGTGTGACAGGGTACTTTTGTTCGATGTAAGCAATCTATTTTCCATCTCCATTTAAGTAGATGATGAAAGGTGGACTTTTCTCAGGTAAAGGAAACACTCTATTAATTTTGTTTTGGCTCCTAAACGAATTTAGGTTCTAAAAAATATAAATAGATGTGGTGCTCGGGATAACTTTATCTTAAGGAAGACTACATTCATCAAGACTTATGTTGCAAGAAGAAATCGTAAATAGTCGTGTATTTACATATACATGAATTTGTCTTCTCTTTAATTTTCTATATTTCGTTTCCTTACTTTACTAGAGTAATATCCTGCAGTGGAAAGAAATGCGAATTTCTCTCCTTCAGTATAATTTAATAGTGTCTATAAATATGCAAAAGAGTGGTAATTGTTTTCTATGGAAATTAGAGATGTCTCATTTAAATAAATGTCAACAATGTTGAACAATGTGTGGAGATTTTATTCGCCAGAAAAATATTCTCGCCATCTTTAAGTTCGCTACCGTTTGCCTTGACAATTCCAGCTTTAATGTAAAGATAAATCATACTCATTTCTAGATTAACCTATCCGCTAGCAGATACTAAATATTCAACCCGAGTGAGGTGTAATGAGATATTGATATGTGGAGTGACAAAATGATGAAAATGACTCACCATGATGAAACTTTGGGTTGACGGAGTATAAATAAATCGAGTTCTCTCTTCGAACATACATAACTTGATGGGTAGAGAACATTCATTTTACACGTGTATAATTTAAAGTCGTTTATAACTTTATGGGAACATCTATAAAGGGTGTGTGTGTTTATATTATGAGAAATAATCCCCATCCTCTTCACCATCTACTTTCAACTCTTTTTCTAGTATTTAACCTCTTATTCATCCATTTTTGCTTATATATTTCATCCATTTTTCAGATTTCTTCACATTACCAGTCTTGGATTTTAACTTTAGTAATACATTTTTTGCCCTTCCCAGTTGAACTTTAAAATCTTGCTTCGTGGTATTTCCATACATAATGCCCTGAACGGTGTCGAATCAGGCAGATAAACTCTTCTTTGTTAAATAGCCACCACCACTCTTTAGATAGGTTGCCGAACTTCGGAATAGGGAGTTATGGGGCAGATATAATCCATTTCAATTATACTATCCGCCAATTGAGGGCATGAAACTCCATTTAGTCGATTTTTACTCTTTATATCCTTAATGCATGAAAATCCATTCCTATCCCTTTTGGGATTTCGTAAAAATTATTTTATCTTAATTTTATTTATATTAAAAAGAGGATATTCTAAATGATAAAAAATTACACGGAAAGAGGTGATAATAATTGACAAAGATGCAATATATGAATATTAACTATATTTTTAAATGAGAAGTGCTCTTTGAAACCGAAAATAATGTTTGGAAAACTCCCAGGTATCTCGACTCTTTTGCACAAAAGTCTTTTTGAAAATCTTTTCCCTCTCCCCTCTTCCACTGCATGGTATTTATCGGCTCTAAAACCGATAAATAGTACAAGGATATGGCTATTAGCTTCCTCCCAATAATCATCATGTCCATCTAGGCATTTCATATTATCGCAATTGATTACATCCTTCGTTTGAGGGTTAATGGTTATTCCTTCACACGAAGTATATACTTCATCTCACTCCTCTTGTCGATAAGTACCGAGTAGGATTCGAGACGCGTAGAGCAGAATGAATCTCCATACACATCGACACCGTATACATCGTTGATCTCATTGATGAGATCACCAAGAAATTGACCAAGTCGAGGCTGCGGCTTATCTTTCCAAGCAATACATATGGCACTGTCTGTGTCAAACTACAACAGCCGTTTGTTCAACGAGTCTAAAAAGTCGTAGAACAGTTGTGAATGCTGCAATTGGAAGATTCCTAACGAGAGAGTCAAATTCTACATGTTCAATATTCTCCACCTCCACTATGTAAGCATTGTCAACTGAATAAAAAAAGTTCAGAATATAATCCTCTTTTTTGCTTAGCTCTATAATATTATGGTTCGAACTGCAGATGACTGAATTAGAACCGCGAATCCTCTGAGCATTCTTTCCATAGAGATTGCAAAGAAAGATAAGATAATATAAGCAAGACTGATGGACTGTTTTTTCCTATTGTTATTATTACTATTTTGGACTTCAAATTATTGATCGCATATTCGTTGTAAAATACGCTAATACTTATAAAATCGCATTTTGAATGTAATACATTACCTAATTAAGATCAATGGAGCAAAACTACTCACAAGAGCAAATTCTTACTTGTTTAGAGAGATCTTTGCTCTAAAACGTTTTCAAGGATTCTTTTAGATGTGGTCCATTTGTATCTTGATCCCCTCAACCTAATTCACCCTATTCACATGCTATTTTCTCCTTCTATCCGGATATTCTTTCCTCTTGGGAATCCAGAAGCCTCTAACTTTTATATAAAAAAGTTTTGATGTACTCTACAAACAACCCATCACTCTTTTAAAATTCCCCACCCTCTAGATTTTCCTGATCTCGTACATCTTTTCCAGTTCATGTTTTAGTTCTGTGTTTGTGTTCCACCCGCAAATCATACGTTGCTTTTTCGAATGATCGCACTTATGTGAGTTTTGTTTGGTGCACGTGGAGCAGATTGTGAAAATAAGTTTAGCACTTGTGAAGTGAGGGAAAATTGGAATATACAGGTCACTAGGAGGGAGAACATTTACTTTTACGATACATAATACAATACTAATGATACCAAATTTCTATCCATATATAAAATTTAATCATAAGCTACTCGTTATCCATTTCTAAATTTTATTATTTATATCTGCATTGTGCATACAAAGTTTGTAGACAAAGAAGTCATTGATCCAAAGAATGAAACAGATAAAAGCGGGATCCTTAAGGGGAAATGAGTTTGAAGCAGTTTCACTGTTAAGTTAGTACTGCTGAAGGGAAAGTGGATTGAAGCTTGTACGTTTGAGAAGAAAGTGAATTGAAGATCGCTTTGCTCACAATTTTGTACATATGAGGGGTAAAAACGAGAAAGTGGGGGATTGGGAGGTGGGGTGGTGAGTACGACTGAGGTGAGTGGTTCCGATATATCGTCATAATCATCAGTAACTAATCGAGGAAAAAATAACTTACCTTGCCAAACACAGACTCAGGGTTAGTGTAAAAAAAATGGCGGACTCGGAATTTGCGTTCAGAATATTACTTAAATAAAGAAATATAGAAATGAAATATATCATTACAAATTTGTTACCTAGTATGCGAAAACGAATTAAAGCACTCACGATGAACAAGGGACATCATTGTAAATATTGACTGCGCGCATCAATCGACTGTATTTATTTAAAAAAATGTGTTTGGTCTCTAAATATTTGTATATTTGACCTTAAAGTTATGAAAAAACGTATTAAAATATGAATGTACACAGTACCCCTCACCTCCTATCGTAATCGACTGTGAAAGAGATGCGGATAAGTCAATATACGCTGCTTCTCCCCAAAACTTAAAATATTCGAAATGCAACAGATGAAAAATTTGCTGCGAAGATGAATGAAGAATTAGAAGTTATTCTTAAGAGAATTAAGAAAAGTGAAAATCCGTGAGATGAATAGCTTTTTCAAAATCAAAGAAAACTATTGCAAGTTACATAGGTGAGTAATGTAAGGTCAAAATTAAAAAAAGGGGCATGGACGATGATATATCTGAACGTGAGTAGATTCGCTGTGTAATCTGGTTCCAGTAACATTTTATATAATAAATATGGATGCAAGAGTTTGTTAGCACTGTATAACGCATATAAATTGGAATACAGCTGGAGTAGAAGATAAAGTAATTGAAATAATAAGTAGTTGTTTAGACTATTTTAGAAAATTGTTTAGTGGCTAATTAAGGCATTTTAAAAATGCAAGAATACCTAAGGGTAAATGGAAAAAACGTAAATACAACAACAATTAAAGTAAGTTTGGTGAGTGTTGTAGACAAGGTATATGGACAAATTTCGATTGAGCGTGTTAAATTAATAGTTGATGGACTGATAAGGGATGAAAAAAGGTACATTTACACATGTTAGGTTGTGTATGACTCAAGCATTTATACTTAAACAACTATTTGAAAATATAAGTATAAGAGATCTAAAGTTTATGCTATGTTCATGGATCTGGCCAAGAGTTATAATCAAATAGATATGAGAGCAATATGGTAGGTGGTTAGAATATAGTGAGTTTACATGAGTGGTGAATGTATTTAATATTTATTGTGACTGGTAGCCATTCTCTTAATTTTTATTGAAATTTTTAGTCGTTCACCTACGATCAATCTTTAAACTTTTTATTTCTCTCATTGTGCTCCAATCGGAGCCATAACCAAGCAGAAGAGATAATGTTTTAAAGATAAGGCCATTAACCATCAGCATAAGACAGGCAAGGGTCCTAATTCGGGAGAAAGATCGTCAAGATATGTGATATCTGTATCTATAGGACGCTTGATTGGTTTCTGAGGACACAATGATGTTCGCTTATAACTAACATCATTTACGCGTGTGCGTAAACAGCCGCGCGCGCAAGTCTCCTGAATCTGCCTGTACCACACAAATTATAATAATAATAATCAGCAAGTAAAGAATTTTTCACCACAACATAAGAATTTCAAACAATAGGCATCGGTATTTATTTGCGACAGGACTTTTTATCCCGGGCAACGCAAGGTACCTATGCTAGTAATAGGGATAAAAAGCAAACAAAAGAAGTTAGGTAGTAAGGCGAAGAGAGGGAAGGAGAAAGTCTATTTTCGATGCATAATTCTAAAATCTTCTCTGGCAGAGAAGCTTTGAAAGAATAAGAGAGGTATTGAAGGTAAAAATTTAATAATTCTAAGGTGAAAGTAAATAATTGAAAGTTTGTGCCAGGAATTATTAATGATCCAGACCATACATATAACTGTTTGAAGATACGCGCCGTGTTAAACTCAGCCCCTTTAACTTTCAAATATATTTACGATTGCTATAGGATGTATAGCTGAAATATATTTTCTGGCCTTGCAAATGTTGCACTGGTATGATAGAAGAGCAAGACGCGGAACAAAGACCGAAAAGGGTAAGAGGACGGAGAGAGACTGACCAAGTTTAAATCTGAAATCAATGCTAACCTCTTAGATGTTATATTGTAGTCAGATCAATTCACCATATTATACGCTTCTTGACACAATTACCAATTTGTATTAGAAACTTTGGAATATTCATTTGAAAGGAGATTGAACTTAGAAATTTGATGCTTTGAAATGGTATTTGAATTTAAAATTTTACCCTTAGTCGAAAAATTTCCCTTTGAATTTAGGACTTTTGATTTAAAATTATCTCATTTCCTGGGGTTTAAAATTATAGTTTTGAAAGTTTTAACAAAAGGAAAATGATAAGAAAGAAGTTTGTTTGAATTTTATATATTAGGATAAAGAATTTATAAGCAGGAGGGCAAGAATGGGACTATAAATCCTCTCGAACAGGCTTTGATTGTTAAAATCGGAGGCTGTGCTTCTACAAGTTAGTAGTAGACTCGTGATTCCTAAATAAATCAGAAAGAGAAGGATAGACCGTTTTTAGTCGTAGGCAACTCTATATCTCACTTTGTTGGTCGGTTGGTACGCGTTTTAGTTTTTTATTGTTTTGGTAATAACATTGTAACCTTTAGGCCAATTCTAACGAAATTTGAAACCCTTATGTTGTTTTACATTTTCTTTCGTAAGATATAATTGCAAAGGTCCTCCTAAGGTTAGCCTAAGAATTATTTTGTTTTGGTAATATCATCATAGCTATTCGGCCGATTCTAACGGACTTTGTAACCCTTATATTGTATTACATATACTTTTGAATGATATAATTTTGTAAAAGTCTCCCAAGGGTAGCCTGGGAATTAGTTGGCAATAACATCATAATTATTTAGCCGATTCTAAAGAAATTTAAAACCCTTATGTTGTTTTAAATTCTCTTTCTAATAATATAATTGATAAGTTTCTCCCAAGTTTAGTCCAGGAATTATTGAAAGTTCTCAAGGTCGTAAGGTCATAAATCAGAATAAGTGAGAGCACACAACTATTGGTCAGAAGATCTTGTTTATATAATCAACGCTTCAGTCTCAATAAGTTTCCACTGAAAACTTTGAATAATACAATATGGAGCGCATTTTGCTAAGGCACAGTCAAGCATTGTACTGCTTTGAATTAGGAATTGACTTACCATTTTAAATTGTAGAAAGTAACTTTGGTAACAGCATTCTGGTTTAAATTTCGTTTTGTAAAATCTTATGCAATATTCTGATTCTCCTCTCAATCACCCAAATGTTTCAAGACGGTAAAAGCGTAATTTTCTAAGCAACCTTTTTAATAGACGAGCCTGGTAGAGTCTAAATTACTTTTCATGGAACCGACAAGATTTTTAACTTGGGACAAAAAAATATAAAAGTTAAGCTTGTCAAAATTTCAATTAAATTAAAGGCAAGGCAAATAAAGAGGTTCTTTTAATGAGGTTTTATCATTCCAGTGAGGAAATGCTTAGTTTTTAAGGATTAAAGTGCTTATGTTTAAGCGTTCTAAAAACTTTAACTATCTGCCTGCCTGCCTGTTCGTATTCCTCAAGGGTCGAAATGTAATTCCCACAAGCCATTTTGAATGAGTTGTGAATAAGAGGAAATACTGCGAAAAATGGGTTTCGGAAATATTAGGGATGAAAAGAAAGCCCAAGAAACTGACCAATTCAACTTCGGAATTTTAAAGTAAAACTTGGATTGGATTGCTTTTTAAAGGTTAGTAAAACTTTATTCCATCAATGTCTTAAATGTTTAAGAGTTAATTACAAAATAGCTTAGGTTAGTTAAAGGTTAGGAGCGATACCAACGTATTAATGCAAAATTAAATAATCGAAACTCAATTACCAATGAGGAAGTTATTGATTCTGTGACACCAATTGTCGAAGACAGTTGTGCACTCAGATATGGTGGTACATTTATAAAAGTAGTAGAATAGATGATTTGGGATGAAAAGGATTTTGACGATAGAGAATTTGGAATTGGTAATGGAGTTTGAAGCTATATTTGAAGAAAAATAAAAAAGGCATAGATGTAAATTTGATGAAAGAATTACCTCGAATAAACGATACAAAATAAACATTCGGAAAAATTGAGATTGAAGAGGCAATACAAAAGTTTTGAAGGATTTTAGTGGGAAGGTGTTTGAAAAACCTTTTTATGACAAAAGAGTGTATACTCGTAATATAAGTGATTGGAAAAAAATGGAACAGTTTTTCCGCAATCTTGAGGAATGATCGCCCCACCATCCAGTATCATGGAAGAGGTACATGTTTTTAGTGTAGGTAACATAAGATGCGCTGCCATCTTTTCAAGGTAGGGGAACGCCCATTCAAATGTATACCCAAATGTTTCTTAATCTTTAGGGGCCATAAACGACCAGCACGAGCTAGGTAGGAAAAAAGCCATAAGCGAGCGAAAGCAACCAGATTAAAAATAACAAACTATAAAGGCCCAGAAGAGACCAGATTTAAAAAACAAAGCCATAAATGACAGGAATCGACCAGGTATAAAAAACAAAGTCATAAACGATCAGATGAGACCAACTTTGGAAACCAAGGCAATAAACAACTAGAAGCGACCAGGTTTAGCCCCCAAAACGACCAGACCCGCTAGGTTTGAAAAACAAAGCCATAAACGACCAGATTCGACCAAGTTCGGAAAAACAAAACCATAAACGACCGAACACGACTAGATATGAAAAAAGCCATAAACGACTAGACTTAACAAAGTTCGGAAAACAAAACCATAAATGGCCCGACGCAAAAAGGTTAAAAAAGCCATAAACGACCATACGCGGACACTATCGGATAAAAAAACCCATAAACGACCGGAAGCGACCAGGAATAAAAACCAAATCCATAAAAGACCAGACTTGACCATGTTCAGGAAAACAAAACTATAAACGACCGGACGCGACCTGGTTTGAAAATAAGGCCATATCCGATGAGAAACGACTAGGTTTAAAAAATCAAATTCATAAACGACCTGACCCGAGAAGATTTAAAAAAAATAAGCCATAAACGACTAGCGCAGGTCTAACTAAGCTAAGAGCAAGAGCAAGGTGTGTGTTAATATAAACAGCTAAAACACACACAGGGGATATTGATAAAAATTCATCTCTTTGATATATAATTCTAACAGTAGATGCAGTGCCTTCGGTAGTCTTGAACTCTATTGAGACTAACTGGGTTTTAATCCTTCTAGGCATTGCTATTTTTCCATTTATTGCTGGTACATTTGCAAGCTATTTTTCACTTTGTTCTTTTCCATAGAACAGGAGCGCAGGCTACTCGCCAACCATTTTTCTTCCATTAATTCCTAGTCGGGACCTTTAGAGGTTTGGATCATCCTTTCATCCTTGCTCCGGTAGGGTTGGTGGGTTTTAACATGTTTGCATGTACAGCTCGGTTTTGGCTTCCTATTATAGCTTTCACATTCTTATTTAACCAGGCAGCGTTTTGTTTCCTCCCTGCAGTTTTACCCCCTACATACAACACTTACACTACCCACTCTGACCTTTTTAATAATAATCAGCATTTGGTTTATTACCATGCTCACACTTATTACTCTAAAACATCAAAATAAAATTCACTTAGGAATCCACCTTCCATTTCACTGTCTCACCTATTTACTAATAATGTAAATTCATATACCATTACCCTTAAATATTATAGTTTTTATTTTAAATACAGTTAGCAGCAGATTCATTTATAGGCAAATTAAGCATACACTTAAATTCTACTTTTCTCTTATGTTCATCCTTAATATATTTATGGACATCTTTATGTTGAAAGAACGCATATCTAACCTTCTTGAAATATTAATTGATTCATCTATATTAAATCTCTAGTTATCCACCTTTTCCAGTATTTATGCAATTCTCCTCCATACATCAAGCTTATTCTAGAAAATCTAACTTAGGTTACGTTTGAAGACGATGGTTATACAATGCAAAAATCTAAGGCTAAATAAAGAAGTTGTTTGTCTGTTTTTTTTTCTGTTTACCGTGCGCAAATCCATAGGGTCAAAGGCACACAAAATTAATTATCAAAACTCCAAGTAATCCAAAAATATGATTCTTACATAAACCTTGACTCGCTCATTTGAAATTGACCTTTCCATTGCTAATAGACCCGTCGAAATAATGCTAAAGAAGATATTATACCAGCCTTTATATTTTAAAATTCAAAGAATATATTAAAATTTATTAGAATAGAATAAATGGGTACACACTAGCAAAACAAGGTCTGCTGACCAAAGTCGCCTGCTCTCACTTATTCTGATTTATGACCTTACGACCTTCAAAACTTTCAATTATTCCAGGACTTCCCTTAGGAGGAACTTAACCATTATATCATTCGAAGGAGAATTTAATCAACATAAGGGTTTCAATTTCGTTATAATCGGCCGAATAGTTATGAGGTTATTGCCAAATAATTTCCTGGGAAAACTTGTAAAGAATTTGGTAATTTATCAATCAAAAGAGAATGTAAAATAACATCAGGGATTCAAATTTCGTTAGAATCAGCCCAATTGTTATAAGATTATTGGCAAATAATTCTCCGGTTAACCTTATGAGAAATTTAGTAATTATATCATTCCAAAAAGAATTTAAATCACCGTAAGGATTTCAAATTTCGTTAGAATCAGCCGAATAGTTAGGATGTTTTTGCCAAAAAAAATAATTCCCTGGTTAATGTTGGGAGGACCTTAACAATCCTAGTATTCGAAATAGAATGTAAAACAACATAAGGGTTTCAAATCTCGTTAGAATCGTCTGAACAGTTACAATATTATTACCTAAACAATAAAAAGCAAAACGGGGAACGACGAACTGACCGACTGACCGAATAGTAAGATATTGAGTAGCACGTGACTAAAAATTATGTGCCAAGAAAATCTCATGGAACACTTTCACCAGAAAATCTGTCGTGATTTTAGAGATACAAAGGAGAATGCTAGGATTCAATTTCAAGGAAAGTTACGCAAACATTCGTTCAAAATAATGAAAGACTTGTATTGTCTGAGAAAATGGTAAGAATGAGCAAAGATAATGGGAAAGTATCCGTTATAAAAAGTTGAAAGAGTAAGCGCAAATGTTTCTTGTAAACTTCTTAGAGCTCTCAAGAAATTAAAGTGCGAAGATGCTTGGCGAAGTAAATTATAGAGAAGTTGAGAGTGTGTTACGGAGTCTTCTTGGTTTTATTCCTGTTGCCATTTTTATAGTTGGTTTCCTCTAAAATCTCTTCATCCTTTTTTTTATAGATAATTACTGGCTAAATGGGAAGCATAAAAGATAAATTTTATTATTTTATCTTTCATTATCTTTCCCTTTTTAGTTAAGAAAGACTGGTCTTCATACATATGCAGAGAACTATTGTACTACCTTGCAAACTCTTTTGATTCATTTTATTTGCCCCTCCTTATTAACGAAAGTCAAAGTTATTAATTTTCATAAACCTCCTTCTCTCACTTATATTTATCATAAATCTAATATCTCTTTTGTTGTTTACTTATTTTAATTTAGAATGTTCATCTTCTTTGCGTGCAAAACTTTACCTTTATATACTCCTTACCATCCCTTTAATTTTTACCTTACAATTTGTACCTTCTCTTAAAGGCTGTTTTTGCAATATAAATATATACCGAGATGATAGATATAACTTCTAAGGGAAAGCAACCAATATTTAATCACATTTTCATTCTTTAAATGGTAATAATATTACCTAAATATTACCTAATATTACCTAAATATGATTTCGAGATCCTTGATTCATAATTAATAGGTAATGTAAAAGATGAGATTAACCTATAAATCACTTATTTAGAACTCAATAAAATAGCTGAAAACTTTTTAAAATTTCATGGAATCGCACTCTATTCGTTTAGTACGGATTAATTTCCTTCATTCTCTGTAAATAAGTTTCGGCTTGTTTCCCTGTAGAGATTTTTCAATATCTCTCAGGTCTTGAATATTTTAACGACGAACAGGAGGAATAGACATATTTTAAAAAGAGATAACCTGATCCCGGAATATTTTATAGGTGCCACCAATGATTCGTAACCCATTTATTGAAAATTTCTTCAAGATATGGAATGTTCAAGTGTACCCTGCAGGGGTAATAATTAATCGTTGTTTATATTCGCACAAGTATTTTTGGGACTTTAAGCATTTGTTTTACTAAAAGGGAAGGTAAGTATTTGTATTACTAATAAGTATTTTCATATAGCTAGATAGTAACTAAAGTTCATTAAGTGATTTTTGAAGCAAAGTTACATATTATTATTACAAGTTACAAATGATTATATTGTAAGTGAGAAAATTGAGTCACGAATTATAATGCGCTGGCTTTGGGAGCATAAATAATTTCTGTTTTTCTGCAGGGAGTTTATGGCAAAGGTATAACTATACACTTGAAACTCTTCCTATTCATTTAATTATGCTGAAAGAAGGAAGAAAAATTCGAATTTAATCAAAGAAGACCATGGAACCGAAAATACGTAAGGAAGAAATGATTTTAGACGAAATTTGGAGCTTTGGAAAAATAGCAATGCAAATTGATACAGAAATCATTATTTTTTTAAATGTCAGAATTGGGGATCGTATTGTTCAAATAAATCAAATTTGAAAAAGACTATTAAAATGACAACGTACCATAACCTAAACACTAAATTACATATATGGAAAATTATTTCTGCCCATTTTAATGGCATTATTTCTGAATTTACCTATTTGAACAAATGATGCTGCAACTTTGTAATTAATATTATAAGATGTCGTTACTGAGGGATTAACTCTCTATGCAAACGACTCGAAAGCCTATAGAAAATTCATCAACCTAGAAAATGTAAATAAAACAGTGTACCCCTCACTACATACTCCTCTTTCACTACCGCTCATCCCTCTCTCCTCACCAACCCATTTCTTACTACGACTATCTCCACTCCTCTAGCAATTCCTACTACCTCTGTTCAATCCCCTCTCGCCTCACCCCTCCTTCTACTACTGCTGAACTCTCCACCTTCACCCACGCTCTCCTCCCCTTTACTTCCAACCTATTCCCTTCCGTACCCTCTCCTCTCCCTGCTACTTCTGCCTCCTCCACTCTCGTTCCCTCTCCCTTCCACTACTCCCACTCATACCACTTCTAAGCCTTCCTTCCAGGTAAGAATCCCCCCCCCTTCAATCCTACTCCTCCTTCTACCCTAGCTGCAAAACCTTTTTCCTCTTCTAGATCTCTTTCTTTCAAAAAACACCACTCTGAACTTATTCCTTCTACCCCTTCGGCAAAACCCCTCTCTACTCCTACCCACTCTAGAAAAAGACCTAACCCTGTCTCTAGGCCCTCCTCTACTCTTTCCACCTCGCATTTAACTGTCCTCTTCTTCTCTAACACATTTACCACCACAACCTCTACATGCACTTAATCCTCCACCCTCTCCACTGCCCCAACTGGCACCGTCACAAATCCCTAACCGCCACAGACACGAGTGAGGATTGCTGACCCCGGCTCTGCCTTCTCATTCCAAGAGCCAGTGGAGAAGAGTGCGGCCACATCTTGCTCACTGTACTCTAGACCATAGAGCTAACTGTAATACAATTAACTAGTGTGCAATTTGCACTGTATTCGTCATACTGTCGCCAACTGGGTACTAAGCACACAGATAGCTGACATCATACTGCTGACCCAAACAGTATACACCTTCCAAACAACAGACTCCGCATCGCAGGTTACCGCAAACACTTGACACCTTAAGCACCGCAGCTTGGCTCCGCTATCCTTGTCAAGCGGTCCAACCATTCCCTCATAAAGATACGAGACGACTCTTTACTAGCCTGTAAAATACAGACGCGCTCTGGCCCCATCATTGTGGCCACTTACTACAAACCTCCACAATTACAACTCAACATAAACCTCCCACTCCGGACCCTTTCCAACCATAAGCTACTACTATTCTTTGTGGGAGACCTGAATGTTCACCACCTCACACTATTATCCAACACTAAGAATAAATGAAGCAGGAAGGTATATAGCCAGTGCCTTGCAGCGTTTTCGCTGTGAGCACATCAGTAGGTCCTTCTCCACATTTTTTGGGCCCTGTGGGGTGGGGGTCGTCTCCAGATGTGGCTCTACGCAACGAACACGCTACACGTTTCCACACCTACATTGCATTAGACCCCCACGCACTATCGAATCACATTCCTATATGCCTGATATCATCACCATCCATAATCATACCCCCTTCTTCTGCGACTACAAAAACACGAACTGAGCGGAGTAAGGTAGACACATAACGGACAACACACCCCACAACCTAAACTTAATCGACACAAACCCTAGCCACCTAGAATTACACTGGGCTACACTAATGGATACAATTAAAACTGCACGAAAGGGACACAGACATCAAAAACCATACACACTAATTAGACACTTTACATAGTCTATACACACTCAAGCCCTCATATTGCTATACAACAATGACTATACCAGAAGCCCACGACAACAAAACATAACTCTTTTACGTGCCCGTATCCTTTTTTGCGTGCAGGGGGACTGGAATCGTCAGTGGCACGAGATAGTCTGTATTGCGGACGATGTCTGTAGCGATGATCCTTCCTTCTTCTCGTGGCGCTTTTGGATATGCTCGGTGTGGACCAACAAAACCCAATCACCCTCACCAATAACAACCAGACACTCACTGACACTAACAATATCTTCGATGCCTTCAGGTATCATTGGGTCACAGTCTATACGCATAACTCTCCTAAACCACATGCACAAGAGCATTTCCAAGAAGAGCAGGAGTGGTGCTTACTTCACGCGGATGAGTTTGAATCCCCCTCCCTGACACAATTGGATGTGCTCGATACCACCACCACACTTACCACTCCCATCAACGACTAGGATACAAAGCATTGTATAAAATCCACACCTAAACACGTCCCGGCCCCTCGAACCTTCCCGCTACATTAATACTCACCTTGCCAAAAAAATCTATCCCACGTCTACAATGCCTCATTGGACTCCGTTCACTTTCTTCAAGTATTCAAAACCTTACAAAACATCTTACTCAACAAGAAAAATAAATACCTTTCACACCAAAACAATTACAGACCTATTGCTCTGTTAGAGAATTTAGGAAAGATACTTGAGCTTATGGTTAACAGCCGCTTGCGCAATTTCTTTTAGGACATAAACTGGTTCTCCTCCTGCTAGTATGGCTTTAGGAGGAGACGGTCCACTCAGGCAGTTGTGACCATCGTTCACGATGTCATACAGAAAGCAGGACAAAAACGACAAAAGGTGGAAAAGTCCTTCTATAATGTTTGGCACGAGGAACTCCGCTGGAAACTTGCTAACAACACGGATCTCTCTCTCGATCTCTCTCTCTCTCTCTCTCTCTGCACGATAAGACTTCTTTCCAACTATATTACAGACAGGAGATGTTTTATTACATACAACACTATATTAAGCCCATTCACGCCACGCACAGGAGTGCCCCAAGATAGCGTCCTTGCAACAACACTCTGCATTATGTACACTAACGACATCCCACTCAAACCAGAATACTGCAGACACACATACAAACTGTTATATGCTGACGACGAGACAATTTTATCTGCCGACTTGTACCTGGCATGATCGCACGCCATGCTCAAAGGATACTGGATGAAAAGACAGAATACGAGAATGAGTGGCTCATTGCTACAAATCCTCAGAAGACTATATTCACAACATACAAATCGATTCTCACAGACCAGACCTCAACTATCCAATTCCAACGACTCAAACATCCCACACAATGCTCAAGATAGGGTAGTCTAGTGAAAACCTTCTGTTAAGAAACAGAAATAAGTAAAGCTCGAGGATAATATATATTATCTCGAGCATTTAACATCAGAGTTTAACAAACTCCTTCTCTCTACCCTCAACAACCATTTCCCTTAATTCCAATTCATTTGTATAAATTCCAATCCTGTATCGTTAAATTCCTTTTACTCCATAAGGAGTCAATCCCTTTGGTCTTGCAATCCTGTATAATTTACAATTATACATGTCCGACCTGCCACAGTCGTTATGTAGGCCAAACTGGCTTACAACTCAAATGCAGGATAGCGAAGCACTTATGTTCGTTTCATAGAACTGGTATTCCTATTTCTAAACCAGAAGCCTCTTCCATCAGGCAACATTCTGAGTATCAGCATCCTCCTCTTAATTTTAATTCATTTACCATATTATCTTCAGCCTTAACTTCTCTCGATTTGAAAATCTTAGAGTCACTGTATATCAATAAAATAAATCCAAACCTAAATAATTACTCCTCTTCAATTAAACTATTTACTATATAACCAACCAACACTTCAATAGATTACCTAGCCAACCGACCAACCGAACAAATCTCGTTAGTAGTTTTATATCTTTAGTTAGCTGATTTCTCAACTCCCGCGATAAAGGTTAGTCACTTTGTTTAATCCATTCAGATTTGTTTTCGGGTTTTTTGTTGTTTTTTACAATTTAAGAAAATATGTTATTTTATTGTTTACTCTAGTAACTTTTAATATGTGATATCCAAGTCATTTTATGTTATAATTTCACTTTCTATTATTTTTTAAAATCATACTGGGTAGTATTAATTAATTCTATATATTGTTATCAGGGTTTTTACTTTAATTTTAATAATTGTCAATTTTATTATTTTAACTTGTTTTCATCCTCTTTTTTAGCCATTATTTAATGCATTCTTTTGACTATTATCGATTAATGTCCCTTCCACTTCTCATTAGTCGACACAGTCGCTAAAGATGGTCCTAGTAAAGGTCCGAAACGTCCGGCCAATAAATGATTAGTGTAATCACTTGAGGCTTCGTATTCCTGCTACATATCAGATTCACAAGGAACAAATTAATTACAAGTATATATATATATATATATATATATATATATATATATATATATATGTATATATATATATATATATATATATATATATATATATATAAATATATAAATATATTTATATATATATATATATATATATATATATATATATATATATATATATATATATATATATATATATATAATATATATATATATATATATATATATTTTTCTTACAAGTTTTTGAATGGGGTCTTCGAGGCGAGAAAAAAACAATCCACGAATGACATGCTTCAATCCTAGACGTCTTTCGACCATGTTAGGTCATCTTCGGGGAATGAACAGAAATGGAATTATGAAATGAAATGAAATGAAAAGAGAGGTGAGAGGCAACGAACAGCTCTTGCGCCCCCCCCGTCCCCCCTTGGCGCTCATGGAGTGGCCAAAGAGGGAGGTGGGGAGGCCCGTTACTCCTTTATAGACCCCCATAGTCACACTGTCTAGAGCCAAAGTAGGCTCCAAGCACTGTGAGTACGGCAGTTAGGAGTGAGAGGGAGAGGAAGAAGAAGGTTTTAGGATAGGAAAGGAAAGAAAATAGTAGGAGACAAAAGTGAACATAGTTAGTCACAGGACCTACAGCTTAACGTGGAATCCAAACCACGATGTGTCGCTTGTCTCTAACTATAACCTTGCATTTTATCGTGACCCCAGTCCCACGTATCACTGGGAGTCCCGTGTGCGAATGTGATAGTAAAAAAAACAAATAGATGCTGAAGGCTGAAGGAAGTAAGAGTTTGCAAAGAAATGCTAGTTGCCTGGAGGTCAGGCTTATCTCTGTCCATTTTAGATAGTATAGCTAGCGTAATAAAGTTAGAAAGTAGTATTGGTATTTATGAGTCGTTCAAATCGCTATTAGTAAATATTCTTACTAAAAACTGGTGTAGGTTTCTATCTCTCTATATATTCTTACGTATTCCTATCATAGTTATAATTGACTATATGCTATTCTCTGGTGTTGCTTCGGTTAATCAATTAGTCTTAATCGTCGTCGAGTATTATTCTCTTTCTCTAGATGTAGATTTCTTATTCGTCTTCTTCCCCTCCCTCTTCTATCCTTGGGAAACTTGGGAATAATCTGTGTGATCTCCAACTTCTCTTTAGGCAATTTGGTTGGTTAATTCAATTCCTACTTCATTCTGTCTCTTCTAAGACTTTCCTTGCTCTTTTTGCAATTATTCTGTTAAGTGTCTTTATCCTGGCCTCCCTGTGCAGGTCTCGTAGTCTTCTTCTTTCTCCTCTTCTGGTGTTTGTTATTAAGTAGATAGCATTGTTTTGGAATTTTTGGAGTCTTAATTTGTTACTTCTCGAGATCGTATATATCGCGATGGTTGGATAAATAATCGCAGACTGTACTATGGCGTGATAAATCTTTCTCTTGTTTTTCATGCTAAGGTTAACTAACTTGTACAGTAATGCCAGGCCGCTCTTTCCTCGATTGACCCTCTCAGTTACGTGCATTTTATAGCCTGATTTCGTAATGGTTAGTCAAATCACCTTACGTTCTTTGTTGTATCCGTAGCGCTCTTCTTCTACATATACATCTGAGATACTCCTCCTGTACACGGGTAACATTTTAAATATATCCCTGTTGCTTTTAATTTTCCATTTTTCTTCGTATCTATTAATGCTTCCTATCTCTTCTGCAGTCATCCTAGCTTGCATTGGGCCATTCCTGTAGGGGCAAACCATGATTTGAGTGACGTCGTCAGCAAATTGAATGTTCAAACAGCCTTTATTTCTTGGTGGTGGTATATCTGCTGTGTATATTGAATAAAGAGACGGACTCAGACACCTGCATTGAGTTCGAATATTTCTCCCCGATGTCGTCCTCTCCATTACATAATCACATAAAATTCTTTCGATCTTGTTGTTCATTCCTAATCTGAGTATCTTGAGTTGTATACCTCTCTGCCATACTTTGTTCAATGCCTTGGAAACGATCTGGCATACGATGTCTACGCTCATTTTCTCTCTCTTTACTTTCTCTATCTTTTCAAGGATGACTCCAAGGGCCATCTCTGTGCTTCTGTTCTTCCTGAAGCCAAATTGGCAGCTGTTTCTTCGGCCATTATCATCGAGGATTATGGACAGTCTGTTATTTATTATTTTATCCAATACCTTACCAGTGAAAGCCAGCAGCGAGACAGGGTGGTAGTTACCCACTTGATCTGGGGGTTTTCCCGGCTTGGGTATTAATATGATCTTCGCCACTCTCAGTTCATCAGGAAAGTATCCTGTGTTCAAGCACGCATTGAAGACGTTTCTCACCTCCTCCAGTATTTTCGGGGGTGCTTCGATGTAATTTAATTTGGTGAGTCCCGATCTGCCTGGGGCTCTCTGTCGGAAGTTCTTTATGGTTTCTTTTAATTCCCCAGATGTAATGATTGCGTCTATTCCGTCGTTGTTGTTTCTCCTTTCCTCGAAAAAGGGGACGGCGTATGTCATTTTGATCTCCCTATTGAGTTCGTCCACGATCTTATGTTCGAATTTAATGTCATAGCCCTCATTCTCTTCCTCTTTAATTTTGAATACATTTCTCCAGTGTTCTCTAAATAATGCCTCTATTTCTTCCTCATCTTCTAAAATGTTTTCATTTTCATTTTATTCCCTGTTGTCCGAGTCTTTAATCTGTTGATATAGTTCTAAAATTCCCTTGCTGATGTTTCCACATCTATTTTCTCGATGTGCTGATCCCATTTCTGTTTCTGTTTTTTCATAAATTAGTGCTATTAGTTCTCTTGTGGGTCTCCTGAGTGCGTTGTATGCTTCCCACGATTTTCCGAATCTTCTTATATTTTCTGCCGCCTGGCCGACCTCCTCGCTCAAAGCCACCATTTCTGGTGTCCACCTAAATTGGTTAATGGTTTGGAACGAGTTAATGGAGACGTCCCCCTTCTCTGCCCTTTTAATTTCTTCTCTGATCCTATCTAACTCCCGGTCGATTTCATCTAGAGTGGCTTTCCCGAGCGGGCTGGGCCCGTACGTCTCAAGTAATTCTTTGTACTTATCTCAATCCGCTCTATGGTATGCCTTCAATTCTTTCGAAGAGGTTTTTATAGGATTCTTGTTTATGTACATTAGAGTTGCAGTGTGGTCACTAAAAGAAACATCCACTGGTTCTATAAAATATTTAAAGGGAAAATTGAAGCTAGCCAGGTAGATGTCCGGTTTTGTTGCGTGTTCTATTTCTAAGTATGTAGGGAACTTGTGTCCCAGTCTTTGCAGTATACCTCTATTGATACGAGGGGAGGTTAATAAGTTTTGCAATTCGGATATAAGGAAACGAGATATGAGGAAAAGTGTTTTATTATTTTCCAATATAACTACCGTCGACTTCAATGCACTTGCGCCACTTGTCTGTGAGGCTTCGAATTCCCGACAACCAGTAATCTCCCGACTGCTGTTCAATCCACTCCTGGACGGCGAGCTAGACATCTTCATCGTCCCCAAACCGGCGTCCACGCAGTGCAGCCTTGAGCTGGCGGAATAAAAAGTAGTCGCTAGACGCCAGATGTGGACTGTGAAGGGGATGGTTGAGCTCCTCGAATCCGCACTCACGCAGGGCAGCTTGTGCAACTCTGGCCTTGTGGACTTTGACGACGTTGAAGTGGATCATGTGGCGTGAGGTTTCTAGAGACCCAACGGGCAGAGATCTTGCTCATAGCTAAATTGTCGTAGATGATGTTGGTAATACTTCCATGTGATATTCTAAGTTCTCGCTCGATTTCGTCGACCTTCACCTTCGATTTTCGAGGATCATCCTCTCCACACGGGCCACATTGTCCTCGTTGGTCACGTCTGACGGGCGTCCTGGACGGGGGTCAGCTTCAAGGGACTAAAGACCATGGCAAAACTCCTTATTTCAACGAGAAATGGTTGTATAGGCAGTAGCGGTGTCGGTGTACACTGCAACCATGCGTTTATGGATCTCTTTTGCATTCTTGCTTTCCTTGGTCAAAAATTTGATCACTGCGTGGTGCTCAACCTTCTCCATTGTTGAAAAATTTGTGACTGACGATCTGCGATCAGCTACTGCTTGTTAAATAGACGAGGCGGGAGCGTGTGGCTGCAGGTTATGTCTCTTCATAAGTTGTCCTAACACCCCCACAAACAACCATCTCCCTTCCTCTGTTTTGCCCTACCGATTCGCAAGACTTATTGACCGCCCCTCATAAGTGTGTTAAGTTGTTTTCCGACTCTGTTTGTATTTCCGTAGTCAGAAGCCTCGCAATGGGCGTTTAAATCGCCCATCAAAATGACCGGTATCCTATAGTTGAAGAGTTTAGTAAAGTTTTGTACCATTAATTGGGCGCGCCTGGGTGGCTGGTATCCAATTGCGACAATGATGTTGCTTAATTCCATTTTAATATCTATAGCTAAATATGTATCTACCAATCCTTGTATTGTTTTGTACTGTAATCCTTGCTTGACCGCTATTGCCACTCCGTCGTGGTGTGTTTCTCATGAAGGATTTGTGTTAGTAACTTTGTAGTTCCATATCTTTAATTTATCGTTTTCTGTGTTGCTTCCATGTTATGATACTAGTATAACATCTGAGGCAATCTTTCTGAATAAGTTTCCGTACATAATTTCCTTGTCTTTACATCCGCCTGTGTTAATTTTTAGTATTTTTAATTTCTTAATATCCATAATCTAATTGTCCATTTCCG
The DNA here is from genome assembly GCA_963969495.1 of Ceratothoa steindachneri. Taxonomy (NCBI): domain Eukaryota; kingdom Metazoa; phylum Arthropoda; class Malacostraca; order Isopoda; family Cymothoidae; genus Ceratothoa; species Ceratothoa steindachneri. The sequence goes on along the minus strand of OZ018328.1, from coordinate 141,119,106 downwards.
TTTGTTTATTCGTTTTCTGTTTAGTTTTTCCTATCTGTTAAGTTATCGGTGTTTCTTCTTCTTTCTCTGGTTCTTCTTTCGTTTCTCCTGGGTTCTTTCTCTGCTGAATGCATTCGAGGGTACTTCTGGTAGTTTATCTCTAAGTGATGGACCCCTTTTACTTGCGGATTAATATCTGTTCTTTCTTTGGGCTTTCCTGTGAGTAACCCGTGTGCACTCTTGCTCTGTGTCGTCGGAGGAATTTTCAACCTCTGATTTCTCGATGATTGTGTCCTCTTCTGATTCTTCTGCCTGTTGATTTACTTTCGCGTATTCGATTAACTAATGTTTTATCTTTTCTGTCACTTTGATTCTGAAAATGGCCGATGAGTCGACTTCTTTGGGGAATTTCATCGGTTCGAGCCCGTTTTCCTGTAACATGCTGTTGACTGTTGTTGCATAACTTCTGGAGTTAGCTATGTGATATACAAATAAGTATTTTTACGTAGAGAGTACCATCTAAATCTATCTGAGTTGCTGGTTCTTGTTGGTCACTTTTTGCCATTGCTGCGTATGAGTTTTTATTTACGTTCGTATTATTTCTGTTTGACTCTGTTTCTTTTCTCTTTATAATTTCTCTTCTTTTGGGACAGATCATGGCCATAGTTCTGTGTCTCCCTTAGCAGTTAATGCATCTTTTAACTGTGTTGTTGCAGTATCGCCAAGAATGACCTTCAGTTCCACATTCAAAACACATTGTAAGGTCTTTTTGGGGGCAATTTTGCGTCGTATGTTCTTCCATCGAATAAAATCTAAGGCATATCTGTATGCTAGTGAAGATATCTCTTTGTATGTGGGCAGATGGTATCCTCAGGTTGAAAGCGAGAAGTCCCTGTTCTATTATGCTTGAAGCCATTTCGATAAATTTACAAATGACATTGAAAATGTGAGTGTGATTTTTATATTTGACCATCTCTGCTATTTTGAGCCATTTCTGTCTCTCTTGAAGTTCTTCACTTATTTCTTGGTATGAGTGCTATCCTAACCAGGACTCGATTTTTCTGCAGATGACACTTCTGTTAGCCAGATTTGTGGTGGTACTCTAGCTTCCAAGTCCAACTTTCTTAGCGGAATGCTCCCAACAGATGAGAGTAGCTACAGTACGTCTTTATTTTCTGGGCAAATAACTAAATCCAGATGGTGTCTCAATGCATTTGATTAGTGGTATCTCCAGATCTATATATATGCATTGCACTACTTCTTGTGGTGATCTTTTCCTTCCGTTGGGTATGGGTTTCAAAGAAAGCCTTTTGATGTCCAGTGGGTCCATCTTCCCGGGAGTCGTCTACTCTCCGAGGAGAAGGGTTCTTCTGTCAATCTTCAGCTGTTTGAGTCTTAACCAGTCTCCACTAGTGGGAGGAGCCCCTCTATCTGTCCTAGTTCTATATCGCCTACCTTCCAATTATCGCACTCTCCTTTGTCAACCCTACCTAACTGGGCCTAGTCCTAACAGCGGTCCACAGTTTGATTCTGGCTCGTGACCGAGCATTGGCCCCCCTTTTCTGGCCCCCTAAGAGGGTCTCCTGCAGGGGTTCACTATACCTTACTACCAACTGAAACTTAGACCTTGTCGGTGACCAAGTTATGTAATGCTAGTGAGAAGTAAGTTTGAGGCAAAAAATATGAAAAAAGAGTCAATAATTTAGAAAAAAGGAAGAGCAGCATCTTCGGATGGGGGAGGGGGGGGCGCTACTTTGCTTAAGAGAAACAGGAGAAATCTCCAATCAGCCCCACGAGCGCATATATTTCTTCTTAGAACTTTTCTTGAGATGGCATTTTCTTTAGGTCCTGCCTAAAACTTTTCTTCCTTTACCTCGGATGGCCTTTACCAGTTCGCAGCGAGAGAGCAAGCGTACAGACTGAGTAAATCGATGAAATTAAAAAAAAGGTATATTTGATTGAAAAAAATACTTGTACAAATTAGCGTTACAAAAAAATAGTTAATAGTGGTGAAAAAAGTTGAGCGGAGAAGAGAAAGTTACACAAGTACTAGTAAGAAAAGAAATGGCTTCTCCAGGTTCTACCGGAGGTCATATTTTTTGTGTATGTACTCAGTTATTTTAATCTTTTATATTAAATTGAGTATAGTTCTCCAGGAGATACTGGAGGCCAAATATTTGACATTTTACAATCAGGAATTTTTTTTCATCACAGAGAATTATATCTCAGGAATTACATTCCACTTTAATATATTGTTATCTTTTGTACAAATTTCACGAAATCCTTGTTCTTACTACAAAAAATGTTCATTTTTAATCACGGTTTATTAGATGTTTTTATTATTAATATTCTTAATCACTAAACTTTGTTATTAGCCACTAAATATTGTGTTCATTATTAACCACTGAACTATTATTCTTAATTATTAATTATTCAATATTGATTACTGTTTATTTACTGCTTTTATTATTTCACAAAGTCCTAATGCTTATTACTAAGTATTCGTTATTATTCACTCTTTATTATTAGCTACTAAGTATTATATTCATTATTAACCACTGAATTATTAACTGCTAAATATTCAGTATTGATCCCTGTTTATTTAATGTTATTATCAATTTGCTTAATCGCTCAACTTTGTTATTCTTACTAGCCATTAAAAATTATGTTCTTTATAAACTACTGTTTTTATTCACTTAACCATTGACTATAGAATGTTTTTATCATTAATCGCTTTAACCTTTCAATTTTAGTATTATGAATTTTTGTATTATTTTCCTTTTTTCTTTTTCTGTTTCAAACCACTGTTTATTAAATTAATTCACTTAATCTATGGAATTACTACTAATAACACTAAATATTATATTAATTTTTAATCACTGCTTATTATTTTTAATTGATTATTATCCACTGTTTATTAAATGTTTTTATTTTTCCTTCGTTTAATCACTGAATTTTATAATTGTTAACTATCATTCACTTTTACACATTTTTCCACTAAACGATATTGGACGTTTTTTGACCACTTTTGATTTTTTTATAGGTTGACATGTTCACGGTGTGTACACATGAGTCTTGGATGTAGATGGCTCTTTCTTCCAACATTCCTCCTATTTCTTTTGGTGACCATGGTCCTTCGAAGGTCCATTTGTAGTCCCCGCGAAGAATTCCGTCGATTAGGGCCTCCAGGTCACTTTTCGGGGGCCTGCACACTACAGCGCCGAATATCTTGAGTCCCACGTCAGCGGCGTTAAAGAAGAACCCGCGTAATAAGATGTTTCTTTCCTCCGTGAGGGGTATTCCGGGATAGTCCCAGAATGTCGTCGTCCTCGTCTTCTTCCCCGTGAAGTGTATATTCTTGTTCTTCTGTCTCTTCTTCCTTTCGGGGTTTAGTCTTCTTTTTCTTTTGTTGTTTCTTTTTTGGGCTTTTTTGAGGGCTTTCGCGTTTTGTCTCTTCTCCTTCTGTAGTTATTTCTTCTTCTGTGGTTTTCAGTTGATGTTGAATGTCTTCAGGTTCTTTTACTTTTTCTTGGGTTGTTTAGTTTTGCTGTGGGTCGTCCACAAATTATATTTTTAGCACTTCTTCTGAAGGGGGATTAGGATGAAACCAAAGTTTTTTCTTGATACCGTTCTTCTGTAATAGCTGGTTTAATTCTTCAGGAAAAGTGCCGATGAAATTATTCAAGAGTTGCTACATTATATATAGTATTTCTACGTGAACATAAGTATTAAAAAAATTGGCCAATCATGGCGCGGGAAAATTTGAAGGGGAAACAAAGCGCTACAAAAAACATAAAATTGGGAGGCTCAGATTGAGAAGACGTCACAAGAGGACCTAATAAGGACACAGAAGACCATGGAGACCCTCACTAAGAGAGTCCCCCTAAGGACAATCCCCAGAAAAGAGAACCGTCAAAAAAGGCACCTATGTAAAACTCTCTACCTCGAACTAAAAGTAGCACTGGTGAAACTTATTGAAGTTTCATCTGGGTTCATCGCCTTATGTGCCGAGACCAAGGATGTGGACCAGCTCCTATCGGAAGAGGGAGCGAGGGTCTTACGGATCACTGGCCTGGAAGCGTAAACCCCTCCACAATTGGCAGCAAACAGAAGCGTGATCTGCCGCAAAGTGGAAAGCTGGGTGGGTGAGCATACACCCGAGGAGCTCAAGGAGGAGATCACCTAGAGCAATCCCTGGGCCTAAGTTCGTGAAATAATAAAATTTCGTGAACACACCCACATATTTAAGATAACTTTCGCTACCATTGAAATGGCCAATAAATCGACACAGAATGGAATACTGGTATTCAATATGAGAATAACAGGCGAAAACATATAACAGGAAAAATTTAATAGCATACAAATGTGCTTTGTATGCTAAAAACTCGAGGAACCTACTACAACGACATGTCCAGACAAAAACAAAGTGTGGTGCAGTGAATGCGCCACAGAAGGGCATTGGGTTGATAAATGCGAGAGCACTAAGAAGAGATGCCTTAACTGCAAAGGGAAACATAGGACCATGGGACAGAACTGACCCAAGCGCCGCGAGATCATAAAAGAAAGGAAGAAGGAGAGAGGGAAGCCAAGGAAACGACATACGCGAACGCCGCCAAGAGGAATGCGGAAATGAAGCTTGCACCTGCACTTGCACAGATGAACATGACGGGAGATCTAAGTGCAAAAATACTGATCTGCATTACACACGCAAATTTGGCTAATGCAGTGAAGCCTAGTTGGAATAACCAGGTACTGAATGCTCTCCTGGAAGCAAACAATGTCCCTTCAGTGATTATGCCTTCAGACCCTGAATGCTCCAAGGCATTTAAGGACTCAGTCATAAGAAGCAACACCATAAAGTCTGGACTGGAGGAGATCGTCGAAGCTCCCTCATCGGAGGAATCCCAAGAGGACGACAAAGAAAAAAAGGCTGAAAGTGAGGAGGGATCCTCCTCTTCTGACAAAGAAGAGGGCCTCTGCACTCGTAAACGAGCTACGAGGAACAGGTCCAAAATCCTAATTCCCCATCAGAAAAAGGAAAACCTGGGCAAAGAAAAACTGCCCAGCCAGCCCCCAAGAAAAAGAAGAAGAATAAGAAGCATAGGTAAAAACAATTCATCATGTTACGGAGCGCACTGAAGATATTGAAAATTAACACCAACGGCTGGACGACGAAAAGACTTCTTTACGGAAATGTATTCAGGGAAATTGATGCAGACATCATCTTAATTTCGGAACACCGGATCGACACGCGTAGTGCAGAAATGAAAATCTGGAACCACGATGTGTTAATCACAAATTATTCGCAGGAGCGGTGGGACGGAGCCGCTTTGCAATAGAGAAATGGATTAAATAAAAGCAAATAAGAAATCTAGAGGAATCATACCTCGTGATTGAGGTTGAACTCGACTTAGGAAAGTTGGTCATTGGTACCTGATATCAACCACCAAGGATAGATGTGTTGCCAATTCACCCTCTCACTGGCCTATTTGGCAGAAGAGCCCCCAATATATTAATGGGGGATCAGAACATCAGATGCCGAGAATTCGGGTACAGGACATTCAACGGTATAGGAAGAAGCCCTGACCTATTGCTGGACAGAAATATTGCCTAGCGAATAGGTCCTGACTTCCCCACCTTTGTCAGAGCAGGAAGTGCTATAAAACCAAACATCTGTCTGGCGAATCGTCAGCTGCCGTTCAATTACTACATGGAACCAGTCCAGAAACCATGTAGTGGTCATATAGGGATCTTACTCACTATCAACAAGAACCCTATATAAGTTCCAGCTGTAGTCAGAAAGAACTACAAAAGAGCCGACTGGACACGGTACGCGCACCTTCTCGAGGCCTACGATCCGCCCAACTTGGACGAGACAATTCTCGAGCAGATTGAGGAGGCACTCGACGACATCAATAACCATCTAATCAGTGCAGATAGGGCTTGTATCCCTAAATCCGAGTATAGGACCATCTCTAACTAGAGATGGACCGAATATATGAAGGATTTATACCATGAGCTGAAGTTATTGTATGAAATCAACATCAGGAATGCGTCAGTTAACTCAATACAGCAAAGTAAAAAGTCAAAGATGAACTGAACCAGTTGATCTTCGTACAACAGTGGAAACGATGGGATGATGCCTTCGATAGCCTCGATCACGAAGCAACTCCCAAAGATTTTTTGAAAAAGATCAGCATTCTCAAAGGATTGACTGGGAAGAAGAAGCAGAAGATCAAGTTACAAAAAAGAAGATGGAAACATTGAAACGGAAGAAGAAAGAATTGAAGAGCTATTCCGAAGTTATTAGGAAAAAGTCTTCAGTATAACTGGGGAGGAATACGAAGACTATGACCTAGAGTTTGAAAGCAACATCATCGACGAGCTTAACGAACAAATACTCAAGACACCCTCTCCCCACCAGGTGGATAGACAGTGCGACGGAGACGCCGAGATTACCGAAGAAGAACTACTCGGCGCGCTCCGCTCATTCAGACCAACAGCCGCAAGACAATCGAGGCTTACAAAGCTAAACTTTGAAAAGGCACCAGCCAATGTCATCGAAAGGATGAACACGGGATACTTTCCAGATGCTTATAAAACGGCTAAGATGATTTTCTTGTTTAAGCACGGAAAGGACCCAACGTTGAAGGAGAGCTACCGGTTAATTTCACTTCAAGAAGATTGTTAGCAGAAGACTGGTTTCTCATCTGAAAGAGAACTCCCTCTTCAACCCACATCATTTCGGGTTTGAGAGGAAGTAAAGTACGGAGATGGCAATTAATTTCATCACGGAAAAGCTAGCCCAAGCAAAACGGGAACGGAGTTATGTGGACATTGTTTCTCGAGATGTATCAAAGGCGTTTGATAAGGTGTGGGAAAGGAAAATGCAGTACAAGATCTTACGACTGGGCCTTAGTGAAAACTTAGAAAGAACTCTCTGTGACTATGTCATGGAGAGAGCGGCGTACATCAGTTTAGAGTGCACGGACGGACCAAAGTTTCCGCTCACAGCAGGCCAATCGCAGGGGGGGTGGGCTGTCCCCCACTCTCTACTTAAATTATACCGCTGATGTCCCAGCCCCTGTAGACCCCACTTGCCTCAACATTCAATTCGCCGATGATTTCAGACAGATAATCACTTGTCCATGGAGGAATGCGCTTTGGCAAGCTCGTATGACAGCAGCAGAAATTGAAAATCTTAGCACCTACGAGGCCCGGTGGAAGATCCGCACCAACCAGAAAAAGTTCAAAGTAGTCCCCATAGGCAGGAGATTACTTTACGATGTCAGGGTGGGAGAAAGACGTTATACCTACACCACGGAGTGCAATGTACTCGAAATGAAGATTACCTCATCCGGGTACATGAATTCGTCCAAGAAAGAATCACCAAGGCCACTGCTGCAATCAAAAATCTATAAAGGTTCAGAAATCTTTGACGAACAATAAGAAAGAGATCCACAATATACTTGTAAGAGCGACGCTGCTATACCCCGCTTTTGCCCTCTCGTGTGTCTCGAAGACACAAAAGAGGAAACTAAAAGTGGTGCGGAACAAATGAGTGTACCAAATTACAGGTACACTCAGGAGAGAAAGAAGACGCCAGGAAGAGATGCACCGGGAGGCTGGGTTAAGTCCCATTAACTTTGTCATAGAAGAACGGACAGGGAATATGCAGGAAATGGTTAATCGTGAATTGGACGATGAGGCTGGGTTAAGTCCCATTAACTTTGTCATAGAAGAATGGACAGGGAATATGCAGGAAATGGTTAATCGTGAATTGGACGATGATATCATCCAAATGATTGACCAGAACAAAAGAGGAATAGGTCGCGCCAGATTTCCAAACTCCGTCGGGGTTTTAGCTGGCGGAGAAGAAGTGCCGTTCTATACATGATACTAGAAATATTTTTACTCTAAACCAATAAAAAATCCGACCAAGAAAAGCTTACTAACTGTGAAACCTCACTGATTTCTACAAATTCACCGATGAAGTCCAAAATTTACCGAAGAAGACATCCATGAAAAAACAAAAAACACGAACTACACTTACTACAAGATACACGAAAAAGCAAAGACACTAAGCACAACACTAAAGTAACTAACAAAGTCATTATTACCACAACAGAAAATGCGCATATCATATCCAAGAACATTAATTGTTTTTGAAGACAAATGGCTTGAACGCCATATTTTATATATCTATATATATATATATATATATATGAATGCAATGTCCCCAAGGAAAAAATGAAATGGTGTTTCCAAGTACTTCTCAAACTTTATTAAGTTCCTTATCAAGGATAACTATAATTATATTATAGGTATATAGAACTCATACAGGTTTTAAATATTCTATCTTTCGTAAGCCTACTAATTTAAATTTTTATATTCATTTTTACTCTTCTCACAGCCCCAAAGTTAAACGTTCTGTTTTTTCTTTTATGTTTCTACGGGCATTACGAGTTGTGAGCCCGGAATATATGGATTTGGAATTTTCCAATATCTTTGAAATTGGCCATAAACTTTGTTACCATAACCCGTTTCTTTAAAACTGTTTTTCTTCTGCTAAAAAGACATTTCATCAAACTGTCCCTACTATCCCTATTAATAGTAATAACATTTTAGGTCTATCTTTTTACTCTTTGTTTCAGTGATCTCCCCCGTCTTTTGAATAACTTTAACATTTATGTTGCTTTTAAATATGAGACGTCCATTAAGAATTTATTAGTACTTAATAATTGTAATAGTTTGGGGGTGGGGGAGTTTATTCAGTTGAGTGTTCTGGTTGCCTAAGTAAATATTATGGACAAACAGGTAAACAACTTTCTGTTCACATAAATCAACATAAATATAATGTCCGAAGAGGGGAAGATAAGAGTGCTTTCTTTGTCCACATGTCAGATAAAGACCATCTAATTAACTGGAACTCGGCAAAATTTAATTATCGTTCCAATGACCCTATAAAAAGTAATACCATTAAATGTGCTTTTATAAGACAATGTAATATTTTTAACCTTTCCCCTGGCTTATATTATATAGATGCTATAATTAAAAGACTAATACTTAAAGAAATTATTTCTGACTTTTGTCTTAAGTTTTTTATATACAATCTTTAGTTATGTGGGCCCAATTTTTTTTTTTAATTGTTACTGCTCTGTTATGTACATTGTATTTTCCCCACTTCTTGCTCCTCATGTCTTATAATCTCCCTCGTTAGGCTATCTTTATTTCTTTTAATCTGTTAACCTTTCCGTCTTCTCAGTTTAACCTTACTACCTGCTTCTTGTAATTCTTAATGTGAATCTTTATCTTTCCCCTTCTGTCTTCCTCATTGGTGATTTCTTGTTTTTGAGGCGGTATATTATATTTTTATTTCGTATATATACCTCTAATATTATATAATTTCTTCTAGTTATCCTTGATAAGGAACTTAATAAAGTTTGAAATTACTTGGAAACACCAATTCATTTTTCCCTGTGGGACATTGCATTCATTTGCTACTCTGACGTGATACTTTGTGAGTTTTTCATTTCATATATATATATATATATATAAATATATGTGTTGATTTGGGAAGTATATTTTCATTATAGCATGTTTTATTAAAAGCGACCGCTAGTTTCGAATTAATAATTCTTTTTTCAATCTTCTAGATTTGTCTTATATTCGCCTTTTCTTCATTTTTTACCTGTGGATAAGTGTACCGAAGTTCATCGGGGTCTGATGCTTGTTATTTTGCCAAAGGTAGAAGTAAATTAATGTAATTTAGCTCTTTCTTTAATTTAACTGATGCGTTTCGATACATCGAGTATCATTTTCAGAGTTACAATGGAGAATTATTAAAAAATACGTATAGGCAGGGTGGATCCAGGTGATAAAAGGGGGGAGAAGTAGGTAGCGAGAGAGGGGTCGGGGATTTAAGCTGCTTGCCAGAGGGGATTAGTGGCTAGGGGCAGCTCTAAGTACACCTGTCCCTCTGTTAGCTTTTCTTGCGCTGGGCAGGATTTCATTGGAGTTAGACTGTATGTTTAAATTCGGTTGCTTCTCTTAGATATACGAGTATATAGCTTCAAGGAAGAACAGTTTACGCTTGTTGGGAGCATAGTCTAAAATTTTGGTATTTTCTTCTATCATTTTTCGGATGAGGCATGTTCCGTGTACTTCCTGTGTATGTTTTTTAGGTGAACCGTTGTTCAGATATTATGATATTCTTCTTGAGAGAGTGGTTTCGCACATGCCGATATACGAGTTAGGTAGGACCTCACAGTCTCCTAGTTTACATGTGTACTCGTATATCAGATGTGTTCTTTGTTTCGGCTGTAGCGGGGATTTGGGGTTATTTTTCATGAAGAGGGTTGAAGTACGTTTATTTTGATAGTAAATGATTAGTGCGATCTTTTTCTCGGTGTTGAAGGGTTTTATTCGTCGGTCTATAATATCCTTGATGGTCTTTCATCTGCTTGGTGTTTAGTTCTCCTAGTATTCTTGTAGAAGAGTTTTATAATATCCTCATGATCCGTATTCCTGTTCTTCTGGAGTTCTGAGAGGTATCATCTGTCCATTTTAATTCTTACGGTTGTCTGTATTTCTTTATTGGAGAATCCGTTATTTACGAGTACCTGAGTGGCTCTCTTGAGTTCGTTGTGTGGCCTCCCATGTGGTTCAGTATATATATATATATATATATATATATATATATATATATATATATATATAAACTAACTCAAAGACAACAAAGGAACTACAAAACTAAAAAGATTTAAAACCGCAGAAGATTGCGGATGGCCGAAGCCGCCATTATTTAAATGAAGAAACCGGCTATTAACGTGCAACTTTAGCCGGAAACCATAGTCTCGACATCTCAGCATCTCCGAGTTGACTGCCGTTAAAGGAGCATGTTTTCAAACTTCATTTCCTTTGCCTCCTTTGCCAGAAAGCGACAAATAGTCGCTCCTTTGAACGGAGCGACAAATAGTCAGACTTTTTTCTTTTTTTAGGGAGAAAACGTACGGCTCGTGGTTACTCCTCTCCTCTGTATCCTTTCCACGATCGAAGGGCATAGAAGAGGAGGAAGCCGCGTCCAACCTGCTCCTGGAGAAACTCCCCAAACTTCTGACTCTCATTTCAAGTGAACCAATAGTGAAGTGTTTAATGAGAAGCCGAAACAAGCGTTAGAAGATTGTTTATAGTGGGAGAGGGAAAGTTTTCAGTTAAAAGAAGGCAGATTGGCGAGGAGGCAGATTGAGCCACCTTGGTAGTCAAAGGTGGAAAGGGTGGAATACCCTTGCCAGAGGGACAAGGGGGACCTGCTGATTAACGTGGATTCCAAACCACCGGAATGTATTTAATCATCATTCATCATGCTTACTTCCTTTCTCACACTTTTAACACCTATGTTCCTCATACAGAAGTGGGAGGACCGCCTAATCTCTGTTTCTTTATTCTCTTAATCTTTCATTCATGTGTTTATTGTATAATTCATGCTGTTTTGAGTTATCTCAGCTCTGAGCTTTGTTTATGTCTTGTTATATTACTTGTTTTTACTTTCCTTACTTTCCTTCCTGATGTTGATATTGAACGTTTATAATCCTGCTTCTTGGTGTAGATCCTGTACTCTTCTTCCCTCTCTCCTACGTGGTGTTGGTGATTAGGTCGAGAGCTTTATTTTGTATTCTCTGGAGTTTCCCATTTTTTGGTCCTTGTTTCACCATTGATAGGGGTTGGCGGGTATAGTAGTATCTCTCTTCCTAGGTCAAGATTCTTGTAGATTTTTCTTTTATTTTCCATGCTTAACTCTCTTAGATTGTACAGTAGGTTAAGCATCGGAATCGCCTTGTTCTTCCTCTCCGTTATATGTTATTTGTAGCTTTCTTTTCTTATTCTGAGTCCTAGCACTTTGCCCTCTCTATAATATCTGTAGTTTCGATCTTCAACTACAATTTCATCTGTTTTTTTCCTGGATTTTGGGATTATTGTAAATTTCGTCCGGTTCATCCTTATCTTCCAATCTCTTTCGTAGTTGTTAATGTTGCTGATTTCTAAAGCTGGTTTCCTTGCCTAAAAGCGTACGTTCCTGTACGGAGTGACGGCCAGTTGGCTTATGTCATCCGCGAACTGTATGTTTAGGCAACCAGGTATTATTGGTGGTGGCAGGTCTGCTATGTATATGGAAAACAGCGTTGGGATTAGACAGCCCCCCTGCAGGAGTCCAGCTTCCAATTCAAATTCTAATCCTGAATAACCATTGATCTTCACATATGCTCTTCTGTCTGTGACATAATCGCAGAGAACTCTCTCCAGATTGCTATTCATCTAGAGATTTAAGATCTTATATTGCATTCCTCTGATTTAGACTTTGTCTAATGCTTTTTATACATCTCTCAAGACCACGTCGATGTAGTTTTTCTCTGCTTTGGCCTTTGCTATTTTCTCTGTTATTATGCCAAGTGCCATTGTGGTGTCTCTGCCTCTCCTGAATCCGAACTGAAAATCATTATAAAGGTCATTTTCTCCAAGATATTATTTTAGTCTTGTGTTAAGGATTTTCTCAAAGACTTCGCCCATGAAGTTTAATATCGATATTGCCCGGTAACTGCTCAGGTGGTTTGGTGGTTTTCCTGGCTTTAGGACGAATATCATTTCCGTTAGTTTATAGCTATCAGGGAAGTAATCGGTGTTTAAGCACGCGTTAAAAATTTTATTTAATGCTCTAATGATTATGTTAGGTGCCTTGGTAAGATTAATTCTGTTATTCCTGAGGGATCTGGCTTTTTCTGTTTGAATGATTCTATTACGCCTTTGATCTCCTCCATTGTTATGTAGGCCCATGTACCCAGAATTTCCTCCCTTTCTCGCTCTACACTTGGTGCTGGAGTTATCTTGTTTATATTTTTTCGCAAGACTGTGTGTACCATTTCGTCTATCTCTGGATTGAAGTCTTCGTCCTCCTCTGGTGTTATGGAATCCAAATTCAGTCCGTAAATAGTCAAACAATCTGAGCCTTGGAATTTTATGTTTCTTGTTGCGCTTAGTTTTCTCTTAAAAAATTCCCGCGCCATGATTAGCCAATTTTTGTAATACTTACCTTCGCGTAGAAATACTATATATAATGTAGCAATTTTTGGAGGATTCCATTTCTGTTCATTTCATGAAGATGACCTAACATGGTCGAAAGAAGTCTAGGAATAAAGCATGCGATTCGCGAATATTTTTGCTCGCCTCAATGACCCCGTTAAAAAAGTTCTAAGAAATATTAAGAAAATACAAGTTAAAATTAATAACGCTACCGCAGCTGTGGCTTTAATAGAACCTGCATACAACATGGCCTTTTCCCTAATTACAATCTATCTATACAGTTTGTGTGTGCGTGCATGCATGTGTGTGTGTGAACATCGGGTTTGAAGTTGGAACTTTTCATGAGAGCAATTTACATTTATATGGGTTTAAATATATATATTGTGGGTATTTGTATGTGTGCTTCGTCGGTACTACTGGCATGATAATATGAGGTAAGAATAGACCTCTTCAACAACTCCAATGAAGCATTAGGGTCACGAGCTCGAATATTCTGACCATGGTACATGGCAGCTTCTTTATTTTGGCATCGGCCAACCCGTGCTGTCCTGCGAGCGAGCTTCTCTGAATAATCTTGTCCATCTTGGTCGTCACTTGTTTCCGGAGGTCCTTCTTTAGGTTACGAAGACGTATGGAAACGTAGTTCACACACTCTTCCTTGACCACTGGTACAGGGTATGGATACTTTCCATCATTTATGGCCATAGCGGCATTGAAGGCTGCTGAGACTCCATTTCCAACAAAGGTGGTGTAACTTAATCCAAGTGCTTCTGATCGTGTCCACATCTATTTGGATGCCTCTACTTCCATGGCACCGGACTTGCCATCAAAATTCTTGTTGCATGCGTGAGTTGTCTTCCAAATGGTAAATTGTGCAGGAGAAATTCATTTCTTGGTTTTGAAGCACAGCTCACAGAAATTGCACAAGACTTCGTAGTCTATGACAAATCCGGTGTCGGATTCTATGACAAAAGCATAACCGATGTGGGATCAGTGGCCTCTGGTAATCCAGAAATAATAGCTTGACCGCGGCGCAGAACAGAGAAAGTGACGCGTACTCAGAGGGTCTCGAATGCGTCACACTGAAGGAAGCCAGGCAGAATCATTTTTGAAAAGTACGACGTAAAACTTTAATAAGATGTTCTCTACACATATACAGATATTTTAAAGAAAAAATATTTGGGGGAGAATTTAGCAATTTTAAGCGGAACGATTCCCTTAAAGGAATTGGTCCGCATCGAAAACGGTCACGGAATTTAACTTGAGAAAAATCTACACACGAATAGGTTCTTGGGTACCGATGATTATATAATGCTAGAAGTTAATAGTACACCCAGGGGTCTCAGAAATAATGTCCTTAAACTTGCTTAAGATATGCTGCAACTGGCTAATTTGGTCGGGAGTTAGCCGCTTAATGATATCCGAACTAGCAAGGAGCGAATGGATAGAGCCGGGCAAAGCGGGTAGCGAGTAATTCTTCTCCTGTTCGACGCTCATAGCCTATACAAGGTCCAGGGCAGCCGTCAGGGAGTGTGCCTCCAAAGCTGTCTCTTCGTCGGTGGTAACAATGCTATTGACACACGCGCGACGGTGATATTTTATTCACATGTTGACGTGGAACAGCTTCTCTCCTGTGCGGCTCTTAATTAAATAATCCACAGGTCCTTAGGCTTCGAGAATTGGGAAGGAGTCTTTCCATTGGCTCAGTAGTTTGTTGATCTCCGTAGGAAGTAGCAATAAAACATCATCACCTGGCTTAAACTTCCTCTTCTTCGATTTGATATCGAAGTACGTCCGGTACTTTTATAAGTTAACGTCGGTATTTTGGTATACAATCACGGCACATTTTTTTTATCTTCGTCGAAGTTCGAAAAAACATACGCGTAGGAAGATTGAATTTCCCTCTCCAACTTGGCTTTAGGGAATAACTCCTTGAGGATGCTAATGGGAACTTGCACGTTACATCCATAGATTAATTCGAAAGGAGCAAATCCAAGCGTACGATATGGAATCTCCTGAATGCAAATAGTGACACAGGCTGTTCAGCACATACCTTTTTTATTATTGACTTCAAGGTCGCATTAAATTTATAGTAAACTCCATTTACGCAGGGGTGATAAGGGATGGTAAAGTGCGGTTTTACCGTCAAAAGTTTCCCGATATATACCATAAATTTAGAAGTAAATTGCCGACCTTGGTCAGATAATACTTCCTTTGGTATGCTTACCCTAGAGAAGATGGAAATTAAGGCTTGGGCACATGTAACACTGTCGATTATATTTAAAGGTACAATTTAGGGGAAGCGCATAGCACAGTCCACGAGGGTGAAGACATGACTATGCCCTTCGCTGAAAGGGGGACGAATGGGGTCGACAAGGTCTATGGCTACTACGGACTACGGAAAAGGGTTCCGATATGATATGTTCCTTCTGAAGGGGGTCGGTTTAACACGCCCTTTTGCCATGGTTTCCTGGCAGATGTAACAGGATTGGCAGTATTTAGATATTTCAACTGCAGTACCAGGCCAGTAGAAATAACGGAAAATCCTCTGAGCAGTCTTATTGTGGCTGAAGTGGCCAGAAAACACACTATTATGGGCAATTTTTAGGACCTGGGGTACATGCAAACTGAGAACACAGAGTACGTGAACTCGGGGTTGACGCCATCCGAGGAAGCGCGATATAGCAAGCCTTCTTTCACGATATGAATGGCTGTCTTGTTACCGCGGACGGAATCCTGCGCAAGGCTCCGAGATTTTTCCCACAAGGGAAGGAGATTTGGGCACTCCTCCTGTTTTTAAACAAATTCTTGGCTCATAACGCCGCGAAAATCTTAATCTAAGGGACTTTCAAGGGCAGCGGACGTCTGGGATTCCTTTTCTTCCTGAGCTCTCGTGATAACAGACTGAGCCTCAGAGTTAGATGAAAATTGGGGGCACTGTACTACCAAAATGGAACAGAATTTGATAGGAGCTGACACGACTTGAGCCCATTATGAAAAGTACTGACACTCCAGGTACCACTTTACAATGGGGAAGCGGTTTGCGCGTCCCAGGTAGTCATGGACTATCACAAACTTTTTGTGGTCTGGGCCACCGGGGAAGAAGTTCATTTTATACCACGTTACAGGTACACTCGGTATCGCGGATGAGAGTGAATATTCGGCACCCATTAACGCTTCCGTTTTCAAATATCAAACTTCCTGGAGAACTCTTTTCGAAAAGGAAATTAACATGGTTCCCTGGGGAACTGGGAGACGAGATTGGAACTGGGGTTTCTGCTCACAATCGAGAGAAAGCCGCAGCAGCATTCACCTGGTGGACATGGTGAATGGGATTACCACGGAGTTGGGAATTTTAGGGGCAATTTGGGCGCTTGTGGCCTTCGACACCACACGCAAAACATACGATTGGCCTCCGGGAAAAAGTTGACGCCGGAGGATTAGATATGAGGGCCTTGACATCACGGGGTTCCGATGGCGGGAAACTTCTGGGCCTAAAGGGGCCCGTAACCTGACGAATTTGGGGGAGTTCTTAGGAGGAAACCGCTAGTTATTAATTTTATTCTTGGGGCATGAAGAAGGAGACTTTTTATTTTCCTTCGGGTATATGTTGTGACTCGCCGCATAGATTTCTGCTTCTTCTATGCACTCTTTAAAGGAGTTGCACCGACGATTAATAAATATGGCAAGGTTGTTTCCTGTTTTGTTTTGCCTTTGCAACTCAAACGGTACTCAGCTTTAAAAATTACAATAAAGTTAAAGGGTTGCCTTTAAATATCTCTCCAAAGACCTGTTAAAGACTCTGACACACTTGCTAACCAGATTTTATAATAGAGAAATGTATATATATGTATATGTTGTGGAATGGTTAGACTCTCTCTATATATTCATAGGTACTTTTGGGGCTTTGGGCCGAAGTTGGTTGAAGACCGTTAGTAAAGGCAGAAATTGTTATGATTCCAGTGGGGATGGTTTATTATTAACTTTGTGGGGTCCTTTTTAAAACAAATATTTCAGAGTGCAGGTTGGCCGAAGATTAACAGTTAGCTGGTACGCATTGGGATTTGAAAATAAACAATAAAGAAAATATATCTTTACTAGAACAAAATGATATTTAAATTTACACAAATATTGGGTTTAAAATAAATGGTCGCACATACGGAGTTAAATGTCTATGCGAGATACAGGTGGGTTAATTAGGGGATTAAGAAGCTCGGATTCACGTGGGTGATTTAAAGGAGGGTTTTAAACCGGGGCGCACAAACAAAGAATGGATCGATTGGGTAAGCCAGATTCTAGATCAATCTGCAGGCGGCAACGGAACAATTGCATAGGTGCTCGTGGCAGGAAAGTTGGCATACGATGACTACGAAGGGAGAAGTCGGATTACCTCTCGCTCCAGATGAGGGAACGCTCGTAGATCGCCTTGGGAGATGGGAATCCTTGTCAGATACTCGCCGATTGACTATGGCAGAGTTCAAGGATGTCATGTAGCCTTCGTTCTCGAATCGAACGCACACGACCACTTCCAGGAAGTTCAGGAATGGTTCTTGCTCCATTTCAGTGAGCTGGGACCAGCACCCTGATCGAAATGAAAGTGCTCGATAACATAACCATATTAACTACTTCAATCACTATCGAATAAACAAAACAGTACATCAAAATTACACGAAAACAAGCCCATGGCCCATCCGTCTTCCAACCACAATTATACATCACCTGCCAGAAAACATATATCGAACTTTAACACACATCTACAACGCCTCCCTAGTCTCTGGATATTTTTCTAAAATATTCAAGGCCTCACACAACATTGTACTCCACAAACAACATACAGACTCCAAATAACCAAACAGCTATATGCCTGTTATTCTAGTAGAGCAATTAGGTAAAATATTAGAATGTATGGTGAAAAACTGCCTGCGGAGCTTCCTGGAGGAGGAGAACTGGTTCTTGTCCTCCCACTACAGATTATCAAGGGGCCTGTATACCGGTAAGGTGGTCAATATCGTTCACGACATCATACAATAAGCACGTCAAGCACGACAGAAAACACTCACTATCAGCAAGGATGTCGAAAAACCGTTTGATGAAGTGTGACATAAGGCGCTCCATTGGAAACTCGCCAAAAACACTAGGCTACCTCTAAGCACCAGAAGGCTCCTTTTGCACTACCTTACAGACAGGAAGTGCTACATACGATACAAAAACATATTATCACGGCTATTCACGCCACGCGCTGGAATACCCAAATGCAGCGTGCT
Organism: Ceratothoa steindachneri; assembly: GCA_963969495.1. Taxonomy (NCBI): domain Eukaryota; kingdom Metazoa; phylum Arthropoda; class Malacostraca; order Isopoda; family Cymothoidae; genus Ceratothoa; species Ceratothoa steindachneri. The sequence continues at coordinate 141,100,786 of OZ018328.1, read as the reverse complement.
GCCACTTACACTTTTGATAATCAACACAAACGACGTCCCACGCCCAGAAACAAACTGCAGACATTAGCGTATGCGGACGACGAGACCATTCTCGTCTCGAGCCAGCGCCCTGAAATACTTGCGCACCAGGAGCAAATAATACTCAACGAGAAGACAATATAAGGACATTGTCGCTGATAACCACTAATCCTCTGAAGACACAGGCAATCCTATATGGCACGCAAGACCACTGCAAGCAGAACATACAAATATATGATCACATACTCAACCCACAATATCCAGCCCCTATAAGACTTACATACAAACCCGCAACAAAAATACTCGAGGCAACATTTCGCACACACCAAAACAGCATACGACCCAAAGCCTAAAACATAACATACTAAAGAGGTTCTACCCCAGCAGTAAAACAATGCAGCTAAACCTGTACAAACACTCGCCCGAACAATATATATATATATATATATATATATATATATATATATATATATATATATATATATATATATATATATATATATATATATATATATATATATATATATATATATATATATATATATATATATATAAATATATATATATATATATATAAATATATATATATATATATATATATATATATATATATATATATATATATAAATATATATATATATATATATATATATATATATATATATATATATATATATATATATATATATATATATATATATATATATATATATATATATATATATATAATCGCAAAGGCACCAATTACACTAATGACCACAAGCCGTACATGACAGAAGCGCACAGTGCATTTAGAACTCTGTTCTGAAGCGCACCTATCGCTCTCCACTGTACACGAGAATGTCAACACTACAGGAAACAAATCAACCTGCAACACTAAATAACTACACGTTCACACGACTAACCCGACATCTAGGGAAACTCGAGAGAGACCCCATATACAACTATGTACGTTCACCACTTAAAATACGCTGCTGCTTGGGTACGCAAATTCCCAGCAGCACAACACCACAAACCACCTGAACCATTATACACCTATTGGCAGCATCGCTTGACGTTTTTTTTAAATCTTGTCTACAGCGCCGCGCCAAAATTTTCGTAACACTAAGCTCCCACGTTTTGCGATCTAGGCAAGCCCGTAGTACAACAAAAGACTCCATCCCTACCCGACTCTTTTGCCTCTCCAGTCAAACAACAATTTTCGAAAAACACGCCACATTTTGTTCGCACCGGTGTATACCCAACGACCTATCTCTCTTCTCCTAGGCCATGTTAAGTTAGTTCCCAAAGCCTCCTCTAGAACTGCTAGTTTGCTGCAACTTGTCGACAGAAATTTCTTTATTTTTCTTTGTATTCTCATCTCACCTCACATCGGGCGAACTGGAAGAAATTACGGACGCGCTAATAAGGAACATTACGGAAGTAGACGATAAATGCGTACTAAGAATTAAATATAGGACACTTCCTAACCCAAAATGGACAGAGGAAATTAAAAGATAATCAAGAAATATAGAACGAAAATACGCAGCAATAAGAGAAACTGGCACGAACCGGCAAAATGTTAAAGAACTACAACAGCTAAAGAGGAAAATGATATTCCTCATAGAGGAACAACAAAAGGAACAATGAAGGAGCTCACAAGCAAAGTAGAAAATATGGGAACAAAAAGATAAAGCCTAGAAATTGTTAAACATAATAGAAGGCATAACTCCCAGGAAGAAAATCTAAATAATGAATGAACAAGGAGAATACCTAAATAGCAACGAGGAAACAGCAGACAAATTTAAGGAGCACTTGGACAAAATATATACCACAGGGGAATAGGACAGCCAACGTTACGACGGAGAAACGGAATATAGGTTTAACAGATTCATATGGACTAACAGGCATAGACTTATCCCAGAAATAAGAGTGGATAGTAGTCAAGATAACGAACAACTTGGGAAATGGATTACAGAAGAAGAACTGAAAAGTGCCATTAGAACATTGAAACAGAAGGCACCCAGGGAAAGAGTTCTCACAAAAAATAATTATGAGAAAGCCACACGAAATATAACTAAAGCAAGTACCAATCTATTCAACGAATATCTTAAAATAGGAGATTATCCAGAAGAATTTAATATAGCAAAAATGGTTTTGCTACCGAAATCAAGGAAGCCATCTCACTTAGTTTCTAGTTATAGGCTAATATCCTTACTAAATTTCCTGGGGTAAGGTCATCGAAAAGATATTAAACTAGTTGAATTCGAAGGGAAAACGAAAAATATAACGATCACTAGTTTGGTTTCCGAAAGGAAAGGGACTCAACCACAGCAATAGCTATACAGGGTCACCCCTCCCCTTAAAAAAACGGGCCCTAACTGTGATAGGTCTCATTTCTTAATTTTCTGCAAGGATTGAATGAAATTTTGGTGATAACTACTTTATTGTGTTTATAATCATCATATCAAAACATGAGAGTCTTTGGACTTTTTTTTTATTCTAGAAAACGTGTTCGAGATGATCTCCATTTAGTTATGTGCATTTCTTGAGACGCAGCACAAAGTTGTCCATGACGTCTTTACAAACCGACCGAATAATGACTCTGATCTCATACCTCATGGCTTTCTTGAGTTCCGTGATGGTCCTTGGTCTCCTTGCGTATACTCGGTCTTTAAGGTATCCCCAGAGAAAGAAATCTGTGGGGCTAAAGTCTGGGCTGTGAGGTGCCCACTCAAAATCAGTCTTGAGACTGATCAAAAGGCACGAAAGTTCTCTTTCAGCTAATCTCAGGAAAGATTTGAGGTGTTAGAGCTTGCTCTATCTTGCTGGAATGAAAAATTCCCCATAAGCGATGGGAATACGGTCTACATGTCTCGCTTGAAGGTTTTGAGGACCTCAACAAACCACTCTTTGTGACTGTCACTGTCACGCCAGATTCCCAGAAGAAGAATGGCCTGATCATGCCTCTGGCTGGTATTGCAGTCCATACATTGGACTTAGGGAAGTGTAGGGGCTTGATGGCTATCTCATTTGGTCTGGAAGTCCCCGAGAAGACATTTCTCTTTGAGTTTACCTTTCCTTCAAGATGGAAGTGAGCTTCATCTAAGGTCCAAAGGAGGTTAATAATTTAAGGGCTCCTGAATCCTCTTCAATATCTTGACTGCCATAGCCTTTCTATGCTCCTTCTCTGAGGCTGTAAGGATCTACTTCGTCTGTATTCTGTATGGGTAGGCCTTTAAATCCATTACTAGCATTCTCCTGTAAGTCGCACGGGATATACTGAAGCACTGATTTCGCTTGCGCACAGAGCGTTTTGGACTCTGCTGAACTGATTCTCTCACATTCTCGACCAGCTCAGCTTTACGCTTCCTGGGGCATCCTGAATGGCTTGTACGCTTGTCACTGGTGGCATTGAGGTTCTCCACCCTCCCATAGTTCTCGAAATGGCCCACCCAGTCCTAAATTCTGGTATTGGAGGGGTCTTTTTCACATTCGAACTGATGCACGAAAGTGTCTTGAACTTTCTTAGACGAGCCTGTCTTGTGTTAATGTTTGACGCAATATATTCTTTGCTAGAGCTCCCAATGAGATTTAGTTGTGTTTATATGCGTTGCTTCTGTCATGACTTGCAAAGTAAGGGTGATTAGTGAATGAATGAAGGATAAATCACAAAAAGTGTGTGCAGGCCAGTTTCTTTTAGGATAGGGGGGGGGGGGGGGTTGACCCTGTACTAACGGAGAAAACCACACAGGCCAATTCAGAAAAGAAGTAGATAGAAGTGGGCCTCGGCGATGTCAAAAAGGTCTTCGACAAGGTATGGGTTGAAGCAGTTAAATATAATCTCATTTAAATTGGTCTCGGCATCAAGATGGAGAGAATATTGGCTGACTATGTCACAAATAGGAGAGCTTACGTCTCCATCGAGGACCACAAGACACCGATCTCCTGTTTAAAGATGGGGTTCCCGGTAGGGGATGCATGAGCTCCACCCTCTTGCGATATACAGAAGAAGAGTGATGGGGAATCGTCACTCTCTCGTTTTCTCTTAGTGGAGACACGGGACGATAACCACAAAAAAATCCGAGCCCGGCACTGTGGGTCAAATTCGTAACCAGAGCCCCTCGCTACTCGTCTCTATGAAAGCCAAACGGTTTTTAACTGCAAGATCTCCCTACGAGTGTATATTCAATTTTACCTCAAGTAAAAAATTGGAGACGCGTTTCTCTCAAGCTCGAAGGCCAGCGGGAGCCGAGGTAAGACTTGCTGAGAAAAACCGTTGGAATAAGAACCCTCCTGCGGCCCGTCTACAAGCCTCTCCCTCCTACCCCTACCCCAGTGGGGTGACGAGGTATAAATGACAAACACTGGGGAAAAACTAGGTAGAATACGTGAGGCCAGGCTACGAAGTTTGCGGAATAAGGCCGGGCTACCAAGACTGGACAGGTAGAATACGTGAGTCGCCAGACTACGAAGTCCCCTGCAAGAGAGGCAGGGCTATCAAGTGGGTTAAGAAGCAGTTCATCCTCGAGCTAGTCCGTGGTTATGAAACCGAACGCTAAGTTAACTTGTTCAAGTTCAAATTACTCTCGTCAGAGAGACTCCTTATATCCTGGTGCATCCTAATGCCCATGGATATTCCTCGCCCATGAGGAATTACGAAAAGAAGAGAAAAAAGGCTCCCCCTCGAGCCCGTTACCCGGTGGCCATACCAAACTCATAAGTTAACTTGGTTGAGGAACAAAGTTCAACCTCATTCTCGTCAGAGAACTCCCCCGCCCCCTGCTATCCTGGTGTATCCCAAGACACCAAGATAGGTCTCGCCCTTGAGGAAGACTGGAACTAAGAAGAAGCTCATCCTCGAGCTAGTTCCTAGTTACCAAACCGACTTTTAAGTTAACTTGTTCAAGTTCAACTTATTCTCGTTAGAGAACCCCCCTCTTCTATCTTCGCCCTTGAAGAAGAACCCCCCCCCGAGTACAGTCCTCGCTAATGAGGAATTGCGTAACGAAGAAGAAAAAGCTCCCCCTCGAGCCCGTTACCCGGTGGTCGCACCGAACTCTGAGTTAACTTTGTTTAAGAACGTTGTTCAACTTACTCTCGCCAGAGAGATCGAGCCTACTCTGGTGCCTCCTAAAGCACCGTGATTGTTCTGGCCCTTGAAGACCCTCCCATTGAATACAGTGTGGAGCCCAGCTGCCACCCTCGCCAAAGTTAGTGGTGGCTTTCAAGTTATTCGTCCGCAACGTCTATCGGGCCGGTCGGCACGCGTCTTGGAGACAATAACATTCCCGAGGTAAAGTACTCATTGAGTTCAAGGTCAGACGCAAACCAGTTCCAAGGAGTATCCACAAAGGTATTTGCGGCCAGTAAAGGCCGTTAGCATTTTGTTTTTTTAAATTAAAGTGAGTCGTGGGTCAACCATCATTTAATGTCCTTTAGGTCAAGTTAGAAAGCCATACGGAGAAATTATGGAAATCTTTTCTGTGTATTTTATAATTCGTAGTATTTCTGTGGTTCATGTTTTGTTTTTGTGAAAGTTGAAAAACGTGAATTTTTTTCACGAAAGTTAATTTTACGGATGCTTTTTGGAAGAATACTCTCCACAAACACAAAGAAAGCTGCACTATAAGAACGAGAAGAAATATATACGCTCAAAAGGTTAATTGGAGATTCATCCTGTTCTTTCTGGGCGAGGTAGCCGCCCTGAACGGGCTGCATTTCCTCCTATTATTTGACCTTTTATTAACCAGTTTTTAGCTTCTAATTATTTCTAACTAGCACTACATAACTTGGTCACCGGCAAAGTCTGAGTAGCAGATGCTACTAAGGTATAATGGACCACGGCAGGAGAACCCGTTAGGGGGCTAGAAAAGGGGGTCTGACTCTCAGCCACGTGCTCGAACCCAACTGCGCACTGCTGATAGGGCTAGGCTAAACTAGGGAGGGTGACCAAGGACATTGCTAATCTTGGAAGGATGGATGAGGTAGAATTAGGATATATAAATTGCCCTCCCACCGGTGGAGCAGGATAATTTGTCCCTTCAAGAGTCAAATACTAGGAGCCCCACATTAAGGGGGGAGTACACTAGTACTGGACTTCGAAAAATGGACCACCCCGAGGACTTGAAACAACTCCCTTTCTGACTTGTGCTAAACGGGAAGAAAAGGCCACCGTAGCAAGCTGTTTAGACAATATTTTCGGACCACTCGACACCACTAATAAAGTGTATTGAGGCTCAAATTGTATTTACTGTAATATGCCTCAAAGGAAAGTATGTTAAACAGCCGCTCTCGATAGCAGGGAGCGTTACACTAAAGAAAGTTGATCTCGAAGCCAAACTCATGGAAAGAAATCAATGAGGAAATTACGGTGAGGCAAATATGGATAATTATACAGGAGTTGATCAGGTTTAAAGATCACACCCACATATTTAAAGTAGTGTGCGAAACTGCGGAGATGGCACTAAAAGCACAAGATAAAGGTATGCTAGCATTTAGTATGTTTATTCTCCCGGCAAACATTCAAAGGGATTAATTTGTAAACATAAAAATGTGCTTTAATTCTTATTCCATTGAGGATTATACATCGACCAACTGCCCAAAGAAAGGGCAAACTATGTATTCTAAATGCAGAAAAGAGGTCATTAAAAGAAACTAAAGGGAATATCAGGAAAAGAAGTTCATGGGAGGCAACGCCTCTTATGCTGCTGCAGCAAAAATGAAAACACGAGGAAAAGCAACAGCGGCATTACTCAACATCTCAGGAGGCATGTATGGAAAAATTTATACATGCGTTATCCATGCACATATGTGTCCAGAACGGTATACAACCTAGAACTTACAAGAAGACCCTAAATGCATTACTGAAAGGAAACGAGCTAGCCCTAAAAATCATTCCCCATGATCTATATTTATCATCAATATTAAACATGCAGACGACTGATACGAACGCTAAAGAGATCGCTCACGAAAAAGAGAGCGCGAAGGAATCTGATGAGGAAAGTGAAAGCGCCGAATGAAGTTCTGAATCTGCAGACGAGGACCTAAAGATGGTTACAAGAAAAACCCCCAAAAGAAAAAAAGTCCAAGTCAGCGAGGAGCCCGAGCCAGACCACGAGCAAGATTTCAACTAGCCCAGCTTTCCCAACCACAAGCAAGAACACGCAAGACAAAGGGACCAGGAAGCAATCGAGGAAACGGAAATAGGAACCACATATGTATACGGACGGATAAAGGATCAAATGGACTGGCAAAAGTTTAGGAATTGCCCATTCACGATGGACAAGACGAGCCTAAATATAATACAGTTAAACATCAACAAATAAAGAAATAAAAGATAGACATACAGTAACATTTTTAGAAGATTAAACCTATATATTTTCTTAATTTTGGGTCACAGAGTCAACTTAGAAAATGAAGTGACAGAAATATGGAACTATTACATCATAGCCGTAAACCCCACGGGAAAGCGCACGACAGAGCTGCTATAGCGATCAACTTTTGTGACTGGGACCACAGCCACAAACCGGATATCTGCCTAGGCAATAATCATCTCCCTTTTAACTTTTATATAAGGCCGGAAGATATACCATATACAGACCACACAGTAATTTTCCATACCATTAATCAAAGACCAATACAAATCCCAGGAAAAGTAAGAAAAGCTTTCCAGAGAGCGGACTGGGAAAGAAACAAGAGGGAACTAAATTCATATGAACAAAAACCATTATAAGGAGCAACATTAAAAAAGATAGATGCTGAATTAGAAAATATAAGGTGGTCGATGAAAGCAGCGGATGAAATAACGATTCTAAAAAACTTCTACACGAAAATAAGGGCATTCACATGGACACCCGAAATAATACAGAAGACTAAATAAAATCTCAGAGGAAGTAAGAAGGAACGGAATAACGAGAGAGATACACACCGAAATGAGAAGGACAAAGGAGAACTGAATAGAAAAACAAAGAAAGCACTGGTACAAAACCATCCAGAGAATTAATAATGATGCACCTGTAAAGGAATTTCGGGGGAAAGTAAAGCAAATGAAAGGCAAAGCAAGCTGGAGCAGAGAAAATGATAATAAAAGACAACTAAGGAACCAACATAGAAGACGAAGACATGATAGAACAGACATTCAGAAACAACTTGAAGAGGATATTTGACATAAGCGAAGAGGATGATGAAGAATTTGACATCAATTTCGAAAACAAAATTATTGAAGCCTTTAAAGAGGAAACCGATAAAACACACCCTCACCCACCTGCAGATGCAGAAAGAGACACCCTAGACGGTATCGACTTGAAAATCCCTGTATAAAAAGTTAGAATCACAATTACGCAATTCAAGCATAATGCCTCAAGAAGATCATTACTCAACAAGAGGTATTGTGTTGAATCGCATGGAAAATTATGCATGTAATAACCTCTGTTCTAAATGCAAGCCTTAACACCGGCCACTTCCCGGATGATCTAAAGGTCGCAAAAATTATATTTATCCCCCAAACGGGAAAAGACCCACCAAGATTGGAGAGTTATAGAACAAACTCAATACTTGACTTTTTCGGGAATTTGTTTGAGAAAATAATAAACCATCGGCTAGGTAAGCAACTGGAGGCAAAAAATCTCTTGAACAAATACCAATTTGGGTTTAGGAAGAAAGGAGCACGGAAATGGCCCTCACAGTAATTACACAAAAATAGACAAGGCTAAAAGGGGAAAAGCTAGGGTTGACATCGTCTGCAGGGATGTTTAAAAAGCACTCGAAAGAGTTGGGGTTAGGGGAAAGCGATACTAAATTATACAATTACGAATGAACCTCATATTAAAGAGACTAATCTCCAACAGCGTGGCAGAACGACGTACATATATCGAGATGGGGAACTATCGAGGAGATAAATTCAAGATAGAGGCAGGCCTTCCGTAGAGAGGGTGTCTGAGTTCTTGATTATACTTAGTGTATGCCTCAAACATCCCACCTCCATTTAGGGAAGGATGACTAAATATACACTTTGCAGACGACGTCACACAATTCGTCGTTTGTCTATATAGGGACCCCGATATAAAGGGCAAGACTAACAGCACAGGAAATAAGAAGGCATTGGAAAATAATTACAAACAGAAATAAGTTAAAAATCATACCAATCTCGGAGAAAACTCGAAGACATTCATGTCGAAGGAGAGAGATACCTCAACACCGATGAAATTAAAGTACTCAGACTAACAATTTCCAAGACAGGATGCACCAAACACGAAAGAGAACCAGTAGAAAAGGGAAGAATGGGATTCGAGACTACTGTACAGGCTCAAATCTCTTAACTGGAGAAACAAGAAGAAAATTCATCAAGCTATCATCCAGTCAGCAATGGTATATCCAGTGATCCCTATGTACACCATTTCAAACAGTTGAATTATTGAACTTCAGAGTATTCAAAGCAAGGCATTATCAATCAATACAAACACAAGAAGAGGAGACAGAAGAAAACAACGAGATTTACAAAGAGAAATGAAGCTGAAACCACTAAACAAAATAATAAAGGAAAGAGACAAGAAATTAATTGAGAAGCAAGTGGAAATAGTGGAGAAAAGCAAGGATTTGAAAACCCAAGGAAAGGACATAGGAGCACATCGCCTTTTCTCTACATATACTTCAAGGATCGACCAATAAGAAAAAGAAATGTTTAAACGATAAATTATGAGATTAAAAGAGAGTAAATGACAAATAATTTATTGTTTTATCAGATTTAGAAAACGAATAAAGAAACAACAACGAAAAACATTTATGAGAAAACTTTACCAGAAGTAGAAGGAACATTAACAACGAGAGTTTGAGCACCTTATAACAGTACAATAAATATAACATAACATTAAACAACAAAAAATGATAGCCTGAGACTCAGGCAACTACTAACTTAAACTAATGAAATTTCAAAACTAAGACAATACTAAAACGAAAGAGATGAGCATGACCTCAATACACCCTAGCATTCAATTGCAAACCTATTACTTATTTCTACTTCTCTTTACACTCTTCTTTTATCCTTCTCATATAAAGGGCTAAACACTCCATACGTGGGACAGGGGCACTATAAAAAGAATGATTAGTAAAAGAAGGTAAAACTGTACGTCCACTGACCAACTAGGTAAACTTTCGAGTCTACTACGTTATTTCAACCTTTGCTATCTCTACCTTTTACTTCTCCTCTCTTTCTCTGTCTCCTGGACGGGCGAAGAGTCTCCTTCCCTCCGCCTCTGGTCATATCCAAGTGGCCAGCTGGGAGGGGGGGACCCTAGCAATCTTCCTCTGTCTCTCCTTCCACCTTTCCTTTCATGAAACCAATCCGATGTTGGACTCCGCACTGCTCACGTCTCTAAACAAGGAATCTAGTTTGGGTCTAGTTTCCTCATTTTATATATATATATATATATATATATATAGTAGGAATATGAAGACCTAGGTGAGTACGCTATATCATTTATTGGCCGGACGTTTCGGATCTTCACTAGGACCATCTTCAGCGACTGTGTCGATTAATGAGAATGGGAAGGAATATTAACGATGACAGTTAAAAGAATGCATTAAATAATGACTAAAAAGGAGGATGAAGACAAGTTAAAATAATAAAATTGAAAATTATTGAGATTATAGTAAAAACACCAATACAAATATATAGAATTAATTAATACTACTTGATGTAATTTTTAAAAAATAATAGAAAGAAGTGAAGTTATAACATAAACTGACTTGAATATTAAATATTAAAGGTAACTGGAGTAAACAATAAAATAACCTATTATATTAAATTATAAAAAAAAACCCGAAAACAAATAAGAAGGAATTTATATGAGTGACTAACCTTTATCGTAGGAGTTGAGAAATCAACTAACTAAAGATATAAAAACTACTAACGAGATTTGTTCGGTTGGTCAGTTGGCTAGTTAATCTATTAAAGTGTTAGTTGGTTATATAGTGAATAGTTTAATTAAGAGGAGTAATTATTTAGGTTTGGATTTATTTTATTGAACTATTAAACTATTCACTATATAAGCAACCAACACTTCAAAAGATTAACTAGCCAACCGACAAACCAAGCAAATCTTATTGAGGCGCCAACAGCTTCATTTAATTTGTGTCTCAGTCCAAAGAACTATAGGCTTGCCTATAATAAACTTTCGCTTAGTTTATCGATTATTGAATTCCTGGAAATCAATTAATTTCTTTTCTTCAAAATACAGTTTAATGCAATTATCGATATTGGGGTACATAAATACCAGATAATAAGAAAAATTACTAATACGACAAAACCTGAAGTAAAGAATAATAAAGGAATGGAAAATTCTACTCTTGATGCTATTTCGTAGGAATTGTAATATGAAGAAACATGATTGCTGTTTATTTGAAATCATAATTTACTGAAGTTTATTTTGCTTTTAACTACATAGGAGTATTTATCTAAGGCTCATTTCTAACTGTTTTTACGCCAGTTTTTTACTATTGATTTTGTTGGATTTGGGGAATATTAGGATATGAAAAAAAATTATTGCTAATTTTGTTCGAATTTGAGAGGCGTTAACCCCGAATTTGCAGTGTGCATTCATTAATTAAAGATTCTTAATTAAACCTTATTTGAGGTACAAATTTGATGATATAATGATTTTTAATTGAATTATAATAGTCAAAATAATTATAGGGGAGTTTGGTAATGAATTTAGGAACAATACGTAAGTCACCAGGATTTAGCCTTCATCTCGTCATTTCTAAGAAAAGCGATCATGTAACCCCACTTAGGTTACGTAATTTTGACACTTCCAAAAATATGCCTAATCAGATGATGCATTTAAAATAAGCAATTTACCATATTCCTTCTCTTATGGACCAGGCCAGATGTAATTTAAATCATTCACAATTGCAATCCCAGAGATTTGAAACCTATTTCGAAAGGAAGATTACTTTTATATAGTTGAAATTGATTGTCTCTCCAACAATTTTTTAGTGAGTTTAAAAAACTTGTCTTCGCTAGACTGGATTTGCTTTCCTCTATTTTCCACAAAATATCGAATTTAATAATTTTAGACAAAAATGAAAAGCAAATTTTAAACTTTAATTTCAATTAACAATCTTCTGTTGGAGATAAAAATCAAATTTGCTTATTAATGAAAATATTTGTTTATTTACAGAAGTAAGCGATATTGAAAATAATACCACTTGGGAAAACAATAATCCAATTATACGTCCTAAACCACCTATTAATGCAAGTTAATTCCTCTAGGAGTGGCGAGGATGCAATGGGAAAGAGAGATAGAGGAAGAGTAAAGAGTAGCTATAGCAAAGTTAAAATATTCGAGTAGCTTTGACAAGTAACCTAAGTAGTCAGTAGACATACAGCTATACGTCGGTCCAGCACCACGGTATGCAATATATCTTTGCCTATTTATTATTTACTATAGTGCTCCGTTTCCGCGTATAAAGTGTTCAGCCCGAAAGGTGTGAACGATAGAAGAAAAGTACAATAATTGGAAAGAAGTAGTAGGTTTGCAAATGAATGCTGTGTTGCATGAAGGTCATGTTAATTTATTTCTCTTTTATAGTATATTAGAGTTTGAAAATAGATAGTTTGTAAGGTTAACATTATGATATGGAATAAGACACTGTTCTATTATCGTCTCTTTTGGGAAGAGTCCGAATGTACCTTGGTCGAATGACCTAGTTTATTTTCTGTTCTCTAAGCTGGTTTGATCTGTACAAGCGGTGCAAAATACAATTAATAAATATGCCAACTACGAAATACTAACGCGCGCCTAAAGATAATGCAAGACCCCTTAAAGAAATCAAGAGATCTGTATTGGATCTTAGGAGCATAAAACTCGGAACTAAAATCGCCGCTATACTGAAGTTCAAAGTTCTGCCCCTAAACAACTTAGTAAATTTTCTAAAGCAAATACCGTCAAAATTATTATCTATTTCTCTTAACGTATAAAGATTAAACAACTTAGTAATTTTTTTTCAAAATTACTCTCATTTTCATAGGCAGTTCCTTATTTGTATCACTAACTATATCATTGTTTTCTTCCCTTTAACTCTAGGAACTTTAGTATCGTTTTAAAAAGAAACAAAATAGAGGAATATAATATTTCTTGGTTGAATAATTATTAAAATCTGTGTAAACGACTGTGGGTAATAATAATACAATTCAATAGCTTCTGTATTTTTAATTGAAATCAAATTAATCGATGAATTAAAGAGAATTTGTGCTTTGAGTAATAAAATGAAAGATCTGATATCATTTAGCAACTAATTAAGGGATGTTTTCCCAGACGTCACCATGTACACTAATTAAATATTGAAACCTAGCACTTAAATGAATAATTAATTGAAAACTAATAAATATAATGGCTTTGTTTAATTTGTTAAAATTAATATATCTTTAATTAAAGAAAACACATATACATTACACTAAACTCAAAAAACTTCTATTTAAATCTATTAACGCTCTATGTATGAAACTATTTTATCAAATGAATGTTCAGAAAATCTATTTTATTAATTACTTAAGTATAATTAAAAAAACATTTGCAAGATTCTATAAAAGGGTAAAACATTTTGCTAATGAATTAATATAAGTAGAATGTAGAAAAATTATTCCCTAATTTACTCTGTTATTTATGGCATGTATGCAGACTATTTACATAAATGTGAAATTGGAAAGTACCACAGTCGGAAAAGAGATACATGTGAAGACTTACCAATTTCCCGCCGACTGAAGAATAGTGAATCCAGCACTGAAAATTTCCTTAACTTTAAAAAAAATCCCTGATTACCTTTATTCAGCTTGGACTCAAAAAAAACTAACTACCGTGAGTCAATGCCTCACGTAAAAGGAACTATCCCAAGAACGCATCAGTAACCACTAAAGTGAACCACGAAACCTATCTGGCTACCAAGGATTGGCATTTTAATTCGGTGACAACTCGCTCTTATTAACTAAATCACTCACAATTAGACATGATCACCAAGAAGTTTAGTGAGATTTTGCCTGAGTATCAGGCGATCCTTCTTCCTTATTTCATTTACGTTTTATGAGTTGCTTTTAGGCGTTCGAATTGTTGATTTAATTCTATATACTGCTGGTTTATTTTCTTCGAGTTAATACTCGTATATGTAACAATGTAATGCATTGTACATAACTAAGTAGCTAGTAAATGTGATTATTTTATCCTACGCTTCCTTTTTAAAACATTTATGAAACATTTCATGGATAGATTTCTTTCTCCTTCCTGATCGATCTCTGATGTATATGCTGGGAAGAAGCGGTGTGATCTCCTCTCCCTCCTCTGAGCTATCAGTGCTGTGGTTTCAGCTCTTATTTCCACTTGTTTTTTCCTATTAATTTCTTTGCAATTTCCTCAATTATTTTATTCATCGTGTTCATTTCAGTTTCTTTATGAATGTCGCGTTTTCTCATTTCTCTTCTTTTTGTCTTATTGATAATTAATATAGTCTTGTTTTGAATTTTTTTCAGTTTGATATTGTTTTATTTCGAGATGGTGATTATAGACAAAACTGGGTAAAGCAGAAATTACGGAATAATAATAACTTGGTACATCATTTTGTTTGAGCCTATATATTAGTTTCAATCCCTCTTTTACTCTATTGACTCGTTTCGTTACGTGATTGTTGTATCCTGTTTTGGTAATCGTTAAGCCTAGCACTTTTTTTTCGTTAGTATATATATATTGTGTTGTCCTTCAACGTTGATAGCCCGGAGTTTCTAGTCGCCTGCAACTTTCTATTTCACTATGTTGATCGGGCCGTCGGTCCACGTTTTGCTTTTTTTTTGCAACAACATTGTAAATATTTACTGATTCTGACGAAATTTGAAACCTTTTATGTTGCTTTACATTCTCTTCCGATTAGTATAATTGCCGAGGTCCTCCCAAGGTTAGCCCGGGAATTATTTTGTTTTGGCAATAACACTATAACTACTCGGCCGATTCTAACGAAATTTGAAACCCTTATGTTGTTTTATATTCCATTTCTAATGTATTATTGCTGAGGATCTTTCATGTTTAGCCGGGCAATTATTTGACAATAATATTATAATTGTTCTGCACAATCTAACAAAATTGAAACCCTTGTGTTGTTTTACATTCTCTTTATAATGATATAATTGTCAATGACCTCCCAAAGTTAGTCCGAGAATTATTGAAAGTTTTAAAGGTCATAAGGTCATAAATTGGAATAAGTGAGGTCACGCGACTTTGATCACCAGGCCTATTTTTGAAACTTTTGAATTTTCTTAAACTTGTTCCTGTTCGTACTGATTTCGCATTTTATTTCATATTCGTTACTCCTCCTTATCCATTCTACCTTAAATCTTGCATGAATATCACCTTTCTCGTAAGGTTATACGACGAGTTGTGTGACATCATCGGCGACTAGATGTTGAATTACTATTCAGCTGGGTACGCCAGATTAAAGCTTGAAATTTTCTCCTTGGCGATTTTCGATCTCGATTAATACGTATCTTTCCATCATATATTCAATAGTAGTTTTTCTATCTTGTTATTCATTCCTATTTTTATTATTTTATATTGCATTTCTTCAGTAGCAAACCAGAATTTAAGAATCTAACACGATTCTTAGTCGAGTCGAATCACATTTTAGTCCTTCGTTTAAAGGCATAAATCGTTGATTCAATTTTTATCCAAAAGATGGTCAGTTTTCCATTTTCTCTTAACAACAAGCTAAATTAATTACTAACTTTTTTTAAATAAAACTATACAAAATATACTCCAAAACTGAACTATCACATTATCATTATTTCTTACATTTGTTACTTTTGCATTTTTCTTAGATAAATATATGTTTCTCGCAGTTTCTAAATTAAAAATGACTGTTTTGGTGTAAGTATATGGCATCATAAAGAAAAGTATTCAAATCCCATGCCAACTTTGCTCTGTACTAAATTTATCTCTGTACTAGAAAAACCTCAAGAATGTATTTTATAATTAATCCTGTATATTCAAATAATTAAAGAGAAATTAGTGTATGATCTGCATATTTTCTGAAATTACTGAATGAAAGGAAGGTTTATAATATTGGTACCTAATAGCTCAAAGAAAGAATGATATATAGTTTTGTTCATATTTTCTGATGGACGATTTCTTGGGAAAATTCATCATTGAGCTCACTCTCAGTGTAGTCAGGAGTTTGAACATTTCGTAGCCATGTTTGCTGTCCATGTTGTTTATCGAGAGGTCCAACTTTCTGACAAACGCTCTCAGCTTCGATATAAATTTAGATATTGTAGTTGGGCCTTTTAAACGACAAGTCTGGATCTAGCCACACTTGTTCAAGCGCTGACGCTTCACATTTTTGCCAAGTTTCTGGAAATAGCTCTGATCTCGGTCTTCCTTATCCGCATGTTTCGTCTCAACATGATGTTTGAGCTGGCTGGGTTTATAACTTCATTAGAAAGTGTCTTCATGCAGACTACACACAGCGTAATGGCTTCTTCTTCGCCTTCGATTGCTAGGAAACCATACTTGATGTATGCCTGGTCATACTCTTGCTTCTGCATTTTACCAAATCCTGTAAATAGTATTGTTGTATCAAACAGGCAAATAAGCACATATATTAAAAAATATTTAAGAAATACAAAACTCTGATCAATCTGAATAATTAAGCAAGAGTCAATCAGTAAAGCACAATATAACATTTGTAAAGCAAGGAAACAAAAAAATAATCAAACCAGAAAAAGAACCATAATAAACAAGTCCAAAATAAACTTAGTGATAATACACACTTTTATTAAAACTTTTAAGGGCAGACTTATATCGCTACACTGGCTCTGGCTGCGTGTGTCAGTAACTTTTAAAGTTTAAGTTGCCAAAAACTAAATATCACACATAGCCCCGAAAGTGCTCACGTACGACCACTAAGGCCCTCTTGTACCAATAGTGTTACGCGTACCACAGTTTGGAAACCACTGCTTATGACTTTGAAAACAAAACAAAATAGTGAATTTGAGAAAAAGATTATTATTTACTCTTTTTGATTTTTTTTAGACAAAAGAATTAGAAAGGAAGTTCAGAAAATTTATTAAAATTTAAGCATGGGTACGTTTTTTTCATTTGTTCGTATATTCGAAATTTTGTGAAATATATTTTCAATTTTAAACTTTATCAGGAGGAAATATCTACTGGCCCCCCAAAACAAGTAAAGCAAAATGAAAGAGGATTATTTTTCCGCATTTTAAAAGAATTTTGATGAAAGCTTTTTGGCCTTTAGGATTAAAAAATAACCATTGATTAGAAAAAATAGACTACTAGTAAATGACCCGGAGCGTTGAGGAGCGGCTTTGCCATTCAATCCTAATCGGGACTGATTGCCTTGTGTTCGAGCAGCGGGTAACAATGAGTATGGGGTAGACTCACGCGAATTAAACGATAATACCCGTAACTTGAAGTTTCTGCGAGGAATTGTGCAGAGTCCAACGGGATGCGAATAGCGGGTACGACCGGGAAAGTACAGGCGGCAGGTACTGACCGGGGCGGGCAGACAGCGGATACTGACGGGGAAGGCAGGCGGCGGATACTGCTTCCCAACTCTTGCGCCGGAGGATATATAGTGGGGTCGAATAGGGTTTCCATCCGCCGTCCGAAGGAGAGGGTTCCAGGCTCGGAGGCATCGGCAGGCCAGGGTAGCCGCGCCCTATTATCACGAACGCGGGAAAGTTCCTACTCCCAGTAGGACCTTTAAGTTTCTCAGTCTTCCATGATGACGGGCTTTCAGGACACCACGTTATCTCGTAATTTCGCACATTCATTAGCGCAGACAAAAAAGGTCGACCAGGTGTTTGCTCTCTCTATCTTTGAAAAGCTCGGCCACACGCATCTTTCTCTCTCTCCCTCTCTCTGATCTCTGACACTTTGAATATACGAAAAACCATCATTGCGCTGTAATATTTTGATCTCTAATAAACTAAAATCGAAACCGATTCCCTTATCATATCCGTAGGCCACAGACTGAATCTCTGCCTGCAAAGCAGAAGCTCCTCCTGTATCGCTCCTCTTGTCTTGTTAATATTTATGAAACCATAAGGACTGTGACTTTGATAGAGTAAATAGACACCCACTTATTTCTTATGTTTTTATTCAGATTTTTTTTCATTCATAGGTCTAGCATTTTATATTATTGTAGAAAGCAAACAGAAAAAACAAACGAGGCCTCGAAAAAAGGTCAGGAAAGAACATATCGCCCCATATTAAGTCAAATAAACTTTTAATTTTTAAGAGAACACTCTCTAAGCAATCAATTTATTTTTTTAATCTTAACTCGTGTAAAAAAAATAAAAATTAATATAAAACCAGGTTTAGCCAAGGCCAGAATCACATTAATTTCACATTCTTTTCGCTTTTCTAAAATTTATAAACTTATGGGAAAATGCAAACAAACAAACGATTAAATTAGAGGCTCAAATTTTCTTCTTTTAAAATAACAGAATTTATTAGAAATTTCGAAGCAGTTTCGTTTAAAATTAGAAATACGATAGCGAGAGGCACCTTTCATAATATACCAAATTATTGCATAAATATACTAAATTGTTCATAATCTTGTGCCATTTATCTACAAGAGTAGTTTTATAGTATTTTTTATATTTCCAGTGCACTTTGGGGACTTTATGCAAATCGTTTTCCTATTAAAAACTTAAATCATGCCATTTTAGCTATTATGAACAGATAGATAACCATTAAATTGAGTGAACTTGTAATGCATAGAAAAGTTTGAAGAAAATATAATGATAATATGCTATAAACGGGTGTAACTAGTTGCCTCTTTCATGAATGACCAATCGAGTCAAAAGAGAGGCGCGATTTCAGTCTGACGAAGAACGAAGAAATCCGTCATTCCTTATCAATATAATAAAGAGAAGTGTCTAGTTTAGATTCCAGACAGATATATTTAAAAGAATCGATTCATATCCAATTTGAGGGAATAATCAGAATATGAAAAAGAAACTCACTTTAAGTATATTATTGGAATTTTATTATACCGGGTGTCCCAGAAAAAAGTTAACCATAATTTGAATTAGTATAACTCAAAAAATATTGGGGAATTTTAGGTTTTCGAAAACGTGTATTATTTATCAACTATTTATCTGTCGATTCTGAAAATTTCATTAAATTTCCTTTTATGATATTGATATACTAATGGGTTTAGTGGAAGCTATCAAAAATATGTTTGCACAAGGAAGTAAAATAATGAAACGAAGCCTAGGAAGGCTAGGCTACCATCCTCTTTCAAGAGAAGCGTAGGGAGTCTAGGTAGCCTAGGTCACTGTGCGATTCCTTAAGCAAAGCCTAGGCCATTTTACAGTGGTTTTTCGCAACGCTGTGGTATGATATTGTTATTATTGCTTAGTAAGCAAATCAAAGCGTTTCTGTGTAAAAGTTTACTTCCATAGAACCTTTTTAATCATGCTGTTAACAAAAGACCAACGCGTATTTGTAGTCACAAACTTTATTAAGACTGGCAGTATTAAACAAGTACAAGATCCATTTGAACAACGTTTTCCAGGTAGGCACCCACCAAGCAAGCCCACAATTTGGAAAAATGTTCGCAAATACCAACATGAAGGAACATGATTAAATCTAAATAAAGTTCGTTCGGGTCGTATGAGAACCATAAGAACCACAGAAAATATCGGAAATGTTCAGATGACACTTCGTCAAAATCCACATGTATCAGTCAGAAAGAATGGGTTACAATTGTCAAAGTCATCATTTAACCGCATTATTAAACATGACTTAAAATATCATCCATATAAGACGCATGCAAGTAACCAGATTCTTGAAACTGATTTTCCTCGTCGGGAGACAATTTGTCAAATGGCTTCTCCATAAACCTGCTTGTTTCTTGGAAAACATTGAGATTGGTTACAAGGCAGCCTTTTTCCTGAGTGGAAAGGTAAATAGCCATAACATTCGGCAATATGCGCCGCTGAACCACCGCTCAGCATTCAACTTTGACACACGTAATTGTCAGCAAAAAGTGTCTCTGTGGATCGGAATATGCAGGAATGGCTATCTTGTCAGCCCATTGTTTTACAAGAATAATTTGAATGGTGCTGCCTACGTTAGCAAAAATTATGAGAAACGTTTGACAACCGCATTTCGCGCTGAATCATGCAATTGAATGGCCCCCAAGATCCCCTAACTTAATACCGTGCGATTATTTCTTATGGGGATATCTAAAGAAGAAAATGTATTCTACTGCACCACAAAGCATTAACCAGTTAAGAGATAGTATAACACATGAAGTCAATAGACTTGAGGAAAATCACAAGTTAATCCAAAAGGTTGTTCAATCAATGCGATCAAAGGCAAAACTGTGCTTGTAAAGAAATGGAGAACATGTGGAAAATTAAAAAATGAATTTGTATTACCCATATGAAAAGGTGCTTTTGTTAAAAATGGATTTAAATATATTTGTTGATTTTAAATTTCGAAGTTTCATTATTTTCCTTCCTTGCGCAAACATAATTTTGATAGCCTCCACTAAACCCATTAGTGTAGCAATATCGTAAAAGGGAATTTAATGAAATTTCAAGAATAGACCGATAAATAGTTGGTAAATTTTTTGTGTTTTGCAGGAAGCAAAGATTTCTAATAGGTTTTGAGTTATACTGACTCCATGTATGATTAACTTTTTTCTGGGACACCTTGTATAAGCAAAAAATAAAAGAGGTGAATTTTGAATCTTTACTGTTATTAGCGAGAGATGATTAGATTTGAGATTATATCAGCTCCATCCTTTCTTTTACGTCTGGTTGTCTCCTCTATTGGTACTCTTTTATTTAACTTCCACATATTTTCATTTTGAATTTCTTCAGCCCAATTTTTTCAAGCTCTATTTCTAAAGATTTTATCAAGGTCATCCTTATTTTGGCTTAATTTTATAACGAAAAGGCTATACATTCGAAAGATACCCCAGTTTCATCCAATTTCTTAATCAAACAGGTCACACGAGTGTTATAAGAGAGAGACTATGAAAAAATAAGAGCGTTTCCCCTGAGTTTTTTTTTGGAAAAATAAATATGATTCCTAAATATGATGCGAATGACTGGGTAATATAAACAAATTGATCAAATTAGAAAATCTTTTAAACGTTTGAACTAAAAGGTTCTTTGATGGGTGCGTCAAAAGTGATCGATGTTTTAACGAAGTTCCAAGATTCGAAATAGGATTTAAATTGCTTAATTTAAAATACCCATTTAGTGTTATTTTTTAGAAAATCCAAACAAAATTTACGGAAATCTAGGGTTGAGAAAAAAAGGCGAAGGGAATAGGGAAACAGAAATATGACCCTTGAAGAGTAATTTAAAAATCAATGGAAATTGAAGAATTTGAACCAAATACAAATGCCATTTTCTCCGTGGCCAGAAAAGGATTTTTTTTATATTCATTTATGTCACATTGAGAAAGTGGGGAAAAAGGAAACCATAAAAGACATCTTTAAACGAAACCTCTTAAAAAAAAGATAGTAAAAGAATTGATAAATTTCGCAAGTAAAATTATTCCTACTTTCAAACGTACACAGCTTCTCCCTCAGTGGGGACCTGGAAACAGGGTGGGGGCGCATCTCCTGAGGGAATGTTGTATGTATGGGATGTTATATTAGAATAAGCTTTCTTAACCCCTAATTTAGGAAAGTTGATCGCACATTTCAAATTTATAGAAACAAAGTGTCACAAGGATGAATTTTTTCAACAAAACTATTAGTAATTCTATAGATAAACGATTCAACGTTGAACGAATACTTTCAATCTATTCTATAGGCCTATCTTAATTGTTTGTTATATGTCTTCGGGGCACAAATCAATAGTTTCAGAGTTAATAGCATTCGAAAATATGAATCCCCAATACATAAAGCTATTAAGTTATTACACTGGCCAACAAATTTGAACTTATTTTAATCATCAGAGACCTGAGCAAACATTTCTCATGGCAATTTTCTCGCTGATTTCCAATCTGGATTTAGTTCTTCTTTAGCACATCAGGTTTTCGAGATATTCGAAAATGCAATATGACCGCTGTCGCTGATATAATGTAGCGTTTTACTCTGATTTCTTTGCCGAAACTGGTGATATATGGTCTAATAGAGCCATTGCTAGAAAAAAGTTGCCTTCTGCATTTCTCCATATGCATTGAGAAGTTGAACTAACACAAAATGATGCATTTAACATATAGAAACTCTAAAATACATCATTCTCTTTAAGCGTAAATATATGATAAAGATAAATAGTCATGTTTTGTTTATTCCACAAGCATTATAAAGTTAATGGTACTTATATTGTATGTATAAGAATGGTAAACAATGATTGAAGGGCTGATAAGTCAAACCTCTAATTCATACACGTTGTGCATGGGATTTGCGTTTGAATTTTTTCTCAGGATTATCACGATACAACATCCAACAATGATCTCCCACCATGCTCTCATTCCAAAATCCTTCATAGCGAATTTCGATGGTCTTGATATCCTAGGGGAAACGTTGACCTGGATCGTCACTTACGGCTCCAAGAGTTTCTGGGAAGAAGTCTAGGTGCGAATGCAGAAAATGGATTTTAAGTGACATACGCCATCCCATTTCTTTATAATAATGAAGAAGGTTTTCCACGCCATCTCTGTATGCAGGTGACTTGTTGATGCCCAGAAAGTTTGAACATACCCACTTGAAGACAAGCCATGCATTTAGTTCAAGAGGAGTGAGGGTCTTCTCGAAGTCAGGGTCTGCTAAAACCTCCCTTCTTTTAGTTTTGCCGCGCTCAGTTGTAGAAATTTTTGCACATACAAGGGGCGGTCAATAGGTTTTGCGAATCGGTAGGGCAAAACAAAGGAAGTGAGATGGCTGTTTGTGGGAGTGTTAGGACAAGTTATCACAAGTCAGGACCTGCATCCGCACGCTCCTGCCTCGTCTCTTTAGGAAGCAGTAGCTGATCGCAGATTGTCAGTAACAAAATGTTTCAACAATGGAGAAGGTTGAACACCACGCAGTGATCAAATTTCTGACCAGAAAGGCAAGAATGCAAAAGAGATCCATGAACGCATGGTTGCAGTGTACACCGACACCGCCCCTTCCTATCAACCATTGCTCGCTGGAATAGGGAGTTCCGCCATGGTCGTGAGTATATAGAATATAAAGTATAATAAGTTATTTAAGCACATTTAGTTATAAGTGTTTTAAAAATGGATTCCCAGCAATTATATCTTCTTTTTTTGTCTCTGAATCTTTGAATTTCTTTGGCATCTCCATATCTTTCTAGTTAAATCTATTTCAAACTTACTCATGCACCGATCAAAAAATATGTTCTTTTCTAATTAGACCCTGTATTTGACAAAAAATCATTTACAGCTTCGAACTGACCATAATATTCACGCGAGAATATAAGAACAGTTATTTCAAAACCATCACATAGACAAATCAATTTTGAATAAAGGCCATACCACGGCGTGTAACTAGAATAGAGCTCTTGTTTAGTTTGTTTCTGCGACTAAAGATCAGGAAAAAAACGACAATAAAAAATTGCTGTCCCTAAATTAACTTAATCTAAAAACAAAGTAAAAGGAACTAACCAACCTAAACCCCCACCTAACCCAATTTTTTTAGTGGTTCAGAATAAGCTATCATAATTAAGAAATTTGCGCGCCTTAATCTCAGTGCTTTGGGCTACACCAGGATAGGGGGTTTCTCTGACGAGAGTAAGTTGAACTTGCTTCTTAGATCAAGTTAACTTAAAGTTCGGTGTGACCACCAGGAACTGGCTCGAGGTTGAACTTCTTCTTAGTTCCGGTATTCATCAGGGGCGAGGACTATCTTGGTGCTTTGAGCTACACCAGGATAAGGATGGGGGGTTCTCTGACGAGAGTAAGTTGAACTTGATCAAGTTAAATTAAAGTTCAGGGTGATCACCAGGAACTAGCTCGAGTATGAGCTTCTTCTTAGTCCCTTTTGTTGGTAACCCGGGTCTCTTGCAGGGAACTTCGTCACCTTGATGACTAACGTAATCTACCCTGTTTTTTTAAAGATATTTGCTTTTATACCTCGCCACCCCACTGGGTTAGGGGCAGGAGGGGGTGGGGGATTTGTGGAAAGGCCACTTGAAGGTTCCTCCTCCAACGGTTTATCTCAGGGCCTCGTACAGCTGGTCTTGAGGGGCTTTCTGGCTTTAGGGCGATGCCCTTCTAATCTGGCCTTTGAGGTGAAACTGAATACCCCCTCTTTGGAGAAATATTGCTATTCTTAATTGATGTTCGGGTCTCGGGACCAACCTGAGCTGATTAGCGCATTCTGTGGTCTCGGCCGGCAGTTCAGCTTTTCACCGGGATGAGGGTCGAGAAGGAAGGAGGTTAATTGGGTGAGCTACGGTGTCTCCACCTCCCGGATGTTGTGAGTAACGACCAGAGGCTCACTCGTGATGGGGAGGGGAGCATCTATTTTCCTCACAATCCTTAAATCCCGCTATGCATTTGCGCAAGAGTTAAATAATTTCATGTAATATATGTGAGAATGTTGCCAATAATTTTAAAAACAATTTGGCTTTGCAATCTGTAATTTAATCATTTAAAGCATGACAGAGAAAGTATGATCTCCAAAACATCTGCAATTTTGAAAATATTTTACTCTAACATGGAATTAAATTTAAAGTATTCTTAGCATATTTGCAAATGAAAGAAGATTATCTCCTCGAATATTATTCAATAAATGATTTAATCTAAGAAGTCTCGACCGAACTAAAAATCTCTGCACCTTTTACCTTAATCTTTAGAATTGTCTTTCAGATTATTTTTGAACCTATTGACAGTGTTTCGTACACAACCATATCAAACAGATATGGTTTGATATGGAAAAAATTGTTTTTGTATCTAGGAGTTTTGGCAGATATTAATTTAAATCATTAGTTTAGTTCCTGAATGTGTATTTGAATTTAAATTAGGTACCATTTGATCTTTTAGATCCCTTCAGAATATTAAAAAATAAGTTGACGGTACTTCTAATCTTTTTAATTGCAATGATCGAGAAAAGTTTAAAACTTTCCGAATCGAAAGATGTCCGTTCCAAATTAGGATATTAATTTGGCAGCCTGGTTCTAACACAATTTAAAATATTAATGTGTATATCTGCGGTTATATATTTTGAATATGGATAAAAGTTACTTTTATAAATCCTAGCCTTCTCCTAGTATGACAAATCCTATATGATTTGATTTTATTAGGAAAATTTCATATACCTACCACGTCACCCACAATTTTCTTCAATTTCATTAGAGAGTAGTCAGGCCTATGTTAGATTATGCTCTCCTTTCTCGCTCCATAAGTGACTAAAGGTAGATACAATAGAAAAAGTATAGCCTCGCTATAAAGGAAGGTTTAGATAAATATTTTCTCTCAAACATATCGGAAAAAGGAGGGAACAAAAAAAGACTTAGAAAATCTGGAGTAACATGCTCGAA
The DNA here is from genome assembly GCA_963969495.1 of Ceratothoa steindachneri. Taxonomy (NCBI): domain Eukaryota; kingdom Metazoa; phylum Arthropoda; class Malacostraca; order Isopoda; family Cymothoidae; genus Ceratothoa; species Ceratothoa steindachneri. The sequence goes on along the minus strand of OZ018328.1, from coordinate 141,075,273 downwards.
GAATATATATATATATATATATATATATATATATATATATATATATATATATATATTTATATATATATATTAATTTTTAGTAAACTTACCCATACTCAGTATATTCATTTTTACTCGAACCATCCCACTGTTGTCAACAAATCTGCTTTTATCTCCATGTTTTTACGCGCACTACGTGTTTGTAATCCTGAATTTTTAGACCGAGAGCTTAAATGTACATATATATAATATTGGTAGGGATCTAAAGTACCCTCTATATGTTTTAGATAGTGTCTTGGCTTCAGCCAAAAAGTCTTTTTAAAATAATGATAAAAAAACTTTCTCCAACAAAAATATTTTGTGTCTTTCCTATAATGATAATTTTAGACATATCCTCAAGCTCTTATCCTCATTTAATGCTCATGTTGCTTTTACCTCCAATTTTGTTTTAAAGAATTTGTTAATTAATAATTCGCCCTTTAATAAACTTTCCTGTATTTATGCAATTTCCTGTACTTTTTGTAATGAGTTCTATGTTGGTCAAACTGGAAAAGGATTATCTGCGAGGATTACCTAACATAAATATAGTTGCCGAACAGGACAGACTTTTAATGCTTTATTTATACATATTAGCTCCATTGGCCATCAAATTGATAGGTCAGGAGCAAAACCCTAATTTATGTAAAAGGCCATCGTGAGTGTAATCTTATTGAATTCGCCATTATTAAATCTACGCAGCACTTAAATTTTAATCTTAGTGATTGGCTTTTTTTAATTTGAATAATTTTATAACTGAAAGAATATGTAAACAATATAAAAAAGTTTTCTCAGGTTTTATATAACATATTTTACATAACAATCTCTTTATTCTTTTGTTTCGTTTTTAGGGATACGTGTCGTTAGTCTTTTGTTCACGACGTCACGTGTTTTTTGTTTTATATGCCCACTCCACTTTTTTCTTTAACATTTATCTTTGTACTTGCCCCTAAAGAAGTTTTGACAATGAAAACGCTTGGGCTATCGGTTGTTATTTTTTTGTATATATATATATATATATATATATATATATATATATATATATATATACTTGCCCCTAAAGAAGTTATGACAATGAAAACGCTTGGGCTATCGGTTGTTATTTTTTTGTATATATATATATATATATATATATATATATAACTCGATCCACTAGTTTGCCATTCGGTTGTTTTGAAGGAATTTTAATTTTGTCAGACGGAGTTTTGTATAAATTTCCGAGCCTAGTCTTGATTGATTTTTCCATTCCCAAATAAGCTTTCTTGATGCGAGAGATAGAATTGTTTTAGTCGTCATAAGTGCATTAAAAAACACTCAGAGTTTTAGTTAGATCTCTCAAGAATCAGGTTGGCTTTGTTTAACTCAGTTATTAATTCTAAATCCTTGTCAGTTTGCCAACTTTTTCGTTAATATCCATTTGAAAATATAATCCACAAGCCTTATTTTCTTAAGAATTTAAGATTTCTAACATCACTAAATATCTATCTCACTTATTGGTATTCCAAACTATATTATTTATTATTATTACTCCTTAATTTATTTAGGCAGATTTGCATTACGTTCTAAATTCTAATCATTAGCTCTAAACCGAGTACTAATTTTAATGTCCTATTAAATTCAATCAATTTATTAATTCATTAAATATAAATAAACAAATAATAGAATTTCTTTATATCGCAAAGTTCTAGTTATTTTCTTGTTTCCATTTACGAATGAGATTTTTGTCATTTACGTCACGTTATTCCATTTTTGTTTAATCGCAATTCCACCCCTTTGTAATTGAATTACTTTCAAAATTATAATCCCAAATGAAAGTGAACAACTCAGTATAGTTTACTTATGATTAATAAGTACATATTTATGTTTCCCTAGCTTTTTATTAATTATTAACGATAAAGTTTCACGCTCCTTTGCTGATCAGTGCAAACTATTGATTTTCCGAAAAAAACTATTAGCAATTGCCTGGATTCCATACTAATATTGCCATTGATTTTGCATTATCATGTAGCTTGACCCAAGTTAAACTTTTTGAAGTATCGCAAATAAGTGTTTTCATTATGTAACTGTCTGAAATTCGTTACTAATTCAATGTTTTTTTTGTAAATTTTTCGTTTCACTTTATGAATAACAAGAGAGTTAAAAGTGAATAAGCTTTACTACTTTGGTATTTTATTCTGGGGTTAAATTAAGCATTGCCAGGTGACTTAAAAATTTTAAGGGTTGTAGAAACATTTATGATGATTCTCCTATTTCATTTCCTTTATATTTGGTTCACAAATCAAATTTAATTTGCAATATATTTATTTTTGATTTATTTTCACTTTATTCGAGCTTAATTCCTTTTAGTCTGCTTATCACTATTCATCTGCAATTAGTCGTATTTATATCTGTACACTTAACCAGAAAAATTCCTGTTTGACCATATATCCATCAGTACTTTTATTCAATTTCAATCGACGTGATTTTTTTCCCTAGTTGGTGATTAGATTAATCCTATGGTTTTGATCTTGCTTTTCGCCTTATTCCTGGTAATATATGCATTCATTCGAACCAAAAAACCATCTTCTCTGGGAGTTTTAATTTAATACATGTTTCGGTTCTCTTCTAAAAATATTAGACCTTAAAAGAATGCTGCAAAGGACGCCAAGTGGTATGCATCCGTTAAAAACGGTTTAGAAACGCTGGCTAATGAGTTGTTTCTCGTAACTTTAAGATGGGCTCCTTCAAAGGGCATGTGAAGAGATTAGTTAGCTACAAAATGCCATTTAAACCGCATTGCTAATAAATAGTCCCTCTAGGACCATTAGAAAGACAATGAAACTCTTAGGAGATCTGCAAAAGATCCAATTTGGGAAGCCAATGAAAGATCCGCTTCGCAGTTTGCATCTTTTTCCTTGTGATCATGGCTGGATTATTTATTTCTAGTGTTAATTTCCCCTTTGTTGACGAAGGTCAAGCATTTGACTGATAAGTATCTGCTGATCTACTATTTAGATATAAACTTTACTTTGCTTAGTAAAGAGCTTTAAGCACCGCTGACTGAAAAGAGCCTAACGGAAACTCTTTCGGGTAATTTTTTCATTCACTTCTACGAAAGGGAGAAATAATATTTTTTCAACTGAGATATTTTAAATAAATGAGGGCTTAAAAACCTCACTGCTCCCGTCCATTGACGTGCGTGGCAACTTGCCTCGTAAGCCTGCCATTCATTAATTTCGTCCTAACTATGCCAGCCACTTGGAGTGACATAATTAAGAGCTTATGTGAAAACTAGTTTGAGGATTAGCCCACAGCGGAAGCGTAAGTCAGAAATTTTCTCGAAATTAGGACTTAACTGCAAGTCTTGGGTGGAGGAGAAATCCTTACATCCGAAGGACCTGTCCAGAGTCATAAAAGAAAGTAACACTCCTCCCTATGTAGTTGAAAGCGGTTATGGCGTAAGTACCCGAAAGGAAAGGAGAAGAAGGTAGCAGCAGTTGATTCTGCCGCTACTTCCACCAAGTCCACCATGAGTCATCACTTTTGAGGTTTCCACTCGGCACTGATCCCATCTATCCATCATCACCCATCATCCTGGCAGCATCTGAAGGGGCGCGGGGGGGGGGGGACAACTGGAAATTGGACGGGAGCGTTTAAATCATTTTTCAGAAGAGAACGAGCTAAACCGCTACCTCCTTTACCACCCATTTTCACATCAATTCATCCACAAAATACAAAATAATTACACTTTGTTTTCAGAAAAGGAAAATAAATCAAGAGGACATAGTAGAAGGACAAAGGGAAACCATTGAAACTCTCACTAAAAGGGTCTTCCTCATGACCATTTAAGGATCAAAGTCCCGCAAAAAAGGAAACTATGCGAAACTCTCTACCTCGAACTAAAGGTGGCCTTGGTGAAACTGATCGAGATTTCATCGAGATTCATCGCCATCTGCGCGGAAACCAAAAACATAAATCGACTCATATCTGACAAAGCAGCAACCGCATTAAAGAACATCGGACTAGAGGCAAAGACCCCTCCCCCACAACAAGTGTCAGCGAAACGAAGTGTGTTCTGCGGCAAAGAGGAGAGCTGGGTCGGCGAGAACTCGCCCGACGAGGTCAAGTAGAAAATCACGAGCGGTAACCCGTGGACAAAAGTTCGCTAAGTGTTAAAATTTCGCGAAACACAACCACGTGTTTAAAATAAAGTTCTCCACCACGGAAAGGGCCAGAAAAGCAACAACATACGTACTTCTGGTACTCAACATGAGAATAGCACGAAAAAATATACAGCAGGAAAAGTTTAATGGCATACAAATGTTATTTGTATGCTATAAATTAGAAAACCATACGACAACGACCTGCCCAGAAAAGACGCGCTGTAGTGCAGTAAATGCGGCACAGAAGGCCACAGATTTGATAAGTGCGAAAGCACGAAGAAGAAGTGCTTCAACTGTAAGGGAAAGCACTGGACCATGTCCCTGAACTGCCCAAAACGCCATGAAATTATAAAAATGAAGGAAGAGGAAAAGAAGAAAGCTAAGAAAATGATGTACGCAAGCGCCACCAAGAAAAAAGAACCAACGAGGCATTGCCTTCACAACTCAACATTACAGGAGATCTAAGTGCATAGATTCTAATCTGCATTACGCACAAAATGTGGGTAACGCAGTGAACCCTTGCTGCTACAACCATATTCTAAAAGCGTTACTGTAGGCAAACAACCTGCCATGAGTCATTATGCCCGCGGACCCCGAATGCTCCATGGCATTCGAGGAGTCCGTCATAAGGAACAACTCCAATATAAAATCCCGACTCGAGGCTGTGGTCTAAGATCCCTCATCGGATGAATCCGAAGAGAAATAAGATGAAGAAGAAAAGGAACAGGAAAATAAGAAAGGAATCACCTCTTCGGACGGTGCCGAGGGCCCATGCACTCGTACACGAGCGACTAAGAACAAATCCAAGACTGCGAGTCTTCCACCGGAGGGTGAAAAGCCTGGGAACACTAAAGCTGCCCCACGGCTAAAAAAAAGAAGAAAAATAAGAAGAATTATCGGTAAACACTTTACATCATGATATGGAACGCATTAAAAATTCTGAAAATTAATACCAACGCCTGGACGACGAAAATAACTCTTTATGGAAACGTATTTAGGGAAATTGATGCAGATGTCATTCTAATTTCAGAATACGTGATCGACACTCGTAATTCGGAAATCAAGATCTGCAATTACGATGTGTGAATCATAAATTGGGGGTATACGAGTTCGTGGATCTTGTTTATTAGTTTGTGAAGGTCTACTGTGTCGAATGCTTTGGAGATGTAAAGGGCTACTACTATTGTTCTATGTGGTGGAATTTTCCTGTTGAATCCATTTGTGATTATGTTGTTTATTGTGTTGAGTGCATTGGTTTGAACCCATGTTGGTATGGTGTGTTTGGAATTTTGGATGTGATGTAGGGTAGGATGATTTTTCTAGTGCTTTGGCTATGGGGGAAAGCAGCGCAATTAGCCTGCAGGAGTCTCCTTTGTTTATGTCTTTATTTGGTTTGAGTATTGGGATTATTTTGGCTACTTTCTATTATTTAGGTATGTTGCTTGTGTTTATAGCGAGGTTGTAAGTGTGCGTGAGGAGGTTTATGAAATTTTGACCTTGGTGTTTGAGGTGTTTGATGTAGTTAGAAAAACTAAAAAAAAGCAGACTGGGAACGGTACAAGCGTCTCCTAGAGAACTACCATCCGCCAAACTTGGATGAGGCAATTCTGGAAGAGATCGACGAGGCACTCGATGACCTTAATATCCATCTCATCAACGCAGATAGGGCTTGTATCCCTAAACCCGAGTATAAGCTTATCTCTACCTACCGGTGGACTGCATACATGAAGGATTTATGCCATGAACTGAAAATATGATATGAAATCAACATCAGAATCGCATCAATTGACTCAATACAAAGAAGAAGAGATCAAAGAAGAGATCAACCAGTTGATCCTTGAACATCAGTGGAGACGCTGAGAAGATGCGATCGAGAGTTTCGATCATGATGCATCTCCCAAAGATCTCTGGAATGAAATCAGGCGTCTCAAAGGATCGAATGAGTAAAGGAAGAAAATACAAATTTTAAAAGAAGACTGAACACTGGAAACAGAAGAAATTTTCCAACGTTATAGGGAAACAATCTTCAGTCTAGGTGAAGAAGAAAACGAAGATTATGATATACAGTTCGAAAGCGACATCTTAGACGATATTAATACCCGAATTCATAGAACGCATCTTCATTACAAGGTGGATAGCCAGCGCGACGGAGGTGCCGAGATTACTGAAGAGGAATTAATCGGCGCACTTCGCTCTTTCCATCGAAAAGCCCCAGGACAATCGTGGCTTACGGAGCTAAATTTCAAAAAGGCACTAGCCAACGTCATCAAGGAAATTATAATAATTTTTAACGCTTCTCTAAACACAGGATATTTTACAGAAGCTTATAAAACTGTAAAAATTATTTTCTCAGCCATCTTTGCTGCATGTGCTATTGGGGCAGATGGAAACCGATTGCCATTCTGTAAATGAACAGCTTTCAGAGAATCTTTTCCAGAATCTATAAATAGCTTCTAATCATCTGACTTGTATGGTTCAGATTTGAAGAATTATTACATGAGAGATACTGCATCCTCACAGTAACAAAGGTTGTTTGCCATCTTGAAAAAGGCAAACAGCTCTCTATGTCGGTAATAAGCTGTAGTGACATGCACTCCAGCTTCCAGCAGCTTACGCTGCTTTCGTCTGGATCTCAGAACTTCGGTCTTTTCTTTGGACGAGTCGATCTCACTGATGTGATCATTAAGCGCTTCTTGAGTATAGAGTTTAGGCTTGGTATTTTCAGAGTCATCCAGGTAGTCTTCTTCATTTGAGGTAGTATTATAATGGGAATCACTCATCAATTTTTGTTCAGTCGGTTGATTTGAGACTGGGAGTTCAGCGCTGTCCGGAACAGGTTCGATTGCAAAAGCAATATTGGGGTACTGCACCTTGCCTCGTCTTTTGATGGTTATTCCCTTGATGTTTGCGAGACAAAAGTAGCAGAAACTGCTGTGGCCTTTGGATTCACGCCCTATCATTAGGATAGCAAACGGCATTCCTGAGCTTCGCTTAGGGGGTTGACACAAGACTTACAAGCTATATATTACTACTACTACTACTACTACTACTAATAGTAAGTATTTATATTGCACCCTTCAGGGCCGTTAGCCCTCCCAGAGCGCAGGTTGTGTAGCGAGTGTAAAGAAAGTTTACAGGGGAAGAGCTGGTACATTTCATCGATATTGCAGTTAGAAATATGTCCCTTAAGGCGAGAGATGTCCAATCTCTCGCGGAACTTAGACAAGAATAGAATCTGTGAGAAAAGGGCGATAGCTAGATGGTTTAGAGGGGTTAAGGTGTGGTTTTTAAGGATAGAAAGAATTGAGGCATGGTTTAAGGAAGAGAGAATCCCCCCTGTGGCAAATGAAGTGTTAATGAGATGAAAAATCAGTGGGAGGATAGCAGGGAGAATTTGGTGGAAGAGTTTGGGTGGAAAGACGTCATTAATGGATTGAGGTTTAACAGAGCGTGAAATCAGGGCAGTTACTTCCTCAGAGGACGCCTGAGTGAGGATTTTAAGCGGCAATAGATTATGGTCAGGAAGAACAGCATGGGCTTGTTCAGACAACTGAGGTAGTACGGCGCGAAGGTTAATAACATTATCAGAGAAATATTTAGAAAGAGTAGAGGGGTTGATGTAGGGAGAGGTGGGGGGAAATGGGGCTAGGCGAGGAAAGACGAATGAGGAAACGAAAGATAGTCCGAGGGTCATTCTTGCTCTCAGACAAAGGTTTGTATAAATGAGCCTCGCGCGCTGATTTTAATTTAGAAGAATAAGTCGAAGTAGCAAGGCGATAGGCAAGTGAGAAGGAAGTCTTGTCCTGCCCACAGGATGGTGCTTTATTAAGGGCTCGTTCATGAGCACGTAAGGACCTTCTTGAATGAAGGAGTTCCATGGTGAATCAAGGAGCGCGGTGATGTCGGTTTGAAGAAGAAGTGATAATAGGGGGAGTGCGTGTCAAGGCAGGCGAGTATTGATTGGTGCAAAGAGTATAAGGTTTGGTCAGGTGAAGCAGTAGTATCAATATGAGGTAGGGCGGAAACAACTTCGTTAAAGAGAGTAGTAGTTTTAATTGACGATAGGCGCCGGAAAGGAGTAGAATCTTGGGACGAGCGAGGAGGTAGGTGGTAGGGAGTATAGAATTTAAAATTGACCAAGAAGTGGTCGAAAATCGTATAAGCAAGGTCAGTTAATGTTAGATTAGAGATATTAAGGGTCGGGTGAGGTGCCCATTTCTTCTCTTGGTTACTCGAAGGACATTTGAAGTAACTTTTGTAGTTCAGTCAAACAGCTTTTGTGATTTTTTTCTTGAGGCTTCCTGGAGTGAAGTCGCCATATATGTAACAAAACGATCAGCATCGTTCATGCACTTGCCACGTTTCATGTTTTGTTAAGTTCAGAGAAATTAGAAATTAAGCAGTTGTATATATGTACTATCATGCACAAGTAATCTGAAACAAACAAAAAAGCACAAATTAAGAAAAAAATAAGGCATAAGTGGAACCAATGAACATATAAATTAGTTTCTAATCGAGCAAATGTATTTACATTTTTATTGTGATATATTATTAAATCATATATAACAAATAGAAAAAATAGGAAATAAGATAAAGTAACAACAATTAAATATTGTGTTTGAGAATTAAATGGTTAAATACATATATAAATTGAACTTATGTAAATAATAGAATTTATATATCTTATGACTTTTATATACTAATGATTATACATTGACATGCTAAATGGAATAATAAAAATATGATTGAGGAAAGATTTACACTTTTCGTTCCGAGTTTATTAACCGGATAAAAATAAGGTAAATATTGGGTTTGAAAATTAAATGGTTAAATACATATATAAATTGAACTTAAAAATAATAGAAATTATATGAATTATGACTTTTAAATGAGTGAATATCAATTAAAATGATAGTAAATTAAATCTTCGGTTAAAATATTTGATGAGTATAAAAAATGGTATTAGTTCTTGTTAAAAAAAATTTAAAATTGCCTATTTTTATACATCAAACATCAATAATGTAAAAATAATGATTAGAAATAATTATAAAGAAAATGAAATCAAACTTGTACAGAATACATGATAATTAAGATGGTATGGAGGAATTTATAAATCGCACAACATGAAAGCACGTCTTAACATCATTGTATTTCAAAATTTCTCACCCCTATTAAATTTAAAGGAACAAATGCTACTACATTTCAAAAATCTTAGCGATACATTTTGAAAAATAAAAATGATTTGTAGAATACCACGGTGGCCAAAAGTTCATTTTCGTTATTGTGTACACATCACGTAAACGTGTGCGAGTCGAATCAGTGAATAACGAAAAAGATAAATTTCTGTTATTAAGATAGAAGGAGACAGTGCACAAAAGAATCTTAAAGTCGTTTCTCGTTGCAAATTAATCGTCTTGCCTATCAAATTATTATAACATTTAAAACGTCCATGACTTGGTTAAAACCAAAAATATTGATAAATCTTGAAGAAAATCAGTTTGCTCATAGTAGGTTTACTCATAGCAGGTGCTTGGTGGTATGAAGCGGATGGTGTTGTTTCTTAAATTCCATGCAAAGGAACGTGTTAGACTTTTGGGGTGAAAAGTGTCATGGGCTAGCACTGAAGAACTAGAGGTACTATTTACGATAGAATTTGCGGGAGGATCAACATGTGCTGGTTTGATATTGTGGATGTCTGCCTACAAGCTGCCAGTGGGTTATTGAAGAATATAAGAGTGTTGATGTCTTTTTAAAATGTTATATGGGCTCCTTTATGGTGTCGAAAACCTAGGGAGAATCTGTCTTTTTGAAAAACTTTAGTGCAAGTGTCATGCCTCTTGGGAATAAAAGTAGCTTGTTTTAAAAGAGGCCTGTAAATTATTTGGATTATTAACTTCATATTTCTCTGTGTCGTAGAATAAGGCCGACATATATGTCACTCCTCCCCAATATTGTGGAGGCTCAAGGTCAAACGGGTGACCTTGACTCAACTCTGGTCACGACAGAGATGGGGGATAGAAGTGTGTGTGTGTGTGAGGTGGGGGGAGGGGGCAAGTGCGAAGGATTTAAATTCAAAAGACGGAGTGCAGTTGGCCTATATAAACTAATGAAGGCTCCGGCTATGAGGCGTATGAAAACGTAGGTTCAAATGTAACTTTAATATATACACAATTATACACGATAAATAGAATAAATGAAATAATAGCAATAGATACTCTATGTATACAAGAACCGAACGTATTAGAGCTACTCAGAGCGGGCTCTACGGGGGTGGGGGACGAGAGGCGATACGAGCCTCTGTACAAACACGTACAGATAATCTACTACCGCGGGAGTTTCTTGATAAAACCTTGGGAGACGACAGAAGCGAGCTTTTGAAATTCCAATCCCTCGCTTATCGCGGAAAGCAGTTCGATATTCTGAATGTTCTCACGGTCGTCGCTCATGTGGACTAACCTCGTGGCTTCGACGAGCCACATGGCAGCAGGGAGCCTCTATTATCGACAATTTGATTATGTTTTATTGTTTTTTGTTGTAAAATGTTGGTGTTTCTACTGACAAACAACTTACCAGGGATTCGTAAAGGAGTGTGAGAGAATACCTTGTCTCTTAACAGGGATTGTTACGCATAGCGAGAAGAGTTTTTGCGGGTAGGCTTTTTAGCAAATCACTAGGATTTTCTTTGGCTTGCAGGGTGTTGCTAGAGGCGTTCTCAGGCGATGTAAAAATATGTTTAGAGTAGCAGTTAGCTTGAGTAATGTATTTCCTAAAATAATCTTAAATGAAATTGATAGTCATTCCTAGAGATTATTTAAACAGGGGCACCAAATCTTGACAAGTAATAAGTGAAAAAAGCGTCAATCACAGACTCTAATTTCATGAATTTTAATGGGCATGCTTCACTCAATTTGAAAAAAAGATCATATAACTGTAGGAAGATACTTGTTGCCTTCCTGATTTACAGGAGAACCACTGATTAAGTCCAAATGAATAGTGTAATATTTAGATTCTGGTAGAGTTAATTGAGTAAAAGGCGGCTTTGTTTGTCGTTGCACCTTTACCTTCTAACATGAAAGTCAATTACGCACCCATGCTCAAATATTTTGTCTCGTTCCTTTTCAGACAAATCGGTCTGAGATAGATTAGAGAGTGGCTCTTGTACCCAATTGCTGAAGATTATGATGAAAATCAAAGATTAGTGACATCAGGTCGTACAAAACCTTTTATAAATCGCAAATGAGAGAATGAGATGATAATGGAAGTGCAATTTTTTAAAATTTGAGGGATATACTATCATCATCACATAGTTTAGCAAGTTGCAGGTCTCTTGATTGGGATCATGCCTGTGCTGTATAATCGATTATAGAAGAGGAAGGAAAAGATAAATGCATTGGATCTCATAAAAGATTTAGAGTGCTATTTTGAACTGCTGATGTTTGCGTACATGTAGCAGATTGCATGATGCAATTGGTGATGGGTGCTCTAGAAAGTGCTTCACTAGGATTATCCTTCCCTGAAATAAAATGAAAGTCACTTGTGTATTGTGAAAGACCTTTTTAAAGGAGTGTCGTGTGTTGACTGATTTACCAGCATCAATTATGGCTTTGAATCTGTGGGCATGAAAAACTCGCCCCTTCAAGTAGCTGTTAAAAGTGCTTGATTTTCAAGATAAATTGCGGCCACTTCTATTGAGAACATACTCTATTTCTGGTAAGGAAAAGTTTTGCTAAAGAAGCCTAGAACTATCGACTTAAGAGGAGGGCACAGAGGCCCAGCTTTGAGGCTTCAGTGGTGAGATGTAATGGGCAGTTTCGCTTTAGATGTACCAAATGGGTAGCATTGATGATCTCTCATTTTAAGGCATCGAATGCACCTTTTAAAACTCAATTTGGGCAACGTTTATTGGCACCTTTAAATAATCTCGTGAGTGGAATTAAGGTTAGGGTTGCTATTCGAATGAACCTCCACAAGTAATTCAATAAACCCAGAAATATTTGCAATTTAAGCATCGTTTTTGGAACAGGATAATCTAAGGTGGCAGTGATTTTGTCTTTTTGGGAAATATGCTTGTGAATCAATTCAATAATCAAGAAAATCGAGCGTCTATCGAAAAGATATATTTTAAAGGTTTATATGTAGTCCATGGGATTGTAATGTTCAAAAGAGCTGTACGACATGTTGCAAATGCTGAGTTTCGTTTTCACTGGCTATGAGTAAGTCGTCTACATATGATAGAACGGAATCCAAATCACCCCAAAAATGATTGAAGTACCTATAAAATGTATGTGATTCTCTGAGGTAAGAATAATTATTCATAAAGTCATAGGGGAGTCAACATAGCATTATTCCTAATGGATGCAGGGTCTACGGCAAATTGAAAAATGGTAAAGTGTATTTGTCTCTTATAAGCACAGAATTAAGTGGCCCATAGTAACAAGTAATGTAGTAGCTACCATCTGACTACTTAACAAGATGAATTGGCGAAGGATAGGTTGATTTGATTGCTCTAAAGTTACCTTCTGACAGCATTGTTTGTATGCTGTCTTTGGCAACCTTTATTATTTATGTTTAAAGAAAGTAGGCGAGACAAATTTTGATCCCAGATTGGAGGAGAGGCTTTGTGAGCAAGTGAATGCTTATTTCTGTTTTCGGTTCGGGTAGAGGAAGCAGTTATTATCTGAAATGTTATCAAGGAATTTTCATGATAGTAGAGATAAGTACTGAGAAAAGGATTGATAATAAGCAGGTAGAAAGTTTGGGAAAAATGTTTATGAGGATTCCATGTCTATTGGGTTGGCATTAATTGAACGAAATGGTTAACGGATAGTTCAATCTGGACAATGGTAAGAATTCCTTAATTTACTTGAAACCTTCCCAGAATTTCTTCAACCCTATTCAAGAATGCCACCCAAACGAGAAGGTAACGATCCATTTCTTTAAAAACGAAAAATTTTAAGAATCCCTACGTAAAAGATGGCGTCTACTTTGACAGAAAGAGAGAATTTCCTCTTCTCACAGTTTCTTCGCCCCACTAAATATTTAGAAAAGTGAATAAAAGCTTTAAAATCAAGGCGGTTACATAAGGTAAATTGTAAAAATGACTTAGTTTGATTCGAATTCATTTTACATGCACCTCGATTGGCTAGTTGTCCATTATTCTATTTTTTTAAAAACAATGTCAAAGTTTACCTGTGTTCATATTTCACTTTTTTTTAACATTCGGCTTTTCTCATTCATTCAACTTGGTAATTTTTTCTATTTATTTTTTCAATTTTTTACTCATTTATTTTTTAATAGTTGCAATTTACCTTTTTTGACATATGTCTTAATTGTAATCCATTTATAAATAAATGTTACTCTCATTGTGACTATGTATTCATATAGTGCGTCTCCTGTAATGAATTGGCTTCATTTTAGGATGATGTTAAATATAGTTAATGTTCTAAATGTACAATATACACATTGCGAATACTTGTCTTGGGTTTGAATTTCAGACAAAGATTGAGGTTTGCGAAAGATGTCTCAATTTTTCTTTTTCTTTTCTCTCTCTCTCTAGCTATAATATGTGGAAAACTCACAAAGTATGTGGGATTTGTTGGATATATATATATATATATATATATATATACATATATATATATATATATACATATATATATATATATATCTAAATATATAATTGTTTACATGTGTATGTGGCTGAAGAAACGCATATACCTTGCAATAATAAGTCTATTACTACAGAAGATCGGTTGATTTTTAAACTATATTAGCTCGCTTTAAGCTAATAAGTGCTTTTAAGGACTTTCGACAAATAAAAGATTGATATGGGTGGTTTTTCCTAATTATATAATATTTATTATATAATAAAAATGCTCAGTAAAATAAAAACGAACAGTAAAAAAAGGTAAAATATGAACAAAACTGCATTCATAAACTTCTCAAATCTTATAAGAATAAATGTATAATATTTAAAACTTGTTGGAGGAAATGCAATAGATAAGCTCATGTTATTTTGACCTTGCTTATAATTTCTGGCTTCTACAAAGAATGCAAGACTCAAAACTGACACCAAATATAATGAGTGATAATAAGGTTATCCAATTTAATGATGTCACAATATCATGTTTCTATAATCATAAACCATCTCTTGCAATAAAGTTTTTTATTGTACTTATATTTTACCTCAGGATTTGCAGTACTTATAAATAAAACATCGATTTCATTCCTGCTTAGGGGCAGGGTAACAATTATTTTGCCTTTTTACCTCGCTTGCTCATCCCGATATCGAGAAGTGTGGTTGTTTTTATTTGTCTACAGTTGTACTATTATTATATTAAATTGATTTTATTTTATTACCTAACAATGTAATTTCTAATAATGGTCATTGAACTGTAAGATAACTTTTGCAAGCATTATATAGAAGAGCCTGCTTGAATGCGGAAATTATCGATTAATTTTAACTTTAGAAATTCATAGGCATTAATCTTAAGTCATTTACCTTTGATTTCATATACCGAAAGGTAGTTGAGGTTAAAAAGATTGTTTCTAATGAGCTTGCAATTACTTAAATTTCAAAAGCTTCACTCTTCATGCCAATGATTCTTTTGAAAAGCCATCATTAACACTTTCGCAGTTCTTCCTATTTGGTCCAATTAACTTCGCGCAAGTAGTTTAAGGGTATGCTTATTTTGAATATTTTTTGTTTAATACCATTTTATCAATATTATACATGCTCGTATAAAGAGTTGAAAAGGTTGCTAAATCTAAGTTTATTGTGTGTTTCTTGATAGAGTTAGATTTAACTGAGAATTAAATAAAATTAAGGTGGTTAAAAGCCTGTGCCTAAAATATCGTTCAGTATTATTCCATGATTCTTCCCTTTCATTAAAAAAATTGAGAAAATAAACATTCGACGTTAGCAAAAAATACAAGTTTACACCTTGAACTTATTAACTATAAAACATACCCCGGATGTTGGTAATTTTTACGGCCTCTCAAGCTCTCTGTCCAATTAGCCCAGAGACTGCGAGCAAGGTATATATATACTCAAGTAGTATATTCTGTGTTATAAAAGTGTGATTAAGTGTAGTATAGTTATTTATTTCATATGGTGATTTGAAATGGGAGGAAATTATGTAAATACGTGTTTCTAACATTCCTTAATTTATTACATGATCGAACATTGACTCATTTCGTAGAAGAAAGGTTTCCTGACCGATATGAATTTTTATTTTATTTAAACTGTTAAGTAACTTTTTAAAGTGTAAACATTAAACTTTTTTCACGCATAACAACTCTACCAGAGAAAGGCTAAATGCGACAAATTTTAGCAACCAATCTAAGTGGCGAAACGCCTTGGTAACCAAGCTGTTTACAGTAACTTACAAAACTATACAGTAAGGTACTACCAATTCGAAGCAAAGGTCTACCCACTTTATATACTTTGCCACTGGGTTCAAAAGCTTAATTGACCCCAATTTAATGCAGATCATTTATAATTTGTACATTTTTCCCATACCAAACGACTGGCAAAGTTTTTTAGATAATATAAATCCGAATTTTGACTTTATTTTCACATCGCATGTATCTAATAATATTTTCTCTATCAGAAATCTGTTAATAAAATGTCAATCAAACCAATTTAAATAGTTTAAGCATAACTTGAATAGATTAAATGTGGTTTACTATTATGCATTTATGGCTAAGAATGTCATTTTTTCTGTAATTTTGCTTGTTTGTCCAAGCTGAATTAAGGAAAATCTCCCAATTGACATTCATGCACTGCACATTCTCTTCCTTGTTCTGTTTAGCCGCATAGTTTTCCTAAATTACGCGTGTAACCTATTTATAAAGGGGTTAATGCTATCGGCTTCGAGCTTAATAAAGAGTTTATAGCATGTTCGAAGATCGAAGTAGGTTAGATTCAATGCAAAATCTTATGGTTTATGAGCAACTAAATTAAGGGAATGATGTGAAAAACGAACGAACTTTTTTCCCCTATTGCCTTTCCGTTCAATGATTACATAATAAGACTTTGAATTCAAAACTTGCTCCGGTTTAGCTTGAAAATATACTAGAAAAATGTATTTTTTATAGTTCAGGGAATTGCCACGACCTTCCATTGCCGCAAAGCCAACGCGAATTAAATTTTCTAAAAAGAAAATCTGATGAATGGGGTAGATAACCGTAGTTTGTTTTCTAAAAATCAATGATATAATTGGCAACTGCAAGCCTCATTAGGAAAATATGAATGGCAATGAAAATAAATAAAGAGAAGCAAAAAAGAAGTTTGTTTGCTGAATTTCAAAACTATAGAAAAGTCAGGAAGGGGATAACGAACAAGTTTAATATTTTTTATATTTTTAAAATGTAAAATTTAATGTGGTAAAAGGAATATATTATTTGTTATCCATTTTACTCAAAGAGATGAAACAAGGATTAAATCAATCTTTCATGGGTAGTTATGAACTAAACTACACATCTTGTATAGTATGATTATGGTAATCTTTTCCAACTATTATAGTCATAAAACGCAGTTTTTACTGCTTACTCGCATTTATTATTTCATCTCTTCTCCTCGAATTATATCACAGGTAGGAATAGACCTACTTTAGTTTGAATAAAATTTTGTACCCAAGATTTTACCTCATAATCCTACTCCTGTATTGAAGTGGAATGTGTGTGAACATAAACTATGGATCGTCTATTACAAAGCGAATAAAGCTTCATATTTTTGGCAAAATTATGCGAAATTTTGCAGAAGACCTAGAATAGACAGAGCGCGTACTAGCTCGGGGAGGGGGAAGCTTCCGTGGTTTATCTTATTTGCTGAAAAGGGGCGAGGTTAACTGTGTGATTAAGAAGGATGTTTTATACATATATGAGTTGCCATGTGATACACAATAGACTCCATTGAGATTAATATCTCTGACACTAGTGAGATCGACTTTGAGATGCCTCTTTGAAATGCGTCTATAGCGATTTGAACCATACATCTCATATCGCACCATGGCGATGGTAAACATGAAGAAAAAGAAAGGGAAAATGGGGGCATGGATTAAAAATTTATACAGTTTTAATTTATAATTACTAATGAAGCTGCCTCTTTTTGATAGATGCGGTTAGTATAGCAATGAGTAGCCACTTGCAGTGATACAGTGTCAAGATTGCTACTCATTGCAAAACTAATATCATACCTTGACTAATTACATTGCAGTTCACCTTACTATTGTGAGATATAGCGTGCCCCTGCTGGTAGTTGGAATCGATTCCGTGTACTACAATGGCAAAAGTAAAGGTTAAATTACCTAATTGATCTAGTTATTTTCAGGACTGTTACATTGTTCTTTTGGATACAATGACTATTTTTTCATGATAATGGTGGCATGCATGCCTGACGGACGGTAAAGAAGGCTACTAATTGCTATAATAACTGCAGGCTACAAATTTCCTAAAAATATAAAAAAATATGTGGCAATGTTTTCTAATTCACTATAAGTTCATGAAAACTAATATTTCATGATTTTCTTCACACATTCACTAATGTGCCACCAGCAAATTACTCTTTAATTGTGAATTCCAAAACCAATGCTTTGCGTTCATTTTACCCTTAACTTTAATCAGTATAGACTTTATCCCGAGGTAAAGTTGAAATACTGCCTATAATATTTATAATATTTATGGAGTAAACTCAATTCATTGATTTGAATTGATAGATGTATATTTTGACAAATATTGATTTAGTCAGACTCAAACTAATAAAACAAGTCATATTTTGTTCAAATGTATAAAAGAAGTGAATTCAACCATCAATAAATACGTTGCCTAGGCCATTCAGAAAAAAACTTGGGAGAACGAGTTCGGTTTTAATATCTCAATTTCCCATGAAAAACCCTATGCTGTCGGATATTTAAAGCGAGAAATAAGTGAGATTGCATCCATTTAACAGCCACAGCTACAAACGTATGTTTAAAAATACTCTATTGTATTTGGAACTCCGTCGCATAATAAAACTATATATTCTTCCTAGAGAAATCAATCTCTTTGGAAGTTAAATAATTTTACGATCAACGATTAAAATAAACAAATATATTATTACTTTGCGTTACTCGAATTTTTATAGTAGAGTTTTTATAAAAAGTATTAAATTCACCTGCAAAGGGGTTTAAGTTTTAATAAACCAGAATAAATGGTGACCAAGGAAAGGAATCAGGTAGAATTATCTGAGTTTATCCAGAGGAAAGGAGTTCTGAAGCAGCATGAGTAATTATTGATGTTTTGTTTAATCAGAGGAACAAGCAACAACAAACACCTATACTTTTATTATCACTAATATTGTGGAGAAAATAAAATCCAAGAAACGGAATTAGTAATTTATTAGTATGAAAAGAAGACAGGAAGAAAGATCAGCACTAGCATGTACAATTTTTTTATCCAATATGACGAGGAAAATACATGAATACTCGTGACTAATTATATATATATATATATATATATATATATATATATATATATATATATTATAATTATGGATGCGTAGACTCTAGGAATAATGAGATATATAAACAGACATGAATAAAAATAATAATTTTTTCTTAATATTATTGGTGAGTAATACTGCCAATCATTTTGGTCAGCAACAATGATGTAGTGTATGAGGAATGGTACAAACGGTATTTTTCCTTTGAACGAGAATGAATCAGGATTTAAGTTTTCATCTAAATAATCAACTCATTCCATCTTATGATTATAATAATGGATCATGCATAGCAAAACGATTAAAAAATCTGTTAAGATTTAAAGAATTTTGAAACTGCGTGCAAAAGGAGAACAGAGAGATTGTTAATAGCAGTGGAAAAATATTTAGTTTGAATTTTTTTAGAATCTCTATTTTCTTTTGCACAATAAATGTAGTCTTCACCGGTTGGTTCCAGTTGCCTTTATCTCTTGAAAAACACACTCTTTTAGTAGCGCAATCCAGGAAGAAATCGCCAATTTTAACAAATTTAGAGGCTTAACATTTTGTCAAATTGTTTCTACTTAATGTGTAGAATAACGATCTTTATTGTACAAGATCACTCATTACAAGCTTCTCGTTTTCTGCATTTTAAATATAGTGCGGCATGTACTCATTAATCTAGCTACCTATATGAGAGCCATGTCTAATATACTTTATACAAATAAATTTATTTCATCCGTGACGTTCGCATTCTAGAACCATTGCCTCGTCAAGAGAATGATGACTTTTATGTGTAAGGTCATCCCATAAGTAATAAGGCATAATTTTAGTCTTACTCGTTATTTTATTTATATAAATAATTAATAGCAGGTTTGTTTTTATACCATCCTAGTTTAGTAAAGTCCAATTCTTTGTTCCTGTATGTTTAACCTACCTCAAGCCTTACATTTCGACAAACTCTATTCATCATTTTCGTTTCTATTAATTTTGTATTATTTATAGTTAATTCAATGATCATTATCTCTAAATGATGAATATTATGGGTGTTAAAGAATACATTCTAAACTTTATATTTGGGAAGTTTAGAATTGAAAACAATGCTAAGTTAGTTAACAGAATAAAGTTTGTGTTAAGTAGATACCAGTATATGGTGAATGAATAAATAATTTAGCTAGTGCATAATGTTTTTCAGAAATTTCGTTGGCGCCACCATAGCGTTAAAGATGAACTTTTTTTCATCACGACCATCGAAATTCGATCTAGATTCCTTACGTCTGAGGTACATACACTTGCCACCAAGAATCAACATTTGCTAATCTCTAATCTCTCAACTAAAACCTGGAACACTTTTGAGTATGATTATTAGAGGAGACAGAAAGTGTGCTATGTACAATAATATAGAACGTTTAGGAAAATAGAATATTCCTGCCTAAAATACAATTCCTCGAGAGAAACAGGGCGTTTATCCACAGAAGATTCTCTTGTACGTATTATATGATATGAATAGCATAATCCATTTAGAACTTCTTAACCAAATCAGACTATAACAAAAGAGGTTTACTTTGTTCAGTTAGGCAGTTTACAGGCAACACTTGAAGATAAAGGGTTATTGATCACTAAAAGAACCTTTTTCTTTCATAATCACAACGTGGAACCTCATATCGCAAGAGAAAACATACAAAAACTTAGCAATTTCTATTGGAAACTAATGAAGCCTATATACTTACCCAATTAAGCACCATCCTATTGCTATCTTTTTAGATGATTAGCAAATAACAAAAAAAGATGGCTTTACATTTTTCATATACACATTCTCTTATTTAAATAACCTTGTAAAAGTTACTTAACTGCAATGATTGGTCTAGAATTGATTTATTTTTTAGTACAATATCCTTTCGAAGTGGGAAATTTTGTTTAGAGCATCCTTGTCAAAGAAAACAACAAAATTAAAGATTCTACCTCTCCCCAACCTCACAAAACTATCTGACTACTAGACACGTCCTAGCACTTTCACTACCACTTTGCATAATGAATTTGATACCTCCTTTGATTTTCTTCATTGAACAATTAAAGAATAACAATGTTTATTTTGATCGATCATACCAATTGTTTTTGATTGAAGGAAACTAAATATATTTAAAATTTTATTATCAAAGAGAGAGAATAAATACGCTGGACTACGCATGATCAATACTGAATCTAGAAAAGAACTATGTATGGAACTTTTCAAAATATCTAAGTAAAATTCCTACTTTCTTAAAAGTATTTTTTACTTTAGATGCAAATGTCATAGATCTGATTATAAAATATAGTGGGGAATCTAGAGAAGTTTATTTAATGATTATTACTCATGCTTTTACATTCAAAGGAAATTTAGGAATGAATTTCTCCTCGAAACATTAGATAGTCTCGTACAGAAGGATGGAGCTGAAATGTCCTTCCTCTCCCTTAGGAAATCCCTGTGTCTTTGACAGGTTTCAGGAGGGTACATTTAAATATAATTGATTTAGTAACTCTCTTTGGAATATATTTTTACCACATTTCACTTGGGTAATAGAAAATAGCAAAAGGGGAATAATGTTCTATTATTTCTTTATAAATGGACTGAAAATCGATTTTTGATAATTTGACCTTGTTTCTTATGTCTATGAGTTCATGTACGAAATTTTATTAAAGTATAATAATCATTTCTCTTTAAATATACCACAATTCAGAATTTTGCATTTCATACCTCATCTGTATTTACTGCCATCAAATTTAAATCATTGTTAAGGTATTGCAGAAAGAAATTTCTTGGATTTAATTATTCTAGGTTTCAACATCGTAGTACACAACAGTCCAGTTTTATCTATAGATTTCTTAGATATTTTTTATCAAAGATACATACATTTGACAATCTACTCAACATTTTTAACTTTGGGCAAGCAATTCGGTCTATTGGTCATGCAAATCTCGTGTTATGTTCATCTTCTTTCCGCAACGAGTCGCTTGCTAAATGTATCCAGCTAAAACCAATGCTCCCAGAGGTAATTTAGGTAACTTAGCTCAAATATTCTGCTAGTTGACCACCAGGTGGCGCCACCTAGTGGCTCAAGGTGCTAAATCGGCCATATATAGAGATATGAAGGTTAGACCAATGTAACAAGGGGTAATTGAGGCTTCTGAGTACACTAGATTATGTCCCTCTAGTTAAATCGATTTACAGCATGTTACCATTGAAACAATTGTGGGGTATATGCCCTCTGTCATTTTGTACTGTGATTACTTCGCACGCATCTATTGTATGAATTATGGCAATCATAACAAGAGCTGGTATGGAGTCATTGTCTGCATGCGTCGCAGATTATTAAATAAGCTTTTATCAATAGCATCTTGTAGGTCATTGCATCAATTAAATATCACTGAATATTGAAAATCAGTAGGATCTTGGGGAGGAGGTGTTTATCAAAGTTTTTCATGAAGTTCTTGATGTCATTATCAAAAAATTGTCTTTGTCTAACCTATCATTGCCCTTACGGTGTAAAAAAATTATAAAGTTGGTTCGTTTGTGAGTTATAGACAATGTGTTTAAACTTTGAGAAACACCCCATCCCCCCTATCTTACCTAATCCCATAACACGGATCGCTATGTTGATGATGTATGTGCAACATGGCCTGTTAATGATAACACATTTGATCAATTAAACAATTAAACAACATTGACCCCACCATTACATTTAGAGTTAATTGGGAACTTAAAAACTCACTCTCTTAGAACAAAAAATAATATCGTTCTGTTTGCCTGAAACTAACCAACCATAATGCCTATATTCATTATATCTCTTGCCAACAAATATAAACTCGCCAAATGTGTGAATTCAGTTAAAACACCATTTCCCGTCAAAATTTTTCATAAATTCGAACAATGATTTTGTTGATATTGTTCCAGGAGGCATTCCAGCTTCCTTCGATGTCGAGAGTCTTTTTACAAATGTGCCAATAGAAGAAAAAATCAAAATAATTTATAAAATGCGTGTACAAAAACCACGAATTGCCTCCCCCACGAATGGAGCCCCAAATATTAAAGCAACTTTTAAGAATATGTAGAACTGAAGCTGCATTCCGAAGCCCTGATGGCAATTCTTTAGCGAACTTGTACATGGAAAGCCAAGAGAAAACTTTATTTACATAAATTACTCTCGATGTATGCCTGTGTAGACTAGCGCGGTGCTCAGAGTCGTACATAAACCTGAGCAAAGAGCTAACCACAGGCCGCTTGAGATAGTTTAGGGGCGATTAATAAAGAGTGCGATACACGGTTAACTGGGTTTTGACTAATAACTGCCAAGTTGCAGTTCAAAGGATATATAAAGAACATTACTCAAAAATATAATTTTAATATATATAATAAAAGGGGCAATTTATATATATATATATATATATATATATATATATATATATATATATATATATATATATATAAAAGGGGTGAAAAAATTACATAATAAGGAGAGTTAAATGAATTAAGTGAAGATTAACGAAGTAATCTGGGGAGGACCATACACGATTGCTTTACTTTCAAGCGCGGGCGCATTGTAGATTGGAGAGAGGGGGTGGAAGACAACAGCACAGGTAGGTCTTCAGGAATATGATTCGTTGAGTCCTGACGAGGAGGACTCGAAGATGGGGTTGGATTACTTCGTGATGAAGAATGAAATATTCTCTTCTCCAAAGAGACGTAATCTCAAGTCGAGACGATTCTGCAGATCGGCAGGGAGTCTCAGTCTCGAAAGAACGGGAATCAGGGAGGCGTGGTTCAGCTGAGGGCCGCAAAACTCTCCGGGATGAACGGGGCTCGATAGCCTTCCTCTGAACAGGGGCCAAATCTTAACGAAGGTAGATCTGCTGGCGAGATCTTCGACGAAGTACGACTACAGGTCACAGGGGTTTACAGGAAACAGAAGGCAGTCTGAACGGAGTGGTTTAGACCTTTCAATCTCCTTGAGATATTGTAAGCTTAAGCTTGAATACCTGGTTGGCTGATCCAATAAACCCAAGGCCTGGCGGTAACTAGCAGATTCTTGGCGCCAGAGTAAGCAAACAAATTTCATGATAACACGTCGTTCCAGAGGATGAAACTTGCCTCATGATATAGGGGTAGGTTAAATGTGGCTGCGCACGCTGTTATCGCAGGGAGGGGGGAGGAACGACTGGTGTCGGAAAGCAAATACAGCTGTAAAGGCTGATTAAGCGAGGGACGATTCTTTCTCGAACTTTCTAAAATTCTCACGCTAAGAGAACGTGGTGATGTAACAAGAGAAGGGTATTTCCGAAGGCGGTTCCTCTCACGGGGGTCCTTTGAGGGCGTCCCCTCACAATGACGAACTCACCCAAATTTACAACAGATTTGTTGATGACATATACCTTACAACTAAAAACGAACAGCAATTACTACAACTCAAAAAACTTTAAAATCCCATCCCGCTCTCAAATTTACATACTAGTTGAGTGTTAGCGGCTGTATTCCTTTTCTGGATGTAGATGTAAAACAGAACAGCGACGGAAAACATATCACCACCGTCTATCGAAAAGAGACAGCCTGCGATCGATGCGTTAACGCCAAAAAGAGTGCAACGAGAATTATTCAAAATCAGAAATGAGGTTATACATAAAAAGAGCTATCAAGAACTGGTCAATTTGAAACGCACTTGATGAAGGATTTTGACGATCCAAACAAATCTTAATAAACAATGGCTAATCCAATAGAGAATTTGACAAATTACAGAAGAATTTCTTAACTCCAAATTTGAGGTACTGGAGGAAAATGAAAATAATACCACTCTATTACAAGAACCAAATGACGGATGCCTACAAAACAGAACAACGAATACTAGAAAACATAATAAAAAATAACATTATCCAAGAAAAAGACAATAGGTTATCTCTACAAATATATTAAAAAACAAAAAGTCAGCAAACTACTAAAGAAAAACAACTTCCGTAACAAAGAATCAATCGTAAAGGCTACAAATGTGTTATAAAATTTGAATGTCCCCATGAGAGCTGCAAATCTCATCCAAAAACCACTATATAGGTATGACCACCACTACCTTCAGCTAACGCCTGAAAATGCACTTGAAAGAAGGAGGAATCAAAACACATTACAATGAGCAGCTATTCACCAAACAATTAGCTCACCACTAAAGGAGGCAACACGAGTAGAAACTTTCCATCAATGCTGCCCTAAAACAAACCTAGACTTCCAGCTGAAGATGCCGTAAGAGAGGCGAAAGTCACTTAAATTTTTTTTAAAAATTTGAATATTTTAAATAAGACTAAATGAAATGGATCTTCTTAAGTTGATTTTTAATCTTCAGCCTCATATAAAAAAAATGCATTCGACAATTAGAAGGCGTTAAAATAAAATTGGTAAAGTCGAAATACAACCTGGGCTTAAAAAAAACATGTAGAGAAGAGAAGCTACTCTCAACATACATATATATATATATATATATATATATATATATATATATATATATATACATACAGTAGTGTGCAAATTAGTTCGGACTGTGGTGAAATAATACAATTATTTGATAATTGTTGTTTATATTTGAAAATATTGTCAATAATAAGATAAATGATAAATTTAATATGAAATATAACTGCTCTTTGCTTTTAGAACCTGCTTCACTCGCTCTGGCATAGTATCAACCAAATCTGAACACATTTCTGCCAGTTCTTCTTTATGGTACCAGGTATTGATAACACCAAAATTCATCTTCTGCATCCTCGAACAGTCGGTTTTATCGATTATACGTTTAATTATAGTCCATATATTCTCGATGGAGTTTAGGTCAGGAGAATTCATAGAAAAATGTATAACGGATAGCCTTGTATTTAACGTTGCTCATCATCCCCTCAATAGTAACAAGCCTCTCTATGCCTTTAGCGTTAAAACAACCCCAAAACATCTTCTTAGGTGGGTATGGTATTTTGGCGCCTGTTGAATGTGTCGTGCCTGAAGTTATTCATCTGTCTTCGTTACTACGACTGAACTATGCCCATTTACTTTGAAATGCGATTCGCCTGAAAAGATAACTTTCGACCAGTCAGCTGGCTTCCATCCAGCATACTTGCGTGCACAGCGGAGACGTTTTGTCTATATAGCAGAAGTCAATAACTGTTTACCTACCGGTTTTATAGCAGATATGCCAACTTCAATGAGCCTGGGCCGGACGAAACATTTACACTAGCTAAGGACAAATCGCTCTAGAGGTCTTTACTGGTTTTCTTAGGATCCTTCCCACTATTTCTGATGAGAGCCTTTTCATTGTGAAGTGTTTTCTTTTGTTTGCTTCCACATTTTACTTGTCGCAGTGTTGAATATTCATCAGTGTCTTCAGCTCTTTTCACAATGTCGCCAACATTTTTGTTTTCTACTTTCATTTTCTCATATATCCGCATAAAACCAGCATGTTTTCTAAGAGCTATAATGCTTGCATGCTTCTTGGCTGTGATATCCATAATAAATTTATAGTCTAACAAGGTAATGGCTTTGCCACTCCCCCCTACGGGGGGAAGCTTGCGCTTTATTACTAAGAGTAAAATTTAAAATCTAAAAAATAGCACCCATGGGGTAAATTTTTTAAAATTTTAATAATAATTTTAAAAAGGAACTCTAAACTAAATTTTCCCCCTTTCAGAATATCACGTTGCTAAAATATAGTTACTCGTATAGAAGATATATAAGAATAAATTTTCTGAACTTCATCATTTGCATTTCTTTGGGTTTTAAAAAATTCACCAAATTTCGAAATTTATATTTATTTTTCAACTTCATTTTTTGTTTTTTGATATTATAAAAGAATTATTAGAAATAACTTTGATAAAAAAACATCAATCATAACCACACCAAGATAGAATTATTATTGAAATAATAAAAAAAATCCCCTTCTTAAATTATAGAGTTACTGATGATATATATATATATATATATATATATATATATATATATATATATATATATATATATATATATATATACGGTTAAAAAAGCAATTATTAAATACTTAAGCTCTTCATCAAAGCCCTCGAAAGGCGCTCTTCTCTCATACACGATAAGATAACGCATAAAATTAACTTTTCTAAGACAGCCAAAAACTGTCTTTAGATCGGCTATTTTAATTGTTTTTCCTGCTTGCTGAAAAGAATGGAAAATTCGTTTTTTTTCGATATATATATTTATATACCAGGCAATGGATTTGCCAGTCCCACCTACTGGGAGAGGTTGCGCTTCTCTACTAAGATAAAAATTTAAAATCTATAAAAAGCAGCCATGTTTAAATTTTTATCAATTTTTTGAACTTCGCCAATTATAATAATTTTTAAAATCAACTCTTAACTAAATTTCACCCGTTTCAGAATATTCGATTGCTAAAATATAGTTATAGAAGATATATAAAAATAAATTTTCTGAACTTTACCATTTGTAATTCTTTGTGTTTTAAAAAAATTCACAAAATTTCAATACTTATATTTATTTCTGAACTTCACCATTTTGTATATGGATATTATAAAAGAATTATTAGAAATATCTTTGATAAAAAACATGTCATAACTAAACTAAGAGCTATAATACTTTCACGCTTCTTTGGTGTGATATCCATAATAAATTTATAGTCTAATAAGGATTGTAAGGTGAATATTCTGGCAGAACCCAGTATACCACGGAGCACGCTCACAGCGATTAATCATCCACGACAAGCTCTGTTGTAGCACTGTTGGGCTTAGTGTAGCCTAGAGCACAACAAAAAAATTGCCAGATGTTACCAGTACACTATTCTGGACAGAAAACAAAAAAAAACCCCTTTATTAGTGTTGCCAAAAATTAAGACATTATGAAATAGTCCAAAAATTTAGTACTGACCGAACTATTTTACACACTACTGTATATATATATATATATATATATATATATATATATATATATATATATATATATATATATATATATATATATATATATATATATATATATATATATATATATATAACAATATAGTACAAGAAAGAGAAATTGGACGCGAATGAGCAATGAGACAAGAAACAGGAGTTTTTTAGAGGTAAGAGAAAGGGACATTAGAAGAAGACTAGAATCATAGAGAGCAGAGGGCGGCACAATGAAGGCAATCCTTTACCGAGAAGACAGAGATAACGCCAGGGAAAAAAGGTTTGAAATTCCTGGCCGGGACTCGAACCCGGGTCTGCTGATTGCCGGTCAGATGCTCTACCGCTGAGTCACTGTGCCTGGTAGCTCAGCGGTAGAGCATCTGACCGGCAATCAGCAGACCCGGGTTCGAGTCCCGGCCAGGAATTTCAAACTTTTTTCCCCTGGCGTTATCTCTGTCTTCTCGGTAAAGGATTGCCTTCATTGTGCCGCCCTCTGCTCTCTATGATTCTAGTCTTCTTCTAATGTCCCTTTCTCTTACCTCTAAAAAACTCCTGTTTCTTGTCTCATTGCTCATTCGCGTCCAATTTCTCTTTCTTGTACTATATTGTAATATAGTCTGCAATGCAAGGTTTCTGCACCTTTATTTCTGTCTTCAAAATTGTTTTGAAAGGCAGAAAATAAATATGGCGAAAGCCCTGTGGTGGTTGTTATCACCCGCAGAACTTGCATTTGCTCCTTCTTCTTTGTATGTGACATGGGGGATGAGCCTTTAAATTGTGAGCGGGTAAGAAGATGTGGTATAAAAATTCCTTGGAGGTTCCTAGCTTAGAGAGATACTGGGTTTGATGGGGTAACGCTTTGGGCGAAGTAGAGTCACTGTGCCTGGTAGCTCAGCGGTAGAGCATCTGACCGGCAATCAGCAAACCCGGGTTCGAGTCCCGGCCAGGAATTTCAAACTTTTTTCCCCTGGCGTTATCTCTGTCTTCTCGGTAAAGGATTGCCTTCATTGTGCCGCCCTCTGCTCTCTATGATTCTAGTCTTCTTCTAATGTCCCTTTCTCTTACCTCTAAAAAACTCCTGTTTCTTGTCTCATTGCTCATTCGCGTCCAATTTCTCTTTCTTGTACTATATTGTAATATAGTCTGCAATGCAAGGTTTCTGCACCTTTATTTCTGTCTTCAAAATTGTTTTGAAAGGCAGAAAATAAATATGGCGAAAGCCCTGTGGTGGTTGTTATCACCCGCAGAACTTGCATTTGCTCTTTCTTCTTTGTATGTGACATGGGGGATGAGCCTTTAAATTGTGAGCGGGTAAGAAGATGTGGTATAAAAATTCCTTGGAGGTTCCTAGCTTAGAGAGATACTGGGTTTGATGGGGTAACGCTTTGGGCGAAGTAGAGTCACTGTGCCTGGTAGCTCAGCGGTAGAGCATCTGACCGGCAATCAGCAGACCCGGGTTCGAGTCCCGGCCAGGAATTTCAAACTTTTTTCCCCTGGCGTTATCTCTGTCTTCTCGGTAAAGGATTGCCTTGATTGTGCCTCCCTCTGCTCTCTATGATTCTAGTCTTCTTCTAATGTCCCTTTCTCTTACCTCTAAAAAACTCCTGTTTCTTGTCTCATTGCTCATTCGCGTCCAATTTCTCTTTCTTGTACTATATTGTAATATAGTCTGCAATGCAAGGTTTCTGCACCTTTATTTCTGTCTTCAAAATTGTTTTGAAAGGCAGAAAATAAATATGGCGAAAGCCCTGTGGTGGTTGTTATCACCCGCAGAACTTGCATTTGCTCCTTCTTCTTTGTATGTGACATGGGGGATGAGCCTTTAAATTGTGAGCGGGTAAGAAGATGTGGTATAAAAATTCCTTGGAGGTTCCTAGCTTAGAGAGATACTGGGTTTGATGGGGTAACGCTTTGGGCGAAGTAGAGTCACTGTGCCTGGTAGCTCAGCGGTAGAGCATCTGACCGGCAATCAGCAAACCCGGGTTCGAGTCCCGGCCAGGAATTTCAAACTTTTTTCCCCTGGCGTTATCTCTGTCTTCTCGGTAAAGGATTGCCTTCATTGTGCCGCCCTCTGCTCTCTATGATTCTAGTCTTCTTCTAATGTCCCTTTCTCTTACCTCTAAAAAACTCCTGTTTCTTGTCTCATTGCTCATTCGCGTCCTATTTCTCTTTCTTGTACTATATTGTAATATAGTCTGCAATGCAAGGTTTCTGCACCTTTATTTCTGTCTTCAAAATTGTTTTGAAAGGCAGAAAATAAATATGGCGAAAGCCCTGTGGTGGTTGTTATCACCCGCAGAACTTGCATTTGCTCTTTCTTCTTTGTATGTGACATGGGGGATGAGCCTTTAAATTGTGAGCGGGTAAGAAGATGTGGTATAAAAATTCCTTGGAGGTTCCTAGCTTAGAGAGATACTGGGTTTGATGGGGTAACGCTTTGGGCGAAGTTGAGTCACTGTGCCTGGTAG
This sequence comes from Ceratothoa steindachneri, assembly GCA_963969495.1. Taxonomy (NCBI): domain Eukaryota; kingdom Metazoa; phylum Arthropoda; class Malacostraca; order Isopoda; family Cymothoidae; genus Ceratothoa; species Ceratothoa steindachneri. Next base: position 141,045,256 of record OZ018328.1, on the reverse strand, counting down.
CTCAGCGGTAGAGCATCTGACCGGCAATCAGCAGACCCGGGTTCGAGTCCCGGCCAGGAATTTCAAACTTTTTTCCCCTGGCGTTATCTCTGTCTTCTCGGTAAAGGATTGCCTTCATTGTGCCGCCCTCTGCTCTCTATGATTCTAGTCTTCTTCTAATGTCCCTTTCTCTTACCTCTAAAAAACTCCTGTTTCTTGTCTCATTGCTCATTCGCGTCCAATTTCTCTTTCTTGTACTATATTGTAATATAGTCTGCAATGCAAGGTTTCTGCACCTTTATTTCTGTCTTCAAAATTGTTTTGAAAGGCAGAAAATAAATATGGCGAAAGCCCTGTGGTGGTTGTTATCACCCGCAGAACTTGCATTTGCTCCTTCTTTTATATATATATATATATATATATACTTTACTGTATTACATTTTGACTTACAAACAGATATAATTGCTTTATATTTAGATTTCCACTTATGGAGGGTAATGTTCTAGAAAAGTCCGTTAGTTATGGGGTTACCAATTCATAGGGATATACGGGAAGAGAATTACCAATTTAAGGCTTATCAACTTAAATGATGGTAAGTTAAGTATCTGACTCCAAAGTTGAATTATTTACTTTGGCTGTGTTTATCGAAGGTTTCATGGTAATCGAGGTAAAGAAGGACGTTGCAAAAATATACTTTATTTCAATATTGGCCTATAACACAGGCCTGCGTTTGAGAAAGAAAATTCTGTTTCTGTGGGTTTGTTTAGTGATTCCTAACGAAAATGTGCTCTTAAATTGAAATATGACATTCATTTTGCCTAATCAGGTCTGGTTTTTGAGATACAGCGCACTACTGTTTTTAGAAAAGGGCCATTTTTGAAAAAATCCCTTATTTATATAAAAGTTATTTAATAAATTACAATTACTTGTAATAAAAAAATACCGACTCAATTAGACTTTCTTTTAATTAATTTTCAATAAAAGACTACTTATGAGCTTACCCAGGAGTGCAAAGAAACTATTTTCCTACAAAAGAAGTCCCTGATGACTTCCGCTTGTGAAGCGATGTTGGTTCGTCGCGTTTAAGACACCAGCAATAGTGAGCTAACATGTTGATGTCCCAGCGTCCTTGATATCTTGTCTCCATTGTCTTTATGTCTTGGTGAAATCTTTCTCCTTGTTCCTCGCTATAATCTTCACAGTTTGCCGGAAAATAGTCAAGATGTAACTGGATAAAATGCATTTTTATCAACATGCGAGCTCCCATTTTTTCGAAGATTTTCATAAGCTCATTTACATGTGAGATATATTCTGAGCTTCTTTTATTTCACAGAAAACCGTCGATCATTTTACTAAACGCTCGCCATGCTTCTTGTTCACTGGTGTAAAAATGCTTGTCCTTTAACAGAGTTCTAATTTGGTATTTCTGTCATTGGTATTTAGAGACAAACATTCCTTGAAATATTTAACAAGTTCGATTAAGTAAAATATATCTTACCTTGAGATCACCACATATTAACCAGTTCTGGTTAGAGTACTTGATTGTAATAATCAATACTTTCATATTTTTGTAGCTTTCTGTTAACTGAACTGAATGGCCAATAGGTACAGATGCCATTTTATTGCCAATATTTAAGAGTACTGCCTTCAAACTTCTGCTAGAAGAATCAATAAAGAGCCTCCATTCACTTGGTTGGTAAGAAACGCCAAGTGCCTCAATTAAACCTTTTACATTATTGCAATACACCAAAGAGCTGCAAGAATCAACTGCAAAGAACTTTCGAAACTCTTCGTCTCTATTTCTAAACCAAAAGTATGTAGTTTCTTGAGAGAGGAGGTTGCTCTCACTAAGACGGGATGCAAGAAGTTGTGCGTTCTCTTTAGAAAGACCAAGATCTCTAGTCAAGTCATTTAATTGACCTTGAGTGAGTGTTCTTGGCAAAGTCATTGTAGACGTAGGCTGATATGTCATCCACTTCTATATCTTCTATATTGTCTTGTAGCTCAGTATTTTTAGGTGGAGACTAAACTGGAACTCCTGGACCATGTGGTTGTGGTTTAATGGCACAAGGAACATCAGGATAGACTACAGTGTGTTTGTTCTTCTTATTGACACCTGAAAAAAAGTTTCGCATACTTAATTTACATACTTTTAATTCACTCGACCCTCGTTTCCACATTTTTATACACATTTTTCATACCAGGTAAATTTACAATTTTTAAATACAATTAGTTTTTATATACAATTTAACCACAATTTTTCTACCAGCATAATACACTATTTTTATACACAATTACCATTTTAATAGGCTACCAAAATATTTGTATAAACATTTCTAGATTTGTCAAGGACTATATTGTTAAAGTAATTATCTCACCTTTAAGATTTGTCATGCAAAAATAGCAGTCTGTAATGTGGTCCTTGCCTTCTCTCCACACCATAGGTACACCAAATGACAAACAATTCGTTTTGCCCTCACTCCAGCGTCTTAAGGCTATGACACAGGCTTTGCAGCACATATGTGGAGCAAAGTTTTTGTCTTGATCACCTAGCTTTATTCCAAAATATGCATTGTAAAGGAACTTTACTAACGGCGTTATAGTGCATTGCTGGTCACTAAAAGTTACCTTTCCACAAACAAAACAAAATCTATCAGGACTGTTTTTACACTTTCTATTAATTTTTATGAAATATAAGGAGTTTCGCTAATTTATTTGCCCGCAAAAAAATTCACAAAGATAAATAAAGTTTTAGAAATACACTTTAAACACTGTTGATAGATGAGAAAAGTCATGGATTAAAAAACCAACACTTAGTTGGAGAGTGAGCAAGCAACACACAACCACTCGCGCTCGTGGTCAGCTAGAGACTGAGCTCTCTGACGCCATCTAGGGAGCTTGGTCTGTATCTTAAAAACTAGACCTGATTTAGCAATATGAATGCTTGATTTGGATTTAGGAGACAATTTCATTAAGAATCACCTATGAAACCCTCAGGAACATTTTTGACGCAGACCAGAGTAATGGGTCAAGCGGCACGTCACTAGGTAACTTTGGCAGCGACTAGCAGTTTATATATATTCAACGTGAAGGACTAATTTCTGGAGCGACAAGAGTTGGCGAACTTACGTAAAACGGAAAACGTGAACGAGATAATCTTCCTAACGACTGTAATCTAGTAATCTTAAAAACACACTAATCATCCTAACTGAGCTGCTCCGACCATATATATATATATATTTGCTTATTTCGTAGATGGCATGGCCTAAATCATCGTTTTCTACCCCAACGGCAGAGATAATAAAAGTTGTGTAAGTCGAATTACTTGCATATCCCAAGTTTTATAAATATAATAGGATGCGCAAATCAGAGCTTTTAGTTACAATTCCTTTTGACTAGCGTGTATGTTTCGTAGATTTCTGTCTTTCGCGAAATCTTTACTGAGACACAAAATGTTTGCTTACGCGTTTTACCAATGACACAGGTCATTTTGACCTTTAGCGCGTTCATGCATTTATTGTCCCGCACTTACTTCCAACGGTCGCTTGCCTCCTATATATATATACATAAACTAATACATTACATTCCTTATTTTGTATTCAAATTCATAAATGCAAATTACTCTTTACATTCTTAATTCCTTATTCCAATTTAGATATTTATTTTATATGAGTGGCGTATGATGTGATTTAAAAAGACCACCGCGCCTCCATTTAGTGGAGGTTTTCGCTGGACCTATTTAATCCTGCAATTTGGTGCCAGTAGCCTACCTATAACACGCTCTCTAAGGCTTAAATGCTTGTGATATTTAATATTTTACTCTCTAAAATAAATAATTTGATTACCTTCCTAAGTTTACTTGTATGTTTACAAGAAAATAAGGGATTGTTTGCTGTCTTAGAGAGAGTTTGTCTTGCTTCCGAAGTAGCATGCCAACCCTTACCTGCATAAATATTGTCTTAACAAACGTTTATGATGTTCTTTTGATGGACTGTCCAAAGAGATAACAGAATTCATTTGGATAATGATTGCAGCCTGTTGATGTCATTTCTCTTATGATGTATTATTCACCATTGTAAATAGAGCTGAAATGATAGCATATCTGTGCATCCCTGTATAAATATTTCGAAAGTATGTAATACTTTCGAACGTTATAGAAATTTACAAGGATGTGTCCTGCCAAGTTCTGGAACAATATGGAAATTTCATAAACTTCTACTATATTCTAGATATTTTTCATTGAATCGAGAATATTTTGGTGGGTTTCCTTAAAGTAATTATTATTCTAAAACATTCCAATGATTTGAAAAAAAAATAAGATTCAAAATTTTCTCCGATGCTTTGAAAAAAAAATTTCATTTCTTTTTCGAAATAAATGGCTTACCATTATTTTACACATATCTAATTTAGAAATTCAGTGCTCAATAAAAGCAAATTTCGCGAATCAAAATAGACTTCTTTACTTTAGTTACGAACAACTTGGAAATATCTTTGGTAATACTTGAGTTTATGGGCGCACGCTAGCAGGTGCTATTTCTGGGCTACATTTTTGGGCCACAATTTGGGCAGTATGACGTCAGACGGTAATTTCGGATGTGGTCAATCACGGCGATGTATTTGTTTTGTTATTTGCTTTGGGGTTACTATTCTTTATTATTTAGTAAGTGTCTGTACTTCTACTCGATTATTTTATTGAGTAATGTAATGAATTTGGTAATACTTCAGTTTAGAAGCACTATTTCTGGGCTATAATTTAGGCTTTATTGCGTCAGATGGTAGCATAATCTGGATGTGGGCAATCACGGCATTTTATTTGTTGTCATTTTGTTTTTAGCCTTTAGTCTTTTTTATTTAGTAAATACATGACTTCTACTCATTTATATTATTTAGTAATGCATTTGTGATTTCTTTTATGTTTAATAATGTACTAAATATTTTATGTTTCGTTTACTTAAAATAAACCGTTATTTTAACACACTGGCAACCCTTATTTCGACCTTATTTCAAATATTGACAAGGCTGGAGCCAAGCAGTTAAAAGAGCGCGATTCTTGAAAATTCGGTTTTTGGACTTTAATACCACTTATGTTAATTCCTCGGTCAATTTAATAGACTTTTGTATAGAAGATGGCCTCACTTTATAAGCGAAGATTTGCCACAGGTGTGGAAAAGAAGCGCGGCTGATTATAATAGTGAAAGGTAGAGACATTTAGAAATCGGCTTTTGCATTCAAATCTGATGTTAGCCTTTCGAATTAGGAATATTACGAGGGTTTTTCTTTAAAGTTTCGGGCCTTGGAGGGGGTGCAACCCACCACACTTTCGCAAGTAACTAAAAAGTGTTTTTTTTGGTGGAAATATCTTAAAGTAGTTGGTGCTATCGTCTTTATTATTTCAATAAACGTGCAGAGCCGTTCCCATTAATCGTAGACCAAAATTGTAGCCCACCAATAGCGCCCCCTAGCGTATGCCCATAAACTCAAGTATAACGATAACTTTTTTTAACTCATGAGCAGGAAAGAAGTTAAATTTTGTTACGATGGAAAAAAGACGGATGCCGCAATTAGCTAAGTAACTTAAGGAAATTGATTAAATTTATCTTGTGGAAAACTTAAATTAAACTGAGATATAAAGGCTAAAATGTATTTTTACGACGAACTGAATCATTTCTCAAATTTTCCGCAAGAAAATCGGTTAAGTAATTGATATCCTAAAATTGACGCACAAAAGAGAATAAGGAGATTGGCTTGGGTCATTTATTAAGCAATAATGAATAATAAATCTTGCATTGTTGAATTTTACATATAACCATTGATATTTATTCGACTAGAAAATAAATATAATTTGCAAACTATAAATTTCCTGCTATAAATAAAAATTTATTTACTTTGTCATTTATGAACCCCAGAAAACGTTGTAGCTCCGAAGAAGAAATTAAATTTTAAATACTTTAGGGACTAATAGTGCTTCGATTTTTCTTTGAATCAGACGATTTTCCATGGTTTGGAGAGAGTCGGCAAACCATGGCACTGACTGCTACTTCTGAGCAATCACTTTATTGGGATCAACAGAAAGAACCTGTGCAAACTCATATATCCTTATTTTCAATCATCACGTCGTCTTCCAGCTCAATTTGATGAAATTCTATTATCATTCTTTGGAGAACTTTCTGATATCAGTGAAGAAAAGTCCTCCAGTGTTGTAGAAAATAAAGAAGTGATTTTTGACGATGATGCTCCCCATCGTTTTTCCCAAAAGGAGCTCAATGATATAGTTTCTGATTTCAGCCTATCAAAGTCATCTGCCGAACTACCCGCGTCTAGATTAAAAGAACAAAACTCATCTCTGGTAATGTTTGCATTAGCTTCTATAGCAACAGACAACAACAGTACCTCTGTTTTTTATCTCTGAACCGAAGGACCTTGTACATTGTGCAGATTAGAGCGCCACAGCACCAACCGGAAGATTGGATACGGTTCATTGGCAGCAGCAAGCGAACGGTGAAATGTTTTCTGCTGCACAAACAGTTCCCCAAAGCTCCTGACTGGATAGTGGCTGTTTTATTTACATGTGCCACTTTTTTGCAGGATTGACCATAGAAAAGTTGAAAGCTGACACCTTTGACGTGCGTCAACTCCGTCAGCTCACTACAGATCATGAGGTAAAAAATACAACGAACGAAGTGTAAATGGAAGTGTGGAAGACTTTTTTTTTGCATTGTATAACTTTCTTGGAAAAGAAGGCTAGGAACAACATAGAACTTTTTACCAATATGCTGAATGCTTTCAGAAACATCGAATGCAACATGAGCATCAAAATATATTACTTATTCACACATATGGATCGGTTTCCTGAGAATATGAGATTAATGAGCAAAAAGCAGGGTGAAAGATTCCATCAGAACATGAAAAAGATGTAGACCCGGTACCATTGACGCTGGGATGCAGCCATGATTGATTATAAATGTAGGATTCTGAAAAGAGATATCTCTAAGGCTGAATATTCTTGGAGTTCGAAAAAACGCAAGTTTATGCCCTTAATTATGAACAATGCTGATTAAATATCCAATTTACATGTACTTATTTTTAGCCTTTTCTACTACTCAATGTACACCATTCAACTTTTGTAAATCTAATTACTAAATTGTGTTAGAATACAGTATACTTTATATTACAAAAACTATTAAAAAAAAAATTAAAAACTCTAACGAAACTATCCCCAAAATGTAATCGATTTAGTTATAGGTTCGAATTTTTTAAAAATTCGAGGGACCACAAAAACCTCTCATCTGAGCATAATAATGTTATTTCCGGATTCATCTGTGCATATTGTCCTAAATCAATTGAGAAAACTTAGGGCACTTACAATTTTTTTTTGTAACGCAGTGTAGTCTTTGAATCTCATTGGTAAATGCAAGCTCATGATGAAGAAGATTGATTTCTTAAGCCACAGTTTCTCTGGTGAAAGAATAAATCCTTAATCACGTAAGGATACTAAAATTTTCGAAATCACTATGGCAATTTATTGGTATGGTAGGATATTCTCGAAGGATTATTTCAAATAATGCCGCAATTTTATCATCTCTGACTGAACATTACCCTTCGTGCAAAAATAGACGGACAACAACGTAACTCGACCGTGATATTAGAATATATTAACGATATCACATAAGCAAGCCCCTGAAAAATATTTCGAGCTGCAAATTACCTATCTTGTTATTTCAACTCGGTCCAAATAGACATATGACCTCTGCTTTTTGGCTAGCATCTTAAGAGCAAGATGAAAAAATGAAATATCTTCAATCTAATTTGAAATTATTTCTATTCTCTGGAATACTCAACTTTTGTGCCAATTCTCATCTCAATATCCGCCGAATTTTGTTCGTTTGGCCTGTAGAATGTAAATTTTCTTAACTACATAATGTATCTCATTCTAAAATTATGGTTTCACTAGGGTGGTCAAAGCGAGGTATTTCTGCCCATTTTTATTTATAAGACGAGAGTTGAATAAGTACATATTGATATTGTTGGTCCACTAACCCCATGTACACTGCCTGGATATTCATATCCATCACATCACCTCTACTTCTTGCCCTGTATATATATAGCTACAAGATAGATTGATGCCATACCGATTTCCAGCATAACTGATGCAACGGTTGTTTTTCATCTTCTTGGGTTGTTGGATCTCCAGAATTGGTGTTCCACTTAATATGATTACTGACAGAGGGGTTCAGGTTTAATCATTCCTTTTCAATGACATGTAAGCTATCGTTATCTTTTAACGACTGCTAACAACGACTTACTGGCCAATAATCAATAAAATAGTGGATTGATATCACTTGACCATGAAACGCTCTAAAGTAGATAGTGATCAAGAATGGCTAAAGGTACAAACAATTCTTCTCCTAGATATTCGCTTATGGCAAGTCAGTCTAGTTTGTCGCATATTATTGCACACCTTTCTACAATCGTTCGTACTTAAGAACATCGAGATGCCAGTCATGTTTGTGCTTCTGTTGAGCGCATTCGTAAACGACTAGAAACGCGTTATGCAGACCCTTTCTGTTTTAAGAAACGCAACTAATGCGCATATAAACGAGATATGGTATTAATATTTAGGTTTATATCAGCCAAATTACCAAATAGTTTTCATTCAAGGAATAAAATTAATTCCTTACCTACCGAGATTTAACGAATTATAAATACAACTGAGTGTTCATATACTCCGATAGAGAATAAGGAAGAATTACAAGAGGATGATGAGAATGACTACGTTAACTAATAATCCGTCACAAATTTTCATAGTAAATATACCCTTGTTAAGGCAAACGTGTTACCTATCTAGGGATCCTAGGGAAATTGAGACGACGATAGCGCCGGCTCCTTAAGGCTATTTCTGCCCCAAATTATCGTTTTAAGGTAAATTTGAAATGGAAAGCTTCGCCAACATAGCCCCCACATAACCCGCAATATTTGAATAAACTAGCAATATTACTAATTCGAATGCCTAATATTAGATTCGAATTCAAACGACGATTGCTATATGTCGTTAAGCCTCTAGCTTTTCCTCGCGTTCCTCAATATCAGACATATATGTAAGCCTCCCCGTCCTGAATGCAATTTAACTCAATTATATTTTCTTTAAAATTGATTAATGTGAAATTTCCATATCATATTTTAATTCAGAAAAAATCCTTTTAAAATGATATATAATATAATACGATGTGATTCAAACTAACGATGTGGCTACTGGCTCCGAGATGGCGGCCTATCCTTTTTTTGTCAGAGCTTAGAAAAAGTAACAGAGTATCGATAAACTTAATTTTATCAGAGTTGAACCAAAAACGGGTATTTCTATGTAATTTGATGAGCTGAATAACATTTCTTATATAACTTTTATTGATTAGAATGCTCTAAAACCCTGAGAATGACGGTGCTATCGTCGTCTCAATTTACCAATCCTGCGTTTCATTATTCCTAATTATATTGCCCTCTCTCGTCTGTTTACATTTTTCAAACTCCGCTTACTGGGAGTTAACTCTTTCTGGAGCTCTATTTATATGTATAAAATGGTTAACTTTAAATGAAGCAAATAGCAAAGTAGAAATTATTATAAAAAGTAAAATAATCGAAGTAAGCCTTTTGTGAATACGAACATAAATAGTTAAAGAACAAAAAGAAAATAAAGATTGTAAAAAAAATCTAGATTTATAATCAGAAAAATATATTGTCACGGACTGCCTAAGTTCTCCTAAACCGAAATCTTATCTAGCCCTCACTGTATTTTATTACAAAACTAACAAAATCGTGGATTGCAACTACAAGGCGCATGAGTAGCGGGTAGTACCTTAAGAATGCAATAAAACAAAAACTATAAGTTCGAAGGAACTATATCACTCTCAAAAATCACATTTCGTGGCACCAAAACCACTGAGGTAGTACTTCAAATAGAGAGATTTATATACCTCCCACATTATATCACAATGCAAATGGAATAAGTTCTGTCCGTCCCTTTGCAGAAAAGAAGCGAAGAGCGTCAATTTCGAAAAAAATGGGATTTTGGAATATCAAATATTTAGTCAAGAAAATTGGAGTCTCCGAAGTATGCACAAAATGAAGAAAATAATTTTACATGAGCCTTAGGACTACAAAGATAATAATTTCCTCTTTAATACAATAGTGTAAACAAAATGAAGCGATTGAATGGAAATGTTATTGATAAAATGGAATGAACAGAGAATAAATTAAACGCAAGGACTAAGGCCCACAATGTTAAGCGACACATTTGGGAACATTCACATTAATAATAAAGTTATTTTTGTTTTAATTATATAATGCTTGTCTAGGTTAGTTCGATTTGCAATACCAATAGAATTAACATTATAGCTTAAAAATTAAAAGGAAAAGGAAAACTTCTGGATCACAAGCGTGAGAAAGATGAAATGAAAGAACGATATATTGACGAATGAATTTAAATGATATTGGCCTTGCTATAAACAAAATTGACTAAAAAAAAGGCATAAATGATTATAAGGTTAATATTACTAATTAGTTTAGGTGTGTAATGTTTTAGAACAGTTACCGTTAAAAATTCGAGCGACTGATAATTGAAGTCAGTAATTTAGATCACATATCTTATCCTACTGGCTGTCAGAGGTGTCGAAAATTATTCAAGAATATATTGTGATTTGCGAGAAAATTTTTCTTCTAAAACATTGATGAATAAAGTTGTATGGAAAGAAGATAAAAATTACAATAAAATAATGAAAACTAATCACTGGTCAACAAACAAAATGCTTTCGAGACCAGAGTAGCAATTTCCAACTAATTTTAGTTCGTCGATAATTAATATCATGGTTAAAAATGTTTGTTAGCTTCACTTTTCAAGATACACCTACGTGTCACAGCAGGTTCCAATAGGCTTGCGGTAGTGTGTTTCTTACCACTCTGACAGTATCACTGCCCTTCAGTATTGTTCCAGCAGTCATAGAAGGTGGTTGTGCTGTGCAAGTTTAGATTTAGAGGTGAAAGGTAGGTGATTTTCCTATTCAAACACTTTTAAACTTATAATAAATATTGATTGACCAAGCTATTGATATGCATTTACGGTATTTTATATTAATTTTATTCTCCTACTGAATGATATATATATATATATATATATATATATATATATATATATATATATATATATATATATATATATATATCTGTTAAGCTGTCATGCTCTGCATTATAATGATTAATCTATTAATAACTTTTCTTTATATTTTCTAATTCTTTGTTGTTTTCTTCTTTTAGATTCCTCGTACTTGTGTGAATAAGGCAGACAACTTCCGCTACATTTGCTGTGGGGTAACCTTTTCATAACATAAGTCACGTATAACTTCTATGGTTAGAAAATCATATTACCTATATTCTGCATGCAAGATTGGTGACCAGGATGAGAACTGGGCTTCTCACATATGCTGCAACACTTGTGCTACTAACCTTCGCCAATGGTTCAACAGGAATATAATAATGTAACAATTTCTTTTACGACACTTGTGAATTTATTATACACCGTAGGGGTACAAATGGCCAAGTACCCTCTACCAAACTCAAGCGTAAGATGAATTCACTTTATCCGCCATCTTCACAATCATTTTGCTGCAATTGGCCTTCAATATTTCCTCAATTCGCCAATGAACGTTCTGAGATCAACGAGTCCAATCAAATCAGACTTAAATTCGTCACTGAAGTGGACGGGGCTCTATTGGTTATTGTTGTGGTATTGTAAGGGCTGAGTTGGTGTACGGACGTTGGTCACGTACTTCAATAACTCATTTATTTCGTTTTCTCTGAGTGCTATATTATTTTACGTTATTTAATCTTTGAGGATTTTTAGTGCCATGTGTAGCGTTTCGAGGATGGAATGAAATAATTCTAACCAAAATATATCTTCAATTTTAACATAAAAAGGTGAAATATTAAAAACAACCTATACATCTATAAGTAAACGAGTTTATGTAAGAATTACTAATTTAAACCAAATGAATATAAAGTAATGGTTAACCCTAAAGCTCACTTTAATTTTGGAAGCTAATTGCCACAAAAATAATATGAACCACTCATTTGGTTCATAGGTCAGCTCAAAAGCATTGAATAGGCCTCTGATATCATTACAATAATTAAAATATTTTTCAAAAGGGAAGAATTGTTATAACAGAAACTGGGGAATTTTTGTATTTTCTAGGCATTTGAGCTGTCTCGTGTAAATAAAAAACACTGTTGAATGTGAAAATTAATACAAATAGTAACAGCCACAAATATTAAATAAGAAAGTAAAACTATGAAGCATTTATAGTAAGTTACGAAATTATCAAGCGTTACGTAAGGGTTACCACGGATTTGGACACATATAACTAGAAAAATATCGAGTATACTTTCATAAACTTCATCGGTTACGTTGAAAAATACTTTATAAACACGTCATTAAAATTATATTAAAATCTGCTTATAACTTTTAAAGTTGTCGGTGTCGGTCTAATCCGGTTTGCATTTAATCCCTACGAAACCATCAGTGTCTTTAACGTAAGATGGTAATTCACGAAAAACTGGAGGGTAGCAGAAAGAGATGAATGTTATATTCGTGATTTCCACCAAAAATAACCTCAGCAAAAGATTATTCTGATTTCCGTTTTTTTTGTACAGTTAATCAAGTTATTTAATAAATTAAAGGGAAAAATTACATGAACTTTTTAAAGATTTGGAAAACTCAAACATTTGTGGTTTTTCACAGAAGAACGAATGAATCTTCTGAGCCCATTTTGATTTTTACAAAACAGACGTATTAAGATCTTGAGACTATTGGATCTCTCTGTATAATTACGAAATAAAACTAATATAGTTCATTCAATGCACTAAATGCGATAAGAACAATAGGAGAGTTGCATGGATGTAATGCCGAAGATAGGGACGAGTCAGGGAGAGAATAGAGGGATTTAAATGGCAAAATGGATCGGAGAAATGTGTCTTCGCTGAAGAAGTGTGCCGATTATAGTAACAGGCATATTTAGAATGAATGGTTCGTACCTGTAGTGGAAACGTATGTCTTGAGAAAATCCCCTGAAAATATCGTTGGATACTCTCTTTTTCTTGATCCAACCTCTGTCAGGTTTTCGGTAAAGTTATTAGAAAAGTGCTACATTGGCTACTCCCATTTTGGTGGTCCTTGCTCGATGTTCCTTATTGGTAATTGATTGGAGTCATTCGACCTTTCCTCCATTCCTATTTAGAGGTGGTATCCCCGTAATCCTCTTTTCAAGCACCCATGTCTCATTATTCTGTGTGCTCCTATATTTGTTTGTTTGCCAGTTGCTCTTCAGACAATTCTGAAAAAGAGATATATAAAGGCGTCCTATATTTCAAACGCCCTATTGGTTCCTAAATGCCACCAGACCAAATTATTCCTATAACTATTACGTTCGTCTACAAAATTTCGAAGTGGTGTTCCAAAAGACAGCGCTCCTTCTTGTCTCCTAAAAGTGCTTCATTCTGGAGTTCACTACACTGAACCTTCGAGTAGTTTAGAGCGCAGAAATGGTGGAGTTATGTCAAATTTGAAATGAATTAAAGTACAAGTATTGATTTACGCAAACAATATAAAGATAGTTCCCCTTTAGACTGCCACCACGTTCACTGAAAACAGTAGAAATCACCAATCAGATCAGTATACGCATATCTTTCTTTACTCTTCAAAATTGGTTGTTTGGTTTGCCGTGACGAAATAGATTTTTCTCTTGCACTTTTCTGATTACTTTATTTATTGGTGATATATAGGCCTGTTCTTGTAAGTCATTCATTTTTTCCTTCTCTTCTTGTTGTTCGTTATTAATCTTAGGGCCTTATTCTATACTATTTTATACCCCTTTTTCTTGATTGCAACACCAGAAATGAAAGCTATCAATAGTTGGGGCCCGTTCTTTTTGGTTACCCCGTATTCACCCTTTATTTGACTTTGTATCAACTGGTTAATTGCTGTGAATGCGCTTCTCTTACCACCTTATATCCTTCTTTATTATTTTACTTATATATATATATATATATATATATATATATATATATATATATATATATATATACAAGGAGTATTCTAAAAATTCGTAGAAAACGAATACAAGGTGACCCTTCAAAATAACGGGCCACAAATTACGATAAGCTTGATTTCTTATTTTTTTGTCGGAATTAAATGAAACTTCATTTATAACTAGTTTATTATATTTAGAACATCAAATTTTAACATCCTAGTCTTTAGAATTTTCTTCTTCATTCTGGACCATTTGTTCTAGATCACCTCCATTGAGCTCCGTGCAATTCTTGAGGCACAGCACAAAGTTGTCCGAGAAGTTCTTATAAACATCTTGAAGAATTGCTCCTGTCTCCTCTCAGATCGTTTCTTTGAGCTTATTGATAGTCGTAGTTCTCCAAGTCTACACTCTTTCCTTGGGATAGCTCTGAAGATAGAAATCAGGCTCGCTCAGTTTTGGGCTATGATGTGCCCACTCAAATTCAGCCTTGAGACTGATTTCACGCCCTTTAATTTCTCTTTCACTTAATCTCGTGACATGTTTGAGGTTTGAGAGCTTGCTCCATCTTAATGGAATCAAAACTTTCCGTCAGGGACAGATAAAGGGTCTGTAGCTCACTTTCAAAGGTTTTGACGAACTCAACATACATTTCTATAGTCACTGACACTGTTGCGCCAGATTCCTCAAAGAAGAATACTCCGAAGATGACTCTGTGTGAGATTTCGAAACATACTCTGAACCTAGGGGAGTGTAGGGGCTTGGTGTCTAATTCATTGGGTTTGGAGGTTCCTCTGAAAACATTTGTCGTCGAGATCACCTGTCCTTCAGAATAAAGTAGGCTTCATCTGAGTTCCAAACCAGGTTGAGGTAATCTGGGTTCTCTTGGATTTTTCCCAGTAACTTGAATGCCATAGTCTTTCTATGCTGTTTGTCTAAAGCTTTAAGGTTATACTACTTCTGTATTTTTAAGCCCTTATATTATTTTAAAGTACTCTCCTGCATGGTCCACGGGATATACCGAGCGACTGACTTCGCTTGCACACAGAGCGAATCGGACTCAGCTGAAGTGATTCTCTTGCGCTCTCCACCATCTCAGCTGTACGCTTCTTGGAAACTGGTTTGACGAGGTTCTCCACGGTCTGATACTTCTCAAATTGGTCCACTAAGTTCTGAATTCTGTGGGGCCTTCTCACATTCGAACTAATGCATGAAATTCTGCTTCATTTTCTTGAAATAGACTCTCTTGTGGTAATATTTGTTCCAAAGGGTTGCTTCTGCTCTGACTTGCAAAATAATGGTGATTAGGTAAAAAAAGTAGACGATATCACCAAAAAGTTCGCGTGGGGCTCGTTTTTTTTGGAAGTTCTCTAAGATTCTAACTACACTGATTTAAATTTCTACATACATGCTATTAGTCCCGTATACAGAAATTACCCCGCTTCATGTTGGATGGCATAGCAGTACTTTAAACTGAAATTTTGCAGTGATACCATGGATTCCATCAAAATTGATGCAAGGTAACTCATCAAATTTATGATCAAGCTTGGATGGCGTAAGAGTCATTTTACTAATCAATTAATAAAAGTTTATAGAGAGATTGCCTCCCGAAATTGAATAATCGCCTTGGGGATGGAAGGCAAGATTATACAGACCGCATTGTTAGTGACAGACTGACAACATCAGTAAGTGAAGAAAACCAATCGTGTGCGGGTACTAATTGAAGAGGACCGTTCATTAACAGTGTAAATCATAGCATGTACATTCAACAAATTGGTAGGCTTAGTTTATTCCATCTTGGCCGACGTATTGAAGCTTAATATGCTTTCTGCCCGATGAGGACCAAAATGTTGCGCGAAGTTAGGATGGAGAAGAGAATTATTCTTTCACTCGAAATTTTGAACAATTGAGATGAATAACCCAAGGACTTTTTGCAAAGAACTGTTACCAGGGATGAGATCTGGCTTTGCCATATGATCTGAAAGACTAAGAACAGTCTAAAAAATGGTTAACAATAGGTTGAATAGGGCCCATTAAATCATAGTACGAGTATGAATGAGAATTATTCTTTCACTCGAAATTTTGAACAATTGAGATGAAGAACCCAAGGACTTTTTGCAAAGAACTGTTACCAGGGATAAGATCTGGCTTTGCCATATGATCTGAAAGACTAAAAACAGTAAAAAATGGTTAACAATAGGTTGAATAGGGCCCATTAAAGCATAGTACGAGTATGAATGCGAAGGATGAAAGGTCTTAGCTTGTGTATTTTGAGGATGTCTGTCGAGGAATAGGTCACCTCAATAAATAATATATATATATAATATATATATATATATATATATATATATATATATATATATATATATATATATATATATATATACATATATATATATATAAATATATATATATATAAATATATATATATATATATATATATATATATATATATATATATATATATATATATATATATATATATATATATATATATATATATATATATATATATATATATATATATATATATATAATATACATACAGGAAATATATCTAATGTAAATGAACGACAACTCTGACAGAATACAGATTAATGGACAATCGGGGAACGTTAATTACTCGTTAATCAGCTTTTTTATGGAATATTTGAAATCAGTTATATGTACAGAGGAAATATTTAAATGTCGGAAAGTGGCTCGATTATCGTAGGATAAAGCACATGGTCGTTTTACATTTAATGGGGTCAGCTTGAGGAAGGGAAAAGGCCAGCGGACGCGGCTCTCGAGTGAATATCCTTCAGCGGATCGAAGCGAGGAATGGAGAAGGCCAATGGACGTGGCCTCAGGTCGAATATCCTGATGGTGACGAGGATGAAGGGGAGGGGAGAGAGACCAGAAGCCAAATTCACTATGCTTCTGGAAGACGTACGATGGCATCTCTGTTCTATAGAATTACAACCTAAAAAATTGAGACTCTGTGGCGGCTTGGCACAAAGTCTCACACGGGAAACTGGAGATACTTGAGGGGGAGGGGAGATAAGATGAGAGGAATCTCGTCCAATCCTTCGGGGATGAAAGGATTCGAGGCTTGCTCTGAACAGAGTAAGGCTTCTCAGAAGAGATGGGTCTGCCTAGTGAGATCCAATCTCTAGGTATAAGCGAATACTGGGGAACTTGAGAAAACAGACAATGATCTAAACCAAAGGCGACGGGATCTCAATCTAACCAGATACTCGAAAAACCGTACTATTTATATGAGGGACATTTATGATGCTTAATCGCTGAAAGGCACAGACGTCTGGCACCTAGAAGGATTAGCGTTTGTCTCCCGACCCAGGTCTTAATGGCCTCCAACGATATGGGCGGGAGACTCGGCGACCAGCCTCTAAAATACAGAGATTAGCGTTTTTACGGTGGGATTAATGCCTTTAGTGCGCTCAGCATAATAAACTACACCGGCGAGGCAGGTGGCGGATATTCCAATTCTTTCTTTCTTTCCCCGCTTCTTTGGACTCTAACGTTCCCACCTGTTGATTTAGACTTTTAGAACGTAGTGAGGGAAGAAATTTAAGGATTAAATTAAGGGGATATTCCTATTTTACTACTATTTCCCTATATGCCTTCCTTCCAAAGATGGCGTTTTTCCGACGCGAAGGGGAAGGAAAAGGGCATCTTGACAAAAAGCAATCGGTATTAAATGTCAGCCGACACAGCAAGCATCAAAGTAAGGGAGTAGCTTCCTTTTGTCCCAGGCGACGGCTAAAATTTACACAGACAATGGGGTTAATGGGCAATTAACTAATTGAAATATATAGAGTTTGATGTAAAGCAAGACCACAATTAAGAATAAAAAATAAATCAAGGGGAGGGACAATCCAGGAAATAATAACAAAAACACAAAAAAAATCAGTAATAACAACACGTATATAAAAGCAATACACTCGAATACGTGCATAAGCACACATCACAAAAGAAATTTTACATGGGCAAGCAACGAGCTCGAATATATACATCAACTTATATGATGTATGGAGTTCTACCTTGAGGGAGGAAGGTCCTCTACTGGATTTTTACTAAGACTGTCTACTACACAGTTTTTACTACCTTTAATTACAAAATTCGAAATTGATACTCCATCAATAGGAGACTTCAGCGCAAAGACTTGTATTTTGTGTTTTATAACTTCTTAGGAAACACCAGAGGCCGGTGATCCGTTTCGATCACGAACTCCTGACCTATTAGATACATTCTGAACTTTTGTACAACCCAAACTATTACGAGGGACTTAAGTTCTATTACGCCCTAATTTCTCTCACGCAATAACAGCTTCCGGGTTGCATAAACGATAGGATAGCTATTCTCATCTTCTTCGTACATTGAACAAATTGGTAGGCTAAGTATATTCCATCTTAGGAGACGTATTGAAGCTCAGTATGCTTTCTGACCGATGGGTACCAAAATTGTTGTGCGAAGTTAGGATGGAGAAGAGAATTATTCTTTCACTGGAAATTTTGAACAGTTGAGATGGAGATCTAAATATTTTTTACAAAGAATTGTCGCCAGGGATGAGATTTGGCTTTACCATATGATATGAAAAACTAAAAACAGTCTAAACAATTGTTAACATAAGGTTGAATAGGGCCCATCAAAGCTTAGTATGAATGAGAAAGATGTAAGGTCTTAGCTTCTGTATCTTGAGGATGTCAAATGTATGATTCCTACTAACGTTATTAAAAGATGGCGTACTAACTATCTGTGCTACCTATTACGAATATGTTTTTCAAATACTTCACGAGGGTATAAAGGAGAGGCCCCCTAAACCTTATAGAAGTGTCCTCTTCCCTCAGGATAATGTTCCTAGCTCATTCAGCTTCTTTGACAAAATTAATTTTGCGAAAACCTAGTTGTGAGTTAATGTAAATACTACGCTACAATCCTGACTTAACCCTTCCGACTTTTGGGGGAACAAAATGATTGAATTTTGGTATAATTTTGCTTTAGATCGTCTGCTGCTTTGAGGGCCGAAAGCTACTTAGGGCTTAAGATATATTCAATCAAATTTAACACTAAGTTATTCATTAATATTTAAAAATAGTATTCATAAATTAACAACAGAGAAAGAATGAGAGAGAGAGAGAGAGATAGATAGAGAGAGAAAGAGCAACAAGGAGTAACAAGGAAAGAAAGTACCCTAGAAGACCTTACGGTCCATTCAATGAGGGTACCTTTGGACTAGCAGTCGAGTGGGCACATATCTGCTCAAAAGCTTAACGTCCTTAGACGGCCATTTTTCAAGACCCTGTCTAGTCTTGACTTGAACTGGTCAAAAGATTCACTGTTGACAACTTCCACTGGAAGTGCGTTTCAACTACCGCAGATACTGTACGTGAAAGATTTTCCACACAGATCGTGGTTGTAACGCTTCAGTTCAAGTTTAAAGCCATGATTTCTTGTTCTGCTCTCAACAAGTATGAAAATATCCCTGTAGCCAACATTGTCGAACCCTCGAAGTATTTTGAAAACTTCGATGAGCTGACCACGCAGTCTACGTGTTTCCAACGAGAACAGATCCAATTCCCTTAATCTATCTTCATACCTTTTATATCTGATAGAGGGAATCACTCTGGTTGGCCTGGCTTGCACGCGTACAATTTCGCGATGTCCTTTCTAAATGAAGGACACCAAAGTTGTACGGCATACTCCAGGTGCGGTCGGACAAGTGAGTTGTACAAACACAGTACAATATCCTTGTTCCGATATCCAAACTGGCGCTTTATGTAGCCTAGCATCCTTTGGGCCCTTTTCTCCCCCTCAATGCACTGTTTCGCGAACTTGAGGTTACTAGTGATTGTTATGCACAAGTCTTTTGCAGTGTTGGTGGATTCAATAGCAGTGCCCTCAAGGGATATACTGAGATTGGTGGTTTCGGTGGCCAATATGCATCACTTTGCATTTGTTCACGTTAAAAGGCATTTGCCACGTGTCCGACCACTCTCCAATCTTTCCAAGATCTTCCTGCAGGTGGGCAGTAGTTCCATCCTTTGCAACGTTCATACCAAGCTTGATATTGTCGAGAAATTTGGAAATCTTGTCAACCATGTCACCGTCCATGTCATTGACGTAGATGATGAATAGTAGTGGTCCCAGGACAGAAACTTGAGTCACCCCACTAGTAACGGGCACCCACTCAGAAGCCTGTCCATTCACTACCACCCGTTGCCGTCTGCCACTTAGCTAGTTCTCTATCCAGCCGGCTACTTTTTCGTCTATGCCCAGCGCTCGCACTTTCTGGAGAAGGCGGCAGTGTGGTACCTTATCAAAGGCTTTCTGAAAGTCTAAGTAAACCACATCTACCGCCTTGTCCAGATCGTGCTCCCTGAAGACGAAGTGGAAGAATTCCACAAGGTTCGTCAGGCATGACCGTTGCCTTTGGAAGCCGTGCTGGGAACTCCTCAGTAGCAAGTTTGACTCTAAATGCGACGTCATTTTGTCCACCATGATGATTTACATGAGTTTACCGACTATCAAAGTCAGACTGATAGATCGGTAGTTCAACGGTTGGCTACGGTCTCCTTTCTTGAAAATAGGAGTCACCTCCGCTTCACGCCAGTCTCTAGGAACGCATTCGGTCCGGATTGACATGTTGAAGCTTACGCTCAGGTCTCGTGACACTTGATCGCGTACTTCTTTCAACACTTTAGGTAGAAACCCATCCGGGCCAGTGATCTCTTTTATTTTTCCTTCGGTCAAGTCCATATCCTCCAGCTTTTCCTCCGAGTAGGAATCCGTTGGCTGGGGGATGGGCTTACATTCTTCAGTAAACACTGAAGAGAACTAGTCGTTGGGGAGGTTAGCATTTTCTGCATCTGACTGCTTTAATGTCCCCTCCTAATTCCTCAAAGGGCCAATCGTTAGACGGAATGGTTTACGGCTGTTTATATATCCCCACCCCCTTTGCGATTCTCTTTACAGAGTCTCGCCACTCGGCGTTCCTCAGACCGCTTAGCCGCCCTTATGCTGGACCTGACTTTCCTGGATAGCCTCCGGTATTCGTCAAAGTCACCCGAGATCCTCGATTGCCGGTACACATTTCTCTTCTCCCTAAGCAGTTGGCCGATTTTTCGATTAAACCACTTTGGTTGAACAAAAAACCAAAAAGGGCATTTCAGAGGGATGAAATGCGATAAAAGACTCATGAATGTGGTTTTGAAACTGTTCCACGAGCTTTCAACAGCCTCGCACACTTCTAGCCTTACGTCAGTCAGTCCAGCACGAAGACCTGCAAAGTCTTCTCTTCTTAAATCAAGTTTCTTCGATTTACTAGTCGCAGGCCCTGCCTTCTGGACTTTGCCTACAAATCTAATTAGTCGGTAATCACTACCACCGAGCTTTTTGCCAACAGAGAGGTCCTCAACGATGTCACCCTCAAAGGTGAAAACCAAGTCGAGGATATTGTCTCCTCTCGTTGGCTCTCTCACCCATTGAGTCAGGAACTCGTTGTTTACGAACTCCAGGAGTAGTGCATTCTCGCCACAAGGTGTTCTCATTTCCCAGTCAACTTGTGTTTTGAAATCCCCCATGACGATACACACTCTGTCTTTTACAAGTTCAACCGAAAGCTGGTACAGACTCCTGTCCAGTTCTAAGAGTTGGGCAGGGGGTCTTGTTACGCACCAGGGTCCTGCATCTGGCAGTACACATCTCTAGGTCAACACCTAGTAGTTCATGGTCGGATACGATGTTGCAATCCGTCGAGTTGAGAGTATCCTTGACATACAACATCACACCGCCACCCTCTTTGGAAACGTGAATTCACCTTCAGAATATCAGATTGAGGTTTTATCCACGACTTCGTTATGGCCACCATCTCAGGTTCTTCTGTTGCTACGAGGCCACGAAGTTCAAGAAACTTGTTTATAATAGACCTCGCATTAAACAGAAGAACCTTGAGGGAGTTCCCGACTGTAGGACCCTCTACGGTCTCCCGTTTCCCGCTTTGTTTCTCTGTGACCTCAAAAAAGGTCGTTCCTGGAGTAACACGGGTGTAATGGCGTATGTCCTTCTTTACTCGGGGCCTGAAACTTCTTTGGGTCCGCTCCACAACATCCTGAATCATGTTTGCGAGTACAGCTTTGCCTTTAAAGGAAAGATGCACTCTGTCCCTTTTATACAGGTCATTTCTTCCGTAAAAGATGCAGTAGGGGTCTACAAAGAAGACTCCTTCTGCCCTGCAGAGATCCGCTAACCGTCGGTTCACTGCGACTTTTCTCTCGTGAGCGATTCGGGATGGACCTCTTCTCGGAAGCATCCCAACCACGACACGTTTGCGGGTTTTAAGCCCTATGTCACCCACGGCTTCCATCACCGTTTTGATGGTCTTACCACTGAGGCCAACCTTACTACCTCTGAGGTAATGGTAGTTGCCACTCACCATCAGAGCGACAACTGAATTCTCAGAAATCTGAGCTTTTTCTGCCTCTACTCTGATGTAGAGGTTACCCTGTCCTGGCAGTTAGCTTAACTTCACGCTATTGCAAAGGCGCGCCGCTAGTAACGGCCGCAGATCACGTGTTGGCGAGTCACCAATGTGGGTGACCTTCGGACACTTAATCTCTGAAGACGGGGTCTTCCCTTGTAAAAGAGGCCTCTCCTTTTCCTCTTTACTCTCCCCATTCTTATACTTCCTTTTCTTATTCCCCTTTTTCTTCTTGTTTATCCATTTTTCTTCTATTTTTGGTTCTTCTTCTTTCGTTTCGACTTTATTCTTTTTCATATTTTTCTTCTTTTTACCTTTCTTCTTTTTCTTTTTTTCTCTTGCCTCAGCTAGCTTAACCTCGGATGATGCCAGAATCTCCGCTTCGGTAAGAACTACGGCACCAGAAGATTCCGACACGTCAGTGGGCGATGCCTCTTCTAGGCATCGACTGTGAGCTGCGTGAAGGGCTTCGAGTTTCTCCACCTTTCTCGCCAAAATTTGAGCTCTCTCCTCTGAGGCTCTACAGATGTCTTTTAGTTTCTCCACCTCTCGCGTTAGTATACAAGTAGTGCAGATACTTTCCGGGCCGCATTTTGAGTAGCAGCCCTCCGGTAAGTCAACACACTGCTTTTCTAACTGGCATGCTGCACAGTTATGTTTTAGATGAACGGGTTTTTTTTTTGCTCGTCATTTTGATCGCTTTCTCTTTCTGTGAAAACTCGTGACCAATCAATGATGAAAAAGGGGGTTTGGTGAGTTCTCCCCGCGTGAGTCGCTCCCGCCTATCCATCGGAAACGTTTCGGATCTTTCAGAAGGCACGCTCAATGTGCTGCTGTTCGTCCGACCAAGTCGTTAAACCTCGGCGTGCCGTGGCTTCCAACGAAGAATCACTGACGATCCCCGAAGGGGCCATCGATTTCTTACCAGGTGAACAACGTAGCACGCCCCGTAATAAACTCCTACTAGTTCCCTTCAAGACGGCCTGGATCTCGAGTAGCGTTCAATGGATATCCCGCCACACCAAGAGACTCGACCCAAGGCTTTTTATTCACCTGTCAACCAACCTGGGAACAAAAAACCGTTACCTCGGACCGATGCTACCAGAGGCACCCGTCAACAGTCTCTGAGAATGGTCAATAATTACGCGCCATGGAAGTGGTTAACGGGGCACTACTCTCATCATATTCATCGTGCCCCAACGCCTAGGACACCTCTAGTTCTAGTCTCTCGCAACCAGTGAGCGTCGATTTGCGTTGTTTATAGAGGTTCGAAAGCCTCTCTTCTGACGCATGAGGTAGCTGCCAGGTACTTATATTTAGAAAGATGGAAAAAAGGGTAAGAATGACTTGATAGTAGTAGGGTTTTGTTTTTTTGTTATTTTTTCTTTTTATATAATAAGTGGAAGAGATAGGATGAAAGTGAAAAAAGAGAAGGATAAAGTAGAAAAACGAATGATGCACTTAGTTTGGAACCTCGTTTTCGACCAAATCGACAAGGAAAGCCCGACCACGGGTACCCAAAAGAGAGGTACCCCCGCCAACTTAGCTCGAAAAGTCAAAGGTACACACAAGCTGTCTCCCCGCGACAAGGGGGCGTCCCCTCTCCGTCTACTTTCTTGAGAGAGATAGAGAGAGAGAGAGATTAAATGTGTTCCTCGACGAAGTATAGCACGAGGCACCTGTGTTTTATTAATTTTTTCACCAAATAAAAATTAATCCTTTTATCTAAAGTGCGATTACTCCTTAATGTTGGCGCTCCCAATCAGCGAACACATGACTCCACAAAAAATCGACCATGAGGAATCTCGCTATAAACAACCAAACCCCATTCAGTATTTCATGGTTTGTTATTATAATTAGAACCAACAAAAGAAAAGAATCCGTTCCTCTTATGTATGGTTTTGCTGATAAAGATCTGGAGCAAAGTAATAGAGGAATAATTCTTACCATCCAGTAGTCTATTTTAAGGGCTCTTAATCTTTTTCGATACTAACACCCCTCTTCCAACCATCAAGTAGTTGTCGCAACCCTGTTCCCATTGCTGTAAAAGAATAATCGATATAAATTATATGTTGACTGTGGATTTCATTTTTACGTATTCCTTTATTCGAAAACTCATATTTAGTGTTGTTTTAACATTTATAGAATTCCATCATTAAATTAAAAAAATCATTATTTCTCTTAATAGCTCGAACAAAAATCAGCCATCTTCTTGCAGACCTGCTTCACAGCATTACGAGTGAGAGCACCCTTGGTTAAGAGGCCTTATATTATTCTCTCCCCTCTAAATGCTTCCTAGGTGATGGGTGGAAAGGAGAAGAGGCATCTTAAAACGGGGCTGTGGCTGCATAACTCAAGATAAAATCAAACATTTAAGAGTTTATTCGTGTGGTTGACAATTACTTTTGCCCCATTGATAGTGAAATTAGAATTTACACTACAGTAGCACGTGGTTACTACAACAAGGTTTAGTTAGACTCATTTTGCTTGTGTTAATAATGTTAAAAGAGCTGTTTTAACTTTTTATAATTGTCAGACCGCCTCAATTTTATAGAACTGGTTTCAATGGATGGAATCATCGCTTTTAAAAGTGTTTTATCCATAATGGAGAGAGAGTATGTTGGAAAATACAATGTATACTACTTTTTGTTTTAATTTTATTTCATTTATCTACGAACTTTTTGATAACTCTTGTATCTGGATGCGAAGAATATTGAAAAAGGCCTGAATAAGAGAAAGTTCTTTGTGACGTTTTGCTCGCCCCGAACTTCTTCAAAATGACAAAAATTTGAATTTGGAAAAAGTGGTGAGATAAGTATGAAGGAAAATTAGGTAGAAAGTAGAAAATGTCGGCAAAAATTAAGGAATCATTAAGTATGCATAGTGCTGCTCATGTGCTAGGAGATCTAGCTTAATTTTTACACTATTCTTCTCTTTTCTTTGGTTCAAATAACCCCTCTTTGCTTACTGTTTCCTGTTTGTTATTAGTTTCACCTATCATTTTATAGTCTTCTTGTTCCCCATTATTATTTATTGATCTTTTTCTTTTATTCGTTCGTGTCCTGAGGATGTGTGGTCTCTTCCGCTAGATTATAATTTCTTTAAACTTATTAAGTTCCTTCGTTTTTTTTATATTTTCTCATTTGTGTGGAGGTGAGGCTTTGAGGAGTAATTCCATTTGCAAAAATACTTTCAGTTCCGTCAAAGAGTTATTAGTTATCCTAGTCTGTGTGGAAGTTATTTTTTTTTTTGTATATTATAATGTCGATTCATTCGCCTGTGGTTATCGGTAATTGTTCTTCTTTGTTTTTTCCCCTCTTTTGCTTATCTTTTTGACCTTAATCCATTCTTGTTCAATTTCGGCCATTTTCAGGGTCATTTGTTTTATGTCGTTTATTTCCTGGTCTTTAATCGCCGTTTTTTTGTGTGTCATTTGTCTCCTAGTTTTTTTCTTCGTACCCCTTCATCTTCATGTCTTTTAATTCTATGGGTATTTCTTCCTTTTTTTAGCCTCCTTGTTCACTTTCTTTCAATGCCGTTTGTTCTTCGTATGTACGAGGAGCGCTCAATAAGTTTTGCAATTCGGATATAAGGAAACGAGATATGAGGAAAAGTGTTTTATTATTTTTCAATATAACTACCCTCGACTTCAATGCACTTGCGCCACTTTTCCCTGAGGCTTCGAATTCCCGACAACCAGAAATCTTCCGACTGCTGTTCAATCCACTCCTAGACGGCGAGCTGGACATCTTCATCGTCAACAAACCAGCGTTCACGCAGTGCAGCCTTGAGCTGGCGGAATAAAAAGTAGTCGCTCGGGGCCAGATCTGGACTGTAGGGGGAATGGTTAAGCTCCTCGAATCCACACTCGCGCAGGGCAGCTTGTGCAACTCTGGCCTTGTGGACTTTGACGACGTTGAAGTCAATCATGGGGCGTGAGGTTTCTAGAGACCCAACGGGCAGAGTCCTTGGTTATGGCCAAATTGTCGTGGATGATGTTGATAACACTCTTATGTGATATTTTAAGTTCTCGCTCGATTTCTTCGACCTTCACCCATCGATTTTCGAGGATCATCCTCTCCCTACGCGCCACATTATTCTCGTTGGTCACATCTGACGGGCGTCCTGGACGGGGGTCCTCTTCAAGGGACCCACGACCATGGCGGAACTCCCTATTCCAGCGAGCACTGGTTGCATATGCATAGGAAGGGGCGGTGTCGGTGTAAACTGCAACCATGTGTTCATGGATCTCTTTTGCATTCTTGCCTTCCTTGGTCAAAAATTTGATCACTGCGCGGTGCTCAACCTTCTTCATTGTTGAAAATTTTGGTTCTTATTTCACTGATAGCTATTGACCGTTTAAAGCGCACTCAGAGCACCATTATAAAGTTCTCAGAAAGTCTATGGTGCTATGGTTTTCCAGTTTAGAATATTTAATACACGTTATTTTAGAATGAAATTCCTCCTTGTGGCTTAAGGCCGATGCTATTCTGAGAGTAAATGCTATGCCACTTTCGGATATTACTTTCGTTGGTTCGACCGTGATCGAGGTTTTATTACTGCCTACACTGTTACCCATGGATCCTTCCTCTTAATATTTTCCTAATTCTCTTCTGCCGAGTTTTCTGCGAATATGAGTCCAACTGGATATAGATAATAGCTAAATGTAAAATGACTTACGGGGGAAAATTTTGGATTCAATAGGATTTTATTCAGATCTTCCACTTCTACTAGGAAAGTCATTGTTTCCCTTTCCTCTTATTTTTGGCAAATTGGTACGTATCCATTTGTTGAGACAAAACGTTCCTGAACACTAAGTTTACCATTAGTTTCCTCAATATTACTTTCGTAGGCTTCTTGCGTTCGCGTTTCATCTCGAAAAAAAAAATCTTATACCATTCCCTTAAAATAAGGCAGGAAGTATGGGCTAGGGTGACAGGCGCAAAGCCGACTCGGAATCTCTTTAATAATTTCTATGGTTAATCTTTTATTTCCAACCCGGTAGATAAAAGGATGCATGGTGGTGTCTAAATGCTTACAGCGAGATGCCAAAATGATCACACTGCCTTACGTTAACAGGTTGTCAGAAGTTGAGGCCCGACTCCTTTGGTCATATGGTTTGGAGATGTCCCACAAACCGACCAAAGTGAAGGAGAAGTTCCAATATCTGAACAATCAGGTGTGGTATATGAAGTGAGGTGTGGTGGGTGTTATACCAAATACATTGGGCAGAGCAGGAAATAATTGTGAACGGGAATACAATAACACAAACGAGCCATCAGGAGAATAGATCCTCAGTCAGCCATTGCATCTCTCTACACAAAAAAAGGAAATTAAATAAAAATCTAGGAAATTAATTTAATAGCAAAATAGTCCACCAAAAAATTTTGAATAAACGGATTAAACCATGCCAATTCGTACAATCTACTGAGCTAAAATTTATTTCTTCATTTTATTATTCTATATGAGCTAAATTTCCTTGTCGTCTTTTCATTATTTCAATTAACAGTTCTATCTATTTTCACCTTTAGTTTTTTATTTAATATGTTGTGTGGATTTTGTAAATCTATTTATGTACAAAATTGTTTTTATTTCTTCATTTTTATTATTCTATATGATCTCTGTTATTGATATTTCTATTGATTCTATTCTTAATTACTTGGCTTGATACATTTTTTAAGTTTCTTTATCACTTCATCCCTTTCCCATGCGAATTACGGGAGAAGTGATTCTTATATTATCTTCTTAAACCTTTCTTGATAAACTACGCAAATATGAAATTCCCAGGGAGCCGACTAGCAGCTTCAATTCTCCCAATCCAACCATTATTGCTGAAGATCAGTTAATTTCACCCTCTTTGTGTGTCTAGATAATATATATTTACTTGAAAAGATCATTACAAGGAATGAAAAAGGAGGCAAGAATACAAGAGCTAATATAGAAGAGAATGGTGGCCTTTCTCCCACCAACTTTTAAATAAGGAGGACAAAATCAATGAGAATCTAAATTTTGGACCTGGGTTTAAATTAAAATTGGTAAAAGTCTCAACACATACACAGTCCATATTCAAAAATAGTAATGGAAAAATAATTAATGCATTAGTTGATAAAATAGGCACTGTTAGTCTTGATTGCGTGATTACACTTGTAAATTCGTAAAAATAAAGCAGATTGCTCACTGTCGTTGTGTACATTGACCTGATTTTTTAAACATATCTGTAGTTCTTTCCCAGTTATTAAACCCTATAAAATGACCGCACCTCTCTTGAAAAGATCACGATGTAGCAAAGACTCATTTAAATATATTTATTTTAAGCGGTTGGAGGAGACGAGGAATTCTACTGAAAGTTTTGCTATAAGGTAAAGACAGCTCATTTTGGCACCAAACAATCTCATAATATCTTAGATACGTTAAAATGATCTTTTAGTGGCCTCTGTACAATTTTTAGGGAATTTAATAGATAGAATTTTGGGGGTCCTATGGTACGAATATTTTAAATATAAAGTAAAACAATCGTAAAACAGCAAACTGAAAAATCTAAGGAAAATTCGCCACATTCAGAAGTTATTTTATAGGGTAATAAATACACTAATTATCTATATACCTATTAATGAATAAAATGTTAGTATGTTCGTCAGATTCTGAAGTGGATATCTTGGCAAACGATTGAGCTGAAATTTGGCGATCGCTATTATTTCACCCTCTTAATCTGGAGATCCATCTGAGGCCACTAGAAGCCAATAACTATCGATAGGCTCTTGGCAAACCCATGAATTTCTGAAAGTTAATTAGGAATATATCTCTACATTTTATTTAGCTCTAGAATCCTCAAATTTTGTAAAATCAAATAAAATTGCCTTGGACAAATTAAGGTGTATAGTATTAGTTTTATATATACAAGTATATTGGCGTGGGTTAGCCGAGATTATACTTATTTATTATTTTTTTCCTCATGATTAATAAAAATGGGTGATAAGTTCAGACTTCCAATGATCACTTCGGAATCGATTTCTAAGAGCGATTTTCTTATCTTTATTCTATTGAATAAAGAAAAAGGGGAGTTCTCTCTTTAATAAACTAAATACTGCCAACGGAACTCGTTCCAGGATAATTTAAACACTTCAAAAAAGGGACTTTTACTGTACATTAATCAACTCAAACAAAATTAATATATACACGTACAAAATACAACTTAAGTCCCTTACCGACATTCGGTTTCAGGTTTCTTTAATGAGAACAATTTACGTTAAAAATAATTGGTCTTTAAGATATACAAATTATTCTACATTAAAGGCACGGGGACATAACGATACAATTGATTACTCGCATAAGATATTTTATCCAGAGAATCCAAACGAAATACCTTCACTCGAATCTGGTCCAGATAGGCGTCGTGAGTGTAGTTTATTTGCTTATCAATAGATGGCGTTATTTCGAACAAGGAGAAGACGAGTGACGTCATACGGAACTTAGAGTTGGCGTAGGAGAATCAAGAATCAAAACAAACGACGATTGAGAAGGCGAGGAGTTGAACGTTTTTGACCTAGAAACAGTTCTTTCAGACGAGGGTTGAATATGGTTTTATGCTTTTCTAGCGATTTGGTTTCGCTTGTGGAGCTACTCTTTTTGGTGAGAAATTTATGTATATGGTTTGTCAAACTTAGTTAGGGTAAGATCCTTGACGATCCTTTGTAATCAAACTGTGCCAATGGTACTTGGAGGTAAGATCACTTGACGATCTTTGGGTAATCGAACTGTGCCGATTATATTTGGCGAAATCTGGTATTGCCCAAGAAAATGAAAGCCCTTCTTAACTTGCTGGGTAACTCTATCCTATCAAGTTTTTCTCGATGTCGTGACGAAAACGAAAAAATCTTCTCTTTTTCCTGCCGAACAGTAATTTTTCTTAACAGTAATACTCGAATTACTCCCGCGGGGTAATGAGAAGGGGAGGGTAATAGCAATGTGAAGCCCGAAGGTGCCCTGTCTTTTAGGCGTCTGTTATTTTTCTTCTTCGACATTTTGAAATTAGGGAAATTGGATCCCGTGTTAAATCGACAGAAGTGAGTATCAATTAAGCCGTTTGTGAGGGTATGGAACGTACATACTCGCATGCCGCCAGACAATCGTCGGAACGAAAGAAATTTGTCATTTGAGTTGACCTTCATCTCCTCTCAACCCCCCACCCTTCCCCCAACTGGCGACAGTAAGTCTGACGAAAGAAGGCCTATCTCACAGAGAAGCCTAAATTCTATTTGCCTTCTTTATGATACCATGGAGATTGTCCAGAAGGCGCTGCGATAAGTGAATTGTCGTGAATGGAATCTCTCTCTCGATTTCCCACAATCCTCGGTATAAATAATATCGCCGTCCATCTCTCTAAAGCAGTGTCCCAAACCTACTTGCGTAATCCTCACGTGGAACGAGAGTCGTTGCCGTAACGTATCGAATGTCAACGCGCTGCCGAGATAACTTGGTCGCTGTCTCAAAGTGTTCCTGAAGTAAATACCGCCCTACAGAGTCTGTGACCTTAGGAATACGCTCTGTTGCTTAACGTAACTTAAGAAAGAAAAGGAACATCCAAATAGTTACTGGAAGTTACTATTTGTTAGTGTCACATCCAGTTACGAGTGAACTAACCGGAACTGCAGCCAGCAACTTCGAACCCGTCGTCTTATCCCCCCTCTCCCCGAGAACTCGTGTTAACGCCATCCGAACCACCCCATCTGGACCTGAGTAGTCGTCTCTCCAATCCATTACAATTAATGGTAATCTGTAAACCCAGTGTCCCTCTATTCTTAAATTACTTATTTAATTAACCGTGATTGATACTCCCATTGAGGCATTATAAATCTAGACGCTTAACGTCAGTGTTTAATATTTAATCATTAATTTTGTCCGTTTAACTATTGCTAATTATTATATTTGTGTAAAGTAAAATTTATTTTCTTGTACGTATGTTTATTTGTGGCTGCTCCTTTTTGACGTACCCTTGGCAAAACTTTAATTAAGAATCCCTTCGGCTAATTTATTCAACCTGTATTTTGCACTCTTGGAATTCAACAATCACAAACCTCCCCCAGTAACAAGTGGGACTTTTATAGTGAGAATCCTGGCTACGGCACAACTCGCCTCTAACCAGCTCTCGCACGTTCAGTAGGAATTAAAGCCTACACCAGATCAAGGACTAGAATAATTATTGGGGCAGACTATGAGCAATTCTACGACACCGTTCTTTGGCGTCGTGGCGCTCCGGGGAGAGCGTAATACGAGAACGACAGTTTGAATTTTTAACTTGCTTGTTTATAAATACACCCACAGAGGGAAGGCATTTTGAGCCGAGGTCAGGAATAATTGTCTCCTAAATTTACTATTTTTATCGTTCTTGTATGTTATCGGAGACCGGTTAGAAGGTCTCACAGAAACCGAGGTGGGCTTTGTTTTTTCTTCATTATTTCTCCTTGCCATGAGGAAGATCTTGATATATATATATATATATATATATATATATATATATATATATATATATATATATATATATATATATATATATATACACTCGAAACTTCTTAACTGCCTTGGTTAACTTGTATATCTCTACATTCCTCCACCCTTAAGATGATTTTGGGGGAGGGGGTCGCTTTTGCTCTACGGTCAGAGACAAACTAAAATACCTACACAAAAGAGAATAGACCGGTATGGGAAACGCCTTTTGCCATTACTCTTATCTTATCTTTATCGTCTCCACAGTGCGCATAATTACAAATTATCAGAAAGATTCTACGAAATACAAAAAAACACCCCTCGGGATACCCTTATACATACAAAACACAAAAAATCCTAACACTAAAAAAACAAAAAACAGAACAATTCTGGTCTCGAAACTAATAGTGGCATAATTAGTTTTAGACGGGGTTTCGGCTCAAGCAGTCAGCGATACAATTCTCAGAGCCATTTATGTATACTATATTAAATTGCTATTGCATTAATAAATAACCCCATCAAATGAGTCGTCCATTTTTACCCTTGTTTTGCCTTAAATACATCAAGGGATAGGGGTTCAATTCCACGTTAAACTCCTGCTCTATTATATAAAATTGGAACTTTTGTATTCAACAAATTAGGGCTAATGCTTCCTGTACTACAGTTGCATACGTTCTTTCTCGCATCGTTAGTTTTCGGCTGGCATAAGCTATGGGAAATGGTGTGTACTCATCTTCGTATAGCAGCACGACACACCCTATGCCTTCTCTACACGCGTCGGTGCGTATCCCAAATTTCTTTTGGGGATTGGGCAGAGTAGGATGGAGCTGACACTAGTTTTTTTTAACACTTGAACTGAGAGATCGCTTTAGGATACCACTCGACTGGGTCGGGAGAATTTTTATTTAACAGATCATTAATGGCAGTGGCTATCACCGCAAGTTAGGGAACGAATCTTTGGTAGAATGAGGTGGTCCCCAAGAATCAACGAGATTGTTCTTGGTTAGGATTAGCGGCATCTTAGTGGAGAGTTCATTTTTCCCAATTTTAAATCCTAGAGAAGAGATGGCCTCATAAGCGAAGTCGCATTTCGATGGACCCACTGTTAGGCCGTGCTCACAAAGTCGATGGAGGGTATGACAGAAAGCATGTAAGTGTTCTTCCCATGTCTGGGTAACCGCCTGCACGTAGTCAAAATAGAAGGATACATCCTTCAAACAATCTACAATTCTTTTCCCTTCTACTTCTCTTTTCATCTTTATTTTTCTTTCTTCTGTTTTTTTCCCATGTATATTCTTCCTTCATCGGCTTCTCTTTCCGCTTGCGCTAGTTCTCTTTCCATCTGTATTCTCCTTTCTTCTCCTTCTCTTCCTTACTTTATTCTTCTTTCTTCTACTTCCTTTCTATCTTCATTCTTATTTATTCTGTTTTCTTTCCAACTGTATTATTCTTTCTTTTGTTTTACTTCCCCTCACTATTCTTCTTTCTTCTGCTTCTATTTGAGACTATATTCTTGTTTCGTCTACTATTCTTTTCATCTATATTCTTCTTTCTTTTACTTCTCTATCTCTCTGGTTCTTCTTTCTTTCATTTTTCTGTCCATCAATATTCTCCTTTTTTCTGCTTGTCTTTGAGCTTCTTCTCTCTTTACTTCCTCTTGCATCTGTATCCTTCTCTCTTCTGTCTCTCTTTGCGCTTCTTCTCTCCTTACTTCTCTTTCCGTCCTTTCTTGATCTTGGACGTAGGCAATTAGTTATTTGCCTGTTAGTCCAAGAATTTGGCCTTGTTTGCGGAATATTTCAAATGAAGACCTTCTGATTATGTTCTTCGAAACCTCACCGAAGTAACGAACGTTACGTATGCAACTTTGAGTCACTTGGCCTTTCCTACCCTAACCTTACCTTTCACTGAACCTCTTAATTGAATTACCCCTGTCCGAAAACAAAAAAAACCCTTCGTTATATTATCTTTCCTACTTGTCTAAATACATTCCCGTGAATCTTTAAGACCTGTTTGATTCATCCTTATTTAAATTTTCCTCGAACGGGTTGGCAATTATTTGTTTTTAGCAAGGGCTTTTAAGATAATCTTACACTTGAGTTCTTCTGAAGTAACCGCAATAGCCTGATGCCACTTAAATATATCGTAGGATAGCCGATATTATACTTATTTATTATTTTTTATTATGATTAATAAAAATAGGTTGTACGCTCGTACTCCAGTAATCGCTTCAGGGTGGATCTCTAAGAGCGCTTTTCTTATCTTTATTCTATTAAATATAAAAAAGAAGAGTTTTCTCTTTAATATACTAAATACTGCTAACGCAACTCGTTCAAGGATAATTTAAACACTTCAACCAAAAAAGATTTTTACTGTACATTAATCAACTCTAACAAAATTAATATATAAATGTGCAAAATACAAATTCAAAAATGGTTCTTAAGTCCCTTTACCGACATTCGGTTTCAGATTTCTTTAAGAGAGAACAATTTATTAACAAAGAATTGGTCTTTAAGATACACAAAATATTCTACGTTAAAGGCACGAGGTAATAATGATATAATTAATTACTCACATAAGATATTTTATCCAGAGAATCCAAACGAAATATCTTCACTCAAATCTGGCCCGGAGAGGCGTCGTGAGTGTAGTTTATTAGCTTCTCAATAGATACCGTTACTTCAAACGAGGAGTAGACGAGTGACGTCACACAGAATTTCGAGTCGGCGTAAGAGAATCAAGAATCAAAACAAACGACGATTAAGGAGGTTAAGAGTTGAGCGTTTATGACCTTGAAACGTTTTTTTTCAGACGAGAGACGAGGATTGCATATGGTTGTATGCTTTTCTTGCGATTTGGTTTCACTTGTAGAGCTTCTCCTTTGGGTGCGAAATCTATCTAGTTTTGTGTGTCAAACTCAGATAGGGTAAGATCACTTGACGATCTTTGGTAATCGAACTGTGCCGATGGTACTTGGAGGTAAGATCACTTGACGATCTTTGGGTAATCGAACTGTGCCGATTATACTTGGTGCCATCTGGTATTGCCCAAGAAAATAAAAGTCTTTCTTAACTTGCTGTGGGACTCTATCCAGGTAAGGTCTTCTTGATGTCGTGACGAAAACGAAAAATTCTTCTTTTTCTCAGGTTGAACATTTTTTACTGAAATTACTGCCTTGAAATAATGGGAGTAAGAGGGGAATAGCAAGATGACGGTCGAGGGTGCCCTGTCTTTTGGGCCTCTGTTATTTCTTTTCCTTGACATTTTGAAATTAAAGAAACTGGATCTCATGTTAAATTGACAGAAGTGGGTATCAATTCAGCAGTGCTTTGGCGTCGTGGAGATCTACGGGAAGTGTAATATGAAACGACAGTTTGAATTTTTAACTTGCTTGTTCATAAATACACCCTCGGAGGGTAGGAATTTTAAGCAGAGGTCAGGAATAACTATCTCCTAAATTTACCATTTTTATCGTTCTTGTATGTTACCGGATACCGGTTAGGGGAGCTCAGAGAAACCCAGATAGGCTTTGTTTTTCGATATATATATATATAAATATTATATATATATATATATATATATATATATATATATATATATACACATAGGTAGGCTTTAATTCCTACTGGACGTGCGAAAGCTGGTTAGAGGCTGGTTGTGCCGTAGCCAGGATTCTCACTATAAAAGTGCCATTTTTTACTGGGGGAGGTTTGTGATTGTTGAATTCTAAGAGTGCATAATACAAGTTGAATAAATTAGCCGAAGGGATTCTTAATTAAAGTCTTGCCAAGGGTACGTCAAAAAGGAAATCCACAAATAAACACACGTACAAAAAATAAACTTTACCTTACACAAATATAATAATTAGTAATAGTTAAACGGACAAAATTAAGGATTAAATATTGAACACTGACTTTAAGCGTCTAGATTTATAATGCCTCAACTGGAGTATCAATGACTGTTAATTAAATAGGTAATTTAAGAATAGAGGGACACTGGGTTTACAGATTACCATTAATTGGGATGGATTGGAGAGACGACTACTCAGGTTCAGACGGTGTGGTTCGGGTGGCGTTAACACGAGTTTTCGGGGAGAGGGGGGATAAGACGACGGGTTTGGGGCTGCTGACTGCAGTTCCGGTTAGTTCACTCCTAACTGGATGTGACACTAACAAATTGTAACTTCCAGTAACTATTTGGATGTTCCTTTTCTTTCTCAAGTTACGTTGAGCAACAGAGCGTATTATTCTAGTCACAGACTCTGCGGGGCGGGATTTCCCTCAGGAACACTTTGAGACAGCGACCAATTTGACTCAGTGGCGCGTTGGCAGTTGATACGTTACGGCAAAGACCTTCGTTCAACGTGAGGGTTACGCGTTACGTGAGTAGGTTTTGGACACTGCTATAGACGGATGAACGGCGATGTTATTTATACCGCTGATTGTGGGAGATCGACGGAGAGATTTCATTCAAGACAATTCGCTTATCGCAGCGTCTTCTGGATAATCTCCATGTTATCATAAAGAAGGCAAATAGAATTTAGGCTTCTCTGTGAGATAGGCCTTCTTTCGTCAGACTTCCTGTCGCCAGTTAGGGAAAGAGGGGAGGGGAGAAAGAGGAGACGAAGGTCAACTCAAACGACAAATTTCTTTCGTTTCCACGATTGTCTGGCGGCATGCGTGTATGTACGTTCCATACCCTCACACGCCTAACTATTTCGAGGAACATTATTTCGCCATGAAATAAGGAATAATGGGAAAATTAACTTCACCGGGGGAATTTTTAATTATCTTCCTCGACTCGTACAATTGAGTTGGTAATTTTATCGAAACCGTTAGGAATTTACCTTAGTGTCTAATGGCTACAAAATACTACTGCTACGTCAGTTTCTTTTATTTACATATTCAAAACAAAACACATACAGAGTACAGGCAAGAAATAATTATTTATACAAAGAGATACACACACAAAAAATAAATAATTGACTATTAATCGCTATCTGAAATTGGGTTTCTCTAAAGGCTATCTGCGAGTACATTTCAGACCCTTTTAGATGCCTGATATGATAACGGTACTCCGTTAGCATTAATGACCAGCGCATTAGCCTGCCGTTTCGGTTTTTACAAGTTTTTAAGTAGGCTAACGGTCTATGATACATTCTAAATTTTGTAATCCCAAAAACAATCGCTAGAGCTTCCAGTTCTACCGTAGCGTATGCCCTTTCGCGGGCCGTCAGTCGGCGACTCGCATAGCTTATAGGAGCTGGTTCTTGGTCCTCTTCGTATTAGAGTAATACGCAGCCAATACCGAGTTGGGAGGCATCTGTCCTTACGCCAAATTTCTTTTGAGGGTTCGGCAGTTTTAAGATTGGGGCGGAGACTAGCTTCTCTTTGAGCTCTTCAAAGTGTGCTTCGGCGTCGGGGTTCCACTGGAGGGGTTCCGGGAATTTCTTTTTTAGCAGATCGTTTAGGGGAGCTGCTACAGAAGCGAATTGGGGTACGAAGCGGTGGTAAAATAAAGCGGCACCGAGGAAAGACCGTAATTGCTTCTTGGTGCGCGGTAGGGGCATATTTACAATAGCCTTTACCTTCTCTTTCTGTGGGGCCAGATGAATTTCGCCTATTTTAAATCCAAGGTAATCTATGGATTTATAAGAAAAATGGCATTTTGAGGGTTTAATCGTTAAGCCATGATGCTTTAAGCGTTCTAAAAGCGGGTGGAGGGACAAGATATGGTCGTTCCATGAATGTGTAGCCACATACACGTTATCCTTATAAAAAGAAACGTTTTTTAAACCGTCTATTACACGGCGCATTATGCGGTTGTAGCTACTGCAGGCAGTGACTAGGCCAAAAGGAAGACGAGTGAATTCCATTAAACCTTTGTCTGTAGGAAAGGCTGTTAGTTTCCTCGCTGATGCCTTTAGGGGGATCTGATAATAGGCCTTACATAGGTCTATCTCAGTGATGTAGGCGGCTCCTTCGAAGAGGTGTAAATTTTGGTCAATTAGGGGGAGAGGCTCGGCGTCAAACACGGTCTCGGTGTTTGCTTCCGAAAATCGACGCACATCCTAAAGGACTGGTCTGGCTTGCGGACCATGACTATTGGGGAACAGTAGTCGGACGAAGATGGCTCGATAATCCCTAATTGCAAAAGATTGTCGACTTCCTCATTCAAAGCGTCTCTCAGGTGCACCGGTACGGGATAGGGCTTACATCGCACAGGTTCGAGCGTAGTGAGGGCGATATCATGTTCGAACTGAGTCGAGCATCCTGGTGACTCGGAAATGACGTCACTAAATTCTTCCAAAAGCGCCATCATTTGGTTCCTTTGGGCAGGGGAGGGTCGGAGTTTACATCCAACTCGAGGAAAGGATCTTTAATGTCGGGCAGCTTGGACGGGAGAACGGGGAGGGGAAAATCTTCGCTTGACTCTACGCAAATCGAATTAACAATATTTAAGGGGGTTGTTTGGGTGGACGGCGTCAATTACCCTTTCTTCGTCGAAGACGACTATATTGTTTATACAGGCCCGTCTATGATACATTTTAGCATGTTTATGTGCTATATTTTATCACCTGTGGGTGTCTGTATAACGTAATAGACCGATCCGTGGGTTTTCTGAACGGAGTAGGGGCCTTTCCATTGGGAGAGAAGTTTATGGGAATCCGAGGGGAGTAAGAGTAGAACTTCATCTCCGGGCTTCAGTTTTCTGTGTTTAGCCGTGAGATCAAAGTATGTCCGATACTTTTCCATATTAATTTCGGAATTTCTGACTGCTATGTCAGAACACCTTTTTAATCTTTCTCTTAGTTCGAGGACGAAGGAATAAGTGTTTCTTAATTCTGGACACAAACGGGAATTTGTCCATAACTCCTTCAAAATACTGAGGAGCCCCCGCACGTTTCTCCCCTACAGGAGCTTAAATGGGGAAAATACGATGGTTCTATGGGGAATTTCGTGGCATGCGAATAACGCAACTGGCAAATATCGGTGCCATTCTTGGGGTTGTTCTATGCAAAGCTTCTTGAGGACGCTTTTCAAGGTTGCATTGAACTTTTCGCACATGCCGTTTGCGCTCGGATGGAAGCGGGTGGTAAAATAAGTTTAATTGGAGCAGGGTGTTCACGGTTCCATTAGCTCAGAGGTAAACTGGCGGCCTCTATCTGACAAGATTTCTTTGGGCAATCCTACTCTAGAAGAAATGAAAATAAGGGCTTCAGAGCACGAGATACTATCGATCCTTTTTAGAGCGACAGCGTCTGGGAATCGGGTAGCGACGTCTATCAATGTTAGTACATGCGTATGACCTTCGGCGGAAGGGGGGTAAATTGGTCAGATGAGGTCGATGGCGACTCTCGAGAAGGGTAACGAACGAAATGACTGGAGTTCTTTGCAGGGGAGCATGGGCTATTCGACCTTTTGCAGTGGTTTTCTGGCACAAATCGCACGTTTTGCCGAATTCTGCAATATCTTTGGCTGCACCGGGCCAAAAAAAGTATTTAAATACCTGCTGAGAAGTCTAGTTATGTTTGAAATGACCGGCCATGGGACTTTAATGTGCTACTCGCAGGATTTGGTCTACATGTGTGCGCGGAATACACATGACCTTAAAAGGTGGGTCAGACTCATCGCGCGAGGTGCGAAACAGAAGGGAGTCGTTAATGATGTACCTTATGGGTCAGTTCCCTCGAACGATCACCTCTTCATTCTTTCGGGCCTTTTCCCAAAGGGATTGAAGTAAAGGGCAACTCTGCTGAGCTCTGAGGAATTGTGAATTACTCGTTGAGACCTCTAAAGGGGCCTTTGGGGTCAACAGGCGCGTTGGGGGAGAGGCCTCTCGGCTAGCTTGTGCTTGAGTGACGACAGCTTGAGTCACTTCACTCGGGGAGAGTAGTGCGCTCTGGCCAATGAGTATCAAGCAAAATTTGATAGGGGCTGCCACTACGTCGGCCCAAC
Organism: Ceratothoa steindachneri; assembly: GCA_963969495.1. Taxonomy (NCBI): domain Eukaryota; kingdom Metazoa; phylum Arthropoda; class Malacostraca; order Isopoda; family Cymothoidae; genus Ceratothoa; species Ceratothoa steindachneri. The sequence continues at coordinate 141,005,291 of OZ018328.1, read as the reverse complement.
CAGTGAAATATTTACACTGTACATGGCAGCGGATTACCGGGAATCTATTTTCTCGACCCAAGAAGTCGTGTACAATTGCGTACTTTTTATATTGGGGGTCGACCAGGGGAAGCAATTTGTCTGACACCAAAATGCATGTGCACCCGGTGTCTCTGACGAGGGTGGACACTTTACAGCCATTGATCGAGCCGGTTTCGAAATTTAGTCCTCCGAGGGAACTCTTGTTGAACAGGAAGTTTACTTAAAATTCTTGTGGGGATGGAGACGAGGGAGATGACGTAAGCGCGGCCGGCTGTTCCGGGGGAAGGGTAGCAGTTACTTGGTGTAATTGTTGGCTCTGGGTGGGCCGTAGGCTGGAATTCTGTACACATTGGGACTTATAATGGCCGGGGGAACCGCAGGAGTAGCATATAACCTGCTTATTATGGTGCTGGTTATTGTAGGGGGTATTAAAGACTGGGATTTTCTGTCTTCGTGGGCTACAAAAGGTTTATTCTTTGGCCTAAACGGGGTTGTGGTCTTTATCAATGGAAGGGGTTTCCTTTTTTAGGACTTCCATTGACTAAATTTATTCTTCGGGGACAGGGGACTATTCTTCCGGGTATCCTGTGGGTAAAGGCGATGATTTGTGGCATAGAGATCAGCTTCCTCGAGGCATTCTTGAAAGGTAGACGCTCGGCGGTCTTGCACTAATGCACGGATCTCCTGGCGGAAGGTGGACAATAGCTGGTCTTTTAACATAAAGTCAATCAGGGCCTCATACCTCGATTTAACTTTGGGGATTCTAACCAGAACTGGAGGTTTCGCTTCAGGATATATCCAAAATTTCGGTAAGTTTGACCGGGCTGGATTTTAGCCGATCTAAACTTAGCGCGGTAGAACTGAGGGCTTAAATTGAAGGCGGATAGCAATTCGGCCTTTAAGGTTCTATAGTCTATTGTAGCTTCTTGTGGTAACGAGATAAAAATTGCTCTTAAGCGCGGACTGAGCAATAGGGTCAATCTACTCACTCCTTCGGATTCTAGGGCCCATCCGTTTACCTCAAAGATCTTTTCAAAATGTGTTAAGTATGAGCACAAATATTCTTCGACTTTATATTGAGGAAGTTTCATAGTGGGGGTCTGGGGTTAATGATCACGGGATCCAATAAAACTGACTTCAACTTGGTCTCTGCTTAATTCCCTTTCATATTTTCGAATCCTTTCTCTTTCTTCAAATCATTCTTTGTGAGGGTATGGAAAGTACATACTCACATGCCGCCAGACAATCGTGGGAACGAAAGAAATTTGTCGTTTGAGTTAACCTTCGTCTCCTCTGTCTCTCCCCCCACCCTTCCCCCAACTGGCGACAGGAAGTCGGACGAAAAGAAGGCCTATCTCACAAAGAAGCTTAAATCTTATTTGCATTCTTTATGATAACATGGAGATTGTCCATAAGGCGCTGCGATAAGTGAATTGTCGTGAATGGAATCTCTCTCTCGATTTCCCACAATCCTCGGTATAAATAATATCGCCGTACATCTCTCTAGAGCAGTGTCCCAAATCTACTCGCGTAATCCTCACGTTGAACGAGAGTCGTTGCCGTAACGTATCGACTACCAACACGCCGACAAGTCAACTTGGTCACTGTCTCAAAACTGTTCCTGGAAGTAAATCCCGCCCCGCAGAGTCTGTGTCCAGAAGACTACGCTCTGCTGCTCAACGTAACTTGAGTAAGAAAGGGAACATCCAAATAGTTACTGGAAGTTACAATTTGTTAGTGTCACATCCAGTTAGGAATGAACTAACCGGAACTGCAGCCATCAGCCCCGAACCCGTCGTCTTATCCCCCTCTCTTCCCGAGAACTCGTGTTAACGCCACCCAAACCACCCCGTCTACACCTGAGTAGTCGTCTATCCGATCCATTACAATTTATGGTAATCTGTAAGCCGAGTGTTCCTCTATTCTTAAATAACCTATTTAATTAACCGTGATTTATACTCCCATTGAGTCATTATAAATCTAGACGCTTGAAGTCAGTTTTTAATATTTAATCCTTAATTTTGCCTGTTAACTATTGCTAATTATTATATTTGTGTAAAGTAAAGTTTATTTTTAGTACGTGTGTATATTTGTGGCTCCTCCTTTTTGACGTACCCTTGGCTAGAGTTTAATTAAAAATCCCTCCGGCTAATTTATTCAACCTGTATTTTGCACTCTTAGAATTCAACTCTTACAGATTACCATTAATTGTGATGGATTGGAGAGACGACTACTCAGGTTCAGACGGTGTGGTTCGGGTGGCGTTAACACGAGTTTTCGGTGAGAGGGGGGATAAGACGACGGGTTTGGGGCTGCTGACTGCAGTTCCGGTTAGTTCACTCCTAACTGGATGTGACACTGACAAATAGTAACTTCCAGTAAATATTTGGATGTTCCTTTTCTTTGTCAAGTTACGTTGAGCAACAGGGCGTATTCTTATATTCACAGACTCTTCCGGGCGGGATTTACCTAAGGAATACTTTGAGACAGCGACCAAGTTGACTCGGCTGCGCGTTGGCAGTCGATACATCACGGCAACGACTCTCGTTCAACGTCAAGTTTACGCGTTACGCGAGTAGGTTTGGGACACTGCTCTAGAGGGATGAACGGCGATCTTATTTATACAGCGGATTGTGGGAAATCGAGAGAGAGATTCCATTCACGACAATTCGCTTATCGCAGCGCCTTCTGTACAATCTTTATGGTATCATAAAGAAGGCGAATAGAATTTAGGCTTCTCTGTGAGATAGGCCTTCTTTCGTCAGACTTCCTGGCGCCAGTTGAGGAAAGGGGGGGAGGGAAGAAAGAGGAGACGAAGGTCAACTCAAACGACAAATTTCTTTCGTTTCCACGATTGTCTGGCGGCATGCGAGTATGTACCTTCCATACCCTCACAATATATATATATACAAATATATATATATATATATATATATATATATATATATATATATATATATATAAATATATATATATACTCGTACCTTACAACTAAGGACGAACATATAATACTTCAACTTAAAAGAACCTTAGACACACACTACGTTCTCAAATTCACATACGAGTTGACTATAAATAGACGTATTCCCTTCCTGGATGTAAACGCAAAACAGAAGAGCAATGGAAATATATTAACCCAGTCTATCGAAAAGAAACAGACTGCGGTCGATGCCTGAACGCCAAAACTGCATCTAAAAGTCTAAAAAAATCAATGATTAGCTCATACATAAGAAGAACCTTCAAGAGCTGCTCAACGTGGAACGCAATCGATGATGAATTTCGAGTATCCAAACAAATCCTAATAAACAACGTTACTCCAATAGAGAATTTGACAAATTATAGAAAAAAGTTCTTAACTCAAATTTTGCGGTACAGGAGGAAAAAGTAAAAGTAGAAAAAATAATACCACTCTACTACAAGAACTATATGACGGATGCCTACACAACAAAAGAAAGAATACTAGAAAACATGATAAAAGTAACACTATCCAAGGAAACGACAATAAGTTATATCTCCGAATATATTATAAAAACAAAAAAGTCAGCAACCTACTAATCAAAAACATTCTCCGTGAAAAAGAATCCATCCTAAAGGCTACATATGTGGTAGACAAATTTGAATACCCCCATGAGGACTGCAAGCCTCGGCCAAACAATCAAAATTTAGGTGTCCACCATCACCCTGAGCCAACGCCTAACAATTCATTTGCAAGAAAGAGGAATCAAAGCATACTAAAATGAACAACATAATGAAAAAATTACAAGAAAGATCCTTGTTGAAAACACTATCATCATCAGAAAAAACTCTGATCTGCGCCGCTTGAAAATTCTGGAGTCTCTTCTCATCAAAAAGATAAGCTCGAACCTGAACACACAGCGAACCAGCTCGATTCAAGTATTGCACCTGTTCTGATTAAAGAAAAGCGAACCGTACTCTGACTCGGCCCTATAAAAGGCATAAAAAAACGAAGGCGAAATTCATTCTCTGCTGCTCACTAAACAACTTCCTCGCCGCTAAAGGAGGCGACGAGAATAAAAACTTTTCATCAATGCCGCCTCAAAAAAAACAAGACCTCCGTCTGAAGATAACAGAACAAAGGCAAAAGATCTTGGCCAAATTCTTTTTTAAATCTGACTATTTTAAATAAGACGAAATAAAATGTATCTCCCTTAGTTGATTTTCAATCTACAGCCTCATATAAAAAAACTGAAATCCGACAGTTGGAATGTGCTAAATTAAAATTGGTAAAGTAGAAATACAGCCTGGTTTTTAATATATATATATATATATATATATATATATATATATATATATATATATATATATATATATATATATATACGATAGGAGTAGAACAGTTCGAAGCATGCATTATATAATGGCTAAAAAAGCGGGTCAAGAAAAGTTAAAAAAATAATAAAATTGACAATTATTGAGATTAAAGTAAAACCTAAATAAAAATATATAGAATTAATTGATACTATCAAGTGTAATTTTGAAAAATAATAGAGAGAAGTGAAGTTTTAATATAAACTGACTTGAATATTAAAAATTGAAGTAACTTGAGTAAACAATAAAATAACCTATTATATTAAATTCTAAACATAAAAAAAAAAATCCGAAAACAAATGTGAATGAATTAAACGGTGAGGCTAACCTTTAACGTAGAAGTGGTGAAATGAACTAACTAAAAATATAAAAACTACTAACGAGATTTGTTCGGTTGGTCGGTTGACTAGTTTATGTATTGAAGTGTTGGTTGGTTTTATAGTGAATAGTTTAATTAAGGAGAAGTAATTATTTAGGTTTGGATTTATTTTATTGATGTACAGTGACTCTGAAGATTTTCAAAATCAAGAAAAGTTACGGCTGAAGATAATATGGTAAATGAATCAGAATTAAGAGGATGATGGTGATACTCAGAGTGTTACCAGATGGAAGAGGCTTCAAATTTTGAAATATAAATACAAGTCCTATGAGACAAACCTAAGTGCTTTGCGATTCTGCATTTGAGTTTGTAAGCCAGTTTGGCCTACATAACGAGTGTGGCAGGTCGTACATGTATAATTGTAAACTAATCAAGATGATCATGCATCCTTATTTCTCAAGTATTTTAACCAACACATCCTAACATAAGGTTTTCTATGGCAACATAAAAGGACAACAAAATCTCGTTCTTGGATGTCTACGTTATTCGGTAGACTCCTGGTCCTACAACGGAGCATTCGACGGATGACGAAGGGTTTGAAGTTATCACAAAGCCTTCCCACGTGTCGGGAGACCGGAGGTGGAGAACCTGTCCACAAGGCCACCAATCAGCCACTACTCGGGCTTACTGTCTCGATTCATCCTTGGAACAGAGGGAGACAAAACAATCATGGAAAGCGCGGACAGTAATTACGTGTTGAATCGCACAAACTTCACACAGATGTCTTTTACCGATAGACGAACAAAAATAACTTTTTCGAGGATCAATTGCTAAAATTTGAAAAATCACCTATATGGAATGGACCAGTCTAATATATATATATAAATATATATATATATGTATATATTAATATATATATATATATATATATATATATATATATATATATATATATATATATATATATATATATATATATATATATGGGGCGGTCGGTTAGTATAAAGAAATTTGCCAATCGTCATTGTTTTAAGTTCTAACCTTCATTTAAAGAAGTTAGCATTTCTTCTTATTTATCCCCGGCTTTTAAGCAACATGGAAATATTCTGATTATAGCCATAATTTTCCTCACTAAATACTTTTTAATAACGGGTATGTAAAATTTGAGAAACTTGAAACAAGTTGTGCGCATGTTAAAAACAACAACTCTACAACAGCCATTACTTTAAACGACATCATAGCCTTGTTTTTTCCCTCATCAGAAAAGGAAATTTCAAAGAATCTCTCTAACACACTTAAAAAGAAGTGTATCACTTGTTTCGCATATATTCTGATTCCAGCTTTTATAAAAATGGAAATTGTTCTCATTGCTTCTCTTCGTTATCTTCGGTAAATATTTTTCCTTTGCATGGATAAAATTCGAGAAACTCGAGACAAGAGATGAGGTGAGAATAAAGCAAATATTGACCACCGACAGTTTCCAGCGCCATAGCGCCGGGCATCGTGACGCGATAAGGAAAGTATTTTTAAGGAACCTTTTTAACAGTCCTCAAAGTGTTAATCAAAAATTAACAACTGACTCTGCTTTAATTTCCCGAAGACCTGATTATCGTGCCTCGCCATGTAAGATGTTTTCAAATATCTTTCTAACAATATTAAAAAGATGAATATCAATTTATTCTTTCATAAAACATGTAAATCGTTCTCATTCGCTACATTCTTCTTGTATCGGATGGGTAAAATTGAGAAACTTGAGACAAGTGGTGTAGTTAGTATAAAGCAAAAATTGAATCTAATATGTGGGGCAATAATCAATGATGCTCAGCGTGGTCTACCTATTTTAATAGAATTTCAAAATTATAAAACAGAATAATTAGATAAAGAAGAGAATGTAGTTGTAATTTACTGCGATTTTACAAATATTTGACATGGTTACCCATAGAAGACTAATTTACAAATTATAAACAGTTGGTTTTTCTGGGAGCTTTTTAAATTGAATAGTAGATGAATGGTTGAGGAATAGTGTCCGGGCACATAAATTTCAGATGACTTTTATTTTGGAGAAATGCAAAGTTGTACAGAAGAGAGGAAATAATAGAGAACTTAACTATGAAATGGATGGGCATTACCTGAACTCATTAAAAAGGATTAACAAAAAACGTAGTGGAATTTAAAGACTAGTTAATTATACTTTATAAGCACTGTTTTGAGGAAAAAATAAACCAATTCAAATGTTTGGCTTTGTCTTAGAATTGACCCTCGACGATATATCATATATAACTATTCGTTGAGGGAACTTCTTTAATTATCTTTAGAGTGCGTGGATGTCTAGGGCCGATATTATGTATCTTCGATATGCTTAAGAAGTGGAACTGAGCTCAAGGATAATAATATTGCTATCATTAATAAAATAGAGTTTTATACAATAATAACTATCAACAATACACAAAACGGAAAATATTGACATAAACAGAGAATGAAAAAGGGTCGTGGAGACTCGGGATAATCCGAGGATTAAAGGATTTAAAAAGGTAAAACAAATATAAAGTTAAAGAGCTGGGATGGTTCGCTAAACCAATTAAAGCACAGGATAGAATTGACAAAAGGGTTAAGTACTCAAAGGTTACGTTCGGCTTACGTAACTTTATACTAGTGGTGCAGAGGAAGTCGACGTGAAGGAATTTTCGGTCCGCTGGTGAGTTCCAGCCGAAGCGGGGGGGGGAATAAAAGGATCCTGACGGGGCATCTTGGGGAAGTGAACCGTTTCTCGACGAACAGATGAAGAACAATGGCTGTTCTACGTTGTTCTCTATAGAACAACATGGGGAGGGGGGTGAGAACCGTCTCTTGTCTACGGGTTCAAGAACAATGGCTGTTCTAATGTTGTTCTCTTCTGAACAACAAAGGGGAAGGGTGAGAACCGTTTCTTGGCGAACGGGGTCAAAAAAACAATGGCTGTTCTACGTTGTTCTCTTCTGAACAACAAAGGGGAAGGGTGAGAACCGTTTCTTGGCGAACGGGGTCAAAAAAACAATGGCTGTTCTACGTTGTTCTCTTCTGAACAACAGGGGGGAAGCCTTGTGAACTCGGCGTCACGAAGGTTCGAACTTTGGGACTCAAGGGATATTGTCCTCCTTCTGGACAAGTGATGGTGAATCTCGAGGTCGAGGTCCCTTGGCGCACAAAGTGAGAGAGGGTCGTGGTGATGTTTCGCGACGAAAATCTGGATCTCCAATCTGATCTTAGAGGTAAAGTTTCCTTCTAAATAGTCGAGACACTCCCTTGGCGTGGGGGACAATGGAGTGGGAGCTTCGAGGGAATGCACAGCCTAGCCTGGGAACAATGCCTTATCTGCCCATAAGCCTAACTCAGTCTGGCAAGGTCGGCGTAGGGGGCCAATGGGGGAAGATAAACCTCCTTGTTTAAACATCGACTCAGGTGGCTGCGATAAGGCGCCAAGCTTCGAAGCGAAGATGCACGTGGGAGCATCATGGTTTTAAATAATATGTGATAGGGTTTGAAATTAACGCGGCCTCAACCCGTTCTATCACAGGCTTCATTATGAGAAATTATAGGTGCAAGGGTAAAAGTGTTAAAGTCAAACTGTATAACTCTTATGTTTTGTATATATGTATATATGGTCCCCATAATTTAGACATGATATCACCATGCTAGTGTCAGTATAAAGGAGAGGAACAAAGATAAGCCATTATCGGTGGTTTGTAATTTGAAAGGTTTGAGAGTTGGGATATGATTGATGTTTTTTAATAAAATCTGAGGAAATAAAATTAGATTTTAGGCAGTTATTGGATGTAGAGGGTAATAATAGGAATCGAGGTCATTGCTTGAAGGTTAAAAAAAAGCAAAAACTATGTAGATCACTGTCGTAGAATTCCTCCTTTTATTTTTGTTCTATTTTAAGAGTGCTAAGAGTGTCTAATATATATTGATATCTGAATATCTTAACGAACAGAGCCGTTCCGAAACACGTAAGGATATCAAGAGAAACGCAAAATAACTACAAATTAAACTTATATTTTAACTTTAACCATTGAATACACAACATCTAACCATTAATTACAGCAATACTCTGAATATTATCATAAACAAGAATTAATTAAATTAGTTTACCCACAAAATTTGGTTAACTTCTCTACACACAACAATAATATAAGAATTAGGCTTACGGACTCGTCTGGAGTTTAAAAGGCCTCAGGAATGTTATTGACTCACGACGCGTGCCGTCTTGCCAGATGTAGCTGGGCGAAATCACACGGTTGTTTTGGCGAGGGTGGCAGCTAAGGGGTCCACACGTTCTTCCTGGGTGGGGGAGGGGTCTTCAAGGACGAGAACAAATCCGGTGCTTGATGCAACACCTAGGCAGTCGTGGTCTCTCTGGCGAGAGTGAGTCGAACTTGGTTCTTAAATCAAGTTAACTTGGAGTGCGGTGTGACCACCGAGTAACGAGCTCGAGGAGAAGCTTTTCTCCTTCGTTACTTATTTTCTCATGGACGAGGACTGGACTCGTGGAGGGTCTTCTGCAAGGGCGAGGATCGATGAGGGAAGTTTCTCTGACGAGAAGAAGTTACTTAAAGTTCAGGTTGATAACCGGGAACTAGCTCGAGGATGAGCTTCTTCTTAGTTCCAGTCTTCCTCAAGGGCGAGTATAACGGAGGGGGGTTTTTCTGACGAGAATAATTTAAACTTTGTTCCTTACCAAGTTAACTTAGGAGTTCGGTGTTGCTACCGACTAACGGGTTCAAAGGGGGAGCCTTTTTCTTCTTCTTTTCTTAATTCCTCAAGGACGAGGAATACCCTTGCTGTTTAAGGTGCACCAGGATATGAGGAGTCTCTCTGGCGGGAGTAAGTTGAACTTAACAAAGTTAACTTATCGTTTGGTTTGATAACCAGGGACTTAGCTCGAGGATGAGCTTCTTCTTAGCCCCTCAAGGTAGGTAGCCCTGCCTCTCTTGTAGGGTACTTCTTGGTCTGGCGAGCCAAGTACACTACCTCTCCAGTCTCGGTAGTTCGGTTTGATCCGAAGACTTCGTTACCTAGAGACTGACGTATACTTTCACGATTTTCCTTAGAGTTGCTCATTTATACCCCGCACCCCACTGGGGAAGTGGTAAGGGGGGGGGGAGGGGCTTGAGGACGGCCCCAGGAGAGTTCTTTTTCCAAACGGTTTTTCCCACGAAGTCAAACATCGGCTCCTCGTTAGCCTTCGGGATTGGGAGAAACACGTTTCCAATTTCTTATTTAACGTGAAACTGGATCTCACTCTCCTGGAACAGATCCTACATTTTGACCTTTAGGGTCTTTCATGGCACCGAGTTGTGCCACGCTGCGGTTACGCTTTTGACTCGCCCAGGCCTGGGCCGGATGTTTTTGCGGTAACCGCCTTTGGACTGCCCTAAAAGTGAACGGGGTGGGGGGGGGTGGGGGAAGGTGGAAATGATGATTTTCCTACACCCCTTCCATCGAAGAACTTAATGGGGAGGGGGGGACTCCCGAGAACTCAAATCAACTTACTCAACCTAGTCGAGATTAGCAAAGTCGTATTTCTTTGAGCCCTCTCTTACATTAAGTTTCCTTACACATGGGCGCCCTCGCGCGCGCTTACACAGGCAATGTGTCGAACTAGACCTACTCGCTATGCAATTTTACATGAAATTAAAAAACCTTAATTCGTCGAGTACCCGCAAAAAAACAAAAACAAAACAAAACAAGCTACTCCCTTACATTTCTAAGTTTTTGCGAACTTAAATCCTACCAATAAATATTAACACGAACAACAAATGAAAACATGGTTTCACGCTCATTAGGTACTAAAATAAGCCTCAATGGTATTTCCTCTCCGCCTATAGAGCAGCTGTCATTTATCGGCTCCTTTGATGTAGCTAATACTAAAATGGTGCTCTAATACCAATACTTTACCGCGCCTGAGTCGGCCGTTTGGGTTATTGAGTCTACCCAAGTATGTTACTAAATGGTAGCAGTATTTCAACCTTCTCGAGGTACCCTTCTTATGGTACTTGACTACCCTTAAATTGAACATTATGGCTAGAGCGGCCTGTTGCAGCGGGGCATAATTGATGACAACTTGAGTCCCATAGCTCTCTTTTAACCAGGTACAAGGGAAGATCGGGTTTGGGTTGGATCTTTGGGGATCGAGAAAACTTTTCCCTGCGAGGTCGTTAATGGGCGTGGCGCTCACTACGACTTGGCGTATCAGCGGTAACTCCGTGGACATTCCGTTCGGAGAGGAGACTACTAGGGGTAGGGGATGCTCATCCGCGTCTACCATTTGATTAGTCTTACCTGGGTGTATCGCAATAGCACCTCTTTCCTCCTTCCTTGTCAACTCATTTGACTCGATACTCTTCGCCGGTAGTTCCTCAGTTACACCTGCTCTTACCTCTACCCTCTCTTCTACTTCTTACCTGATACCCCCATTTGGCTGGGTTCTCCTCGTAGGTTTTTCCTTAGGTACACATGCTGGTATCTCATCCCTACTTTCTACTTCTTCCATCGTTACCCCATTTGGCTGGGTTTCCCTCGATAGTCCTTTCTAGGGCCAGGCCGAGCTCCAATGCCTCGTACTCTATCAGATTCTCGATAGGTGCTCTTTCGAGTGCGAGCAATCTTTCCTTTTCTTCTCTCTCTTCTCTTTCAGCTTGAGCAAGTTCTTTTTCCCTCTGTATTCTTCTTTCATCTATTTCTTTTTTAATCTTTATTCTCCTCTCTTTCGACTCTTTTTCCCTCTTCATTCTCCTTTCCTCGGCTTCTTGTTCTGTTTTCGCTATTTCGTTTTCCCGTCGAGTTCTTCTTTCTTCATCTTCCAGCTTTATCTTTAGTCTTCTTTCTTCATCTTCCCTTTCTATCCTTATTCTGAATTGCTGTGCTTCTCTTTTCAACAGTATCATTCTTTCGCTTGTTTTACCCTTCTCTCAGCATTCTTCTTTCCTCGGTTTCTATTGTCCGCTGTATTTGGGATTCTTCACTTTTTCGGTTCCTCCGTATTTCCATTAATTCTTGTTCTTCTTCTATATCCAAAACTCTTTCTTCTTCTTCACAATCTATTCTTAGTTCTGCCATGACGTAGTCATGCATTTCTGTGCCTTCAATTCCCAGACTTTGGGCATATTGGTAAAATCTTTTGACTGGATCCATTTCGTGTTGGTCTGTCGATTTGTCCTTTCTTTATTCTCATGTAAATATGCCACCACTCACCAGGTAGCGCTCAGCATAACTTACCCTTAATCCCACTACTATGTTGATTGAAATACCACTCCCGACAACAAATTTCCTACTTAGCCTACCAATCACCTTTAGATTGTTACCAACCCTAACTCTACCAATTTTCATCTTGTCAATTATTCTCTTATTCCTAATATTCCTTTACATGTTGGCTCTTTCTTAATTAGACACTGCTGGGATCTTTCTAATAACAACCTCACACCTGACACCACTTTTATTTATGTTGTAGAATTCCCCCCCTTTTTTTCTATTCTTAGAGTGCTAAGAGAGTCTAATATATATTGATATCTGAATATCTTAACGAACAGAGCCGTTCCGAAACACGTAAGGATATCGAGAGAAACGCAAAATAATCCTAAATTAAACTTATATTTTAACTTTAACCATTGAATACACAACATCTAACCATTAATTACAGCAATACTCTGAATATTATCATAAACAAGAATTAATTAAATTAGTTTACCCTCAAAAATTAGTTAATTTCTCTACACACAACAATAATATAAGAATTAGGCTTACGGACTCGTCTGGAGTTTAAAAGGCCTCAGGAATGTTATTGACTCACGACGCGTGCCGTCTTGCAAGATGTAGCTGGGCGAAATCACACGGTTGTTTTGGCGAGGGTGGCAGCTAAGGGGTCCACACGTTCTTCCGGGTTGGGGGGGGGGGGTCTTCAAGGACGAGAACAAATCCGGTGCTTGATGCAACACCTAGGCAGTCGTGGTCTCTCTGGCGAGAGTGAGTCGAACTTGGTTCTTAAATCAAGTTAACTTGGAGTGCGGTGTGACCACCGAGTAACGAGCTCGAGGAGGAGCTTTTCTCCTTCGTTACTTATTTCCTCATGGACAAGAACTGAACTCGGAGAGGGTCTTCTTCAAGGGCGAGGATCGATGAGGGGAGTTTCTCTGACGAGAAGAAGTTACTTAAAGTTAGGTTTGATAACCGGGAACTAGCTCGAGGATGAGCTTCTTCTTAGTTCCAGTCTTCCTCAAAGGCGAGTATAACGGAGGGTTTTTTTTCTGACGAGAATAATTTAAATTTGGTTCCTTACCAAGTTAACTTAGGAGTTCGATATGGCCACCGAGTAACGGGCTCGAAGGGGAAGCCTTTTCCTTCTTCTTTTCTTAATTCCTCAAGGACGAGGAATACCCTTGCTGTTTAAGGTGCACCAGGATATGAGGAGTCTCTCTGGCGAGAGTAAGTTGAACTTAACAAAGTTAACTTATCGTTTGGTTTGATAACCAGGGACTTAGCTCGAGGATGAGCTTCTTCTTAGCCCCTTAAGGTAGGTAGCCCTGCCTCGGGTACTTCTTTGTCTAGCGAGCCAAGTACACTACCTCTCCAGTCTCGGTAGTTCGGTTTGATCCGAATACTTCGTCAGCTAGAGACTGACGTATACTACCACGATTTTCCTCAGAGTTGCTCATTTATACCTCGCAGCCCACTGGTGGAGTGGTAAGGGGGGGGGGGGAGGGGCTTGAGGACGGCCTCAGGAGAGTTTTTTTTTCCAAACGGTTTTTCCCACGAAGTCAAACATCAGCTCCTCGTTAGCCTTCGAGATTGGGAGAAACACGTCTCAATTTCTTATTTGACGTGAAACTGAAGCTCACTCTCCTGGAACAGATCCTACATTTTGACCTTTAGGGTCTTTCATGGCACCGAGTTGTGCCACGCTGCGCTTACGCTTTTGACTCGCCGATGCCTGGGCCGGATGTTTTTGCGGTAACCGCCTTAGGACTGCACCAAGAGTAAACGGGGGGAGGCGGAAGGAGGGAGTGACGATTCCCCTACAATCGCATTTGTGAGATTATATTTTCATAAATAGATTGTAGGTCTCTTCTAAATTACCTAAGGAGGATGATAGTAGTCGAAATTTAAATGGGTTCAAAGGCAAAATAGGTAAATGGATGGGTAAGAGATTATTTAAGTTTTTTAGTTTTGTTTGATCAAAGGTAGATATTTTAATATTGATGTGAATAATGTAGCTGATATTTTGCAGTAATTTTGAGAAAAAAAACCTTTTTTTAATAAAGAACCTTTTCTTCTCACGAACGTAAACTAATTTTCAAAAATAAATTGTTGTCAATATTTAGGACTCAAAAAACAAATTGATATTGGAAGAAAAACTTGGGAAAATGAATAAATTAGTAAATCTTAATGCATTCAACCCAAGCTACATAAACCTTTAAACAAACAACAATAGGATATTGACATATTTTGTTTCATTTGCATGGTTAAATAGCTTTCCTTATCTTAGGTTTTCCTTACCACATTTCACTTAATGGAAAACAAAGAAATTGGTAATGCAAATATGCCATACTCTCGAATTAACACTTGGTTAAGCAAACTAAAGAATGTGGGTCGAAAAATTATATTGTCAATATGCGATTGTTAGGCACTCTACTATAGTTATGAATTGCACTCAGTTTCTCTTCTCCCCAAGATTTTTTTGTTATATATTTCTTACAATCATAAAGGAGCCTTGAAAATTCAGCTTTGTTAAGCGACAAATATCCACATAATTGCACAGAAAAACAAATATATGACACTGAGCATGTTTGTTTACAATCTAAATTTCGTCGTTGTTTTGAGTTCATTTTTTCGTTATCAAGAGGATAACATTTGATATCTATTTTTTGTTGAAATCAAATTAAAAGATAATTTTAGGGAGGATGTTGTGTAAAGGTTCGTACGCAAGTTTTGATAGAAAGTGAGTCTTTTGGTGAAAGAAGAATGAAAAACATTGTCTCTTTATTTTCTCATTTGTGACGCAGCCTCCTCTCCTGTTGCATTCAAATAGGATATGAAATAATTTGTTGGGCGAAGATTAGAAGAAGGAACCTATGTCTTCATAATTAATTCTATGCACTCAGAATATATATATATATATATATATATATATATATATATATATATATATATATATATATATATATATATAAATATATATATATAATCGTAACTTACAACTAAGGACGAACAAGAATCCATCCTAAAGGCTACAAATGTGGTAGACAAATTTGAATACCCCCATGAGGACTGCAAGCCTCGGCCAAACAATCAAAATTTAGGTGTCCACCATCACCCTGAGCCAACGCCTAACAATTCATTTGCAAGAAAGAGGAATCAAAGCACACTAAAATGAACAACATAATAAAAAATACAAGAAAGATCCTTGTTGAAAACACAATCATCCTCAGAAAAAACTCTGATCTGCGCCGCTTGAAAATTCTGGAGTCTCTTCTCATCAAAAAGATAAGCTCGAACCTGAACACACAGCGAACCAGCTCGGTTCAAGTATTGCACCTATTCTGATTAAAGAAAAGCGAACCGTACTCTGACTCGGCCCTATAAAAGGCATAAAAAAACGAAGGCGAAATTCATTCTCTGCTGCTCACTAAACAACTTCCTCGCCGCTAAAGGAGGCGACGAGAATAAAAACTTTTCATCAATGCCGCCTCAAAAAAAATCAAGACCTCCGTCTGAAGATAACAGAACAAAGGCAAAAGATCTCGGCCAAATTCTTTTTTAAATCTGACTATTTTAAATAAGACGAAATAAAATGTATCTCCCTTAGTTTATTTTCAATCTACAGCCTCATATAAAAAAACTGAAATCCGACAGTTGGAATGTGCTAAATTAAAATTGGTAAAGTAGAAATACAGCCTGGTTTTTAAATATATATATATATATATATATATATATATATATATATATATATATATATATATATATATATATATATAGTATGAATATAAAGATCCAGGTGATTACACTAATCATTTATTGGCCGGACGTATCGGACCTTCACTAGGACAATCTTCAGCGACTGTATCGACTAATGAGAAGGAAAAGGAATATTAACGATAAGAGTTGAACAGTTCGAAGCATGCATTATATAATGGCTAAAAAAGCGGGTCAAGAAAAATTAAAAAAATAATAAAATTGACAATTATTGAGATTAAAGTAAAACCTAAAAAATAATATATAGAATTAATTGATGCTATCCAGTGTAATTTTTAAAAATAATAGAGAGAAGTGAAGTTTTAATATAAACTGACTTGAATATTAAAAATTGAAGTAACTTGAGTAAACAATAAAATAACCTATTATATTAAATTCTAAACATAAAAAAAAAATCCGAAAACAAATGTGAATGAATTAAACGGTGAGGCTAACCTTTAACGTAGAAGTTGTGAAATGAACTAACTAAAAATATAAAAACTACTAACGAGATTTGTTCGGTTGGTCGGTTGACTAGTTTATGTATTGAAGTGTTAGTTGGTTTTATAGTGAATAGTTTAATTAAGGAAAAGTAATTATTTAGGTTTGGATTTATTTTATTGATGTACAGTGACTCTGAAGATTTTCAAAATCAAGAAAAGTTACGGCTGAAGATAATATGGTAAATGAATCAGAATTAAGAGGATGATGGTGATACTCAGAGTGTTACCAGATGGAAGAGGCTTCAAATTTTGAAATATGAATACCAGTCCTATGAGACAAACCTAAGTGCTTTGTGATCCTGCATTTGAGTTTGCAAGCCAGTTTGGCCTACATAACGAGTGTGGCAGGTCGTACATGTATAATTGTAAACTAATCAAGATGATCATGCATCCTTATTTCTCAAGTATTTTAACCAACACATCCTAACATAAGGTTCTCTATGGCAACATAAAAGGACAACAAAATCTCGTTTTTGGATGTCAACGTTATTCGTTAGACTCCCGGTCTCTTTCATTTTTCATGGTGGTGAGGGCATAAGGGGCTGGATGTTATTAGCCTTGGCAAGGGTGCACTGCAATATAGCATCCTGCTTCTTTTACCCTTGATTGGTCTTCATCCGGCTCTTCTTTAGAGTCTGGTACTCGAGGCTCAGCTTCTCGAGGGAGTGGATACAGCTGTTGATTTGCTGCACTTAAATCCTTGCCCTCATCCAGATCCCCATGTGACAGCCTTGACTGTCTGCATAACCGCCTCTCACAACGAAACATTCGACGGATGACAAAAGGTTTGAAGTTTTCACAAAGCCTCCCCATGTGTCGCGAGACCGGAGGTCGAGAACCTGTCCACAAGGCTACCAATCAGCCACCACTGGGGCTTACTGTCTCGATTCATCCTTGGAACAGAGGGACACAAAACAATCATGGAAAGCTTGGACAGTAATTACGTGTTGAATCGCACCAAACTTCACACAGAAGTCTTTTACCGATAGACAAACAAAAATAACTTTGTCGAGGATCAATTGCTAAAATTTGAAAAATCACCTATATGGGATGGACCACTCTAATATATATATATAAATATATATATATGTATATATTAATATATATATATATATATATATATATATATATATATATATATATATATATATATATATATATATATATATAAGTATATATATATATATATATATATATATATATATATATACATATATATATATATATATGTATGTATATATATATATATATATATATATATATATATATATATATATATATATATATATATATATATATATATATATTTATATATATATATATATATATAAATGGGGCGGTTAGTATAAAGAACATTTGCCAATCGTCATTGTTATAAGTTCTAACCTTCATATAAAGAAGTTAGCAATTTCTTCTTATTTACCCCCGGCTTTTAAGCAACATGGAAATATTCTGATTATAGCCATCATTTTCCTCACTAAATACTTTTTAATAACGGGTATGTAAAATTTGAGAAACTCGAAACAAGTTGTGCGCATGTTAAAAAGAAAAACTCTACAACAGCCATTGCTTTAAACGACATCAGATCCTTGTTTCTTCCCTCATCAGGGATAGTATTTTCAATAAATCTTTCTAACACACTTAAAAAGAAGTGTATCACTTGTTTCGCATATATTCTAATTCCAGCTTTTATAAAAATGGAAATTGTTCTCATTGCTTCCCTTCGTTATCTTCGGTAAATATTTTTCCTATTGGGTGGATAAAAGTCGAGAAACTCGAGACAAGTGATGAGGTGAGAATAAAGCAAATTTTGACCACCGACAGTTTCCAGCGCCATAGCGCCGGGCATCGTGACGCGATAAGGAAAGTATTTTTAAGGAACCTTTTTAACAGTCCACAAAGTGTTAATCAAAAATTAACAACTGACTCTGCTTTAATTTCCCGAAGGGTTGATTGTCGTGCCTCGCCATGTAAAATGTTTCCATGTATCTTTCTAACAATATTAAAAAGATGAATATTAATTTATTCTTTCATAAAACATGGAAAACGTTCTCATTCGCTACATTCTTCTTGTATCGGATGGGTAAAATTGAGAAACTTAAGACAAGTGGTGTAGTTAGTATAAAGCAAAAATTGAACCTAAAATGTGATGCAATAATCAATGATGCTCAGCGTGGTCTACCTATTTTAATAGAATTTCATAATTTTGAAACAGAATAATTAGATAAAGAAGAGAATGTAGTTGTAATTTACTGCGATTTTACAAATATTTGACATGGTTACCCATAGAAGACTAATTTACAAATTATAAACAGTTGGTATATATGGGAGCTTTTTAAATGGAATAGTAGATGAATGGTTGAGGAATAGTGTCCGGGCGCATAAATTGCAGGTGACTTTTATTTTGGAAAAATGCAAAGTTGTACAGAAGGGAGGAAATAATAGAGAACTAAACTATGAAATGGATGGGCGTTACCTGAACTCATTAAAAAGGATTAACAAAAAACGTAGTGGAATTTAAAGACTAGTTAATTATACTTTATAAGCACTGTTTTGTGGAAAAAATAAACCAATTTAAATGTTTGGCTTCATTATGAGAAATTATAGGTGCAAGGGTAAGAGTGTTAAAGTCAAACTGTATAACTCTTATGTTTTGTATATATGTATATATGGTCCCCATAAATTTAGACATGATTTCTCTATGCTAGTGTCAGTATAAAGGAGAGGAACAAAGATGAGCCCTTCTCTGGGGTTTGTTCTTTGAAAGGTTTGAGCGTTGGGATATGATTGATCTTTTTTTATAAAATCTGAGGAAATAAAATTGGATTTTAGACAGTTATTGGATGTGGAGGGTAATAATAGCAATCGAGGTCATTGCTTGAAGGTTAAAAAAAAGCCAAAACTATGTAGATCACATTTGTGAGAATATATTTTCCTAAATAGATTGTAGATCTCTTCTAAATTACCTGAGGAGGATGATAGTAGTCGAAATTTAAATGGGTTCAAAGGCAAAATAGGTAAATGGATGGGTAAGAGATTATTTTGGTTTTTTAGTTTTGTTAGACCAAAGGTAGATATTTTAATATTGATGTGGATAATGTAGCTGATATTTTGCCATAAATTTGAGAAAAAAACCTTTTTTTAATAAAGAACCTTTTCTTCTCACGAACGTAAACTAATTTTCGAAAATAAATTGTTGTCAATATTTAGGACTCAAAAAACAAATTGATATTGGAAGAAAAACTTGGGAAAATGAATAAATTAGTAAATCTTAATGCATTCAACCCAAGCTACATAAACCTTTAAACAAACAACAATAGGATATTGACATATTTTGTTTCATTTGCATGGTTAAATAGCTTTCCTTATCTTAGGTTTTCCTTACCACATTTCACTTAATGGAAAACAAAGAAATTGGTAATGCAAATATGCCATACTCTCGAATTAACACTTGGTTAAGCAAACTAAAGAATGTGGGTCGAAAAATTATATTGTCAATATGCGATTGTTAGGCACTCTACTATAGTTATGAATTGCACTCAGTTTCTCTTCTCCCCAAGATTTTTTTGCTATATATTTCTTACAATCATAAAGAAGCCTTGAAAATTCAGCTTTGTCAAGCGACAAATATCCACATAATTGCACAGAAAAACAAATAAATGACACTGAGCATGTTTGTTTACAATCTAAATTTCGTCGTTGTTTTGAGTTCCAGAGGATAACATTTGATATCTAATTTTTGTTGAAATAAAATTAAAAGATAATTTTAGGGAGGAAGTTGTGTAAAGGTTCGTACGCAAGTTTTGATAGAAAGTGAGTCTTTTGGTGAAAGAAGAATGGAAAACATTGTCTCTTTATTTTCTCAATTGTGACGCAGCCTCCTCTCCTGTTGGATTCAAATAGGATATAAAATAATTTGTTGGGCGAAGATTAAAAGAAGGAACCTATGTCTTCATAATTAATTATGTTCAAGTGCTTACCATTAATCTTTTGAATGAAATAAGTTATAACGATACATCCACATATGTTCTAAATTTTAATGCGAATTTTAGTGACATCTTCTCTTTTAGGGTTTTGTGTTCTTTGTCCCATGGGCGGAACTCTTAAGTGCCAATGTCTTTTTTTACAGAAAAATAAGTTAGTACGCAATTGATTCTGCTCGATAAGAATGATAATAAATTAATGATAAAGGAAGAGCATGAAGTCATAATAAACATATACCAACAAATAATAAAGGAAGAATAACATTAAATGATAATATACTAATGAGAAAAACTGAAACTGATAATTAAATTATAGCAAGTAATAATAAGCTAATGTTCAAATAATAATAAAAATATGCAATAACTCAAGGATAAAGCACTAGTCATACTAAAATATATTAATATTGAGAGTGGATAAATAATTTGTACTGCATATATTAAACTATAAGTTAAAATATCATCAAATAAGGAACCATCATTCGTTTAATGTTAAAATTTAATCTTTATACAATATAAATAAATTACAATAAATTATCTATTGAATCTTGAATGATAATTATTACATAGAATGTTCTTATGAGTCCTTACTGATGAGAACGACGAAAGAGCGGTTAATAGAGCATCAAGCTTTTATCGACCAGAAAGTGATTAATCGAACACTCCTCCTTCACGAAGACAAGACTTCAATTCAATTCAATATATGTAGGGGGATTGTATAGGAGGAATGTGTAAAGGGAAAATAATTAGTGAAAAGTGAAGCAGAGATAAAGTGGGAAAATGAAAAAAAATGTTAAAGATTGGCAAAGGGAAGCAAAGCGCCTTGTGGACAGGCTAATCGCTCTATAAATTATTGTTGAGTGCATTTCACTTTTTGATGTTTATTCTTTCTTTTAGACATTCAAGCCTTTGATTTTCTGTGATTGTTTTATATTTCTGTTGATTTTAAATTTATTTTAATTTTTAGTAATGTGTCAGTTTGCAATGTCTTTTTGTGTGTAATTTAAACATGGTGATTTATTTAATTACATGTTTGTAATTTTTTAGTTTATAAGTTTTGTTTGTCTGATTTGCATTGTGTTTCTATTTTGTTGTTTATATGTTTTTCTCGTTTGTATCCTTTCTCTTTGTTTTTCGTTTGGGGCTGTTTACGTCATAGACCTTATTTAGT
The DNA here is from genome assembly GCA_963969495.1 of Ceratothoa steindachneri. Taxonomy (NCBI): domain Eukaryota; kingdom Metazoa; phylum Arthropoda; class Malacostraca; order Isopoda; family Cymothoidae; genus Ceratothoa; species Ceratothoa steindachneri. Next base: position 140,983,982 of record OZ018328.1, on the reverse strand, counting down.
GTTGCCTTTTTGTAAAGTGCGTCTTACTCAATAAATCATATTAGGTTATATGTATATGGGAAAAAGTGGTGGATTAGAAATTATTTGTTGTTCTCTCACAGGTCACTCTTTTATGCAATATTTTATCTTGCATTTTGGGGGGGCCCGTTTTTGAATCAATATATTTATGGATGGGATCTTCGCTAATCTTTGTAATTCTTCTTACTTATTTCTCCCTCTTATTTGTCCTGGTTAGTGTACATGGTCTTATTTTTTACTATTTTCAGCTCCTTCTTTTGTCAGTTTAAAGACGCAGTAAAGTGTAGAGGAGGGGGGGATTAATGTTGCTATTACTGTGGTCATACAAACATTTCTTATTGCTTTTCCTGTTATTTCTAAATCTGTATAAAGTTCCGACTGCCATATTCTATCTCCGGATCCGATTGTTGTCCTGCTTTATTAACCCGTTATTTTCTAATTTTAATACCGAGTAATTTAACATAGTGGTGTACGTATATGTCCTCTATTGCACTTGCCATCTGAAAATTCGCTTACTAATGATACTACTTTAAATTTGGCATCATATGATCGGATTATCCTGTTTCCTTCATACTCGCTTATGGTTCGAATGGCTTCGGTCGTCATTCGAGTTGCATGGCCGCTTTCTTTTATAAATATTGAATTAGCTGGCTAAAATCATCAGCGTGTTGCTTGGAAACGAGGGGTTTTCTAGAATGCTAATTAATTCCTTTTGTAGGATTATATATATATTGCATAATCCGCCGTCACACTTTATCAAATGCTTTCGATACACCAATAGACACAATTTTCATATAGTTTCCGTGTTTTCGCTTGGGTAACCTTCTCTGTTATTATGCAGATTGCTATTTCTGTACTTCGTTTTATCCTCAAACCGAATTCTCGTGCAATTGACAGAGAAGCATCTTGTTTAGAATTTTCTAAATGACCTTACCGACATATTCTAAAAAGGAAGTTATGTGGTATATCGCTGTTCCCGTCGGTGGATTTCCCTGTTTAACTGAAATTATAATATTGCTGTTTTGTATTGATCAAGTAAGTACCTTATGTTTATATTGGTTTTGAAAACGTTTAGTAATCTCTCTAGGGTTCATTGTGACCCTTGGCTAATTCTGAATTGCCTTCTTCTCTCAGCTCCACTTAGCGGTTCCATTGTCTCCTTTCTATGATTTTACTTAGTCTATTATGCTATATTTAAAATCTATATCGATACCCGCATGCTCTTCCACGCTTATTTTGAAAATATTCTATTGATGCTCTATAAATATCACTTTTTTACTTCTCATTTCATATCTTTTATTTCTATTTTCTTTTTTAGTGGTGATCCCTTTAATCTTTTCACTTTCTTCTAGAATTGTTTGTATGAGGCCTTTATTGCATTTGTCTATTGCTTGTTTTTATCTCTGGCACTACCTTTCCATGGATTGCCCTATTAAGTTGGTGACTCAAATCACTACAGAGGTTTGAAAACTAACATCACAAACTGATCATTCAGGTGATGAAAACTGATTTCTTAAGAGAATGCTGCCAAGCAAGCTCGAGTAACTGCCGAAGTAATTCGAAACATAAGCGAGTATGAAAAAAACGAGAAAATTCGATCATACGATGCAAAATCTAAAGTAATACCATAAGGAAGGGAATTCTCAGATGTTAAGTTTGTCGTGGTATGACATGACATTACATCAATACCATATTATATCTACGGAGGAGGGACTCACTTACAGGCGAACCGACGAAGGGACGGAACACCACTAGTTTAGACGGGCTGAGTAGCGAGAAAGAGTGTAATAAGGTCAGGTAAATTATAGACAATGGAAAAGATCAAGGTTATTTAAAGAGGCGTGTACAAAAATAGAATTTTATATACATAAAAATAATGAGAGAATTGATGGGCAAAATCACCTCAGAGAAAAAATAGGCAAAATTACATCAGTAAATGAAGGGAGGAATTGTAGTTATAAATCAGACTATGAAGTTAAAACTTAAGGTATTACAGAAGGAGACTATTCAGATGGGGGAGGGGGGGGGGAATTATCTCAATTGGGTTACTGAAGAAGGAGAGGGATTGGCTTACGGATGTCTTCTGCACGATAGGTGAGGCCACTCGGAACTTCTGAGCGGGATGTTAAATTGATGACGGTTCTCAAAAAAAAGGGGGGGGGGGGGTAACTTCTGGTCCAGGGGAGAGTATTGAGGCCACCCGAAAACGATAAGCGAACGAGGAGGGCTTCGACAGGATTTGATGAAAGAAGTCTGAAAAATCACTCAGTGGCGATCGTTAACTGAAATTATCTCACTGGCTGGGGCTAATTCTAACACACAAATAGTTCAGCTTTGACTTTGCTTTGTTGTTAGCACCTGACTTGGAACTAGGGGGAATCATCTTGGGTCCGGGCGAGACTTCTCAACTCTGTCCTTGTCTCATTGGAAACGAGCAATATATATGTCTGAGGCTCTCTCCGCAATGGGGAGTTTAGTTGGAAACAGCTCTACTCTCGAATAGCCTCGAATTTTCTTGCCGAGGCTATTCTAGCCCGTGTAAAGGTGAATCGTGATGGACGAATTTCGAGGCTACTGCTTGTGGAAGGAGGCGGTTAAGCTTACCAATTTAAGCCTAAAAGAACCTTCTACAGCAGCGCAAGGAACTTCCGTGCTGGACAAAAATTCCACGTGGAATTCCCTCACAAACGGGAATAAAGGAAATTTCCTTACACCACTGATTTTAATGTTCTCGGTATGAAAATTACAAATACGGGCAAATGAACAGGACAACGAGAGATAGAATATGGCAGTCAAAACTATTCTCCCCACCTCTACTCTTTACTGTGCCTCCAGAGTGCAAAGAATGGCGCTACAAATAGTAAAAATTATGACTATGTACACTAACTAGGACAGGCAAGAGAGAAAAATAGGTAAGAAAAATTCTAATGATTAGCGAAGATCTCATCCTTAAAAAAAAATTAATTCAAGAACGGTCGAGAAAAATCCCATAAAAAATACATATTGCCAAAAGGACGTCAAATACACCACTTCCTAAAGTATTTATTTGATAAATTTTTAATGAACCTTTTTATATATGTATAGCTCATTTTTACTTTCATTCCAAATCAGCATATTTAGAGTAGCGATTCCATATATCCATGAAGCACAATGGTGACACTAATTTTTGTCTCTCAGTCTCACTTTTATTTAGTGGATAGCGCATTTTCACTAACTAAGCTCTTCCCGTCGTTCTACATTGTAAACGTCTGTCATTTTAACTCTGGAGTTTATTTAATAACTCAGCTGACTATGAAAATTTAACTTAGTCTTCTTGTATTTTGAAAAATTGAGTCTTTTTTCAGAAATATCTGTCTTCTATGAAGATTTCACTTCAGAATTTGCAAATTATCTTTATATTTTTTTTCGAATTTAAGGTGTAATTTGTAACAAGGGCTTATTAGCAGACAGTTTGTAGCCAAGGATTCTCCCTATAAAAGTGCCACTTATTACTGGGGGGAGGTTTGTGATTTTTGAATTCTAAGAGTGCATAAAACAGGTTACATAAATTAGCCGAAGGGATTCTTAATTAAATTATTGCCAAGGGTACGTCAAAAAGAAGCAGCCACAAATAAACACACGTACAAAAAATAAACTTTACTTTACACAAATATAATAATTAGCAATAGTTATACGGGCAAAATTAAGGATTAAATATTAAACACTGACGGTAAGCGTCTACATTTATAATGCCTCAATGGGAGTATCAATCCCTGTTAATTAAATAGGTAATTTAAGAATAAAGGGACACTGGGTTTACAGATTACCATTAATTGAAATGGATTGGAGAGACGACTACTCAGGTCCAGACAGGGTGGTTCGGGTGGCGTTAACACGAGTTCTCGGGGAGAGAGGGGATAAGACGACGGGTTTGGGGTTACTGGCTGCAGTTCCGGTTAGTTCACTCCTAACTGGATGTGACACTAACAAATAGTAACTTCCAGTAACTATTTGGATGTTCCTTTTCTTTTTCAAGTTACGTTGAGCAACAGAACGTATTCTTCAAATCACAGACTCTTCGGGGCGGGATTTACCTCTGGAATACTTTGAGACAGCGACCCTGTCGTAACAGCCACGACTATCGTTCAACGTGAGGGTTACGCGTTACGCGAGTAGGTTTAGGACACTGCTGTAGAAGGATGAACGGCGAGGTTATTTATACCGTGGATTGTGGGAAATCGATAAAGAGATTCCATTCACGACAATTCTCTTATCACAGCACATTCTGGAAAATCTCCATTGTATCATAAAGAAGGAATTAGAATTTAGGCTTCTCTTGAGATAGGCCTTCTTTCGTCAGACTTTCTGTCGCCAATTGGGGAAAGGGTTGGCGAGGGGGGAAGAGACGAGACGAAGGTCAACTCAAACGACAAATTTATTTCGTTCCCACGATGGTCTGGCGGCATGCGAGTATGTACGTTCCATACCCTCAGAATATATATATATATATATATATATATATATATATATATATATATATATATATATATATATATATATATATATATATATATATATATATATATATATATATATATATATATATATATATATAATCGTAACTTACAACTAAGGACGAACATCAAATACTACACCTTAAAAGAACCTTAGACTCTCACTACGTTCTCAAATTCACATTCCTGGATGTAAACGCAAAACAGAAGAGCGATGTGAATTTATCAACCCAGTCTATCAAAAAGGAACAGACTGCGGTCGATGCCTGAACGCCAAAAGTGCATCGAAAATTCTACAAAAATCAATGATTAGCTCATATTTTAAGTAGAGCCTTCAAGAGCTGCTCAACGTGGAACGCAATTAATGAAGAATTTCGAGTTTCCGAACAAATCCTAATAAAAAATTACTCCAATAGAGAATTTGACAAAATATAGAAAAAAGTTCTTCCCCCTAAATTTTGCGGTACAGGAGGAAAAAGTAAAAGTAGAAAAAATAATACCACTCTACTACAAGAACCAAATGACGGATGCCTACACAACAGAAGAAAGAATACTAGAAAACATGATTAAAGTAATACTATCTAAGAAAACGACAATAAGTTATATCTACGAATATATTATAAAAACAAACAAGTCAGCATCTTACTAATCAAAAACATTCTCCGTGAAACAGAATTCATCCTAAAGGCTACAAATGTGAAAGACAAATTTGAATACCCCCATGAGGACTGCAAGCCTCGGCCAGACAATCAAAACTTAGGTGTCCAGCATCACCCTGAGCCAACGCTTTACAATTCATTTGCAAAAAAGAAAAATCAAAGCACACTAAAATGAACAACATAATGAAAAAATTACAAGAAAGATCTTTGTTAAAAACACAATCATCCTCAGAAAAAACTCTGATCTGCGCCGCTTGAAAATTCTGGAGGCTCTTCTCATCAAAAAGATAGGCTCGAACCTGAACACACAGGAACCAGCTCGGTTCGAGTATTGCACCTGTTCTGATTAAAGAAAAGCGAACCGTACTCTGACTCGGCCCTATAAAAGGCATAAAAAAACAGAGGCGAAATTCATTCTCTGCTGCTCACTAAACAACTTCCTTACCGCTAAAGGAGGCGACGAGAATAAAAACTTTTCATCAATGCCGCCTCAAAAAAAAACAAGACTTCCGTCTGAAGATAAGAGAACAAAGGCTAAAGATCACGGCCAAATTCTTTTTTAAATCTGACTATTTTAAATAAGACGAAATAAAATGTATCTCCCAGGGTTGATTTTCAATCTACAGCCTCATAAACAAAAACTGAAATCCGACAGTTGGAATGTGCTAAATTAAAATTGGTAAAGTAGAAATAAAGCCTGATTTTTAAATATATATATAAATATATATATATATATATATATATATATATATATATATATATATATATATATATATATATATATATATATATATATATATATATATAGTATGAATATGAAGATCCAGGTGATTACACTAATCATTTATTGGCCGGACGTATCGGACCTTCACTAGGACAATCTTCAGCGACTGTATCGACTAATGAGAAGGAGAAGGAATATTAACGATAAGAGTTAAACAGTTCAAAGCATGCATTATATAATGGCTAAAAAAGCGGGTCAAGAAAAGTTAAAAAAATAATAAAATTGAAAATTATTGAGATTAAAGTAAAACATAAATATAAATATATAGAATTAATTGATACTATCCAGTGTAATTTTTAAAAATAATAGAAAGAAGTGAAGTTTTAATATAAACTGACTTAAATATTAAAAATTAAAGTTAACTTGAGTAAACAATAAAATAACCTATTATATTAAATTCTAAACATAAAAAAAAATCCGAAAACAAATGTGAATGAATTAAACGGTGAGGCTAACCTTTATCGTAGAAGTTGTGAAATGAACTAACTAAAAATATATAAACTACTAACGAGATTTGTTCGGTTGGTCGGTTGACTAGTTTATGTATTGAAGTGTTAGTTGGTTATATAGTGAATAGATTAATTAAGGAGAAGTAATTATTTAGGTTTGGATTTATTTTATTGATGTACAGTGACTCTGAAGATTTTCAAAATCAAGAAAAGTTACGGCTGAAGATAATATGGTAAATGAATAAGAATTAAGAGGATGATGGTGATACTCAGTGTGTTACCAGATGGAAGAGGCTTCAAATTTTGAAATATGAATACCAGTCCTATGAGACAAACCTAAGTGCTTTGCGATCCTGCATTTGAGTTTGTAAGCCAGTTTGGCCTACATAACGAGTGTGGCAGGTCGTACATGTATAATAGTAAACTAATCACGATGATCATGCATCCTTTATTTCTCAAGTATTTTAACCAACACATCCTAACATAAGGTTTCCTATGGCAACATAAAATGACAACAAAATCTCGTTCTTGGATGTCAACGTTATTTGGTAGACTCCCGGTCCTTTCCATTTTTCATGGTGGTGAGGGCGTACGGGGCCCGATGTTACTAGCCTTGGCAAGGGTGCTCTGCAATATAGTATCCTGCCTCTTCTACCCTTGATTGGTCTTCATCCGGTTCTTCTTTAGAGTCTGGTACTTGAGGCTCAGCTTCTCGAGGGAGCGGATACAGCTGTCGATTTGCTGCACTTGAATCCTTGCCCCCATCCAGATCTTCATGTGACAGCCTTTACTGTCTTCTTAACGGCCTCCTACAACGGACTATTTGACGGATGACGAAGGGTTTGAAGTTATCACAAAGCCTCCCCACGTGTCGGGAGACCGGAGGTAGAGAACCTGTCCACAAGGCCACCAACCAGCCACCACTCGGGCTTACTGTCTCGATTCATCCTTGGAACAGAGAGACACAGAACAATCATGGAAAGCGCGGACAGTAATTACGTGTTGAATAGCACAAAACTTCACACAGAAGTCTTTTACCGATAGACAAACAAAAATAACTTTGTCGAGGATCAATTGCTAAAATTTGAAAAATCACCTATATGGGATAGACCAGTCTAATATCTATATATATATATATATATATATATATATATATATATATATATATATATATATATATTATATATATATATATATATATATATATATATATATATATATATATATATATATATATATATATATATATATATATATGGGGTGGTTAGTTTAAAGAACATTTGCCAATCGTCATTGTTTTATGTTCTAACCTTCATATAAAGAAGTTAGCAATTTCTTCTTATTTACCCCCGGCTTTTAAGCAACATGGAAATATTCTGATTATAGCCATAATTTTCCTCACTAAATACTTGTTAATAATCGGTATGTAAAATTTGAGAAACTCGAAACAAGTTGTGCGCATGTTAAAAACAACAACTCTACAACAGCCATTGCTTTAAACGACATCAGAGCCTTGTTTCTTCCCTCATCATGGATAGTATTTTCAATAAATCTTTCTAACACACTTAAAAAGAAGTGTATCACTTGTTTCGCATATATTCTAATTCCAGCTTTTATAAAAATGGAAATTGTTCTCATTGCTTCCCTTCGTTATCTTCGGTAAATATTTTTCCTATTGGGTGGATAAAAGTCGAGAAACTCGAGACAAGTGATGAGGTGAGAATAAAGCAAATATTGACCACCGACAGTTTCCAGCGCCATAGCGCCGGGCATCGTGACTCGATAAGGAAAGTATTTTTAAGGAACCTTTTTAACAGTCCACAAAGTGTTAATCAAGAATTAACAACTGACTCTGCCTCAATTTCCCGAAGGGTTGATTATCGTACCTCGCCATGTAAGATGTTTCCAAATATCTTTCTAACAATATTAAAAAGATAAATATCAATTTATTCTTTCATAAAACATGGAAATCGTTCTCATTTGCTACATTCTTCTTGTATCGGATGGGTAAAATTGAGAAACTTGAGACAAGTGGTGTAGTTAGTATAAAGCAAAAATTGAATCTAAAATGTGGGGCAATAATCATCATGCTTAGCGTGGTCTACCTATTTTACTAGAATTTTATAATTTTGAAACAGAATAATTAGATAAAGAAGAGAATGTAGTTGTAATTTACTGCGATTTTACAAATATTTGACATGGTTACCCATAGAAGACTAAATTACAAATTATAAATAGTTGGTATATCTGGGAGCTTTTTAAATTGAATAGTAGATGAATGGTTGAGGAATAGTGTCCGGGGCGCATAAATTGCAGATGACTTTTATTTGGCAAAAATGCAAAGTTGTACAGAAGGGAGGAAATAATAGAGAACTTAACTATGAAATGGATGGGCATTACCTGAACTTATTAAAAAGGATTAATAAAAAACGTAGTGGAATTTAAAGACTAGTTAATTATACTTTATAAGCACTGTTTTGTGGAAAAAATAAACCAATTCAAATGTTTGACTTCATTATGAGAAATTAAAGGGGGAAGGGTAAGAGTGTTTAAGTCAAACTGTATAACTCTTATGTTTTGTATATATGTATATATGGTCCCCATAATTTAGACATGATTTCTCTATGCTAGTGTCAGTATAAAGGAGAGGAACAAAGATGAGCCCTTCTCTGGGGTTTGTTCTTTGAAAGGTTTGAGAGTTGGGATATGATTGATCTTTTTTAATAAAATCTGAGGAAATAAAATTGGATTTTAGACAGTTATTGGATGTGGAGAGTAATAATAGGAATCGAGATCATTGTTTGAAGGTTAAAAAAAAGCCAAAACTATGTAGATCACATTTGTGAGAATATATTTTCCTAAATAGATTGTAGGTCTCTTCTAAATTACCTAAGTTGGATGATAGCAGTCGAAATTTAAATGGGTTCAAAGGCAAAAGAGGTAAGTGGATGGGTAAAAGATTATTTGGGTTTTTTAGTTTTGTTTGACCAAAGGTAGATATTTTAATATTGATGTGGATAATGTAGCTGATATTTTGCAGTAAATTTGAGAAAAAACTTTTTTTTAATAAAGAACCTTTTCTTCTCACGAACGTAAACTAATTTTCGAAAATAAATTGTTGTCAATATTTATGACTAAAAAAACAAAGTGATATTGGAAGAAAAACTTGGCAAAATGAATAAATTAGTAAATCTTAATGCAATCAACCCAAGCTACATAAATCTTTAAACAAACGACAATAGGATATTGACATAATTTGTTTCATATGCATGGTTAAGTAGCTTTCCTTATCTTAGGTTTTTCTTACCACATTTCACTTAATGGAAAACAAAGAAATTGGTAATGCTAAAATGCCATACTCACGAATTAACAATTGGTTAAACAAACTAAAGAATGTGGGACGAAAAATTATAATGTCAATATGCGATTGGTAGGCACTCTACTATAGTTATTAATTGAACTCAGTTTCTTTCCTCCCAAAGATTTTTTTGTTATAGATATCTCACAATCATAAAGAAACCTTGAAAATTCAGCTTGGTCAAGCGACAAATATCCACATAATTGCACAGAAAAACAAATAAATGACACTGAGCATGTTTGTTTACAATCTAAATTTCGTCGTTGTTTTGAGTTCCAGAGGATAACATTTGATATCTAATTTTTGTTGAAATAAAATTAAAAGATAATTTTAGGGAGGAAGTTGTGTAAAGGTTCGTACGCAAGTTTTGATAGAAAGTGAGTCTTTTGGTGAAAGAAGAATGGAAAACATTGTCTCTTTATTTTCTCAATTGTGACGCAGCCTCCTCTCCTGTTGGATTCAAATAGGATATAAAATAATTTGTTGGGCGAAGATTAAAAGAAGGAACCTATGTCTTCATAATTAATTATGTTCAAGTGCTTACCATTGATCTTATTGAATGAAATAAGTTATAACGATACATCCACATATGTTCTAAATTTTAATGCGAATTTTAGTGACATCTTCTCTTTTAGGGTTTTGTGTTCTTTGTCCCATGGTTGGAACTCTTAAGTGCCACCGCCTATTTTTACAGAAAAATAAGTTAGTACACAATTGATTCTGCTCGATAAGAATGATAATAAATTAATGATAAAGGAAGAGCATGAAGTCATAATAAACATATTCCAACAAATAATAAAGAAAGAATAACATTAAATGATAATATACTAATGATAAAAACTGAAACTAATAATTAAATTATATCAAGTAATAATAAGCTGATGTTCAAATAATAATAAAAATATGCAATAACTCAAGGATAAAGCACTAGTCATAATAAAATATATTAATATTGAGAGTGGATAAATAATTTGTACTGCATATATTAAACTATAAGTTAAAATATTATCAAATAAGGAACCATCATTCGTTTAATGTTAAAATTTAATCTTTATACAATATAAATAAATTACAATAAATTATCTATTGAATATTGAATGTTCTTATGAGTCCTTACTGCTGAGAACGACAAAAGAGCGGTTAATAGAGCATAAAGCTTTTATCGACCAGAAAGTGATTAATCGAACACTCCTCCTTCACGAAGACAAGACTTCAATTCAACTCAATATATGTAGGGGGATTGTATAGGGGGAATGTGTAAAGGGAAAATAATAAGTGGAAAGTGAAGCAGAGATAAAGTGGGGAAATGAAAACAAATGTTAAAGATTGGCAAAGGGAAGCAAAGCGCCTTGTGGACAGGCTAATCACTTTATAAATTATTGTTGAGTGTGTTTTACTTTTTTATGTTTATACTTTTTTTTAGACATTCAAGCCTTTGATTTTCTGTGCTTGTTTTATATTTCTGTTTATTTTAAATTTATTTTATTTTTTTAGTAGTGTGTCAGTTTGCTCTGTCTTTTTGTGTGTAATTTAAACATGGTGATTTAATTATATTACATGTTTGTAATTTTTTAGTGTTTAAGTTTTGTTTGTCTGATTTGCCTTGTGTTTTGTATATTGTTGTTTATATGTTTTTCTCGTTTGTATCCTTTCTCTTGGTTTTTCGTTTCGGGGCTGTTTACGTCATAGACCTTATTTAGTTTTGCCTTTTTGTAAAGTGCGTCTTACTCAATAAATCATATTAGGTTATATGTATATGGAAAAAGTGGTGGATTAGAAATTATTTGTTGTTCTCTCACAGGTCACTCTTTTAGGCAATATTTTATCTTGCATTTTGGGGGGCCCGTTTAGGAATCAATATTTTTATGGATGGGATCTTCGCTAATCTTTGTAATTCTTCTTACTTATTTCTCTCTCTTACTTGTCCTGGTTAGTGTACATGGCCTTATTTTTTTACTATTTTTAGTGCTATCTTTGCAGTTTAAAGACGCAGCGGAATGTAGAAGGGGGAGGGACGAGAGATTAATGTGGCTCTTACTGTGGTCATACAAACATTTCTTATTGCTTTTCCTGTTATTCCTGAATCTGTATAGAGTTCCGACTGCCATATTATATCTCTGGATCCGATTGTTGTCCTGCTTTATTTACCCGTTATTTTTAATTTTAATACCGATGAATTTAACATAGTGGTGTAAGTATATGTCTTCTATTGTACTTGCCATCTGAAAATTCGCTTACTAATGATACTACTTTAAATTTGGCATCATATGATCGGATTTTCCTGTTTCCTTCATACTCGCTTATGGTTCGAATGGCTTCGGTCGTCATTCGAGTTGCATGGCCGCGTTCTTTTATGAATTTTGAATTAGCTGGCTAAAATCGTCAGCGAGTTGCATGGAAACGAGGGGTTTTATATTATTGTAATTAATACCTTTTGTAGGATTAAATATATATTGCATAATCCGCCGTCACACTTTATCAAATGCTTTCGATACACAAATGCACACAATTTTCATATAGTTACCGTGTTTTTGCTTTGGTAATCTTCTCTGTTATTATGCAGATTGCTATTTCTGTGCTTCGTTTTATCTTCAAACCGAATTTTTGTGCATTTGACAGAGAAACATCTTGTTTAGAATTTTCTAAATGACCTTACCGACATATTCTAAAAAGGAAGTTGGGTGGTATATCGTTGTTTCCGTTGGTGGATTTCCCTGTTTAACTGTAATTATAATATGGCTGTTTTGTATTGATCAAGTAGGTACCTTATGTTTATATTGGCTTTGAAAACGTTTCGTAATTTCTGTAGGGTTCATTGTGACCCTCGGCTAATTCTGAATTGCCTTCTTCTCTCTGCTCCACTTAGTGGTTCCATTGCCTCCTTTCTATGATTTTACTTAGTCTATTATGCAATATTTAAAATCTATATCGATACCCGCATCCTCTTCCACGCTTATATTGAAAATATTCTATTAATGCTCACTAAATATAACTTTTTACCTCTCATTCCATATCTTCTATTTCTATTTTCTTTCTTAGTGGTGATCCCTTTAATCTTTTCACTTTCTCCCAGAATTCTTTGAGGGAGGCCTCTATTGTATTTTTCTATTGCTTTTTTTTATCTCTCGCACTACCTTTCCATGGATTGCCCCAGTAAGTTGGTGACTCAAATCAATACAGAGGTTTGAAAACTAACATCACAAGCTGATCATTCAGGTGATGAAAACCGATTTCTTAAGAGAATGCGGTCAAGCAAGCTCGATCAAATCTGATCATACAATGCCAAATTTAAAGTACTACCATAAGAAAGGCAATTCTCAGATGTTAAGTGAAATAAAAGAGATTTCCTTACACAACTGGTTTTAATGTACTCGGTATGAAAATTAAAAATACGATACATATGAAGCAGGACAACGAGAGATGGAATATGGCAGTCAAAACTAATCTCCCCACCTCTACACTTCCCTGTACCTCCAGAGTGCAAAGAATAACGTTACAAATAGTAAAAATAAGACTATGTACACTAACTAGGACAGGCAAGAGAGAAAAATAGATAAGAAAAATTCCAATGATTAGCGAAGATCTCATCCATAAAAATATTGATTCAAGAACGGTCAATAAAAATCCCATAAAAAATACATATTGCCGAAAGGAGTAAGCTGCTAGAGAAGAACAAAGAATGTCAAATACACCACTTCTAAAGTATTTATTTGATAATTTTTTAATAAACCTTTTTATATATGTATAGCTCATTTTTACTTTCATTCCATTCCAGCATATTTAAAGGTAGCGATTCCATATATCCATGGAGCACAATGGTAACACTAATTTTTGTCTCTCAGTCTCACTTTTATTTTGTGGGTAGAGCATTTTCACTAACTAAGCTCTTTCCGTCATTCTACATTGTAAACGTCTGTCATTTTACCTCTTGAGTTTATTTAATAACTCAGCTGACTATAAAAATTTAACTTCATCTTCTTGTATTTTTAAAAATTCAGGCTTTTTTTCAGAAATATCTGTCTTCTATGAAAGTTCACTTCAGAATTTGCAAATTATATTTATATTTTCCTTGAATTTAAGGTGTAATTTGCAACAAGGGCTTATGAGCAGACAGTTTGTGAAAAGAAATCTTTAAAAAATGTGATGAAGATAGAAAAAGCGAAGGTGTGTGGAATTCATAGAGTCAAAATTCGTCATGCAGGCCTTGGGATGGGAAGGACCAATAGTGACTTTTGGGGCTGAGAAAGAAGACAATTCTTTAAAGTTCATCTGACATTCTTTTACTGGTGTCTAAAATATACTTGTGAGAATGAGTGCTATAACTATGTTTTTAATGTAGTGGGTATAGTTACTGGTGAGCGATATATAAATTACTAGCAAGAAATAATGAAAACGCAAAATAGTATTCTAGAAACTTTCGACACATTTACACTCATAAACATAGCTAAACTTTCTCTCTTTTCTTTATTTTTGTAATGGGATTACTAGTTTACGCCTCAAAGTCACAAAATCACATAAATGCTTCATTTGTACAAGATAAATTTCTGCCAAAGAGCCCGAAAAATAGATTTTATTAAGCAAAATATGTTTTTATTCTTTTTGATATTCAATATTGATTGCTGTCGCGTCTTTTAGAATTCTAACTAAATATAGCCAGGAAAAGAAGTATTAATACTAAAATTTGCAAATATGAGAAGACGAGTTGAAAAGCTGGGTTAGTAAATTGGAGAACAGAAAAAATAAACAAATTATAAATTTTATTGCATTAACCTTTCTTAGAAAATGGATTAACATCCTTGGCAAATCTATAGTAACTTGATAATTCAGAGGGAAAGATTTCATTTCATTCACATTGTTTATGATGGAAACTTAAAAGGTATTCACCATAATATATGATTAAAATTTGTTTATTACTGTATAAATGAGTCTTTGAAGACAAGTTTGCTTATAAAATGATCATTGTAAAGCTTCAATATAAAATTAGTAAGGAAAAGAGAAGAACTCGGTTTTAAATGAAATATATTTAGTAGAGAGTTACAAATGTCTCACTTCTAAGTCATTGAAAGATATGGCATTCCTTCATTAAAATTAAGGTAATCTAAGTCATATATAACTGCTTCTTAATAAAACAGGAAAGTTTTAGGAACTAATATATATAGTAGGAGTGAGGTTTTAAAGTAATGATTTGCAGCAAAGACATTCAAAACTTTTTTACATTTAGAAACCTCCAAAGTTTCAATCACTTTTATGCAAAGATGACGTCGAGTGGATACGCAGAGAGAATAGCCCTAAAAGATTCTTTGAGAATATTAGTGTTATAATTATTAAATTTTAACCTAAAATATTTTATATCTTTCGCCCTCTGAAAATAGGGATTTCAGATGAAGACAATGACTTAGAATTAAGAGAAAAGAAATCTGCCTCAAAATTTGGAGGACTTCTTTGTATTTTGTCCTACTTCCATTAAAAGGATCGTCTGTCAGGTTTTGCTACAAAATGGGCAAAGTCATTATATCAAAAGAGTAAGAGCAACCATGAATGGTATTATATAGGCGTAAAGTTTCTTCCTTATGATTTAGGTTATATTGAATCTAAGCTAAACTAATGGTAGATTTGACTGAATCGAAGTGAATGAAGAAGTCGAATTTATAATTTACTGTCATGGAAAAGATATTAATATTTGGTACATTATTATTCCTATAGAGAGAATCTTATTAATAACGCGACAGAAATAAAATTGAATTACTTAACAAAACTTAAAATTTAGTGTACACAAAGTTAAATACAAGTCATTTTATGGGACTGCATTGAGTAATTAATGACTTTCATTAATTAGAAATCAGGAAGCGGTTTTATATAAAAATAAAATCTTAGCTTAATTTGATTTATTTGAACTACTGTTAAATCACTCTATGTGGTTCGCATAGAGTAGATTAATGGTCAAATGTTTCCTGACTTTTATTTTTTTCATTCGATTTTAATATTTACGTGATACGAATAATTATTCTGATATTTAAATTATTGCAAGTTTTTAAAAACTCAGCATTTCAAGACTAAGAAGAAAAATCAGAGCATTTCTGTAAGAAGTGGGTTTATTCCTTAGAGCTTTGTTATTCGATCAAAGGGTAAACTGATAATAAAATGGGTTAAATGAATAATGTATATTTATAAGCTATTTCGGAATATTTTTTATAAAGTTAAATGTTAGAAAATTTCAATTTCAGAAATGATTCTTTCCAATGATAAAAGGTCAACTATTCTTGCTCTGTACCAATGTGGTCTGAAATGCAAAAGGCACAATATATAGGATCATTAATGTCTTTAAAAGACTGGTTATTCCTCTGTGAAGAACTCTTCTGGACGTTCAGAAGCTTCAAATGAACGCCAACATCACCGACTGGTAAGGTCGCGGCTCAAATATCGGGTTACTCCACTGCCAAACATGCTCACGATAGGAAATAAGCAGTTGTTACAGCTTAAACCTTCACAGTGAGGCGCAAACATTTCGACAAAGGACAAAAATAAAAAATGGGTGCAAAAAGGCTTCATCTCAACAAAAAGAACCTCGTTAATAGGCTTCATTTTTGTAGGAATTATAAAGAAAGGACCGTTAAGGTCTGGGGCAAAGTTATATTTTATGATGAATCAAGCTTCCGCTTCTTTGGAGCTTCTAGATGATCTCTCGTTAGGAGAAGAAATGTGAAGCCGCCTTTACGAGGATTCTGTTGTAGGTACGATGAAGTATCCGCACAATTTCCATTCTTTGAGCTTTTTCTCATCTTAAGGAAATGTAACATTAATAGTTTGCCCAAGAAAACATCTCTTAGCTGAAAATTATACCAAAACGTGCTTCATCAGCACTTTTTTCAACTTTTCAGGACCAATTTGAAATTGAGAACTGTATTTTTCAGCATGATGGCGCCAATATCAAAAGGCAAAGGCAATAAAATGTTCTCTTATTAAAATAACAGAGAGATTTTAAGACTTTTGCCTGGGAATTTGCCAAATTTGAACTCCCCCCCAAATTTGTGGGCGATTATTAAATGCGCAGTTGATAAACAGTATGCCAAAACGAATTAAGGCAGTCTTGAATAACACGATCCATCTTTGTTAATATTGAATGCGCGCATCAATTGAATATATTTGGTATTAAATTGGGGGTGGGCTTTAAATCTATTAGATTTCACTTTCAAATTATGATACAACCACATTAAAACAAAATACAACGTTTGATTAGTTATATTATTTTTTATCCGGCAAAATATCGTCCCCTCAAAAGTTTGTCTATGACTTTACTTGAATCAAAGGTAACGGAAAACTGAAATTGGTCGTGTATATATTGTACCGTCATATTCGAGTGGCTCCGG
This sequence comes from Ceratothoa steindachneri, assembly GCA_963969495.1. Taxonomy (NCBI): domain Eukaryota; kingdom Metazoa; phylum Arthropoda; class Malacostraca; order Isopoda; family Cymothoidae; genus Ceratothoa; species Ceratothoa steindachneri. The sequence continues at coordinate 140,966,854 of OZ018328.1, read as the reverse complement.
TAATCAAAAGGGATCTATGCCATAGAGGTTGTCAGATAACATGATAACATTGCTCGCTTTCCTTGGATGTAAAATTGCCTGGAAATTTAGTTATGGAGAAATCTTGAATTGGTATGAGCTCTTTTTTCTTATATAAACATTTTTGGACTTTCTCAGTTGTCTTCGCGATTGGAACGAGAATTCTTCCTTCCACAGTTGGGGAATCCGAGTCCCCCTCTTGCTCAGAGAAACTTGTTTCTTTATAAATCTGAGGTTAGAAAAAGGAAAAGAAACCAGCTTCCTTCACCGAGATGATCTAGCTAAGGAGATACGTTTTAGTCCCAATCTAGGCTAAGAAGAAACTAGAATAAAGTTGTGCCTGCTTTCAGGCTGAGAAAGGATTTAAGGTGTAATCCAAGGAAACCACCACAAAATCTTCTGAAGGCGTAAAATTTATAATTTTACAATACAGTACAGAAGTTATTGAGCAAATTCTTCCATCCGGAACGTTCTTCGCCTTTAAAAATAGAGTAAAGATGGAGCCGAGTGTGGAGATATCCGGTTTTTGAAATAAAAAATCGGTTGAGGTAGGACATCAACTAGGACATACTTGTTTAAAAAAATGCACTGCCTCATTTTTTCCAAACATATTGGAAATGCTTCACCTACTTAAACCTAGACCTATGATTTTCTTCCACGTGGCTCCTCTTGTTTAACCAATCATTCGATGGAAATAAAAATGCAAGTGTTTTAAATTTTGCTAAAAATTGGGAGAATGAAAGCTTATCTAAAAGGTTTTGGAATGGAACTATATAAGAAACGCAAATAATGCATAATTAAACTAAAGTCTATAATGGTCGAGCCTCAGTCCATTCACGTCCAGGGAAGCGATAACTTCAAGAAAGTCAGCTGTTTAATAAACAATAGCAATAGATTTTCAGCAAATCACTAAATAAATAGAAAATAGCAATGTAGTAAGAATTAAATTTTTACTGAAGCGTTTGAGCAAGAAATCCTACTAAAACACATGATTCAACAGAACAATGAACTCTTAAAATAAAAGTAGTTGAAGACATCTTTAGTGTGCAACTTTGGATCTGCCCTTTCTTGACTCTGCCATTACTAGATATTGTGCTAAAGAGGTCGGCTAAAACCTCCAAAAACAAGTTGTTCCACTGGAAGTAAGCAAGAACAACTCATCCGCAAAATCAAGTTGTGTTTTAGAGAAATTAGGTCTAAAAATATTTATGATATTTGTGTTCCAATTTAATACTCCAACAAACTTTATAAATAAAACACTATTTTTCGTCTTAGTTAAACGTTCGGTAAAACAGACTAAGGCACTTTGTTAAAACAAGTTGGCAATAGCAATACGTAATGCTTTACCGCTTCACTCGGAAAATTTAGTAATTTTTCCAAAGCATAATATTTTACAGGTTCAGCGGAATCATTACTCATTAAACGTTTTTCATATGATGTTTGAGTGTTTCCAAATAAATACCTTTAATTTTCTGAAGGATTTCTGATTTCAGACTAGATAACAGATCATGTAAACGGTGACTAAACCACTACTGGGTAATTAATACCTAATTCTCGCCAAATATTTGAGGGCTGTGAAAAGAAGATTTTGATGGATGCGTGTTTTAGGACAAATAGATAAAACAACTTTGCCTAAAATTTGTACTACCTGGTAGATAATTTTAGATTGGTCGGTAAGGAAAATACCAAATAAATGTACCGTACTTTAATAATTAAATTGAGGTCCTTTAAGCAAAGCCTTAATTTTTAACTTTAGCTCTAAATTTTTCAGACAACAAATCGGACAAATTTGATTTTCAAACGAGGCATTTAAACATTTAAAGGGATGGCTGACTCCCAATAGTGCAGAAGTTTCTGACAAAGGCTGACCACAGTGCATCTTGTAATCTTAAACTAGATTGATACTAGCTGGGTTTTATTATTAGTAGAAATTTCTATTTCACCCTTTTTCAGCACATCTTTCTATACACTTCCCTTCTCACCTATATTCTTGGTAGACGGCTAAATTTCTAAGGCAGTTTACTAGCATTCTTCCATTCTTTCTTGCTCAAGCTCAGCGTTTGGGATTGGAAGAGGCTTCTTCCGGCTCCTCTTGCCACCGCCTTGGGAGATATCTTAAAAAAATGCATGCTTTCCTTGAGTACTTTTCTGTTTGTAAACGTTTTAAACTTGATCCTTTTGTGCCACTGTGTGCCTTAATAACTTTGTTAACACTGCTCTAATGTTTAGTTTTCCGGAGGTTTTCCAAAGAATTTGGGTCTTACTTAATTGAAATAAATATTTTCCTACAATAAAATGAGATTGGAAATCTTGGTGCTCAATGGCAAAGTGAAATATCTGGGAAGAGTGTAAGGGTAGATACGCTGCATAATACTGCTTTTCATGAAAAAGAATAAGGTTTTCATTTCCCTTAGGGGTGCAAGATAAAATGTAGCTTGGAAAACTGCCTCGAGGATACGCACCCTAATTACAAAAGTTTCCTCCTAGTTGACCAGGTTGTAACTAGTTGGGGTTTCTGCTAGTTGTGTCTTCCAGCACTGTAGCAAGAGATGCATCTGTTAGAGCTCCAGCCTACACATGAAAGTCCTTGAGACATGTATCTTTGAATCGATTACGAATTATAGAAAGTTGCCTTCATAAGATGTGTAATTATATCAAACTCATAATAATCACCTCCCTTCGTGCTTCCCTACCAATTCAATTGAACCGAAAGAATGATACACAGAGACCTGGTTGATGGGTTCGTTTACCGATTACTCTGCGTTGCCAGGGCCTTAATAGTTGGAAGATACCCCATGGTGTCTTAAATCAATGTGATTTTCTCTCGACAAGCATGCTAAATCCTCTCTACTGGGTAGCACTTGAACCTCTGTTTGGGCAAAGATATTAAACACCTAGATAACTTCCTACTTATACTCTTTAAGTAAGCACCTTTTTAGTATTTATTACTTCGGTTAGTTGTCGATTTATATGTTTGCTAAGAAAGTAAGTTTAGATCACCAATTGGTCAAAGATAATTACAATTACAAATCGGTGCAAAGGTGTCTATGTGTGTGTAGGAGACAAAAAGGTGTGTGATAAATAGAGGGAAATAAAAAAGGTGAAAAGAGAAAGTAATATGAGAGCTTTGCAAATGGATTCCAGATGCCTGTTGATCAGGCCTATTGCTTTCATTATTTTAAAATTTTGTGAATTTTTGGTGGTTTATGATTAAATTTTTATTATCATGGCGTTCAAGCCATTTTTTTGTGGATTTGCTGTTGTTTTGTAATAAGTTACTTCAAAACTTGGTGCTTAGTATTTTTGTTATTTAATTTGTGATGCATGCATTTATGTGTTTTTTGTTTTTTCTTTCTTCTTGATCTGGTATTATTTATGATGAGTCTTGTTCGATATAGTTTTGTGAAGTTCGTTGAATGTTCATAATTCATTTTTTTTAGTTACATTTGGTTTAAAGTCAAATCTTTTGGCAATTTAATACTTCTATCATGCATAAAGCGACAATTCTTCCCCACTGGCCACTAGACTAATTGAGCTTGGAAATCTGGTGCGACTTATAGCTCTTCTGTTCTGGTTGATCATTTCAATGATTTCGTCATTCATTTCCTGATTAAACAGTTCCTGCATATTTTTTGTCCATTCTTCTATGAGTTTGTTACTGGGAGTTATCCACGCTTCACTGTGCAGGTCTTCTTGGTGTCTTCTTTCTTGCCTGCGTGTAATCCATATGTCATAGTTAGAGGAAAATGCGCCGTGCAGACAAAAATCTTCAAGCAGTGCCCTGAGAAGCCTACCCACTTCCGGCGATAACAAGAGCGATGGATGGACCAAGCAAACCGAGGATAGCGGCGGAAACTCCGCGAGATCGTATGAACCAGGCTAACGTTCCCTTCTGTCGGCACCTCGTCTTATAAAGCAGAGTCCTTTCTTGAACCTCGGGGACAATCACTTCCGGTGAGCCCTGTATAATGTATAGGATGCGGACCTCAAGAAATTAATATCAGCCAGCCCCTTAAACGCGTCGCGTAAACTCCTGATTCGGCTCCCCACGCCTCTAGTTGGAAGGCAAGAAGAATTCTTTTCAGATTAAAAGATAGTCTATCTGCAAGGTGCTATTATTCTGGCATCGGCTCCGTTCCTGTCCGGCGTAGTACTTCCTCGATCCTTTTCCTCGAGGTCAAACGTAGCGATTGCAATTCCCATTTTTCAATCTCTCTCTCCGACAACTCCCCAGAGGATGCCGCTAAAAGTAAGCTTCGCGAGTAACTCTGTCGTGTATTCATTGTTCCATTTTTGTTGAATTGACTGTGTTAGTTTTTCAGCGCGCCATCCGCCTCCCATTGTCCCTTTAACTCCCGAGCTCATCTGACCTTAAAATTGTAACTTTGCGAATCCATTCTTTTATTTGTAATTTGCCTGTAAATAATAAGATATATTTTTGTTTCACCAGTTTCTTTGCCCTGAACCTCTAAGAAGTTATATTAATTTGGCCAACCTCACTCTTACTTAATTAAATTGATATCCACGCACTTCGGGGTTTCAAATTGCCCCAAAGATTTATCGCGCTCCATCTGGCCGGATCAAGGCGAGCGAAGGTCACAGATCTGACTTTGACATACGACACAATAATTAGATACACGCATTTATTCTGCACGACTTTTTGTATCCTCTTTTTTTGTCTCGTGGCACAAGATTGGATGGAAACGAGGTAAATTTTTTTTGTTTCTCCCACGGATTTTTCCGAACATATATAAGTTCTGACCTCAGCCGTTGCCTTAAAAATTCGATCATAGACATGCTTCCTGTTCCCGGATGAAGTATTCTTCTTTCCGAGTACATGGAACTCCGTGGTGTAGAGATAGCGCATATTTAACACTCTAAGATCAGAAAGTAGTCTCCTCCCAAATGGGACTACCTTGAATTTTCCTGGTTGGTTCTTATCTTCCATTTGATCTAATAGATGCTTATTTTTTAGATTTCTGCCGCTGTCTGATGAGATTGCATAGGCACGTCCCTTAAAGAAAAAGCGATTATCTGGCTGAAAATATCGGCTTTTTGAATGTTGAGGCATTTGCGGTTCGCCGGTGCCGGGACATCTGCAGTGTATATCGAGTAAGGATAGGGAAGAGTGTCCCCCTGCAGGAGGCCCACATTGAAAAGAAACTTCGATCCATCCGCGCACCTTAATCTGACATCCGCCGCTCTCTCTATTATCTAGTCAAAGAAAGTTCTTTCTAAGTTTTCATTTAGGTCCAGCCTTAGGATTTTTTCATCTCCATTTGCCACACCTTATCAAACGCCTTTGACACCTGCCGAGAAACAATGTCCACGTTACTCCCTTTCCATTTAGCGTGGGTAAGCTTGGCCGTGATGACATTTATCACCATTTTCGTACTTCACTTTTTTATGAGCCCAACTGGAACGGGTTGTACAGCGAGTTCTCTTCCAGGTGAGACACCAATCATTGGTTGAGGATCTTCTCAAAGAGCTTGCTGACAAATTTCTGAAGCTATATTGGACGGTAGCTCTCTCTTTCAACGTCGGATTATTTCCATGCTTCAGCAAGAAAATCATTTTGCCGTTTTATAAGCATCTGGAAAGTATCCAGTGTTAAGACAGGCGTTGAAAATTCTTATCATTCTTTCTTTGATGTTATTTTTTGCCTTTTCCTAGTTCAGTTTTGTAAGTCCCGAGAGTTCTGGGGCTTTCTGACGGTATGAGCGGAGTGCGCCGAGTAGTTCTTCTTAGTTAATTTCGGCGTCGCTCTTTCTCTGTTCATCCACCTGGTGGTGAAGGTGCGTCTTATGAATTTAGGTACTAAGCTCGTCAATGATATTGCTTTTGAACTCGTTGTCATAAACTTCGTTTTCTTTTTCAGTTATATTGAAGATTTTCGCCAATAAATTCGGAATATTGCTTCGATGTTTCCTTATTCTGTCTCAATGTTTCCATCTTCTTTAATATTTCTATCTTCTTTCTTTTTCCAGTCGATCCTTTGAGACGCCTAATTTTGTTGTAAAAATCTTTGGGCCATGCATCATGATCAAAGCTTTCGATCGCATCGTCCTAACGTCTCCACTGTTGTGCAAGAATCAACTGGTTGAGCTCATCTTTTAACTATTCACTTCGTTGTATTGACTCCATTGATGCATTTTTGATGATGATTTCATACAGTAATTTCACTTGACGGTATATATCCTTCATGTATTGTGTTCATCTGTAGGTTGAGATGGTCTAATATTCGGATTTAAGGATACAAGCTCTATCCGCGTTAAGAAGATGGTCTTAAAGGTCGTCGAGTCCCTCGTCGATTTTCAAGAGAATCCCCTTATCCAAGTTTGGCAGATGGTAGGCCTCGAGGAGGCGTGCATACCATGTCCACGCTGCTTTTCTGTAGTTTTTCTAACTAGGCTGAGACTTGTATATGGTTTCTATTGATGGTTAGTAGGATCATTATATGATTACTACAGAGTACTTGGACTGGTTTCATGTAGTAATTGAACGGTAGGTGACGATTGGCCAGACATATATCTCATTTAGTAGCACTCCTTTCTCTGACAAAGGTGTAGAAGTCATGACCTATTCGCTACGCGATGTCTCTGTCTAGCAAATATCAAGACTCATTCCGATCTCATTAAAGGTGCTGTAGCCAGAATCCTGACATCCGGCATTTAGATCCTAAATTAGTATCGTGGGGTTCTTCTGCCAAATGGGCCGATAAGAGACTGAAGAGATAAAAAGTTTCTCCTTAGAGACTTTTATCCGGCGGAAAATAACACTTTTCCACATTCGAGTTCGACCTCATTTGCGAGATAAGATTTTTCAAGGTTTCTTACTTTCTTTTATTTTATCCTGCTTTTAATCGCAATAGCGACTCCATCGTAGTGCTCTTAATGGCTACAACATCATCATTTAATGAGTTATTAATGACTTGAGCCAAACACTAATAACTTTTACTCAGTGATATAATTTCTCACTGACACCCTTTTACTAAGTGTTCGATGTTCTCCCACTATATGGTTGTAAAAGCCCTTCTCATTTGCAGTTATCACAGCCATTTTATTATATATTGCTTAGGTTAATTGTGGATCCATATGCTTACTTCCAAGGTACGTTATACATTATCGCAGGTAATGACGTACTTACTCTGGGCTTAAAGAGCTGCAGAGTTGTTAAACTCTACATAATGGTTTGAAGATGTCCGTCAACGAATATTTTTTTGAGTGAGTCAGGGATGATGAAGTTCTTTTTTCCCAATCACATATGGTGTTTATGGCAGTTCCTAATCTTGGATACTTATATTTTTCTTGAACCTAGCGGCTTACCTTGCAGGTATGTCATGCTGGTTCCTGTATAAAATCAGGCGTAATTACACTTTTCGAGCGTGATGATCCATAACAAAATCATTGGTGGAAATGTTGTCAACAAATAAAACAGTTTTGTGGGCCTCCCCTAACTCACGCTACAGCCCAATCCGAATAATTTTCCTGGAAGAGATTTTCGCCTCGCTCCCACAAGACTATTTCTTACTTGAAGCATCCTGAATCTATATTTAATCACTTGTATTTTTCATGGAAACACAGAAGATACAAGAAAAGAATGCATATTTAAATTACGAATAATTCTTTGAGAAGTATACACCTATCTATGTGTTAGTTTGTTTTGTTGGGGCACGAATGCCTCGAGGCCTCTTCATAGTTAAAATACTTCTGTATCCTCATTATTAATTTAATGTTGGCATCTACCTATCCAACTAGTAAGGCCTTCGCTAGATAGAAAAATTAGCACATGTTCATGAATTTATACAGCGCTAAGACTTGGTTTTCTACCTTTGTGCTAGACTTGGTCAGAGTGGTGGTCTTGAGGTGAATAGACGATCAAGCAATCCAAAAGGTTAAACATGGATTTAATGCCAGATATGCTATTGACTACAGCATCCAGGTTTCCTCCAATCTCAAAAAAGAGGAAATACTATTAGTTATTTTTATTAAAGAAAATATAATATTTGACTTTGAACTTAGAAAGCTCACATAAAATGCTATCAAATAACTTAAAGAAATAAAACACGAGTTACTATTATGCAACTTTAGGAAAAAGACTCAGAGAATCATGATAACATTACTTTAACCCTATCTTGTACTACTTTTCCACTTATTTTGAGAAAAGTTATGGAAATATTCTATGATATAACAATTAAAAGTTGCTTTCTCTTAAAAATACACATGATGGTTTTCCAAAAATTAAGTATTTAATAGCAAATAATACCAAATATATATGTTTTCTTTTTATACTCCGGGCATATCTTCTGTGGGCAGGGTGGTCCATGGCCAAAGATACTACGACTCAACCATTCGCACACATTATCCGCTGCTTAACCGAGGTGACCAACCTACTACATTTTCCCATCCATCATCAGAGTTCGGCTATTCGGTTTCTCATGAAAACCTCATTACCTGCGTTTGTGTGTCACCCTACACAGCTCGTCCTTCCCTAATCATTCGTCTTCTTTCATTTCTATCCCTAGCACGCCTTTTTGCTTCCTGGATGCTCAGGCCTCGTGCAGCAAGGTCATCTTCGTACACTCCATCCACCACCTTCTCGGACGCCCACGTTGTATCCTTCCTATCACTCGAGATCTATACACTCTCTTAACCTGTCTTTCATGCTCCATTCTCTCAAGTTGACCATTACATCATATCACACCTCTCAGCTATTTTAAGCGAACTCACTTTACTTCCACATCTATCTCGCACTTTTTCGTTTTTTACTCTGCTAATCAACCTCACACCACTGTCGTACAATGACCATCACATATGTATATTATATTCAGACGGAGTAGGCTGTCAAGGTCAAATAAGTGACCTTCGCGCGTCTCCCAACAGCGGCAGGCAAGGGAGACGATAGGGAAATGGGGTTCCCAATTAGAGCGCGTGGAAGGATTTATTTACAGAATTGAGTCCAATTGGCCTTTTGTATAATAAAGAAGGGGGCGGGACTCAGGGACTATGAAACGGAGGGTACCGAGATAATCTTTAATAATTACAAGAGATATAGGACATATATACAAATCGAAATGGTTGCAAACGGATACTTACTGTTTACAGGAGATCAGATTAAAATATTACCGGGAGCGATTAAATAAACTCAAACTTGACCTTACAAGCGGCTATTGTTGAGTCGATATACGAACATACACTTTACGGTTCGACTGGTCAAGAAATCACAATTTAGTCGTAGGAGCCTAGCTTGGGGTTGGAGGCTTTATGAGATAAACCAAGGGATGGGTGATCGAACAAGTAAACTCAGGTCGTTGGAGTTTAAGCTCGAAGAGTGAATTCGAGGGAGTACTTGCGCGAGACAAGGCTACAGCCGAAGACAAGCATAGGCAATTCACTGGAGCTAAATTTCTTTGTTGAGAATTTTTGCTTTCCATCTTGAGAAGGGGAAGGAGCTGAATCGAGAAAACGATGTTTTTCGTGTAGAAAGACGGGCCAATACTGGCTTTTCCTGACTGAGCCTAGAATTGTATATGGACCGGCCCGAAGCGAAAATGCCTCAGGCCAAGGAGGGAGATCGTCTTAACCAAATGTTCCACCAGGGGATAGAGATGAACTCCAGTGGGATTTGTTGATAATGCCCGGAGATGCGGGCAGCGTTTTTTTGCGCCCGCGCGTTTGGAATTCTTGCTTCTGCCTTATCAACGGAAGTGGGTCGAGTATCTTACGGTTCTCACAACTTTTCTCCGCGTCGCCCAACTGTGTGCCAAGCGTCATGAGTTCTCGGTCACATGGTGCCGTTAAACTCTATTCCATACAATCACAAATACTTTTCAGACATTTTATTTTCACAAATTCAACCTTTCTCTTTTCATTCGGGCTCAACGCCCATGTCTTATCCATAAAGAGCTGTTGGAACTACCACTCCCTTATACAATCCCATTTACGCATGCCTGCTCATTCGCTTCCCTTTTTGTTAGACTCCTCCTTATCCCACCATATGCTTGCAGGCCCTTTTCCATTCGCTGAAATATTTCATTTTCATCTCTTCCATCCAGTGGTTGATCCAGAAAAAGCGAATGGGGCGGGGGGCAATACATGTATGAGCTTACAAATAATCAGTGCTGATTACATACGGATATGTTATAAGCATAAATGATGAATTATGTACATGTAGTGTAGACTATAATAATGTAGGCTACTTTAATGTCATTGTGGACAGCGAGCAGTGCGAGGCCGTTGAGGCAATCGTGGCCAATGGTACTCCTCATGTATGTCTTTAGCTGTTTGAAGGTGGAGGATGAGCGTTCAGCTTCTGCATTTCAGACCGGCGGACTCATTAAGGTGGTGAAGTGCTTTGCAATGTTTGGGAACTTACGGGACTTGGCGTACTCTTTCGCATTATTGACAGTCCCGAAGACCGGAACGGAATTTGGTTACCGCTCCGCCTCTGCCTGCACGAGCACCAGAGACTCAAAATCGCTTTCGTAGAGCTTTTGAGCACTTGACAAGCTCCTTTAACCGGAGATCAACTGGCACGGTATCGTCCTCAAATCTTATGTTCAGCTCGGCGATCACTTGGTAAGCGAACGGAATGTAGACCGAGCGTCGTTAGTACTCCTCAGCAGTCCTGGCCGGGATATTCGCGCACTGCCTGTCGTGCAGAGACGTCATCATGATTTGAGTCCACTTCAATCGGGCAAACCTTGACTTTTGCAATTACAGTTTGGAACTGATCCTTGGAATTCTTTCTGAACTTGTCGAAAACAGTCTCGATCTCACGAATCAATGCCTATGCAGATGACAAGTCATCGTCCTTCTTCTGCAGTGTCCTGCTCGAATCGAATGTGTAGGCAAAAACTGACTGCGTCACAACCAGCCCATTGAGAAAGTGAGGGTCCCTAATCGTGGCGAGTACGAATCCATGAAGACCGCGATGTAAGGCAGAAACTCGATGAGCACGAGGACTGCATCATGCCGCTCAACCCACCTGGTTGGACACAAGGGCACAAACTTCTCCCACTTAGAAGAGGAAGACGGCACGATTTTGGAGAACCGGAGTGTTTGCATGTTGCTGGAGTAAAGGAATTTATGGACTTCGTTGAGTGTCTGAAGGGCCCGTTTCACTTCTTTCACATCGCAGGCCTTGGTAAGCACCAGCAGGTTCACTCGGTGATTACGGCAGTGGATCGGTTTGGCGAGGGGGTATTACTCAATGATGAGGGTGGCACAACCTCTTAACTTTTTCATCATAACACTCGCTGTGTCCCAGCCGTGGTCCCACCAGTTTGACATATCCAAACCAAGGCCATGTACAGTGCGAATGAGCAGTTGGGCCAGGTATTCATGAGTGAGGTTCTTAGCATGGACGAAAGTGAAAAAGTCCTTCTTGATGTCCTCTTCTCGAGGATAATGATGTTTTGTTCCTTTCCTGAGACGATCATGGTCTTGTCCATTAGCACTGCGAATACACATGACCAATCGACCTGTAAAGCTAAATATGATTATGGTGACACCTGCTCATGATTTAAAAATAGCATGAATTCTACTTTTGGAATAAGAGACCCATTTTTGAGGGAGAGAAGTTTCAGTGTCACCCACCTGTGATATCGATCAGCTCGTCCTGAATGGTTTTGCTAATGAGAGTGGATTTGCTCGGCTGGCAAAGTTTTGCTCGGAATAGAGGGGTCCAATGGACCGTCATCTTAATGCCCACGGAGAAGCATCATATTTTGACCGCAGAAGAGGAGGCTCTCAATGATCTAAACCAACAGGCGCCGGTTGGTATAGATTTGCTCCTTCTTCTTCGTCTGTAGCATGGTGTCGATCACCCTCTTCGGGTTTCGCAAAGTGTCGACAAACTTCTCCATTTTCGTCATAGCTGTCGTGTAATATTCTTGCTTATTGTAACTGCTGCTGAATGGTTCGGTACTTTTGTTGTACGTCAACATCGGCTTTAACACTACGTTACTCAGCATATGGTCTCCACCTCCGCCCGTATTTCCACCGAATATCACACATGCAACGCATTATACACGCTCGTTCAGCAACGTGTACTTCGGCCAGGAACATGTGATGCCAACTTTTTTAATGAAGGGTAGCGAGTCGACAGACAGGGTGATTAAGGGCACTTTCTCGGAGTCTGTGGCCACCTTGTTCCCAATAAAGTTAGCAACGTCCACTGGAGCTGCAGGTAGTGTCAGTGTGCCAAGCGAAAAAAAGAGAAGTGAGTTCCTTGCCATCCTGCTCCTCATGCTGAGATTCGGCTTTGCTGTAAGATCTACAGGAGGTCGATGTCGAAGTGCTTGGCGGTTGCTCCAGCTCATTGACAACACGCTCGCAATGATCACTCGTTTGTCCACTATGGTCGTGAGGAAAGAGGTGATCTTCATATCGCCAGCCTGCTTCATGGTACACGCCCTGTGAATGAGAGGGAACTAATACATCCCATGGAAAAGCCCCGCCGCTCACATCCCTCCATGTCCGTAGCTCAGGTCAGCTGACAAAAAGCGGACTGGTCAGCGAGTTAAACGCACGCTCCCTATGTCCGCCGTAACCCAAGACACAAGGTGCCGACTCGAAACAAGATGCAAGCCAGGCACATTGTGTGGAATTTCCCCCTGGTCATGAGGGTGCACCCAGGCCCACTGCACACTCCCTTAGATCCATCACTGTGTCCATCAACTGGCACAGTTACACTCAGATACTTAAAACACTGCACTTCTTCCGGCCTCTTCTCATTTAGACTCACATTTAGCTCACTCATTCCTTCCCTATTGCACCACATTACATTGCCTTTGTTTTTATTCACACTGAACTTTCTTCTGACACACACAATCCCAAATGCATCGATCAATGTCTTTAATTTCTCTTTTGATTCAGCTACCAGCACTGAATCATTAGCAAGCAAAAATTGTTCTAGGTCGTACATTATCCATTTCCACTCACTAATTTTGCACCGCTATCTCTCACTCTTATCTTCACCCGTCTCACCACGCCATCAATATCCGGATTAAATAATCAGGGTGACATCACGCATCCTTGTATGACTCCAGGTTTTACACTGATCTAGTTACCATCCTTTTTCCCAATGACCACACATACTTTACAGTCATGATAAAAGCTTTTGATAGCTCTTCTTAGTGTGCATTCAATCCCAAGCATTCTCAACACATTCCACATCACCTTTCGGTCCACTATACCATACGCTTTCTCCAGATCCATAAATGCTATGTACACAATTTTATTCTTTTCCATGTACTTCTCACATATATTCTTCAAGGTAAAAATATTATCCACACACCCTTTCCCCGTCCTTTCCAATCAGACTTTCCGTCCAGCTTCTAACTATTTCACCCCAAACCTGTCCATATACCTTTCCATACACACTCAACAGACTTATACCCCTATAACTACCACACTCATTTCTTTCCCCCTTTCCCCTCTGAAATAGTAACGATACTTGCATTCCTCCATTCTTCCGGCACACACTCTGGTCCATACATACATTAGCCAACCTCACCAACTACTCTACTACACACTCCCACTTGCTTTCAACATCTCACTTGTTATCTCATCCATACATGCGGTATTTCCACTTTAAGTCCTCTTCACTGCCTCTTCCACTTCCTTTTTTCTAATTCTTTCGCTCTTTCTAATCCTCTTTGATGTCATCCCATCTCTTCGACATCTTCCAAAAAATAACAGCTGAACTTCTCTACTATCGTCCACATTTAGCAAATTCTCAAAATGTTCTCCTCATCTCTTCCTTACTTCTTCATTTGTACTGATGACTTTACTATCCTTCTATCCTTCTCTCTTATATCTATCACATTCTTTTTCTTTTTTACACAATTTAATACCTTTCAAAATTGCTTTTATACTCTCTAAAACACTCAGACACTCTTTCACCCCACTTATCTTTCGCTTCTTTCTTATGTTCAGCCCCTCGATTTTTTACCTCTTCTCGCTTCCTCCTATACTTTTCCTTGTTTTCTGCACTTCTGTTATGTCTATACCTGTTGAACAGTTCACGTTTCTCTTTTACTAGCTCTTCCACTTCAGCATTTCACCATTCGCTACCCTTCCTAACTCTGACTTTTCCAAGCACTCTAACCTCACATGATTTCCTGGCAGCTTCTTCTCCGTTCTCACGCATCAAATTCTACTCATCTTCCACACCCAAACCCTCAGACTCTCTTATCAGTTCCCACTCCCTTGCAAACAACTCTTTGTATTCTTCCTTGCACCTCGCCTAGTTCAGCTTCTCCACCCTTACCACCTCCTGCTTTGTCACCTCCTTTGTTTGCCAACCCATTCTCTCTAAAACACTCAGACACTCTTTCATTCCACCTATCTGCTATCTCCTGGTGATGGTCGGATAAGACTCTCACCATCCCCCTCTTTACATCTATGTATAAAAGTCTCTTCACATTCTCTCCTCCTATCAGAACATAGTCTATGCGTCTTTGATCCTCAATCACCCTTCTTCCAACCTACCTACCCAGTCTTTCCCAGGTATTCTTCTTGCACTCTGTCTTTGTAAACCATGAAGTGCCAGCTACAATCTCTCTTTAAACACACATTTTCACGAGCTTTACGCCATTATAATTTATCCCCGGCACTCCGTATCTCCCACCTAACCATTCACTACTCGATCACCTACCTACCTTTGCGTTCAGGTCACAAATTACAACTACTTTTTCATTTACATTAAAATCTTGCAGGAATCCATTCAGCTCACTATCAAGCACTTTTCACATACAAACTTCACTTGCACCCACAACACTCTTAAATTTATCTCCTTATACTCTCTTACACACTCCCAGACTTCCTAACTCATTAGTATTGCTACCCAATACTTCGCCCTCACTCTCTCATTTACTCATGGTTTTATCGCTTTTACTACACCAAACCATTCTACACCTTTTCTTTTCAACTTGTTTCATTCAGGAAAAGAACATCCAGTTTTCCTTTTTCAAACATTTACCGAGTTTACTTATCTTCACATTCTCTCTACATACACGCACGTTCATACACTCAAAACTGAGGTGCCGTAGGGGTTTTGGCCTATCCTCACCTCTCCTATCATGGCAATTTCGAGGGAGAATTACAGAAGCAAGTTGTCGTTGTATAGGAAGGACCGAGTGATGGCTGGAGTTCGTAAATATGGGTTGTTTACTTACGTCAAAACTCTGCGATTACGTTTTATCTTTAAGAGTGCTATATATTTTATTATAATTGATTATAATTATCGGATTATTTCTTCTTTAATCTTTGAAGGTTCCTAGTGCCTTGCTTAGCGTTTCTAGGATTGAATAAAAATTTGTTGAAAAAAAGCTAAAACATTAAAAACAAAAAAACATGAACGTATGAAATTTGACACCTTAAATACACAGAAATAAATTCAATAAATTTAAGTGAGGCATTCTAAAATGACATACTTAAAATTATAGTGATGGGTGACGAACAGCTCATTTCAATATAAAAAAATGCAAACGGACTTTACTGAAACAGGTACCGGGGTTTAAATACCTTTATAGCTTCCTACCAGAATAGGGCTTGAGTCTGACCTTGAACTCAATGGTTACGTCACCTCAAGAATGTTGTTGTCGGAATGCTACGTGGATCCGCGCTTACAGCTGTGTTCTCAAGGGAGAAATTCTTTAAAGCCACAGAGGCCTTCGGCGCGTGTGGGAGATGGGAAGCACAAGCCTTCTGGAGGAAATGATCTTGCCAAGGGATTAGGCAAGGATGTTTTTTTTTTCTCTTCAGGATACTCGGGGAATAATTCGCACTGGCGAGAGATGATTCAATGCTTACCTTCTTTGACTCAGGGGAGTGCTAGAGGGAGTTCACTCAGGGTTCTTCCGCAAGGGCGAGGACTATCTCTGTGCTTTGGGATACACCAGGATAGGGGGGTTTCTCTGACGAGAGTAAGTTGAACTTGATTCTTAAATTAAATTAACTTAAAGTTTGGTGTGACCACCAGGAACTGGCACGAGGATAAGCTTCTTCTTAGTTCTGGTATTTCTCAAATGCGAAAACTATCTCGGTGCTTTGGGATAGAACAGGATAGGGAGGTTTCTCTTGTGAGAGTAAGTTGAACTTGATTCTTAAATCAAGTTAATTTAAAGTTCGGTGTGACCACCAGGAACTAGCTCGAGGATGAGCTTCTTCTTAGTCCCTTCTCTTGGTAGCCCGGCCTCTTGCCTAAGACTTCGTCTCCTTGCTAACTAACGTACTCTACCTCGTTTTTCCAAAGATATTTGCCTTTATACGTCGTCACCCCTGTGGATTAGGGGTAGGACGGGGGGCGGGGGATTTGTGGATAGGCCGCATGAAGTTTCCTCCTCCAACGGTGTTTCTCAGGGCATCGTACAGCCGGCCTTACACAAGTATTGCTAGCCCCTACTTCCGGTTGCTGTTGAAGAAAAAGCGACCATGGGTTCGAGACACTCCTTACGCCTAAATATATATATATATATATATATATATATATATATATATATATATATATATATATATATATATATATATATATCACAGCGTGGCAACATTTGGTATCTTATTTTATGTTTATACATTTGTTTTAACTGCATTCTTTTTCTCAATATAACTAGAAACGTGGTACAAACTAATACAGAAGTAATGTAATGTTGAAATTAGGGAATTTTAGGAAATCTAAATCTTTCGAAGAAAGTAAAATCAGGACGAATATTTACACTTGTCAAGCACTGACTATGTTCACCATCAGCCTGGAATAGAGAACAATAAATTCCTTATAAAAGATACAAACTAAGAATGCATAGTTGAAATGAGAAATAATTTTACACAAGAAAAATATATATATATATATATATATATATATATATATATATATATATATATATATATATATATATATATATATATATATATATATATATATATATATATATATATATAATTCTGTAATCAGTGAGAACATTTTCTTGGAGTTCCTTAACTTTCTTGAAAGCGCTACCTCTACAACTTGGCCTTATGTCGGAGTAGGCGTTTATTCTAAAAGAAATCAATAATTGTGGAAATTCTCGCGTTCTTGCCCCCTCATTTCTTTCAAATTTAACGCCAACTGCTACAAAGGGCTTCGAGAAATTTCTTTTCCTTTAGAGAAATGAATGATTACCCAGGCTACGGAAAGGGTTGAGGAACTCTAGGAGAGTTTAGAAGAAGATTAAGGAATTATTGCCTTTTCACTTAATTAACTGCTTTGGCATGTACGTTATTTTTCATTTTGTAAAAGATAGATGGGTGAATAGTCACGAGGATAATCGCATTCTCGCTTTCTGTTTAATTAAACTACAACTCGTAAAAATTCTTCTTGAAATTTCTTTTCCTTTAGAAATGAATGCTTGCTCTTTCGTATAGGTGGCGCTCCTGAATAGAGTTAATGAACTCCAGTAATTTTTTCTAGCGGATTAAGAAATTCTTAATATTGAAATTATCTACTGCTTATCTTTCTATCTGATTCGTAATATTAAGTTAAATATTTCAAATCATGAAAGGAGAACGTATTTCTTCGATCGGCTGGCGCACATCTGTAGTCTGCAAATCATCAAATTATAGATTATTTTTTTTGCACCTGGATGTGTAGAGGGAACAAATATTTAGTTATAACACACTAATTTTCTTTCACGCTCTCCCTCTCACGTACGTTTATAGCATGTTTGTAACGTTTGTTTTAAATTCATCAGGTAATAGCTATTTTAATATCTTGCTCTCTAGTGGTGAGAAATTTATCTTGAAAGTTATTCCAATAAGAGTTGGGTAAATGAGATTGAGATTTAGTTGATTTATTATAAAACTAACAGGTTCACTAGTTTAAATTAAATTATATTTAACAAATGGAAAGATAGAACATTTCATGTGTAAGGATTTCAGTAGCAATTTCAAGTTGTCCTAGGGAAATATTTGAGCATTGCTAGAGAATTAAGCTTAACCAAGTAATATGAGATGTCTTTCCTATGACAACTGAGTTGCATTAGGTTGTTGTTGTGGTCTAACCGGTTGCAGGTGTTCCCAATACTTGACTTCATACTTTTGTTATGAATCTGTTCAAATGTCCACCATTCGAGCACCTGTTTCAATTAGTATTCTCATGTAACTTGTTTTAATTTACACGGTAGGATTTGAGAATTGCTTTTTATTTTATCGCATGTATTTGTGTTTTGCATCTTGTATCGAACTCACCTTAAACGCAATCACATTTGTGTGTAGTGCTCAATATTTTGTCTTCACCTATTGGATAATAACATGTACTGTCTTGAGCCTGCTGCTGACCTCCTTTAAATTTATATTGATATTGAGACCCAAGATTTAAATAAAGAAATTCATTTTAAAAATGATGATTTAGTATCTTGTGACTGTAGAATTTAATGAATATTTTATAGCTAAGCAGCTAGCAGCCACTGTTATAAACACGTCATCTATAACTTCATCCACGTTTGTTTTGGTTTATTTAATGCTATAATTTGGTTTATCTAATGAATAGGGCAATCCAAATGCCTCCTAAAATT
Organism: Ceratothoa steindachneri; assembly: GCA_963969495.1. Classification (NCBI taxonomy): domain Eukaryota; kingdom Metazoa; phylum Arthropoda; class Malacostraca; order Isopoda; family Cymothoidae; genus Ceratothoa; species Ceratothoa steindachneri. The sequence goes on along the minus strand of OZ018328.1, from coordinate 140,948,283 downwards.
ATTCCAGTTTTAAGTTTGAGATTAATCTTGGAAATGTCTTAAAAATTTGATGTTTCCTTCTGTTATCTTTGTTATCTTTGTAACATAATCACTAAAGGGTTCTCGTAAAAAACATTCTCTAGCAATTCGAACTATGGGTATAAACCGGTTTCCACTACAGTTCCATATACTGAACCTTTGAATAAAAGGATGGTACTGAATAGATTTAAAATCTGTTTAAGTGAATCATGACGTGTTGCTCCCAGATGTCGCAGAATTAAAATGGGTATAAGGATTAGGATTGGGAGTAGAAAAGTTACTGTTATCAGGCACTATTCTTGTGTTCAATTATTAAAATGAATGACGAGCAAACTTCACGTTTAGCTTTAAATTCTTACAAAATTATCTCGCAAAGTAAACACAAATTGTTAGCAAAATTGAATCCAAAGAAATATTACCCAATACTCTTAATCTATGAGTTCTCTCACTACGTTTAAAGAATGGATAGGCTTCAACTTTTAACTTCACGTAACTTTCTAAGTTTTGTGTAACTTTTAAGATTTTCTTTGATTCAATGCATTTAATTAGATTCCATGGTCCCTTGAATGGAGAATGAGGGTCTGGGTAAAATGATTTCATCCAGCCTTGTTTCTGCCAAATTACTTTCTGAGTGGCTGACAGCCATTTTGCGACACTGATTGTTGTTTACCAACAAAGACCAAGTTATTATTACTTCTTAAAATATTATATTCTGCCCATAATTTGAATTTTTTTAAATATATAGATACATACATATGCATTCACATGCACATGTATGCATTTTCATTATAACTTTTAAATTGAATTATAGAATTTTTTTAATTAAATATAGAAACATTATTTAATGTTTGATAGAGTTTTAGAATACCCTACTCTAAATACTAATGTTTTATATTCCCCATCAGAGAAAAAAAAAGATTTTTCTACAGGTAGATTTATGTGTTTACGAGATAAAATCTGATATGCATGAAAAATGATAAAAATGAAATGATCAATAAGTTTAAACCTAAACAAATATTCCCTATGTATTACATTAACTTAACTTATCCTAAAATGTATATAAAGTAAGCCTACATCAGCAGTTTTATTTGACGATCTTTCTTTGAGCAACTACTTTTTTTTCTTTACAGGAATATGAACTGCTATAGGACTCGCATTTAGTTTTTTCATCTCCATATCCCTGCTATTGTTTTGCTTTTGAGATTTATTCAATTGAGTTTCATTTTTACATTTATCAATAACTTTGTTTAAATTAAATTCAAGAGGTTAGAGATTGTATACTTGCCTCTTGGATTTGTTACCAAAACTAGTTTGCTGGGTAACTTATCTTATAATTTACTTCTCATATGGAAACACCTCCAAAATACAAGCAAGTTTCCAACGGAATTTAGAATGTTGTGGGGCTTCGTTTAGTAAGCAAATGTCACCAATTTCGGAACTATACTATTAAGGTTTTTATGTTATTTAGTTTTCTTTTCCCTGACATTTAACAGTTGCTCCTTTTTCCATCCCTTTTTGATTACTTCTGGTTCGTAAGAGACCAATTTAAGTATTTTATTATATCTTGATTTACCTTATTTAAATTCCCTTGGAAATTAAGATCTGATTAAAGTACTTAGATCTGTAGAAGAGGGTTAATTTTCAATTAAGAGTATAAGGTTATAGGTATTTGATGATATCAAATACCTATAGGTTTTCTTATTTAACGCTAAGATGAGAACAAATTGATCTTAATCTCTTAACTAAATAGAACTTCTCCTTTTTCCAAAATAATAATCATATTTATAATACTCTCTTGCAAGACTATATGTAGGTTTCATTTCCATGGTGACTTAGACTGAGACACGACGGCCCCCTTCAATAGTTTTTCGAAAGTTGCTTTGGCAACCAATAGCTTCTCTATTGAAAGAGCCCTAGACCGGGAAAATTTCGGTGGAACACTACCAGTTTCGATTTTATAAATGATTGAGTGTGCTGATGACTGGGAGGGCTGAGCAGGTGCGGGTCCGTACAGAGCCTCATATTTCTTCAAAATAGCTCTGCGATGGGGCAGTAGGTACTAAATGTCATTCATAATTAAGGCTAAGGATCACTATGTCTGTGTGAACTTCGCCATGCGCTATTATTTTTTCGCCATTGGCCGTTGAAATATTTATACTAGACTCGCGCAATTCACCTGAATTCACCAATTTAGCCGGATTTGTCGATACACTCACCCCCGTGTCGATTAAAAACTCGCATTTATTATTGCACACTTTAGCATCGACGGTGAAAGCGGACGGCATACCAGTGACCGCGATTGCAATGGCATACCCAGCTAGTTTTCCGCCGAGGCTGGTGAAGATTGCCTGGAGGAAGGTTGCATTTGTACTTGTTCTCCTCTCTTTGGCCACTTGCAACGGGGTTGCAGAACTTAGCTTTCTCACCAAAGTAAACATGTCAGAGGAAAACTACAGGATTTGGTTGTTTCGGAAGGGTCGCAATCTCCCTGGTGTATTATATGCAGTGTAATCAATTCTGGGCACTGATCGCGCATTTTCCGCCGAATTATTTATATGATTATCACTCGTATCGGTATTATTATAGGCCATAAACGCGTTGGACACAAAAACGGCACTGCCTCCTCTCGACTGGCTACAAGTATTTACACTAAGGCCCTGCGCTCTATCGAATGTGATAAGTTCTTTAGCCAGTTCTCCTAATTTCACGATGGGTAATTCTTTCTGTGTGGCGATTATATGCACGATGTTAGCCAGCAAGGACTGAATAAACTGGTGTCGTTGTTTTCTGTAGTTCCTCCAAATTGGTCGAGGGTCGCCCTGTGAGCGTTTAGGATGCAATGAGCTTTTTAAAAAGCTCTGGCTTGGTCTTCTTGAAAAGCCAATTCACTTCCGCCCTTAAAAGATGATAATTTTGGACGGAAATACTGGCTGCCGAAAGACGCTCGACGGTCTCAGGAGGAAGTAAGGCCAATACATGGAAAATTTTCGTCTCCTACACAATTTAGAACCAGCCTGCGACCGAAATTTACAGATTTGTGTTATAATTTCCTTCGGTTGGAATTTGTGTTTAACCAGCTGCTTCGTAGACTCCCGTCTTCAGATAATTCTATTCCAAAACGCGAATTGTTTGTTTATGCGTTTCCTCTTTTTGAAGCCAATTAATATACATAAATTTAAACATGTTTTTTATCTACTAATTCTCATATTATACATTAGATTCCTGTTATTCACAGAAAAGCAATTTATTCGGATTTGTTAACTCCCACAAGAGTCCCTTCTGTTGAGTTTCTCGTTGAGCCTATTAATCCTGCAATTTTGGTGCCATGGTCCTACCTATTATATAACACGCTCCCTATACCTTAACAAGCGAACCAAAAATCATGCATAACAAGGTTAAAGGTTGTAAACAGCCCAACATAAGTAAGATTTGAAATGGCACTCCAGGACCACAAGTTTTGTGAAATGGTAATTAGAGGATATCACTATGGATACCTGGAGGAAAAGAAGAACTTACCAGCATATCTGGACCTACAAATAGTTCAAATGAAAACCTTCTTTAGAAGGAAAGTTTAATATCCTTTTGTAGATCTATTGCATCATTTAAAGGTTTTTCATTTTTTTAAACCTTTCTAAAACATCGAATTCTTCAGGAATGTCCTTAGATTGAATAATTTTATCCAATAATTGTTTGCAGCTCTGTTAAATTATTTTTTTTGTTTTATTGTTAAGTTCCGTTTGGGACTATACTTGTGACCCCTAAAGTATTTTAAGTTTTCAAGAAACCTCAGTACATATCCAGTTATCCTTAAAATTTTACTATTTGACCATCTCGTTTTAAAAGTTTAATTGTTCTAACATGGTTATCGCTAGAAGGCCCAAAATCGACAATTTTAGCAAAGGACTAAAAGTAATTATCAAAGATACGGTTCAACTTTTGATAAGTGGCCCCACATCTACTGGTAATTCAACCACAAATAATTTGGGTAACTATTCAAGCACATTAGTGCTTAACCAAATAAATCCTCGAGATTCTCGTTCTAAAAGGTTAAAAGTAAATTTTTAAATCTCCTGTATATGAGCTCTCAGGGTATTTATAAAAGAAACAATTTGATCCAGTTATGTACCAAAGGCCAATGAACTTTTCAATAAAGTATCATTAAGTAAATATTCTTCCTCAAAAAATACATGATCTAAGAGCTCCATGTACTTTCCTATCCTTCATCACTTATTGGTAGATGTTCCACCAATTCATAAGCTGTTCCTTCTAAGGCAGATCTCAAATATATCCATTTTTGTTATGTAGAAGCTTCAGGTAAAGCAACCATTATATTGTCAAGAGAAGTCTTAAAATGAATAAAAGAAAAGCGATCATCTTTGGTATATTAAATTTTTTCAGTTTAAGTTCGGATAATTTTAAATTGAATTTATTTGTCCATTTAGCTTGATTGAAGGAATCGTTGGAACTTACAATTAGATTTTTAGATTCACGATTATCAGCTTTTATTAAAGATTTAAGCTCGTTGATTTGCCTCAAGCAGCTCAACTTATATTCAACAATATCAGATTCCATTTGATCAGAATTTTCTCCGTTTTCTTTAGTTCTAAATATTAAGTTATTTTGAATTGTTTACAAATCATTAAAACTTTTTTCAGAAGTTTTGAGTGCAATTTAATGTTGGGGCCTCAAGCTTTTCAAAAGCCTTGAAGGCATTAGCTATTAATTTTTTTTTTTCTAGCTTTAATGCTTAAATTCTAAGCAGAGTCCATGATGAAGAATTACAAGGAAGTTAGGTTCAAATAACCCTAATCAAAATCTTAGAAGAGAAAAATAAATTTAGTTTAAAGGTATAAGTTTAACGGTAGTAATTGTTAAATTAATTGTGGGTAATACTTCAGATTCGGGGCACACGGTAGATGGCGCTGTTAGTCAGTTACAATTTTGGGCTACAATATATCTTTTATGACATCAGACGGTAGCATCAGATTTGACCAATTACGGCGTTATATATTTTGTTGTTTTGGGGATTTATAACTTTTAGTCTGTATTATTTACTAAATATCTGCGCCTCTGCTTGTTTATAGTTTTTTTCTAAGTTAGGTAAGGTTTCTCGATGTCTTTTATTGTTTTTTATTTTGTTTTCCTATTTTTTGTTTCGCAGTGAACGATAACAGCTTCTTACTGGCAACGTCGTAGCTATAAAGAGAACCCGATTAGCATTTTTTTCTGTTTCGTTATGGCTTTTTCGTGCTCTAGTTGTGCTTCTTCGTTATTCGAATTCGGGTTTATTTTGCATGACCGCGAAAAACTTAGAGACGCATAAACTAATCAAGAAACCTATAAAAGTAAGTATTGTTTGTCATAAGGTTAGGTTTTTCTACCAGTAAAAAGCTGTTGGGGAAAAAAACAGTAAATTCAAGGGGACTGCTTGTCGGGGAGATATCACTGCGGAGAACCACCCTGCGATGATCCTGAGTTTTAATCAATTGGGGGGGTCTGAGGGTCGCAGACCTCCAGTATATACTCATATGCAAAAAAATATAACGCCGTAATTGTTCACATCTCACGCTACCGTATGACGTCATGAGACATATTGTAGCCCAAAATTGTAGCCTATAAACAGCGCCACCTACCGTGCGCCCCAAAACTGAAGTGTTACCATAGTAAAAGTTGTTTTTTTTTATTTTAATCATAGTTATATAACTTTTGGAAAAACAAAGGACATCCATTTCATTGTTTTTTTAAGTCATACCTTCCATGATTGCCAAATGTCCCCATCTCTCTTATTTCAATGCTCTAAAACAAATACCCTGGTTATTTGTTAAGCAAACTCGATTTATTTTAAATATATTGAAAGATAAAATTCTAATTATTTTCTGTAGACTTTTACACTAATTATATATTTAATAACCCCTCAAATTTTTTTCCATTATTTCGTTTCTTTTTTAAGTTTTTAAAGGCCCTTCAAATAAGAGAAAGAAAGATTTATTTAGTTACTCGTACAAATGTAACTTAGTTAATGAAAATGCAAGCCATTTAAAGTCTTTTTAACTGCGTTGTTTAAATTAAGTAACGTTAAGAGATATTTAGACTTCACTTTGAGGTTATTTTCTCGTTGAATTTTAATTAATTACATTCTAGGTCGGGCATTGAAATTCAGGAAGAAGGCTCAGATGATTTGTATACTTTTCGCCTTTACGCTCTGTTAAAGTATTCCCAGATAGAGGTGGCAAAGTGCTGCGAGTCTGAAAAACGTGAATTTTTTTGCACGAGAAATCTCCGACTTCTACCTCCACCTAAGATAAATGCATACATAATCTAATTCGAGAAACTTCAGTTTGTATGTATGGGGTTCTCCCCCAACGAGGGATTATACCTACTTCGCGCTATTTATCTCTCAAACTTCTTTCAACACTTACGCAACATAACGTAACCATCATTGTGACCAGATCTCCTTGGCAGTACGGTATAGTGAAACCCAGAAGGAAGTCCTGTTAGGGGGCGCGAAGAAGCGGGTCCCTCAAGGACACGAGCCGAAGACCTTGGAGAGGCGTCTTATAGATTAGGTCTATCTTAGTAGAAGGGTTGTGGAGTGCGACATTAGAAATGCATTTAAAGCATTAATTGGCACACACAGAATAGAGACTAGTCCTTTAGATTCTGTCCTTTTTTCAGAGTAGAAACGATATGGGGGCGTCTTGTCCTCTCTAAAGATCATGGAAATGGACTTCATTAAACGGCTTCCCCTGAGACTTATACCTAATGGAACCGAAGAGGACACAACAAGAAGTCACACAAAGGATATTTATTGACCTGCAAATCACTCTCATAAAATGCTTAGAGGTACCAACAGGATTCATTGTGATATGCCCCGAGAATAAGGACGTAGAGAAACAAACGTGAGAAATAGATGGGAAGTTAAACTTCAAGATTCTCACATACATACTTCACGCGCACATTATGAATCTAACCCCCCCGGGAACTATCCCAGCTCTCTGAATGGAATGCTTAAAGAAAATATCCTTGAAACAATGAAATTCCCTAAGGAAGTAGACTTATCAGCCATATTCAAAATAAAAATAAACGACAAAAACACGAAGAAACTTATAGAAGAGACTAAACAAAACTAGGACAATGAAGAAGAAAAAGAGAATATTAACACGGACGAAACTGAAACGGATATAAACACCGAGGAATCCACTTAGGAGGTCACAGTGACGACAAGAAAAGCACAAAAGAGAAGGAAATCAAGTAAATACAAGAATACAACCCCAAGGCAACAATCTCCAGTCCCGTCTATTTCCATCTTACGCAAAGTAAAGCAAGAATACTTGTGTAGACGTGAACAGAATGAAAGGAAAAAGTAAAAGCGTTAAATAGGAACCCCAGAAACAGACAGAAACAAGAACCTTGAACAATAATCAAAATGGACTAGCGGATATTGGAAATTTTACAATTAAATATAACGAATGGAAAGATAAGAAATATATCTATGGTAATATATTTAGTGAGCTAGACCCCTATATAATGCTAATATCAGGTTATGGGATAGATCTAGAGGAAGAAAAGATAAGATTATGAATTTCATTGTTATAGCGACGAACCCTTTAAGACCGAGATTTGGTAAGGTCGCAATTGCAGTAAGGAACTAGACTACAGGACGCAGGAAGGACTAATAGAATATATGCAGCAATAGAGATTTAACTCGAATTTAACAGCCCTATAATAGCGACGGGTACTAACCACCGAGGAGGGACGGCTACAATTTGTTAATTTTACCTACCTGCTCAATAACAGAAGGCCAATCATCTTTATGGGAGATCTAAACACCCACTCCGCTTAAAATGGTTATAGGAGTACAAACAATTTATAAAGGAATTAAAAAGACGATGATAGATAGGGGAATTCTCCTTAGACTTTGGCATGAATTCCCAGATATCTGCCTAGCAAACTTCAACCTACCATTCAATTATCACTTCAAACCCATAGACTTTCCGGTCACTACCACCTAGCTACCCTACTTATTTAAACCATCATCCCATACAGAAGCCATATAAGAAATGGAAGGTCTATCATCAGGCGGATTAGACAAAGTAAATGGATATTCTAAGAAATTATGAACCAAGGACACTCAACGAAGCGACAATCAAGGATATCGACGAAGGAATCAGATTAATCAGACGATCTCTGATCAATGCAAACGAGGAGTCTATCCCGAATAGATCACACAGAACCATACAAAACTTCAGATGGACAACCAAAATGGTGAAGAAGAACATATAATTAAGATTGACCTCGAAACAGATAAGGAGGGATGGACTGAGCAGAGAACTTTCTAACCAATTTTGAAAGAAAATGAGAAAATTAACGCTAATGGTATGAACAACAAGAACACTGGAATAACCATATACGTAAAATAGATAAGGAAGTATCCCAGAACAGTTCTGAAAATAGGTAAATAGATTGAAGGGAAAAATAGCTAAGGAAAAGGCCAGAATTAAAGGCGAGAGAGGAAACCTACTGAAAGAAGAAACCAAGGTTCAAAAAGCTTTTAGGGATCATTGGAGGAAAGTTTTCGGATCAGTGAGGAAGAAAATAGAAACTATGGCACTGACATTGGAAATGAAATTGTTGGAGAACTACACCGGATAACGGAAAGGACTCATCATTACCATTCCGTCGACTCAAATCGAAATACCAATGAAGGAATTGATGCAATAATAACAATGCAAGAGCTTAAAGATGCGATAAGTAGTTTTAAACAGAAAGCACCGGGGGTCTCACGACTCACTAAGAGAAACTAAATAGAAACAATGGAGAACGTTCTAGAAGGTTTAAGAAAGATCTTGAATGAAAGTAGAAAAAATGATTTTCATACCAAAACCAGGAAACCCCTATGTCGAGTGGAAAATTACCGACCTATTTCGCTACTCAAACAACATCTAGAGTATAACAACCTTTAAAATGAGTTCCGATTCGGTTCCGGAAAAACAGGATCACGGATATGGCACACTGCCTAATAATGGAAACACTAGCAAACTGAAAGGCTAAAAGTTGAGTGTAGACGTCGTTTGTAAACACGTGTTAAAAGCCTTCGATAAAGTTTGGCAACCGGGCATACAATACAAGATACTTCGGCTTGGAATAAACAATAAACTTGAAAGATTATTGTGCAACTACGTAATAGATAGATACGCGTATATATAAACGGGCCATCACCAAGGGGAAAGCTTTAAGCTGAAAGCCGGTGCTCTCCAGGGCTGTTGCCTAAGTCTGCTATTATACGCTGTCTACACAGCAGACATACCACCCCCTGCAATGGAAGGGTGTATAAATATACAATTTGTGGATGACATAACGCAAGTTGTTGTGTCACCATACAGGCACGCTCAGTTCCAAGCAAGAGCAACGGGAGAAGAGATACGGAGGTTAAACGAGTACGAACGGAGATGAAAGATCAGTACGAACCGCGAGAAATTGAAAGTTGTACCAGTATTCAGGAGAATGACGGTAGAAAGAAATGTAGATAATGAAAGATATATATATATATATACACTAATGAATGTAAAGTACTGGGGCTAACAATAACTAAAACTGGTTATAATAAACACGTAACCGACAGAATATATAAAGGTAAAATAGGACGAAAACTTTTATATAAATTAAGAACGCTCAACCAACGAAATAAAAAGAAGATTTCTAATTCAATAATCCAACCGATGCTAATCTATCCGGCAATTGCAATGTGTACATTGTCGAGGAGTAATCTTCTCAAATTACAGAGAATACAAAATAAGGCAATGTACCTAATAACTGACACGAGAAGGATAGAGTGAGGGAAAATAGAAGACCTACACAGGATAGCTAATACTGAGCCTAGTAACAAGATAATAAAGAAAAGAGCGAAAGCGGTCATTGAAAAGACACGCGCAAAAATTGGATAAGAACTTGCCAATCAAATACTACTAAGAGCAAGATGGATACCTCACCGACTATTTTTAAGCAGGATGATGATAAGAGATGAAGAATAGGTAGATGGTATAGTCACATAGAAGGAATAATTAATAAGTCGAAAACGGATCAACATTGTAAGGAATAAGCGACGAATACGACAACCGATTAAAAAACGGACTACGAGAAAGAAGGATAATAATCACTTCTAAATAAAAGAAAATACCGATCAAGGAATCCAAGGAGAACAGAGAACATAGACATTAGAAAGAAATCAGCTAGCTAATAAGAAAACATGCCCCTAAAACAAACGAATACTTATCAGTAACAGACTTACAACTAAAAACACAGAATGCACAACAACCTGGATCTTAGGTAATTACTCTTTGACTATAATTTATTCTTACCACTACTTTACAAAGGCCAAAGATTAGCATGACCTTCAAGCACCTTGCAACTTTCCAACTTCCTTCTATTCCTCACCAACACTTTTAACACTGTCTTTCAAAACGGGCTCTACATACAAAAAAGGGGGGAAGATACTCACCGTGGTATTAGCACCGCGTTTAGATGTAGGACCATGACCACCTTGGTGGCTTGTCTAGTTGCCTACTAATTTCTCGCTATACTATCGCTCCCTCTCCTTTTCCTCTGTCTGCCCTCATCGTCTCTGCCCTGTAACCTTCTCCCTGGTTCCATAGTGCACAGGGAGGAAGAAAACGGGGGAATACGGGAGTCTAGGCTCTCTCGCCCTTTCCTCTATCATTTGGTCCCAAAAAGAAGCCGAGGATGATGAAGAGTTGGGGAAGCTCTGGACGCACTAGCCTTTTACTCTCTCACACCTTTTCTTCTATCTAATTCAGTTAAAGTTCTTACAAGCTCTCTTCAATTATTTAATCGATCTGAGTTGTAGACTTTTTCGGACTTAATTTAGATCTTGTAGCTTTTATTACTTACTTGAATATTTGCCCATTTGTCCAGATCCCGCCAGTATATGTGAAACCCTTATGAACATACATGAAACCAGTAGAACTTCATTAATTATTTGATGGTTGAGCGAATATGTAACAATAGAATATTTAACCACTCTAACTTTCCCCCTTCCGTTTTTTGGCTTATAATAAGTCACTAAAATTAGAAAGAACAACAGTGAATGGTAAAATTATTGAGATTGAAAATGACATTAAGGGTACTAAATATGAAGCCTCTCTCCGTCTATTAAATTTGTGGATTTTATATTTAGTGTTAAATTATAATTGGGAAAAAATAAGCACCAATAATTAAGGGTTTTCACGTCACTCACTAGGAATTTCCACGTAAAATTTGGTCAAAGCGTGAGAGAAAGCATTAGACTCCTTCAGTTGAGGACTTGATACGAGTTCCCGTCTCTGTCTTAATGGAAATACAGGCTTATACCCTATTTGGATGGTGCCAGTATTTTCGAGATAATTGTTTCGGTGACGATAGGGAATCGCTAAGCCATGATGGGATCCATAATTTGCAATCGAGCGTTCGCAAAGTAGGTAAGGGGGACATTTTCCAATAACACCCTATTTTGAATTTTCTAATTTCTGAGACTATTGGAGCAGGAACCACCTCTATGGGATGATTTGTAAATTCCTTGTGGTGTCAGCAATCTTAGTTGGGAAATTAGCGATTAGCCCGTCAAGATGTAGAGGAGCTTACTACCAAAAAGAATTTTAGCCTAGGCGAATTTTACCAGCCTCTTTGGAATGGTAGTTACTCAGCAGGTAGGGAATATATTTGGGGCAGTAACTTTAATCACGTCTTTTGGAGTAAGTTCTCATGGATTAATTCTCGGTGATTTTCTCAACCATACAACCATCGAGAAAAACATTGAAATGGAAGCAACTTCAAAAAGAATCAAAGGAATAAAAAAAGGAAGAAATAAAAGAGGAAACAAAGAGAAATAGGAAATGCACAAGGACGCAACAATGAGCTCCTTCTAGGATGCAGAAAAAACCAACGAAGACAAAGCACAACTTGTATAATTTCACTGACATCGGAAGTGAACATTTATTCTATATTGTTCCATCCACAAACTAAATCTCTATCTGCAATATATATTGAGAATATGCGAAAGTTTAAATGGGCAGTCTATCAGGCAAAGACTCAGTCCTCAATACTAGTAGGCAAGAAAATGCACTGGTATAAAAGTTTTCACTATAAGGTGAGATAATAATAAGAGTAACTAAAATTAATGCACAGTTGTTTAAATCTAAAATTTAATTAACCTGGCCAAGTGCACGAAATCTTCTCCAGCAGCATTTATTTTTGAACCTAAAGTGTGGTGTAACTCGTTTCCAGACATTGACTATTGTGGATGAAATGATGGTCAGGCAGTTCTCATTAATTTTATCCTTAAGGTATTCAGCCGTTACGGGTCTTGAACCATAAATTACTTCCTTCAGACCTAATTGAATATCGTCGCATTTAGAAAAATATTTTTGCCGTATCGGAGAATATTTTATGCGCTTGGCTTAGTTAATTAAATTTTCTATGCAAAGAATTGGATTTTACCTTTGATCGTTTATATTATTAATTTACTTTTCATACATAATGGTGAGAACAATTTTAATATTTTTAGCATATAAAATATATGATACTAGAAAGAGTAGAGGATCTTCAAGACTCAACCCCCTCCTTTCTTAGATTTAGAGAATTTGGCTTCTGTTTATAGCTCTTCGCTTTACCCTTCCTTCTATCCCATCCAATTCGGCGCGAGATGCCGATAATTGAATAATCCTTTTCAACTTGCAATGATGAACTTAAGTAGAAATTAATGGAGTAGTTTCTTTGTGTTGGGTAGGAGTTACCTCTGATTAGATGGCCGAATAATTGTCTTATAATTCGATTTAATGAGAGTAAGGAGGTCAAACATAAGCTAAAAGTTGCAACGACAGAACGAGTGAAGCATTCTCAATATACGCTCACATTTAATTTGTAGACGCTTCTCGACTTATCCATTTTCTCCCTTTTTCTCCTGACACGACGTAAAGGGAAGGAAATGAAAGGAGGCAGCAAACGACAGACCCGCCATTCTATTGTCAATAAAACAGAAGAGATGGAATAAAAGTGTGAGTTTAAAAGTGATCACAATCTCTTAAAATATTAAAATATTATTAAATATTACTCACTAACACGCCTGCGCAAATAAACACATAAATGACAAAGAATCATTCATTTTAAAAAAATGATGTAGCGCAAGTGTATTAATTGCACTCAAACTCACCATAAACAATTTCTTACAAATTAGAATCGGTGCGCATCAAATTCATCAGCTCTTTATTTGCTATTAAACTCTGCTAACATTACTTTTTTCATGTCATTTGCCCTTACTTGTATTTGGGAGCTATGCGTTATCGCATCTTTTACAGAGTTCTTCCTTTGGCAAAAGGCTAAATAAATCACCCTCATAAAATCCTCTCGATGATCACTTATCATAAACAAAATTATTTGTTTCTCTCTCCATCATTTTCATTTTTTATATTACTCATTTACATAAACATTTCATCTTATCCGTGCTTTTCCTACATTTCGCACTCCTTGACACTCACTCTCTTTCTTACAAATCTTTCCCATCCATTCCTTCTAAATGCCTATACTACTTCAGTTTTTCCCTTTTCTTATCTATTTTTCTCATAACGTAATTAACTTTTTTCCATTCCCCACTTTCTCTATTGCGCAATTCACAAACCAATTTCTCTTTCAAATTAGCCACTTGAAATCCTTTCATCATGAACCTTTCCTTCTCCATATATACCATAGTCTGACTCATATTTAATAAATATATCGAGAAAGTATAATTTACACCAGTGTTTTAATAGATTAAGAGAAAGGGCTAGGAGCAGAGGGCAGTTTAAACAAGGTCTGCTGACCAAGATTTGTTGCTATCATTTATTCTGATTTTTTACCTTACAACCTTCCAAACTTTCAATAATTTCCAGACTAACTTGGGAAGACCTTGGCAATTATATCATTTGAAAGAGAATGTAAAAGAACATAAAGGTTTCAAATTCGTTAGAATCGGTCAATAGTTATAAAGTTATTGCCAAATAACTCCCCGGTTAACCTTGGTAAGACTTTGACAATTAAATCATTGGAAAGAAAATGTAAAACAACATAAGGGTTTCAAATCTCGATAGAATCGGCCGAATAGTTATGATGTTATTACTAAATAGTTCCCCAACTAACTTTCAGATGACTTTAGAAACTATATCATTCGAAAGAGAATATTAAACAAGATAAGAGTTACAAATCTCGTTTGTTTAGGCCAAATATTTATGATTTTATTGCGAAAACATAATTCCAGGGATAAACTTCGGAGTACCTTGGCAATTACATAATTCGAAAGAAAATGTAAAACAACATAAGGGTTTCAAATTTCGTTAGAGTTAGCCGAATAGTTATGAGGTTATTGCCAAATAATTTTCCGGCTAACATTGGGAGGAATTTAGCAATTATATCATTCGAGAAACAATGTAAAACAACAGAGCGCTTTCTGATTTCGTTAGAATCGGCAGAATAGTTACAATGTTATTACCAAAATAATAAAACAAGCAAAACAGAGACCGACCGACCGACATAGTGAAATATAGAGTCGCCCGCAACAAAGAATAATGGCCAAAAATAAGATTGCATGTCACGCCGTAGGAAAAGAAAAGGAATACCTTATACCCAGCAAATCAAAGACATATTTGCTAGTCGTTAAAGATGGGAAATGCATAAACTCAATGTCTAAATGTATAAACTCACTATGTGAACGTATTCTTTAACTTTGCGAACATAAATCTTGTTAACCACATATGTACAACTGAATTTCTAAGCCGAATTAAACTAAATATTGTAATATTTAGAAAGTTCCAAGCAAACTTATTACATGCCTAGGAAAGTATGAATACCTCAATACGGAAACGAGTGAGAAATAATGTTTGGTAACAGAATGCAAATTAATTGTCCATAATTGATCCAATTTTTGCAAACATAACGAAAACTTAGATAATGTTAATAATTAATAACAAACCAAAACGCAAGAGTTAACGCATGTTGCGTCAAAATAAGATATTTACTTTCTATTATTCTTTTTAGCATTAGACTAATGCTAAAAAGAAGTTTTATTTGAAAAACAAACGCCATCATTATATTCCTATTTTTCTGTAATTTTCTTTTCTTATTTCTTTTAGGGTATACGTTAATTCTTTTTATTTTATTCATTCTTGCTCAATTAATTGATTTAGCCGTAACAAAATAATTTCAATCGTATTCTGGTTTATTTTTTTGTTTAATCTTACAATGCTAAAATTGTGATAGCAGAAATGAACTTTGGTAATCCAATTTTACATTCCTTCGCCACACATTAGCTGTGTGTCGTATGAATCTACTTTTCAAAATAATTATAACTTATGATTTTATCTGTTGCTTCCTTAAACTATTTCATTGTTTGTATTTTATATGCCTTCAAATTCGTTGTGCACATTTATCGGACGATTTTTGTTCAGAAATTTTGTTGTTTAACACTTTTTCCAATATGGAAACAGAGGCATTCTCACAATAATTACACGAGATGCAATAAATTAATGTTTTTTTCTAGTTTTATTTTAGAGTATCGGACGAAAGAAAATTTAATTAGCCCTTTAGATTGTTATTCAATCACATGGTCTAAGTACATTAATGAAATTTGATGACTTAGAATCAAATAATCCCATTTCATGTATTTTTAAGAGGAAAGTCTCAAAGTAGGATGAACAAAATTACGCTTTTATCTTTAGTAGATAAGTCAAGGTAACTAAACAAATGACCTTAAACATATGTAAGGTTGATCTAGATAAAACTATATATTTATAATCTCTGATCTTTTTAAAATTCAGTCATGATAAATCAGTAATTATTCTCAAATTCTACTTCGCATCTAATGTGTCATTTAAAGTTTTTCGATTTAATGAAGAATGAATAGAAATCATCCATGAATGTATATGATTTATACTCATGTTTAGCTGCTATCTTTATTCAAGTCTCTGGTCAGTGTTACTCTTGGAAATTCGATGGAGATTATACCATACTTTTCACTGAACTATTTGCCATTAAAAAGGCACTTAGTCATTGCAAAAACTACTCTGCCACATCTGCTGTTATACTTACTGATTCACAATCTATTTTATATATATTAGAAGACCACAGAACAAGCCAAACATACTCAAACCTAGTTAATGAAATAATATCATTGTGGTATTCCCTTCAGAGCAACAATCATAAAATATATTTCCAATGGATACCCTCTCACATAGGGATAGTGGGAAATGAAAAAGCAGACCTATTAGTTAAAGCCTCCCACAATTTTAATGACATTGAAACCACTCCATTCTTTAAAAGCGAAATTGTAAACTTATTAAGAGAAAAGATACAAAAAGAATATTCCTCTATTTGGGAAAGATCTGTAATTTCTACTCAATTTGGTGAAATAAAAAACAAATTCAATCATTGGCCATGGTCATTTGATAAACATAGGAGACTTGAAACTGCACTTGTCAGACTGAGATCAGGACATGTAGGCTTAAATTGCTACTTAAACAAAATTAAGTTAAAAAACTCACCAAATTGTGATCACTGAAATTTACCTGAGACAGTAAAACATTTTCTATTAGAATTTCCTGCTTATAATATAAAAAGACAAAAAATGATAAGCAATCTAAGCTTACTGGAGATTATATTTTGCGGTTGCATGAATGGACATAATCCTCTGGATGCATTTTATGTATATTGTAGATTAGATCTGACGAACTCCTGTAAAGGGTGACAATGTTGATGACTTTTCTTTGTGTGTTGACTGGAACAGGAGCTGCCAAGTGTAGGCCATGAATGGTCTTTTGCAGTCTCTTTCTTTTCTTATGTTCTTATAAATGGTATATTACTCGCAATATAGCACTTTCAAACAAATTAATCCAAAAAAAGTTCATAAGTGTGAATACAATAATAAAAAAAAATCAGGGGATTATTATGAATTGAATTAGTTTTGGAATGTATCTCGTTATCAAATCTATAAGAAATAAGAGACTTGTGCTTATTTGCTGAGGGGATGACAAAACGAAGACAACCTTGTGCGTATTCAGATTTTTTCTAGTTAGAAGGATAATATTTTTGCTATATTCAATCTTCTCTTCGAAGGAAAACTTATATCACTTAGAAATGATCGATTGCGTGGCCTCCTTCAGTAGACACTAAATGTAGAAGGTGTTTATAAAAATATATAATTTTTGCAATCTTCTTTTTTGTTCGACCTTTTGGTCCTTTATTAATAATACAAAAAATTTGAAGAGAGAAAAATAATATAAAACTTAAGTTTTGTGAGGAGAGAAAGAAGCCAAAAACATACATCTAGTGAAATGGTTCAGTACCATTAAAATGAAGAGCGAGCATCTCCATCTAGAATCGACAAGGGAGATGAGTCTGAGGAATCTGGAGTCCATAATGAAGTCCTTCATGTGGAAGTCAGAACGCTGAGTCCAAATGAATGGAAGCTGGAGAATTGGAGTAATAAAATGTATAAAGCCTCCTAGACGTTGCCAAAATTTGGCGGAAAGACTGGAATGTTCGCAGTTGTTGAGGGCTCTATGAACCTTATCCCTCATTTGGTGAGTAAACGCAGTCCGAGTCTCGTAGAAGTCTTAGTTTTACTCTTAAGTATTCCAGACTGGTAGTAGGAGTCAGGTGAGAATTCGTGAGATTAATTTGTAACGATGATTCCAAAAATTTGTCCAATACATTTAGTAAGTAATTTATTTTTCTGATAAATAAGATATCATCGAGGTAAGTGAATGCTTGTAAACCTTCTTGGTTAGCCGAGTGATTGGCTATTGACTCAATGCAAAACTGCATGATAAATGGGGCCCTACAAAGCCCCATGGGGATTCTTTTAAGTTACCATCTCTGTCTTCCTATTTTTATTCCAAATTGGTGCCTTGCGTTCGGATAGAGTGGAATGTCGTGGAATCCATTAGAAAGATCTAACTTGATGGCCATATCCCCGGGTTGTTTTCTTCTTACTACTTTGCCAATGTTAGATAACTTAAAGCTAGGCGGGGGGAAATTGTTTGTAACTAAAGACATATCATAGATTACTCTCATCGAGTTGTCTGATTTTGAAACTCCAAATATTCTGTGAGCTCTACTAATCCTGTCTGTGGGTTCCAGCACGCCATTTTAATTAATTTGTTGACTGCTTATAGCATCTTGGGGTCCGAACTGTCAAAGTTTTTGTAGCCATTGGGTAGAAAAATCTTTAGCCCTTTTGCTCGGGCACTTTTAATGACATTATTTACCGCCGAGAACTGGCTTAAATCTCCAGGTCGAGACATATAATCTGGCGCGAAGAATCTTGTGATCTTGGGTTGGAGGGGATCCACCGTTGGGCTAATTTTATCCTGACTTGGATTTCCATTATCCCTTTGATCTTTGTTTTTGTCATGATTCTTATCCTTTTCTTTAGGAGCCATGATGTCTGGTAGTCGACTTAAAAATTCTCTAAATGGGTCTGTTCTGGTGCTGCTGGTACTCCTAGACGACGGTTCCTTGTCAATCGTAATAACATATGGAACAGCAAGGCCGGGCTTAGAAACGAATGTAGCCCCTGTAGTTTCCACAATGTGAAGTCCTTGTAACTCAGTTACGACCTTTTCCAAGTAAGCCTGGCTGACGAACGGATTTGGGTCGTCTGCAACCTTGCAAACCAACGGAAGTTTATTAATCGGTAGGTTAACTTGTTTGTCTAGGTTTACGTCATACACTTGGGAAATGCAAACACGTTTTGGAGGAGACCATGGCAGGGGGACACCTTCATTGTTGAAGTATATACTATCGCACATGTATGTATGTATTTTTTAGACCCTTCAAATAACACTGAGCACATTGAAAGAGAATTAGTAACTGGTTCTGGGCTAGAATTATGTAAAACACTTAATTTCTACATTACTTAATTGATCACTTAGGAAGGAAAGATCACTTTTATAGCGAAGGTACTCACAATGGGAGGCGATGGACGGACTGTAGAGTTGTCTGTAGCTGGGAGACGATTGTATGCTAGTTGCGTCGTCGAAGTAGTTTGACCCGGAGTCCCATGTATTTTGAGGTCCTAGTTTCCGGTTTGCTGCTACCGAGGAAATGGCCTTTAAATCCCACATGGAGACCTCTGGGGAGGCCTGAGCAGTAGCGAAGGTGACAGAAGAGAGGCCCGTGGAGAAGGAGATTTCCGAAAGAGTGGGTGAAGTTGTTGATCCTATTCTTCCTCGGCTAGTTTTTTCAGGAAGTCCCAGTCTTCGTTCCATCTCTCATCGCGCAGCTCTTGGAGGATTAGGTTTGTGACGCCTTCGCGCATATCCACCTCTGCGGCTTCTACCCATTTGGGCTTGAAAGGATTATTGTCTGTGCAGAGGTAGACGATCTGTACGAGCATAATAGAAGGTCAAGCGGGTGCAAATAAGTTTATAAGAAGAGCAGGCCTTGAAAACACAGATTCCTATAAAGACAGATAGGCGTGTCTTAAGGAAACTATGTATGAAAAACTGCAAGTTGTAGCTCATTCAGGCCTTTATGGCAGATCAAAACCGGAAATGCAAACAATTCTTTGCTAATATGGAAGAAAAAATTGAATCAAATGAGTAAGATGTACGTCTTGTTTACACTGATGATGACATATTTCATACGATTGGCAAAGTAAACAAGCATAATGTTCACATATGGAGCATAAAAAATCCGTAGGACACATTTACGCACAAAAGGGACAAACGAAAAGCGAATTTGTCCTGCAGCGTCACAAAGAATCGTCGGTATGAATAGTTTTTCTTTGAGGAAAATGAGAGAGGCGATGTTTATCTTTAACTGCTTCAGAACTGGTTTGTCAGTGAGAGAGAGAAAGGGAGAGAGAGAAGACACAACTGGGCGAAACTATTTAATCCACGCTAACTAAGGCGCCAAATCGCGAAGGCCTCGATGGACTGAAAGCCCGAATTCACAGAACCCTGAGATGTGCTCAACCAATCAATGTCGCACGGTAAATTATTTACCAGTATAAAAAACATATAAAATTCAAAGAACACAAACAACGGACATTTCTATGAGTCAGTAAGCTAGATGGAGCTTTGATACAATATTGGAACAAGCAAAGTCACAAAGCGGTACATACTTCGTGCTCAGTTGCCCTTGACAGTTCATATTTGGAGGTTTGCATTCATGATGGCGCGACAGTAATCAAAAATGGGTAAGTAGTTTATTATTTTCTAATATTTTTTTGTGTGTAAATACTGGATTTACTAGCTAAAAGATGTATCTTTCTTGAAAAATTATAGTTAGGTGTTTTAGAATTTATTATCTTTATAAGTTATAAACATTAATGAGAGTAACAAAAGTTACCAACCGGCAGTGGCAGTATGAAATATGGGGATATATAGATTCTTGCCTACTGTTAAACGTTACTTCTTTTTAAAATTTTAACCCTAAATAATGATACTAAAAATCGACATTTATATGTTTAAAAGTGCCTTATATAAATTTTATAATTGTTTTTATCGAATTTTTATATATTATATAAATTTTATTGCAATTTTTAATTTACTGAGTTATA
This sequence comes from Ceratothoa steindachneri, assembly GCA_963969495.1. NCBI lineage: Eukaryota > Metazoa > Arthropoda > Malacostraca > Isopoda > Cymothoidae > Ceratothoa > Ceratothoa steindachneri. The sequence goes on along the minus strand of OZ018328.1, from coordinate 140,927,681 downwards.
ATTTTTACATTTAATAACCTTTAGTTTTATAACTTTTGCATGAAATAAAATTATAATAAGTCTTCCCTTTTATAGACCTGACTTAAATGAAATTCCAACCGCATCAGAGTTGGAATACAACTGATACAACTGCTGATGATACAACTGCTGAAACTGATTGTAACTATGACTGCTCAGATGATGAGGTTAAGTGTGGTCCAAATATATTCCAAGAATATTTGGCGCAAAAATAAAGGAATTGTCTCTACGGTGAAAGATTATAAAGAATGCGATGCAAACAGCGAGGTGGGAGACATGCAAAATAATTTGCAATGCATTGATCATTACTGGACCAATGATTGGCTTGATTACAATCGATCCAACCCGCTTCCTACACTAATTTGAATGTGAGAAATCAAGGGAGAAATGAAACGGATTGTATATACAGTCCTGTATTCACAAATAAATTACAATAATATTTACAAGAGAAAATTGAATTTTCTTATAAGAATTCAATGATAAAAATAAGTGCACACCACATACAAGGCCAAAATTCCCCAATCGAAAAATACAAGATGAAAAAAACCTACGCCGGACGAAGAGAAAAAAATTTATACAATAACACCAATTAGTACTGAGTCAAACAATGTGCGCGCAATAAAATGAAAAGAAAAACTGAACAGTACAAGATACTTCAATCAACACCATACGATGCTTTTAAAACAAAAGGGGGGGGTACAGGGGTATCACTCGCGAGTAAGTGGGGAAGGCTAGCCAAGGCCGTATAGTTCTCGGTTCAAAATGAGAGGTGGCGAAACCATGTGCGGTTGTGGTTTCCAATGAGAGGTCGTGTAAACCCTCCTATCAGGGTGGGGGTAGAAGCACTCTCGGCCTGTTTCCCACTTCTGCTAGAAGTTCATTGTCCCACGGTTGTGTCCACACTGTCTCCGCTCTATGCTCGAACTCGGTGAATCTTCTTTAATCTGACAACACTCTTACTCGCTAGAGTTCTTTTGAAATGTACATAAATATTAGGCTTTCAACCTATTTTTGACTCTAACTCTTATCTCTGAAAATAGAAAACAAACATCAATAAAAATTGCAAAAAAAACAAACAAAATTTAAATGCCAGTTATTCACACACAACGTTCGCACAGAGAGAGGAAGAGGGTATTGGGAAAGGGGTGGGAAAATGGCCCTTCACACACACACACACATTCGCTCCATCACACCCCTTCTTCCTTAGGCCATTCGACCACAGTCACTCCCAATACAGTCTCAATCCTCCCTCACGGTACTTTTTATACTCAATTGCACCCTTCTGCACCCATTCACACTCGTCTACGGTTCCCTGGCTACGCGTAGCAATTTGTCATGGATGTTCATCAGTTGTCCTGTCAGTCTCCTTGTCACTATTGATCATGTCATCCACCATACTTTTAGCCTTCATTACCAGTTCTCCCAGCTCTCGACAGAACTCTTTCATACTCTTCCGTTCAGAACCTTAACTCTTCATAACCCCATTCATCAGCTCCTCACTCAAAGCTCTCATCCAACTCAAGGTACACTCTTGCGAAACATAAAAATCACTCACATCCATTTTACTCTCAGCGGTTACACCGGAAACCCCTTCAACTGGTTCCCACCAGAAGCCAGAAAACTCAGTCACTTCTTCATTCTCTACATCAAACTCATCTCTACCTTATCATTCGTAAAACCAGAAAAATCAGCCACACTAGATTCATTTTGCCTAAACACATTATCATTCATACTGTTCCCAAAACCAGAAAAATCAGCCATAGGCAGCTCACTCACTCGTCTACTTACACAAGGCAAGTTACTCACCTGCTTATGCAAACACTCAATCTCTCGCTCAAACTCCTGCATACCAGAAAGACTCTGTCAGACCTACTTGCACTATTCTTTTCACTCTTCTTTGTACGCTTGCTACTCCTTGAGACCAAGACAATCTCTTTCCCAGACAAATCAATACTATCACATTCCTTCTCATCATCCTGCACCTTATCTCTCTCTCTGCACAGTTCATAGACCAGATGGCTCACCAGGAAGTCAAGAGGTTCTCTCCACCTCCTCAACTGACCCTGATGAGCCCGCATTCTCTCAGTCACACCTTCATTCAAACTCTCCAAAACATACGTCACACCATTCTCCCAGACTCTCACAACTCTCTTTCAAACTTTTCACATATCTTCGACACGTTCAACCTACCTTTTACTTCTTTTACCTTCAATACTTTTGCACCAATTTCAAACGAAAAAAACCTTTTATATGCCTCACGCCATACACTCTGCTTCCTTTCACTCAAACGAAACCTATCTTTCGCTCACCTTTCAAAATTCATTACAAACTGACACGAGGACACCCCAGTTGCACTATGACCGTCGAACTATATGTCCATACCACTCTACTCAACCATTCATCCCAGTCATTAAAAGTCGTACTCATTATTCTCAACATCTCACACAAAGTTCTAATTGTACGTTGAGCCAACCCATTCGAAGATGGAACATACGGAGTCATCCTCACATGCTACACACTATTCTCTCTCAACATTCGCTCAAACACTTCACTCGCAAACTCAGGCCCATTGTGACTCAGACATCTCCTAGGCTTCCATACATAAATAGGAAAAAACAACCACTCAACCACACGCGCAACAGTCACACTCCTGTTATATTTTAAAGGCGCTGCATACACAAACTTACTTTTATGATCAACCATACCAACATTCCTAGCAATAGTACGCAGGGAAAACAGAAAATCAATTACTACTAATTCAAAAGGTTCTTTCGCATCAACTTTCAACATAGGTGGCTTCACTTGCACACCCCGCACCTTTCGCTTTTGATACTTTTCACACGTAGTCGAAACATCATTCACAACAGTCCTCAGAAACGGATGGAACACACGCTTCTTCATACACTCCATAACTTATACTTACCCATATGCCCATAATTATCATGCAGAACTTTCAGAAGATCCATCATACCAAAATCCTAAGCATAACTTTTAAAATCACTTAAACACTTAGGCCATTCATTCAAATTAACATGCATCATGACACACCTCTTCAACTGACTGATAAAAGGACACATCTCTTGCATCTCTAGAATATCATTATCACTTAAAATCTCATTCTCATCATACCGCAAAATTCCACAACATTCTTCGCACTCTTATCCAACCTCATCACCTCACATTCACCTTTCATAATACAAAGACAAATCGTTCAATCTCATAAATTCTACACCAAGTAAGAAACAACACGGCATTGGCTCATCTTTCAGACTCACAAAGTCATGCCTCACATTTACACCAGTGCCCAAACTCATGCTCAGACTAACCTGTTCCCATGCCACTATCAGTCCAATCCCCAATCCACTTATCTGTAACTTCACAGCTCACGCTCGCAACATCTAAACTCATCATACTTACTCAGATTCCTCTCGTTCACTAACGACACTCGCGCACAAGTATCAATCAAACCACAGAAGAACCTTTCACTAACTTTCACTCTTGGTCCATCATATCAGGGCCTTCATGCTCGAAATGCACAGAAGGAACAATTACACCCAAATAGGCACTGACAACCCTATACAATTCAAGCATCTTAACATTCACACTATAGTCTGGGTATGCCAATTCAACATCTTCAGCCGCTGCCTCTTTCAGTCTCTCATACGCTTAATTCGTTTTATGATTCCACCTAACAACCGTACTACCTTTCTTCCCCATCCACTCAGTCAGAGGCTTACTTACACCCGAACAATCTTGCATAAACTTTCGCTGAAACTCAATCAAACTTAGAAAAGACTTGGAGGATATTTAGCAAAAATAAAAATCGTTATGATAAAATTAAATAGGTAGGTAATATTTTTTTAAATCTTGCGGCCAACATCTCTGATATAAGGCTGCCGCCAATATTGATGACTTAAATTAAAATTATTTTATGAAATTTGTTTAAGACAATCAAGATTTTAAACTCGAATTTATTCTATTGTAAATAATTTCCCCAAAGTCCTATATCTTTTTATAGGACAAACAATATTAAATAAAGATATAGCAAAAATAAAAACCGAGGAACTAGGGTAGGGAAGTTTGAAAAACCTAGTAATGTGAATGGAACTAAAAGCAAATAAAAACGCTAGGGTTCAGTAAGGCACTCGACTGGTTGGAACTAGTTCCATTGAAAACCAAACAAATCTAGTCCCTTTCGGTGATATTCTTAATGGGACAAACTTTAGATAGAGGAATATGCATAGTCATATTATTCATTATTAAAATAAAATAAAGATTAATTATAATTCAGAGCACTTCGTTAACTTTCTTTGATACCGCGACTAACTGTTTGGTACGTTCTGTCATTACTTGCCACATCATGATCGTATTCTTTTGATGATTTTGCATGATCCACCATCGGCGAGTGATTGAGTAAAAAGGAAGAATCATGTTTTGGGGCATTCTCTATACCAGGGTTTACCATCCTGTCGATAGTGGCAACCTGTGGGCGATTTGTATAATTAGGTGGATTGTACTCACTTTTGTTATACAATTCAACATCTCTTCCAAGCTACCAGGCAATCAATCATTTCTATACTTAATTCTTCATAGCGCATGACCCTCGTAAATGAGGGTCTTTTGCTCTCATAAGTGGTATTTATCTATTCTTGTCACCTTTGGCAATTTTCATCTCTTTGCTAATATTTTGCTATTGTCATTTCAAGTTTACTCTCAGTTATCTTTCGCCTTATTTAAAAGTGCTGTTTGTTTAATTCACTTGCTTTATTTTGTGAAAGTAAAACCCTTTTTATTCAAACTATGGATCCAAATAAAAAATATTCCAGTTTGTATTCACAAAAATAAGTGGCATATGGTTTTATCGAATTGCTTGTAGATAATTTAATGTTAATGTGTTTGTTATGCTATAAATGTTTTTTCAAATGGAGCGATCAAGCCATCTGTCGAGGTATGCCTGTGAACACTCGCTTGGCACAAGGGCGCATACACAAGCACCGGTAGATAGCCGACCCTAGGCCACCTGCGATATGCTTTGGGGCAATTAAAGGAGTGGGGGACGGCCTCCTTGATTTTTAGATCGAGTACGATTTACAGTTGACCGGGATTTATCTAATGGTTGCCAAGTTACAATTCAAAGGATGTATAAAGAACAAGACCCCAATATATATATATATATATATATATATATATATATATATATATATATATATATATATATATATACCTAAAAGGAGGAACAAATTACTCGATAAAGATAGTTAATTGTAACAATTTATAATATGACAGAGTTAAGCGGGAGGAGCAAAATTAACCTTAACTCGAACAAGAGATATTAATTACGATTGCGCGGGAAGTCAATTCAAAAGTGGATGCAGGTTACGATTGACGGGGTGTAATCAGGGATACAACACAATATCGCTTTATTTTGAAGCGTGATGGTGATCTGAAGGGCGGATGGGGAGGGGAGACAAACGGCACAGGTTTTCAAGAAGATATTTTGGTGAGTCCTAACGAGGAGGACTCGTAGATGGGGCTTTTGAGGATTTCTTCTTAAAGAACGAGATTTTCTCCAGAGAGATGGAATCTCAAACACGAGACTGTATTGAGGTTCTACAGGGAGTCTTAGACACGAAGAAGCGGGAGTCTTAAGGGAAGTAAGAGATAAGGGGAGCCGCAGAGTTCTCCAGGAAGAAGGTGTCTCGATATCTTTCCTTTAAACAGGGGCCAAAGATTCACGAAGGGAGATCTGCTGGTGAGATATTTACGCCGATGTAAGACTCAAAAAAGAGTTGCGGGACTTCGCGGGGGAATACACATTACGGATGGACGGAGGAACTGTCAGACTTTCAACCTCCTCAAGGAATGGCGGACTCAGGAATAAATAACCAGGTGGCTGGTCCGATAGATAGCCCAGGGCATGGGCGTCCCTAGACGATTCGCGACGTCAGTCTATGTAAACATACTTTGAGGTAACGAGTCGGATCGGACAGCGAAGATTGCCTCATGATATGGAAGTAGGGTTAGCACGGCTGCGCTCGTGGGGAAATAGACATGCCTGAGAAGCATGGGGTGAGATCTCGGCGTATCGCGGGGGAAGGGAGAGTGAGGAGCGTCAGAAATGAAATACAGCTGGGTCGGGTGACTCAGCGAGGGACTACTTCCTTCTTGAATATTCTAAACTTCCCATGCCAAGGAGTACGCGGTTAGGACAGAAGGGGCTGAAAGGGGCATTCCGAGGGAAGGGAACTTCCTTTTACGCTGCTCCTTCGAGGGCATTCCCTCACACCATCTCTATTGGGGTGGGCATCTTACTACAAAACATGCAGAAAAGAAAGTATTCTATGCTCTTTTTCAAGATATTTTTGCTTAGAAATATAAACATGTGAAACAATAAACTACATTTCCAAGGACCACTGAAAAGAACAATGATGAGTTCAGTGCTAGTTACTGTATTTGACAACTTATTACTAAAAGTGCATTACAAAAACTATTGTTAAAAAAGGCTATTAATTTGATACTTGCAAGCGCTAATCTCGATTATAATGGACCAGGCCCCAACAAATATCTTGAAATTATTACTACTTATTAATAAAAGTGTAAGTCGATGCATTTATGAAAATGCCTGGGATGTTTAATACAATTTTTATCTACACGTCAAAAAAGATCATTTACTTTGCAAAGAGATGAAGCAATTGGGTTGAGGAATAAGTTCTTGCGGTTTTATCAAATTTATTCATTACCATTAACAATTTTAGAAAAATTTTATTTTTAATTAATAACAATACCAATTAATCAATAATGTATTTTCCGTTGTTATTTACAACTTCTTCCTAGCGTTCAACTAGTTTTTCGATGCCTCTGCAATTGAAATCTCTGGATTTTGACTCGAAGAATTCGTCTAACCAGGGTCTTACTTCCACATCAGTATTGAACGAAACGCTGCGCAAATTGTTGGAGAGTGAACGGAACAGATGGAAGTCCGATGGAGCCAAGTATGGCGAATATGGAGAATGTGGCAGGATTACCCAATTAAGCGTTTGGATACCGTCTTTTGTCATATTGGCAATGTGAGGACGAGCATTGTCGTGTTGCAGAAGGACTCCATAATGTCGATAAGGTCGCTTTTCACGAATAGCTATGGCGAGTCGATACATTGGTTGAACGTAGAATTCTGCATTGACAATCTCGTTGTTCGCAAGGAGCTCATAAAGAATGATGCCCTTACAATCCCACCACACATAAAGCATCGTCTTTCGTGGATGAAGTCTTTCCTTTAATCGCGGAAGTGTTTTTTTATTGGGGCTAAACCATTGTTTTCGGTGGTTCATGTTGACATAAACACACCATTTTTCGTCGCCAGTGATGATGCAGTGAAGAAATCTGTCGGTATACCAATGAGTAGCCTGGCGACGAGCAAGCAAACCTGCGGCAATCGTGGAGCGTTGACGTTTGTTGCTCTTGCTCAAAGCATGCGGAACCCATGCACCGAGTTTTTGAACTTTTCCCATCGAATGAGGGTGATTCACTACAGTTTTCTGATCACACGTCAATTTTACAGCCAATTCTCTAGTTATTAAAGATGATTTTCATAAAGAAGATCGTTCAATCGATCTTCATCCAACTTAATGGGATGACCAGAACGTTCTTCGTCATTAAGAATGAAATGACTGTTTTGGAAACGTGAAAACCACCATTGAGCTGCTTTTTCTGATAAGGCATTTTTTTCGTACACAGCACAAGTATCGCGACGAGCTTTCGCTGCGTTAGCATTGTTCCCGTCTCGATTGAAAAAGAATTTAGTTTGTGCCATCAAGTAAGCAAGAAAAAGAATTATGTCAGTTACTTAGATGACATATTCACCTAGTTGAATGATGTTAACTTGCATCTTCAACGAAACCTTATGATATTAACTGACTGTAAAATGTAAATCTACTTATTCATCGATAAACTCAATTTATTCCAAGAGGCATGATACAAAAGAGTTAACAAGATTATTATCAATAAAAATTGAGCTCACAGAAGCCTACTTGTATATATTTAGTAATAATATTAATGCAATACAAAGAGACATGGAAAATCGCTTATTAGATATCATCTACCTTGATTTAGATCCATGAATGGAAATTATGTTTAAAACAGTCCTGAGTAATGTTGAAGTGACTTGCCAAGAAGAACTCTTTTAATTGAAATATGATGATAGATCAAAAGCAAATTTTAAAGAAGATGGATGCCCAAAATTTGCTAGGACAAGAAAATGTAATAATTTTATTAAAATCTATGAAACGAGATTTCCTCATTACTCATAGCATTCCCTACGTCAAACTTGCTCTGAAGTGAGTTCATGTCTGGAATCTTATTCTTACCAAGGAATAAAACTGCTTAAAAATAATAGAAAGAAGAGAGTCCGTTTGTTTCTTGCAAAAATAAACCTAACATCAACGCTTTAGTTAACCAGCATTAACCTTAAAGATCCCATTAAAAGTAAGTAAACATTATTTCTGTTCATTTTATTATTTATAGATTTATAATTTTCAACCAAAGGTGGGCGAAGAGCTTCCTATTTGAAAAAAGATTTTAAATGGGCGGTGAAATAATAAAGATTGGTAAGCTCTGCTCTATTCCATCTGAGAACGCTCATTACTGATTAAGAAAAATGTTTATTTTGGAGGTGATGGTTTAAATAAAAAGATTGTGTTTTGAATTTGTTATATACTGCGTCAGAACATTAATAACCCAATTAATGTGAATTATATGCAATAGTTTGAAGTTTTAAATGTGTACGATGACTGTGAGAAAGGTTACTCTTCTTTCATTAGTGACTTCAACATTTAGGTTTTATCGTTTTTCTGGAATGAAATTCAATGGCACTTACCTGGCAACAATAGAAAAGAACAGTGAGATCTGCCACACCTCTTTGTAATCCTACCTTTGTGATCCCTATTAATCTATTTATTCTACAGTACTTATTTCAAGAGCTTATGGATCGTATAATCATTCTTACCCTCAGTTACTTAGAAGTCCATTGCTGCAGGGTTGCCTCTTAGGGACTACCTAACACTACAGAAAAGGTTGGCTTTAAGGTCCACTCACAATGAATCGAGATACATCTCTGTGGTAAACTTGATATTCCTACGTATTTTTGTGCACAAATTGAGTTGTTATTTTAGAGAAGGAATTCTAACACCGATCTGTATTCATTACGATGCCTTTATTTGTCAGTGGAGATCTAATGATTAACGTGGGATCCATCGAGCGTGAATATTCAGCCTATCGCAGTCACCTAGAAGTAGACACGAATAGGAACTCCATCCGAGGACTAAACACACCCGATGTGCGTTAACTTCAAGAAATTCAGATTCGAATTTCCATCCAGTTAAGCCGTAGCCTGGAATAAGTGTTTTATGCAAAAGATTATGGTCAAACATTAAAAGACCTACGCCGTTTTTTAAGTGTTTTGTAGGTACACACGGTCTTTTTAGGCATTCCAGTCGGCAGATATGGTTTCAGTTTGGTGCGGAAAGTACATATTTTTAAGATATTATACCTTGAAGGATTTAAATTTGACATTAGAATACGGCGAGGCTTGCTTTCTTTAAATGTGAAATTAAAGCATTATTTTCACACACTGGTAACCCTTAGTCGACCTTATTTCAAACATTAGTAACATGGAAGCAAGCAGTTAAATGAGCGCAATTCCATCAAATTCGTGTTAGTTGGACTTTAATACTCCCTTTGCGAAAGAGGTGTAAAAGAAGCGTGACTTGGTTATAATAGTAAAATGTGGAGATGCATTAGCTTATGTCGTGAAGTGATTATTTATTATGTAATTTAAGACGACGATGGTGCCACCGACATTTAGCAATTGCCATTTGTATTCAAATCTGCTGTTAACCTTTCGAATTTGGAATATTACGAGTTTTTTTTAAGTTGTGTGTTGTGTGAGGGGTATGGAGGGCGAAGTCCCCTATTTCAAATAAACTAAAAATTGTTAATTTTTGGCCGAAATAGCCTTAAGTAGGCGGCGCTATCGTCCTTATTATTTCGATAAACATGCAGATCCGATCGCATTAATGGTACCTCCCAAATAGTGCCTCCTAAACTGAAGTATTACCTAAATGCATATACGAATAGTCTAAAAATAAAAAGTAAGTACGTAAAAACAGTACTAATGGTGTTTGTCGTCATTTTAGTCATTTTTTTACGGCTTCGTTTTTGCGCGGAAAGCAGTTATTTTTATGATAGTATCGCTGCAAATAGAGTCGTACTCAGACTGCAGTAATTGATGGTTATAATGCCTAAAAACACTGTTAGTTCTGTTTTGACTACAAAAAACTCGGCGTAGGTCTTTTCAAGTTTCATCAATATTATTTGTGATTGGAACTATAACTGCATGTTAGGTGTTTTGTGTTATCTGAATTTTGCTTTTATTTATTTTTATTTTTGTTGTAAAATTTTGTGTGTCCTTAAGAAGGGATTGAGAGAGGATGAGAGAAGAAAATCCCCGTACTGGAATGAGGAACTTTATTGACCTCTCGCTCGTTTTGAGCTTTACCAGAATGAACCAAATCTTAATAGCAGATTTGATGTTGATTTTGGTGACATTTGCTTTTCGATGCAATTAAGAGAAATGTCAATGAAGGATTTCAAACACGCTCGCGCTTTTCCTCTATTGGATCCCCCTATTCTGTACCCCAAAACATCTAGCTTAACATGTCTAGAGGGAGGATAAGAGTGTCATATTAAGAGAAATGAGAGCGAGATAGAAGATCGTATTCACACGAATTTGACTTAAATTCCAGCTCAAAAGCATAGCAAAGCAAGTCGCACCTTATCCATCACAAAGACCCCTATTAAATATTGTCATGCTGAAGAACCTAGAGGAGATCAAATCTTAAATACTCGTATAAGACATAATACGAAACGCAGACTTTTTCTCTATCCATCCCCATAATATATTTTTTTTTCTGCCTTTTCTTCACCTATATCGAATATTAGTAATACTAGAGTTGATAAATAGTGCTGGTGATAAGTAGTTCCATCAAAATGCATTAATTTAATCTAAAGCTTTAAACCTGAAGGAGATTCTGAGGGTGTATGATATATCTACACAAATCACTCTGCTAATGGGTAATCATTAGTCTTTAATTACACCGATTTACTTCAGAAAGGAAGTCAAATTGCCTTTAAAAGAGATATATTTGACATATAATAGTTTTCTGTTAAATTAAAAGTTGAGAAGATTGGTTAGCTGTGCGATTTCTTTTTCGTTTAGTAGGTTTTCACGATTAGCTTATTTACAGCTTAATTTCATTAGAAATGTGAGATTCTATTTACAAATACTTTCGTCAGCAACTTTACTTTAATACGTAATCACTTGTAGGAAAACTTGATTTAACCCTTCGTTCTAATTTGGTTTTAAAAATCATTTTCACTTTGAGAGATAGTGACATAGACATTCGAAACACCCAGAAGTCGTAATAAGAAGAACTTTATTTCTCCACATACATATATTCTGAAAAACTTTTCCTAGTTCATGTTTGGCTTCATCATAAAAAGATATATTGTCTACCTCATGTTATAGTTATATCCTTGTGTAGGGGAAATTAATTTGGGAAAAGGCCACTTGAATAATAGAGAAAAAAGTAGAAAAGGATGAGTTCCCTTCCTAACATAGTTTACATAGCCCTACAATTGTTTGGCCACGAATAAGAACAGTTTTAAGTCCTACTAAATGCCGATTTGAGACTCTGGACTTCCCAAGTGGAGTGAGGGGTTCGATTTGCTGTTAACCTGATCAGTGACAAAGCTCATGAAATTTGTTTCCGATATTCCTGTGAAATAGAGAATAATAGAGTTCAGTGGGAAAAAGAGTGTGTTAAACCCAGTTAGGTTGCGGAGTTTAAGTGAAGGACACATAAGGTTGCCAATATCGAAAGTAAAGACAATCTGATGAAAATATTTAGACTTTGTCCATAATATACGGTGAAATAGTAGAAGATAATTGTTAGATTGAAAGAAATAGAAGAAAAATGGGAAAAAATATAGAACAAATTCTATGTAGTATAGAGCCCATTTATATAATTAATGTTTATTTACTCTCAATCTGAACATTTGCCTTTGTGTTCAGATCTTCACCTATATTAAGCCGAAAACTTTTGGCTTTCTTATCTGAATTTGAGTTTGGTTGATTTAGTGTGAGATCAACTTTACCTTAGGACTTCCAGCAGATCCGCACGTACTCTTTTGAGCTCTCTACAGAAGAAGATTTATTCACCTTTTACACCTAAATCTCCTTTATTCTTAAACAGACTCTTACTAATTTTTCAGACATAATTTTTATCTCGGATTAAATGTCCAACTCTCTCCCTGCCCAGGAGTAGAGAGGATGGGGAGGGCTTTGAGAAAGGATATATTTTATTGAGAAAAAGAAAAAAGAAAAATGTATCCGATCCCACCTGAGGGTACTGCATAAATGCATCAAGCCCAGCAGGGAGAAATTCACGAAAACGATCAGTGGAAAACTTAAAATGGCACTGGGTAGTATATCTAATTCTCACAAAGGATGCATAGCTATGTGCCACATAGACCAGGATCATGAAAACCTACTAACCGAAAAAGAAATCGCACAGCTAACCAATCTGAACCTCTAACCGTTAATGCCCCCCAAAATTATCGCCCAGAGAGCTAGTCTGCAAGCAGCTGAAGAATCTGAGTTGAGACTTCCGAAGACAGAAAAGAAGATTTCGAATGCCAATAATACTAACAACCAGCGAGGAATCTAAACATCAGTTTGAACGATTCCATTGAGGAATATTGTGACCCAAATTTGAGATTGCATTGGGTAAACCACTGGTGGAATGCTTGAGTCCCAAACTAAACAGAATGTATAAATGAGACATTTTATATGAAATCACCAAAAGCATCCATTACGAAAAATGATTTTTCGAATGAAGGTGGAAAATCGGAACCAACAGGGTTAAATTTATGCTACTCCGGGTCGCAAAGAGAAAAGGTTGCATATATATTTATTGATAAATGATCAAAGGTACAGATACTAGAAAGAGAGTAAAAACATTGACACCCAACAGTTGCAAAAACATAAAAATCACTGAATTTTAAAAGCTCGCCTTAATGTGACTACATTATTGCAAATTCGTGCCTTAATGAGTAAAAAGAAACAAAAGCTGTAAAACGTAAGGGGCAGGTCTTTGCTACTACACTCAATATTTTTTTTAAATACAGTGAGCAAAATTAAGTTACATAATAAGAATTGCTAACGCTAAGTAAACAGAGAGTTTCAACTAAGAAGAGCTACATCAGAGGTTCAAAATGTAAGCAATAAATGAAACAACTGTTCAACCAGCAAGTAAACATGAAAAAGTCTACAGTGGTTTAATAGAATAATTAATAAAAAAAATACACTTATCAAGAAGGGCAAGTGTGAATAAGAAGGGCCTTTATCTGAAGAAGTTCCCGATCAAATTAATATGTAACTAACATAGTACTTGACGTTGCCAGGGATAAAAAGTCCTGTCGCAAATGAATGCAGGTGTAGCGCAAAAATATCTTTACCTGCTGTATATTATTAGTATTATTTGTGGGGTGAAGACAGATTTAGGTGAGTGCGCACTCTGCCTATTATATAATATCATATCATAACATATCATATATCATATAATATCAGATAATATCATATTATATACAATGAGGAAACGCTTTACCAAGAGTGCCCTACAGTTTATGCGCACCAGTGAATAAATGATTGGTAGTTATGAGCAAACAACTTTGTAAATGCAGAAACAGATTGTGGGTTTGATATACACAGATAAAGAACGCAACAGATTATTGAAATAAATAAAAACTAGCACTCTGCGAAAAAGGAAGTGAATAAGTTAAATAACAACAATGAAGAACAAAGGAACGAAAGCCAATCGAGTTTTTAATAGTTAAAACAAAAAAAGAGAAGGAAAATTATAAGAAATGTAAGGGAGATGACCGGTCACCCAATTAACTTCGTAATCGTTATTACTACTTCGCTAACACATCTGACCCTAAAATACCTTACATTCTTCCGTCATCTTTGCTCTATTCTTTCTGAATTGGTTAAGGCGTAAATTCATAAAGACTAGAAAGGAAAGACAGTCAGTTCCGAATTAGTCTCTTGAAGAAAGTTTACAGACGAAGTGCGTCTGATTTCATCATTTATAAGCTTGATTCGTTTGTTAACAGGATAATGGACCAGATCGATCATTTAATTAGCCAAAATACATGTTTTTAAAAATAGAATATCAAAATATTTTAAAAGACTTTGTATTTTTCTAAATCGAGATAAAATGTAAATTACATAGTTTTCAAATATTAAACAGAGTAAAACAAGAACCTATTGTACTCGTAAATACTGTTATTAAAGTATCTTCTCTAAAATTCCTATGATTAGTGAGATAATTATTCAAATTAGAAAAATTTGTCCGTGTTCATTTTCGCAACTTTCTTTACAGTTCTCTTCTTAAAAACTTCTTTCGTTTGGTATCATTTTAAATTTAATTAAAATCTCGTTTTTCCTTTTCTTTCACTGTTCTTCCTTTTATGGATAATGGATAAGAGCATGCATCACTGAAATTGAGAACAATTTCCAATTTTTCCTTTTTCTAAGTTTAAATTTGATCCTTTTTAAAAAGTTTTAATTGTCTTTATTAGTAACTGGAATAAAAACATCTTTTTAAACTTTTTATAAAGTTATGTCGTGATATTCCAGAATCTTGTCTTGAATTAGTAATTCTAATAAATCGCCAACTATAATTTGATGTTTGACTTCTATTCTCTTCTTAAATATAGAAGTAACTTTCACTTTTTTAAAATCATGATAAACTCTGTCAATATTAATTGAATTTTTAAGATTAATGCCTATTAAACGACTACTTGCCTCTCATTTTACTAAGAAAATTAATGATCTCGGATCCGGTAGATCTTTTAAAGATATTCACTTGGTAAGGGCTCTGTCATTTATCTTGTTTAATGGCTCTGTCATTTATCTTGTTTAATGTTTTTATTTCGCTCATTAATTCATTTTCGGAAAATTTTCAAGATAATAGAATGTCAGAAATAAAATGTTTTGAATAAAGGCAACGTTTTAGATTCTGCTGCAGTTCTTACATGTTCCGCTTTCGACAGTTCCAAGTCTTTCCTTCATATATTTGTTGCAAGATACAGTTTAAATATTCTTTTAAGTTATTGGGTACTATTTCAACTTCGATATTTTCGTATCCGTTTTGTTTTCCTATTTTCTTTCCAATTTGGGCATTAGTTTGAGCAATCGTCGTTTATTTTAATTATTGTAAAAGCATAAAGTCAATACATTAAAAAGAAAACGATATTTTATTTGAAAAAGATTCGCCAAGAAAGAAAAGAAAAATCCTAAGGACCTGTCTTCATACGTTTATTAATAGAAATAAAAACATTAAATAGACAAGGGAGGATATCGTTGCCACAATTGCAGATATTAAACAAGACAGGTAGCCTATTGTTAAAGAATTAAAGTCTACATTATTTATCTATCAAACTGAAAGCAATACTTTGCATGACATAACTATAAAGTAAAATATTTAACGCGTACGAAAGTAAAGATTCCAACCTGTATGATAATAGTAAACACCCACAAGTCTCCTGCGCCAGATACTAAATATCTGGGAAATCTAACATAATTTGCAGCTTAATTAACTGATTTCGTGAACAAATTTTCAATGAATTATCGAATAAATAAAAGATATCACAAGATAGAAAGGTCGCTAATAGAACCATTATTTATAAAGGAAAAGCCGAGAAATTCTGTGGCAAACTACAGACCATTTAGTCTGACCAGTATTGTAAATAGAACATTAGAATCTCAAATAACAGAAAAAATTGATTGCTCACTTGGGAAACACACTTTTCGATTCAATATTCAGGATGATTGTAAATAGAACATTAGAATCTCAAATAACAGAAAAAATTGATTGCTCACTTGGGAAACACACTTTTCGATTTAATATTCAGGATGATTGTAGATAGAACATTAGAATCTCAAATAACAGAAAAAATTGATTGCTCACTTGGGAAACACACTTTTCGATTTAATATTCAGGATGATTGTAGATAGAACATTAGAATCTCAAATAACAGAAAAAATTGATTGCTCACTTGGGAAACACACTTTTCGATTCAATATTCAGGATGATTGTAGATAGAACATTAGAATCTCAAATAACAGAAAAAATTGATTGCTCACTTGGGAAACACACTTTTCGATTTAATATTCAGGATGATTGTAGATAGAACATTAGAATCTCAAATAACAGAAAAAATTGATTGCTCACTTGGGAAACACACTTTTCGATTTAATATTCAGGATGATTAAGGACAAATAAGAATCTGTCTCACTAGGTTACTTTATTTTTTAGATAAAGAATATTGTAGATGTGATATTTTTTTATTTAGCCAAATCATTGGAAAGGATCATCCATAGCATCCTTAAAATAAAAATGCATGAATTGATCCTTTACTTAATATAATGGATTGCAAAATGGCTCAGTAATAGAAAGCATATGAGGAGGTGAAAAGTCATGTGGGATAGGGTTATGTATGGCGACCAATTCTGCTTTTAATATACCTTAATGATATAGATGTTCTTAAGAATAATATTATAAAATTTATATCTGATGTAAGGATTGGGACTTGATATACACGTAACATCAGAATACGCCTTGGAATTGAAAGGAGACTTGAGGAAACTGATCTGCATTTTAGTATATGAGGCCCAATGTTGAGAAGCTGATTGGAAATAGTCATACCTATATAATAAGAAAAAATATTTTAGTAAACACATCATTATTGAATAAATATACTGAATTTAGTGCCAGAAATTATATAATACAGCAAATAGAATACATGATTTAACAAACAGCAAATTTTTCAATAAATCGAAAGAAGTATATTGCAAGTGTATAGATTTCTTGTAAAACTGCATCAGAAATATGTCCATGTGGGGTCACGATACTGGAAAAAGTATACATAGATCTTCTTTAACGGATTCATGGAATAGCTTCATAAGTGATTCTTGGACGGAAATACAAGTGAGTGAGGAATGGAAAAAATGATAAAAAATTTCTCATTGAAACAGGATCTTGCGAGGATATGGGACAAGTATTTAAGATTCTAAAAGTAATTGACGGATTTGATTCTGAAAAACCTTTGACCTAGACTAGCAGAGCACAACGAGAGAGCATCTAATGAAGCCTAAAAAGAAAGGATTTAATGCAAATATCAGTAAATATATTATGCCTTTAAAGTTGTAGACCATTGGAATAAGCTTACCAAATCAGTTTTTTAAATCAAAAATATAAGTTTTAAAAATAATATACAGTATATATATATATATATATATATATATATATATATATATATGTTCTATTGAAGTCCACAGCTGTGGCAGCGTTATTAATTTTAAATTTTGTTTTCCTAATATTTCTTATAATTTTTTTTAACGGTTACATTCTTGGGAAGCAAGTACAGACCTCCTCTGCCCTTGTTTTCACTAAAGGCACCCCACACCATCACACTATCAGGGTGCTTCATAGTTTTCACGGTATATTTTGGATCATACCGAGTGTCGTGGTATGACATTATATTATATCAATACCATATTATATCCATGGGGGGATGGACCGATATCTTCAAGGCGAACCGACAAAAGGGACGGAACCCCACGAAGTTTTGAGGAGCAGATGCTGCCATTTTGGAAAATTCATCAGTGTGAATTTTTCATGCATGATGGTGCCCCAGCTCACAGGTCCCAGTTAGTAAAACAGTTCTTCAATGATAATAATATTAGTGTTTTGGAGTGGCCTGGTAATTTTCTGGACCTAAATCCTATTGAGAAAGCTTGGAATCTCATGAAAACCAAAGTTAAAGAGACAGCACCTGGCAGCATCAAGGACTTGATAGAATCACTGGAGAAGATCTGGGTTACGATCTACCCCACCTACTCCGCAAACCTCGCTGAATCAATGCCCAATCGACTCAGGATGGTCATCAAGTGCAAGGGAAACATAACCAAGTATTAACGTTCAGGAAATATTCATAATAAAATATGTAAGTTACATTTTTCTGTTTTATTTTCCCTTAATTGTCACATGTCACTTTTTTTGTTGCGTCATAAGGCATTCAATCAAGCCTTTTAATTATGTTTCTGCTAACTCGTTAGCTTTCATATTAATTTTTAACTAGGTTTAGTTTTCTTTCTTGTTTCGCCTGTTGTGGGCACTTTGCCTCTTTTTATTATATAATTTTGTTTAATATTCTATTTATTTTGTTTTAATTATGTTGGCCACTTCGCCTCTTTTAATTTATTTAGTGGTTTTATATTTTTCATTTGGGCTCTTCAACTCTTTTCGTTTTTCTTTTCTCTCTTTGCGTTTGGTTTTCTCTTATCGTGGAGTCTTTTTAGTGAGTGGAATCATTTTGCCTGTGTTATGTGTACATAACGGCTTGGTCTTCCCGGGAACACAGTTTTCCACTTGGGAATAGGGCTCTCCCGGTGACACGTCCAATTATGGTTTGTGGTATGTATATGTTTGTCTCTATATGTGGGAGTATTTCTTTTTCAACATTTCCCCAGGTCTTTCTTCCTAGCTTTTGGAGGATCATATTCAGTGGCTCAAGTCTTGCTCTTGCGTGCAGTTCCGACTGCCGAATATGGTCCATTCTGCTCGCACCAGCTATAGACAGGGTTCTGGACGGACTCTCGGCATAAATCTGTGAGAGGTTGAACTAGCTGCCAACATTACCACTACTGATGCACCAGTGTTGAGCACACTTGGGCAGTGTACAGCTTCTTGATGTTGTTGGCGCTGAGGTTTCTGAAACCTGTGCAGTTTTCCAAGTTCTCTTTTGGCTAGTTAGCTTCGGTTGTTGATGTGCGTCCTATACCCTGGTTAGTTGATGCGCAGACCCAGGACTTTACTCTTGTTTCAGTACGGGTAAATTTCATCTGCGACTATGACGTCATCTTGTTTCCGGCGGTTCACTGGAGGGATCTGGAACTTTCAGCAGTTGGTTTTGATTTTCCCCCTTCTTTTGAAACGATTGATATTTGCGATTTCGATAGCTGTCTGCCTTGCTTTTACTCCAGTGTTCCTATAGGAACTGGGGATGATCTGAGTGACATTGTCTGTAAACTGCAGGTACATCACATCCTCCCCAACTGGAGCAGGTATAGGCAACATGTACACAAGGTAAAACAGCGTACTTTTTCAGCTACCATGTGGAACACCCGCCTCTAGCTCGAACTCGGGTCCTCTGTGGCCCTCGATCGAAATTTGTGATTTTCTTTACATGATGTAATCACAGAGGACCCTTTCCAGGATTGAGTTTAGCTGGAGGCCCAAGATCTTGAATTGTAGATCTCTCAGCCCAAAATTATCGAAGGCCTTCTGTACATCTCGCATCACCACGTCTACGTATTTTCCCTCAACTTTACAGTGGGCAAGCTTTTCGGTGAGAAGGGCAAGGGCTGTATTAGTCCACCTTCTCTTGCGGAACCCGTGCAGCTGAGGGCTATGAGCTTCCAGCTCGGACAGCTGGTCTTGTAACCTGTTAGCTAGAAGCTTCTCGTAGACTTTACCTACAAACTCAAGGAGAAATATTGGCCTGTAGTCTACCAATTAATCTGAGGGCTTATTCTCTTTAGGGATAAAAATGCTTTTGGCCATTTTTAAACCATCGGGGAAGTAGCCCGTATTCAGGGAAGCGTTATTGATGTTAATGATTCCCTGAATGATCTGCCGGGGGGCATGCACTAAATTGTTTTTATTGATGCTCGTCTAGCCTGGCGCCTTTTGTTTAAATGTTTTTACGACTGTCAAGATCTCTTCAGCTGTAATTGGTCGGCCATAGTTCGCCATCTCCCCCATTTCGTCGACGTAGGCTCGTGTGTGTGTTCGATGTATGATCCAATTAGTCTCTCTAATCAGATGATCTTCGAATTCCGCATCGTCCTCAGGTGTTATTCAGAAGATTTCCTTCCAGAACGTGCAGAACCTTACCTCCAAGGAACATCGGATCCTCCAAGTAATCATCGCCCTCCTTAATGTGGGTCTTTCTTCTACTTGGTATGCATTTAATTTCCTTACTAGGCACCAGAATTATCGGGGTCATCTCGCTGTCTACCCTGGCTATTAGGATGTTCCAGATTTCACCCTGTTGTTGGTTAATAGCACCTTCCAGTTCTGGAAGGTGCCTGAACGAAAGATTCCTTTTGATTGCAACGGCAGCACCGGTCGTCAACCCTCTCTTGAGAATGATTCTTTGTGACAAGTCTGTAGCCTAGTATCTTTATTTGACAAGATGTTTTGTCGATACCGTGCTCCATAATTAAGATGATATCGGGTCGAGCACATGGAATATGTTCCCATACGCAGTTGTTTTTTCCTCCCATCCATTTACGTTGAGCATCTCAATTTTCAACCTGTTGTTCGAGCTCTCCATTCTCTTTCTGGTACCTAGTGTTTCCTGGTGGCAGGACGCTTTTTTCCGTTCCTTTTCTTCTTGTAGTCTGCTGTGGTAAGCTCTTCAAATTTTTCTCTGTAAAGTTTAACATTATTGTTAAAGAGGGCATCCACCACTATTTCCTCTTCGCACTGGGCATCTTATTCCCACTTGTAATACTTCTTTTTGATACCAATAAATATTTTGTTGGTATCTCTGTCCTTTAGGAAGGGGAACTGCTCCGATGCGTAAATTGAGAGGTTAATTTCGTCCGCATCTAGAGGTCTTTTGGCATCCCGTTTTCTTCTTCCTCGGTGTCCATCTTTAGGCATGACCTCTAAGTCCGAGGTGTCTGTGGTATCCGAATCTTCCGTTTCTACATTCTTCTTTATGTTTTTATTATTTGGTTTGGGCATATTCAGCGATCTGGCAGCAGCCTCCCTTTTCTTTCTTGCTTCTATTCTCGGATTAGGTCTCTTGTTCTGCTCCTTAGGTTTCTCCTCTTGTTTATTCTCTTCCTGAGTCTGTTTTGGGACCATTTATAGTTGGAGGACATCCCCTGATGGATGGTCATCTGGGAACCACATCTGGTTGATGTCATTTGTGGCGAGCATCCGGTTTAATTCTTTTGCGAATGTCCCAGGTTGCGTAAGGTTTCTGACGTCGGCATACAAGATGGAAGTCGGAATTTTTGTCGATTCCTCGTTTTGGATTTTGAGGTAAGTTTTCTTGCTTTCTGTTTCGGAGTAAGCTGCATTTGCGATCTGAGCGCACGTTGTCTTTGCCTTTTTGGTCTCCTCTTCTTTGCTTTGTTGCTGCTTCCTCCTGATAAACTTTTTTTCATGAGGCAGGCCATTGCCATTGATCAGTGGCCTTACCCATAGTTCGCGCACTTCTCGTGAGGGCTCTGGCAGTTTTTCCAATGGTATCCAGGTTCACTGCACCTATAGCATACCTCTCGGGACGCCTGTCATTCGCGAAGAGTGTCTGCCTCTTATTTGTAACAAAGGAAGCAAAATTAGATTGGGTGGAACACCTTCCTCTCGATCTGCTCCCCGCTGATCCTGGCGTTAAAAAGCAGGAACCCAGACTCCTTCGCTTTCTTGGCCATGGATGTATCTTCAAAGATGATCTTGAAGACATGGGTATAGTCAGTGTTGTCTCGTTTGCTTTTAAATTTTATAATTCCAGTTATCTTTGCCCATGGATGAGTTTTTACAATTTTTTCTTGAATCTCCTCTTTGGAATGCTCCCTAATCCAGGGGTCTAATCTCCTGCATATCACTCTCCCGGGCGTTTGCATCTGGGGATGGATTGCTGGCTGCAGGCCGAGTTTGCGAAGGACCTCAATCGCGGCTTCCTTTGTAATAGCATCCACCTCTTTGTCAGTTTTGCATATAGCCACATGGCATGTGGGGACCTCTAGTAGCCTGAACATGGCTATATTAAGCTCATGTTGCCCATAGACGACTTCAAAGACTTTGTCTTTGCTCTCTCTAGTGTGACCACTGATAGTGCGCAGAGGGACCTGGGTGGTCCCAGCTTGCCCAATGGAGGCTCCCTCTTCGTGTTTTTTTGGCTGGTTACCAAATCCTTATGTCCTCTCTTGTGTCCAAAAATTTATTATTTTTAAAATAGAGCACTTAAGGGGGAAGAACCCTCCTCAGCGTTGTAAGCGAGCTTCCATGAACATGAACTGCCGGATGGAGCGATGAAATGATGGTGGGTGAACCAGGTGGACACCCCTTAGACGGGTGACATGTGGCGGACTTACTGATGTGTGGTGATCGAATCAACTACCACCACTCGGGGGTGATGCTGCACTAACTGCGGCGGCGACAATGTCGCCGTCAATCGTAAATGCCCTTACCTAAATAAGGCCCGCTTTGACGCCGTAGTGGCAATACGGCGTCTACAACCCAATAACACAACCACACACTCCGCCCCCACCCCTTATCTCCTTACAAGAACATTCGCTGCTGCTGCCTGCGCAACCCTGTCTACACCACCCCTGTCCTACCCCAGCAGCAATCCAGACTTACCCACCACCCAAACACCCTACACTCAGAGTCCCCTACTACTTTTAACTCCCACTCCTACGTCACCCTACACACCCAACGAGACCACACACCCAACGAGGTCTCACACTCAAAGCTACACCTGGCCGCCTTGCTTTCAACGGTGGTAAACGACATGTCAAGAGGTGATGCCCGACTATACGCAAACATACTCAATACACAGTTTGCCTCGCATGGTCTAGAACATATCACCTTCTTCGAGAAGGTGTTTGCTCTAATCGACGAGCATACACACAGGAGACCCGCACTCTTCCCCACCTCAGTGGGTACGAACACCTTCCCCCCTGGACCTACCGTCCCCTCACACCCTGACCCCCACCTTCCTTACGCTCCTTTGTCCTCCGCGCTTCTGTCCCGGCCTCTTTCACCACTGTACCCTCCTTACCTGCCCTTTTGCCCACTCCCCTCACTTCTCTTCCAACCGCCTCCTCTCCTTCCTCCACAGCTACCACTCCTTCTTCCTCTATACCTAAAGTCCCTCCTACCAGCAGCAGTCCTTCTTCGGCAGCCTAAACCCTCCATATTGCCACCAACCCTTCTCCTACCCTTTCCACCCCCTTTTCACAGCCCCTAACCCCACTCCAACTGATACCACAAGCGCCACCTCCTCCACTTCCCTCACGCCCGCCACACCCTCTACAACACTTCGCATTAAACAAAAAAACTCCACCACAAAACCCCCCCGCCACACACAACCACGCGTGAACCGACCAATCTCCTCCCTGCGGTTCCTTCCTCTCCCCCTTTCACTCCTCCTTCCTCCCCATTCCAACCTCTTTTCTCTCCAGACACTTCCCCTCTCATAATCTGCACCTCCCCTACTATCTCTAGCCCCTCATCTACTAGCTCTAATCCCTCCTACTCTGCTCCTAACTCTTCCCTACTAGACTTCAACCCTCTCAAACCATCCTTCCAAGACCACCACCCAATCTCTAACTCTCTAACTCTCCTTCCACAGTACACACTCTCCCCTCTACCAGGGCGTGCCCACCCAATAATACTACTGACAAACTCTACACTCCCATTAAGCCACAACCAACACGCGTAAAGGTACTCGCTCCCCACGCCTTTGGAAAATAACCAAGGAGAGGGGAACGGTCCCGGCTAAATCAGCCTCACGCGCACTCCACCCAGGTCAATAGGTCACCTCAAAATAATTCAATTAAACGTACGCAGTTGGCACAGTATTCGCCATACTGTTGCCAGCTGGGTCCTAAACACACAAAGACCTGACATAATACTCTTGATCTCGACCAGTCTACACCCTCCCAACAACATACTCCGCACTACATGCTACCACACATATCTAACTCTACAAGTGCTGCACCTAGGATCAGCGATTCTAATAAAGCGCTCTATACACCACTCCCTCATTCAAACACGCGATGACTCTTTTCTAGCCTGCAAGTTACAGACAAGCTCCAGCCCCATCCTAGTGGCCACGCACTACAGACCACCACGCCTACAACTAAACATAGAAGTTCAACTCCGGGCTTTTTCAAACCACAACCTACCTATCCTCTTTGCGAGGGACCTCAACGCTTTTCACCCAAGACTCCTTTATAACACCACTATTGATGCAGAAAGGTACCTGGCCGGTGCCCTGCCACGTTATCGCTGCGAGCACATCGGCCCGGCCTTCCCCACATACTTCGGTACTCGCAGAGGAACCACGTCTCCGGACGTCGTCTTCCGCAACGACCACGCTACACGCTTCTACACTTATATCTCACCGGGTCCTCACGTACTCTCTGACCACATACCGATCTGCCTTATCATCTTCACATTTCTCATACTCATACTTACACCACCTCTCTTCGACTTCAAAAATACGAACTGGGAAGAGTTCAAGAGACATATCACAGAAAACACGCCACAAAACCTCGACCTGAACCACACCAATCCAGATCTGTTAGACGAACACTGTTGCTCAATATTAAACACTATAACCACAACACGCGACCTACAAACACCACACAAAACCTACACATGTATAAAATACTTCACATATTCTATACACACTAAGAGACTCATCACACAGTAGAACAATGACTAAACCGGAGGCCCGCGACAACGCAACATCACTCACCTCGTGCCCGCATCCTACAGTGCGTGCAACTAAATAGGAACCGACAATGGCGAGAGGTCGCCTGCATCGCCGATGACACTCGTTGCACTAATCCCAAAACATATATATCTTGATTATAGCTGGATGATTTATGATACTTTAAGGTATTGTGTATGCTTATGGGTCAGCACATAGCATATAATATGTTCGTGCCATAGTGAATGGGATAGCAGAGAAAAATGTCAACACGAGGAATAAACTAATTTTTACAGAAATAAATTACTTCTAAAACCCATTTATATAAAACAAAGCCTTAGGAAACTCTTTTTAAAGTGTTAAAAAAGAAGAGTATATAGATTTTAATGGTCTCAAGATGAGGTTCATTATCCTATAGAGCAAAGTTAAATAGAGGTAATTTTGTAGGCGTAGTCTTAAAAGACCGATGCTATATGGAAACTTCATGTCTACGCCACCCAAAGTAGAAAAAAATGCATTTCCTTCGAAGTTTTATTTCTAAATTCTCTTGTGAATATTAAGAACTCATTGTTAAAATCATCTATAAGCAATTTAAAGTTTTTGGATAGTGAATATCTTAAAATTATTTTCGTGAATTCATACTAAATTATTCATAGAAAATCAAAGTTAAATATATGCGTAGCTAGAAAAAACATTTCCATAAATATAGTTAAGAGATCTCAAGGTTCAAGAGCAATAATATAATGTATTATTGTTTTATGTTGCAACAAAGAATTCCAGAATGCAATGAAACGGACGTCAATTTATTGACAAGTAAAGAGGATTAGAAGATTTTCCACGAAGTAATCATGGAATTAGCCAGGTTATATAGCATTTCAAAATGAATATATACTTTTTGGGGGGAGAATAGTCACTATTTATTGTATTCATTAACATACTTGGACCATGCTAATTTAAAAAAGGTATTGTTTTCATCAATCAGGGAATTATTTTTCTCCTTTGGTAATATATTATAAATCTAATTTTATCCCATAAAATATTGCTTTTTTTAGCATAAAAACTTTACATAAGACTATTAATAATAGAAATATCGTGATAAATAAAAAAATACTTAAATCCATTAAATTGTTAAATCCATTAAATTAATTTGAAAAAAATTATTATTAAGGAAAGAATACAATTTTGGGGTCTTAACGTCTGTTTTTCGAGCATTAGACCACCAGCATATTAATATCTCACTTTTCTTGGTACGTTTCTCCATTATTTTTATATCCTTTTGAACTAGTTTATCCTCTTCCTCACTAAAATTCCCAATTTTTAAAAAAAAATATTGAGTGGAAATTCAAACGTAAATATTTATGGTCATGTGCCACCCATGAGCTTTGAAAGTTTTCATCAACATTTCGATAAATGAAACTAAACCCAGCAGATATATAAGTAAATGTACTCTCAAGAGAATGAAAGGAAGATCCTTATTTATTCATTGATTTTATGATATTTTCATAAATTCCAACCTAATTTGAAGCAATGGGAGCAAAATCTTTGTTGGTAATACAAGGGGCACTGAAACAAAATTATGCCTCCCAAGTTCAAAATTCTTCCTTGAAGGCTATTCACGCTCTGCTTATTGCTTCACATCTGCTCCGCAATCCCATTTGCAGAAAAAAAATGGATATTTCGTGTATCTGCCTTGCATTCCCAATAGATTCTCTACATTTTGCTGATTTTTTAAAAATACAGATAATTTGTTTTATCAGAATAAAAATCTATGCATATAATGGAAATAGAGTATAATTTATTAATGATATTAATTTCCCTCGACTCTCCACTAGAAATCAATTTGAGGGAAAATATTTTCGAGAAAGGGTTTATTATTACTTAAAAATCCCCAGAGATCCTGTAATTACATATGTTGCTCGTATAAAAGAGCATCCAGTATAATTTCCATTTTATCGTAGCCCTAAATAAGTTGTACAAAATGTGCTACAGGACCCGATGTAACCTTATTCTCAATGCTGATATTCACTCATTTCATACTTACTGATGACGAAAATATAAATAACATCTATTCTGATGAGTTATATGGCAGGCCCAAAGATTTGAATTGCCCTCAACATTTCCGCAGTAACCTCGAGAAGAGCCTTTATCGCGCATGCAAAAAACTTGCGAAATTCTTCCTCTCATTTCCTTTCCAATTGGAATGTTCCTTGAGCGAGCAGGTTGCCTCTTTTTAGTCGTGACTGAAGTTCATAGCAGCTAATTTGAAAAATCCTTAATCCTTTGTACAATCAAAGTAAAAGGGTTTAGCTGGGTTGGGTATTAGAGTTCTAGGACCATAGGATTAAGAGTATCATAGCAAAAGGAATGAGTGGCGGCTTGTAAGGGAAGGCTGCAGTAGGGGACATTTTAAATAATTGAATGGCGTCTGGCTATTTCATTTTTCATTCATATTGTACACTCGGAGACGATGTAAATAAGAAATGTAGAAAATATTTTCTTCATCAATTTTTTGCATATCTTTCAGAGCACAGCCTACCATCATGACCAGCCATTGAATGCAAATGAATTATATGATTCTTAGTGAAACATTTCAATAAAGCAGGTTTTGAAGGAGTTATTATAATGGATGCTTATAAATCCAACATTATCCTAAAAAAATAATTTTTACACCTAATATAATAAACCTTGTCAAGTTCACGAAAGGATATTTAAAATATTTAAGAAAAATACATTCATAAGGCCATCTTGGATGTTTTTTCATTCAGAAATAGCAATCAATCACTTAATTTATTCCTTATCCATAAATCCTGACGATCCGAAAAGGTAATGATTTCGTTCTATCTTTGCTTCATCTTCTCAAATATTTACCTGCGGCGAAGCAGGTCTATGGGTCATGCAAATCTCGTGTTGTGTTCCTCTTCTGTCCAAAACGAGTCGCTGGCTGAATGTAACCAGCTAAAACTATTGCTATCAAAGGTAATTGAGAGCACTGTGTTCAAAAAGGATATAGGTTGACCACTAGGTGGCACCAACTAGTGGCTAGAGGTACTAAATCAGCTATTTTCGCCGCAGGTCTACTTGATCATGTCTCTCTAGCCGAAGTACGTCTTGCAGTAGATGATTAGAAAGTGTTCTTCTGGTCTCCTTGTATGGGTTATAATGTATGCTATATATATATAAATTGTATTTACGAATTTTGTTATTTTAATAGACTGGTTATTTAGCATAGTAGCCGTCTCGCAGATATAACAAACATAATGGGATCATTTGTACGTGCTCTATTTATCATGAAATAATGTATCTATATTCCTGTATAGTAAAAAAGGTATTATAATACAATTGAAACAAAATAAACACTATTAGAATCACATACAAAAAACCTTGATAACAAGGTTGGTACATACCAGTGTTATACGTAAATGAACAATTTCGCGACTATTTTGGAAAGAGCAGCTAAAGTTTCTATACAAGTCTAAAATTCAATATAATCCTTTGATCATCTTTAATTGAAGGATTTTGTTATTGAAAAAGCTTATTAAATGTCTTTCTTTATAAAAAAACATGGGCCTCATTTGAGATGTAGGATGCACTGAGTTTGCCCAATGAAGTACCATTTCAACGTCAAAGGTTGGCGGACCTTTTTCACTTTCGAAAACAGATGAATATTAAATAATATACTAGGAGCGGTCAGAGAAGTGGCAAATGAAGTTAAATGTGAGTATGTATAAATCCATTCATTTCGGGAATCGAAACTTGCTTAATGATTACAAAATAAATGGTAGCACTTTGGTCAGTTAATGAAGAGCATAACCTAGGTGTTATAATTTCAATACAGTGATCTGAGGCACCAAAAATTTGGAAAATCATTAGCCAAATTTTACTTGAAATACATAATTCAATTTTGGTAAATATATAAAATTTTTGAGAGAATTCCACGTATAGCAACAAAAATGATTAAAAATGCTAAAATTGTTATCCTTGGAAAATAAACGATTCTAATGGTTATAAAAATGTAGAGTTTGAATCTCTCTTTAAGAATAGAATTTACAAGTACTATTTCAACATATTGATTTAGACCAGATGAGTTTCATCTGAAATGGAATGTCTACCTTGTATTTGCTGGTCAATTGTTCCGTAAAAAAATGATAAACACTTTTGAAATGAGCTTACATAAAATTGTAAAGTAGGTGTTTATTAAAATACACTTCATTTTCAAAATTTACAATTATTTAATGTGTGTATACATTTTGTGGGAACACCCAGTATATGTAGTAATGGAAAAAATCCCCAAATCTCAAAATCGAGTTAACTTATTTAAATTAATGGAAACTGTCCTACTAGACGAAATCTTCACAATTTAAGGAAGATTCTTGAATTAAAATATGTGGAGCCTTTAACGATCATCATTTTTGTTCAAAATTAAACGTTCACTGTATTTAATTGAATTTCTATTCCCAGAAATTTTGAACACAAAATATAATTTAGTGACTTTAAAAAATTATCGAATCTAGGGTATATTTTAGATCGTTTTAGAGTAAATTGATCTTGCAGTTCAAGATGCTCAAATTTCAATCTTGCGAAAATTAAAGTTCTATAATTTTATATGCTAACACTAACCATATTTCCCTTTATTTAATATTATCTTCAATTCTAATAATTTAGAGTGGACACGATACCAACTTCTTTTTTTCATAATAAATATAATTTTACTATGTTTTATTTGTGAAGAAAAGGGTAAAAAAACGGAAACAAGAGCACACAATCTTAATCTAAGCCAGAAAAGTGAGCAGATAATGAATGTCTGGGTAGCACAGGAGTCTCCTTCAACTGTCTCATATTAAAAAAAATATTGTTTTTGTGAACTTCAAAAACAAAATTTTAAAAACAAAAGGAATCTATTTTACTCTTCCTAGCTCCAAGCAAATATTGTATTTAATAGGAAGAAAAAGGTTAAACTTTTACATTTCTAGAGAAAATATTGTATTAATCTTAATATTACTCCAATCAATCCCTGCTTAACTAAAATGCTGAGGTAAGAGAGATAGCATTTTTTCTAAACATTGGTTAATGAAGCCACATTGAAAGAAGCCAGACAGATAGAAGATACACATGGCTTTACTTCCTTTGTTTATAAATACAAATACAAAAGTTAGACTTAAATTACATCTATGTTTGTTTATATTAGTGCATACAGCACATTCGCCATTTTCTCTTCAAGTCATTCAGTTGTACTAGACTACATTAATTAGATTGACCTTTGCTTCAATTTTAACACCTTTAGTAATCTTTACCTACTCATTTTTATCTAAATTACTACCATTATTTGCAGGAGGAGCTCTTGATAGGACATCAGGTCCTGTAAAAGCGGGGCAGTCATTGACTCTTATCAAACTCTGATGAAAATTCAACATGAAACGGTAGACAGGCTGTGGACCATCACGGAATAACTCAATAACCTAAACCACGAGAACAGAACTTGTGAGGCAGAACGTAAGCTGAAACGATTCGACAAACATCTACTTTCCAGATTGCGTCATGAGGACCAGAGAGCCGCTTCCAGAGATACAAAGGTCGAAGAGGCACACCAGTGGTTCTTCGACTGGGTCATTCCTTTCTTCGCTCACTGTGATCACAATAATCGGTGAGTGGTTTATATATGGAACTAACGCTAGACTCGCAAACAACAAAT
Source organism: Ceratothoa steindachneri (assembly GCA_963969495.1). NCBI lineage: Eukaryota > Metazoa > Arthropoda > Malacostraca > Isopoda > Cymothoidae > Ceratothoa > Ceratothoa steindachneri. The sequence goes on along the minus strand of OZ018328.1, from coordinate 140,897,332 downwards.
TCAAGAGAGTTGTTAAGAAGATAGCGCAACCAAAGAGAGCAGTTGAAAGAAATGGGAAATATGGAGTTTTACCAGTTCAATATTATGCATTATCATAATATATATACAAGGGTTGGACAAAATAATGCAAACATTAATCAAATTACTGACTTTGAGTCCCCTCCCCCTTAGCAGTATAAATAAATTCAATACGCTGACCAATCGATTCATACAGGTTTGTGCTGTATCTATACGAATTTAACTGGTTTTCAGTGAAACCTGCTCTAGCTCCTTTGTAGACGCTTTTTACAGAGAATATATCCCCTAGTCTTTGCTCCAATTTACACAAGAAAAGACTTGATTATGGCAAGATCAGTGAATTATGGAGACCAATATGTGTCCAATGTCATTTTCAGGCATTTTAAATAAGTTTTAAAAACTTTTTGGGTGTGAATGGGTTAATTAGTTAATGTTTCCATTATTTTGTCCACCCCCTGTATATATATATATATATATATAAAGGTGAAAACCAAGCCCGCTATTGATAAAAGCATCTTTATTTGTCTGGGTTTGGACGTTTCGAAGTTGTAGCCAAAATCATCGACACTAAGAAACTAAGATAGTAAGGAGTTGAAATTCATAGTTTTCATAAAATACTGAAATTGAATAGTGCAATTTAGGATAAGCTGCTTAATACAAGAATAAAATTTTTAATAAATCATGATACAATATAAAGATTGGATGCAGTTCGATTTATATTTCAATTAGGTTTGAGTTTTAGGATGTAAAGTGATTCTAATATTCGTAGTTAGTTTGGATGGGGGCTATGACTAAGTATTAAAAGTTATTCAGCTTAATTTCGGACTTGCATACTTTGATGTGATCTAGTAAGGGCGAGGGTTCAGGTTTGTTTAGAATCAGCCCCGTAGGGGTCGACATCTCCCAATGCTGCTCGATGTGAAATGGATTGACCTAATTAATGGTCAAACCAATCTAAGATAAATCGCAAGATTCACAACTATATTTAGAAATTACAGAGGAGCTAAAAGGAGCTACAAGGAAAATAAGTACCCTAGAAGACCTTACGGTCGATACAGGGAGGATATTTTTTGGCCCAATCCTCGAAGGTGTATGTTGGAAACCTCGAAGATCACTCGCGAGGATCTTAACGGTGATTTCACAAGACTTTATCTAGTCTTGACTTAAACTGGTCAACAGATTCACTGTTGACAACTTCCGTCGGAAGTGCGTTCCAACTACCACAGTTACAGTATGTAAAGAATTTCCCACATAGATCACGGTGGTATCGCTTCAGTTCAAGTTTGTAGCCGTGATTTCTTGTTCTTCCCTCGCTGAACCCGGAAAATATCCCAGTAGTCCAGTCTGTCGAAGCCTTGAAGTATTTTAAACACTTCGATAAGCTGACCACGTAGTCTCCGGGTCTCCAGCAAGAACATATCTAATTCTCTCAGTCTATCATTATAACTCATATGCCTGATAGAGGGAATCAGTTTAGAAGGCCTGGCTTGGACGCGCTCCAAACTCGCGATGTCTTTTCGACAAGAAGGACTTCAAAATTGTACGGCATACTCCAGGTGCGGTCGGACGAGGGAGTTGTACAAACACAGTACTATATCCTTGTTCCGATATCCAAACTGGTGCTTTATATACCTTAACATTCTTTGGGCTTTCTTCTCCACCTCAATACACTGTTTCGAGATATTGAGGTTACTGGTGATAGTTTTTACCCAAGTCCATCTCAGTGTCGGTGGATTCAAGAGCAGTGCCCTTAAGGATATAGGGCGATTGGGGACTTCGGTGGCCGATATGCATCACTTTGCATTTGTTTACGTTGAAAGGCATTTTCCAAGTATCAGACCTCTCCCCAATCTTCCGAAGATCATCTTGCAGGCGGGCAGTATTTCCATCCTTTGCAAAGTTCATACCAAGCTTGGTATCGTCAGCAAATTTAGAAATCTTGGCAACCATGTCACCGTCCATGTCTCTGACGTACATAATAAATAGTAGTGGTCCCATGACAGAACCTTGAGGCACGCCGCTAGTAACGGGCACCCATTCAGAAGCCTGTCCATTTACCACCACCCGTTGCCATCTGCCACTTAGCCAGTTATCTATCCAGCCTTCTACTTTTCTGTCTATGCCCAGCGCTCGCACTTTCCGGAGAAGGCGGTGGTGTGTTACCTTATCAAAGGCTTTCTGAAAGTCTAAGTAGACCACATCCACCACCTTGTCCCGATCGTGCTCACTGAAGACGAAGTGAAAGAATTCCATAAGGTTCGTCAGGCATAACCGTTGCCTTCGGAGCGACAAGGGAATGGAATTCGGTCCTTTTAGCTGAAATAGGATCCAATATTGTGCCTATTTTTTAATATGAATTTTGGCTCGAGATATGGATACAATTTATTCAGAGTCTGCTTAATTTCATTTAAAAGTCGTTTGATTTTTTACCAAAGTATGGGAGACTAAAGAAAATGGATTATTTCTCTACCGTATTTTCTGTTGGATTTTTTTTGATAGTGAAACAAAAAAAGGTTATAACCTTAAGGATTCTATCGAATTTGTAGATTTTATCAGGAGCTAACCCAATAGTAACTATTACATGGTGTTCCTCGAGGTCGAATCCATTTTTACTTATGTACCTGTTTTATAAAAATGCCAAATAATTTGCGATAAACTACCAGCAACTCGCTAATTTATGGTCTAAATAAGTCTTTGTTTTGGCAATTTTTAAAACTAGCAGTAGAAGATACGATATTTGTATTTAACAATATATTGTTTCTTGTACTCTAACGGGTTTCTTGTACAAAGAATTGTGGAGAACCAGAGATTTTGGAGAAAGGTGTGACCCTGCTCGACGCCGGAGCGTTATTCCTTCTAATACTTGCTTATTTGCTTCTTTAATTGTGTTTTTTTGCCTCTGTTTTTTGTATTTTTGTTATCTTTTACATATTTGTTTTTGTTGATCTACCTATCATTGAGCAGTCAACAGATGAGCTCAATTAAAAAAGCTCAATTTCCTCAAAATGTCGGCTAAAGGACCTAGCGGAGGGTGCCATACGTAAACGTTGTGAAATTTAAACTCAGATTTTCGGAAATTAAACGCCTTCAAGAGTCTTCGTTGGTAAGAAAATGAAGTTATTTTGCATGCCTTTATTATGGATTCTCGTATGGATTTTATGGTGGGAATTAGCATTCGTAGAGGAAGCATTTGATCCACAGTGCGAATGTCGGGAAAGGCGTGATGCTTCTTATCACTCAAACCAACCGAGGCTTATTCACATCTAACAGGAGTTCAGCACTACATACATTGTCTGCATGTATCCTTCTAGCATGCTTGCTGAGGCTCAACGTGGGGTGGTTATCCACAATGGCCCTGCAACAGCACAACCCAATGTTTTGTGAAAGACTTGTCAGAGATGACTTAGCTGAAAAGAAATTAGCTTAACAATAATACTGAGAAAATTTGATGGTTTCCAAATGCCTCATTTTATAACTATAAGAATGCTGCAGAATCTGATGTGGTGGTGCATATATTCATTATCATAGAGTGCCACATTTGCTTAAGCTTAAACAAAACGTAATAAGTAATAAATACTTATGATTAGGTTAACAAACTTATCGTCAAAGAATAAATCATTTTGAGCGGTTGATTATACAAATATCCCTCAATTATGTAATATTTTATTTGCAATTGTCAGATAGGAGTTCTTCACGATTGCTCAAGTCATGTGGTTGCAGCTCACGTGAATGGAGAGCTTGCAGGTTGAAGGTGAATGCTGCCATTTCGCGTGGAGCGATGGGGTCTCGTTCAGGAGGCGATATGTGTTTCGTATCCTTCTCATATCAAATAAATAGCAGGGTGGCGTGAGGTTGCTAAGTGTTGACATGATGGGGTTACTAGAAGTCGCTAAATGTGTCTTAGTGAATTAATTTTTTTATTGTTACCGGAAAGTTTACATATTTGTAGATGTGCTAATATCTCTTTGATTATCCCCTTTTATATCATTCCTTTGCATTATTTGTTTGCATAAAACTTTCTATACTTAGAATAGATTGAATTACTAATTTAGTCACATAAGTGATATACCAACTCGTTTTTATTTATGCAATAGTGGAAAGATTTGAAACAAAACAATTAAATGTGTGGTCTCCATTTCTGCATCTCTTTTTGAAAATAAATTTGATAATTCAATTGTATAAATCATCTTAAGTAACCAAAGAATATTATGAAAATCTATTGCTCTTAAATTATATTTTTTACTATGCCTTTTAAGTAGTTATTTATTTATTGTGACCAACCCTTACTTTTTAATCTGGGACAAGGTACTACCAAATAATAATGAGATTTGCATAATGATCAGAAGGAAACACGCTTGCCTGGAGTGATGGTGCATAAAGAGCTATGATACTGTGTTTAGGCACCAAACTGTGAGCGAAGGAATGAAACTTTACATAACCGGAGTGATCTGTGAACAAGCTCAGAGTCAATGTACCGCCCGAATGGCAGCGGTTCTTGAGAGGCTCATAATTTTGTTGATGTTCGCTATTGCCGAATATCAAACCCGTACGAGGCATAGAACTCTAATGCCATTTCTACTACTTTAAATGCGATACGACACCCGCAGGTTGTTTTAAAGTCAAATGAGATTCAGTTTATTGAATTATTCCTCTTAATTATCTCTTTCCACTAACCTGTTTAACACTGTTATTATGTGGCTTACTGTCACTCTGCAGGCGTTTCTTTATACCGTACTATAGCCATGAACTGCAGGTAACGCCAAATCATTGAGATGATGGTCAATTTGTGGCTATTCTTTCTCCCTGCGTCACATTCCTTGTTCCGTTAATGCCAAGGTGGTTTTCGAAAATCCAGTGTTCTATGTCCACCTCTCAGATTAAGTTACGATTTCCAGGAGGAATTCTTGCGCCTTAGTTCCATCCTTGCTTTTTTCTTTCTCATCAATAGACCATATGTTACTACTACTCTTTCGTCAATTACAATATTTTGGTCTTACTATGACTTAGTACTGTCTTATCCACCTTCAATTCACAGTTATACCACTATTGTTTTTCTAAGTCTATGTCAGTTCCTTGTACCTCTCATTCTAGGAGGAGGGGGTCCCTTGCGCTAATTTATATCTTTTTCGCCTTCTTTGTATTGGAAAAGATTAATTACCTCTTTTCCGCACAATTTGCATGACATTTGATGCTGAAGAACTTCGCATCTGATACTGAAGGATCTCTCCTTTCAATTTATCTTCCTGTCTCATCTTTCGCCTCTACCGAAAATGACGCGCCGAAATTTTGACCTTACAGTATCTCTAACCTGAATATCTACATAGGCATTGCTATTTGTGAGGTTTCTAGGCCTTATCTTCGAAGAGAACTTCTCATGAAAGTCTTATGTTTCACAAATTATTTCCGCCACCCGCTCCTCTCTTAATCTTCTAAGTTAGTGGTTTTCTACCTTTTTTGTCTTATCAACCTTTTTCACCACATATCAGAATGTTATCGTCCCCCCCAAAAAAATTCTATCTCAAAGGGTGCATTAAAAATAAGCATATTATATTGAAAATCTTTTATCTTTACTATTATATTACAGAAACTTTTACCCTGATTATTGTTTTGATGGAGATTTCTAGGAGATTTTAATATTTATAACGGAAAAAATTTTAATAAAAAAAGTTGATCTAACTTCGATAGAATGCCAATATATTATAGTTCAATAAATAAGTTCAAAATAATGCCAAGTTATTTTAATTAAATAAAACTTTCAATAGAATGAGAAAGTCTAAGTTATTATATTTCATTTAATATTGATTATGATTACATTTAATGAGAAGCCTGCGATTGTCTTTTCTGTAACAATTTTGGGATACGCAGAGTGGTGCTTGAAATAGCAAAACTATAGTCATTTTCAACGTCCAATCTAATTATTTGATTTGTTTTCATTCATCAGTGTTGAAAAATTGTCTTATTAGGGTTAAAATAGGTTGTCACAAAGTGTAGCGATGCACGGATAGCTATTTCTACCACTGTCTTGGTATACAATTATATATATATATATATATATATATATATACAAATACACTGATGTGCTTGGCCGACCAGTTAGCGGGGAGAGTTGATGAGAAGGGGAACAAAGCTATTCCCTAGTACGTCGGTTTTAACTATCGAAGTAAGCGAGTGCAGATTGGCCTTAAATACTCAGCATTCCAGGCCAAAACAAAATAATATTTAATAACATAAAAAGAAAATATTAAATATCTACAAAAGTGGGTTTAAATGAAAATATTTGGTCCGATCAAAAATAAAACCTGGTGTTATTTTTCATCGGATCAAATATTTTTCATCTTTATTTTTCATCTTTAAAGGGGCCACGTTAAGCCGAAATACAAACAAACATTATTAATATGGGAAGAACGGATTACAATAAGATCCGCGGGCGACGGCAGCTTGCAATGCTGAAGCTTGAAACGACGAAAGGTAATGGCAATTCGGGAGACGAGAATTGCAAAAGTATAGGTTTTACCTCAGGGTTCATGTTTAGGGAGTAATTAGGGAAATCCTCAAAAGAATAGCTGTTGCGGGGAGCTTGCTATTCGTATGGGGCAGAGTTTAACGGGAAGAGAGTTCTAACCTTCGGTGCTCGGATAAACCAAGGGGGAGCCGAATCGAGAATCATGTGTAGGGCGAGCGGCTACTAACTCGATCCAGCTAAAGCTTGCGTTAAATAGAGATGACGAGGCAGATAAATAGCCTCAGGCCACGAAGCGCTCTCCTTAGACAAACATAGAGCTCGTTTAATAGCTGGATTCCAGCCGAGGATTTCTTGATAAGGAGGCATATAGAATATTCTCTCGAGTTTTTTCTCGCGTTGATCCGATTCCTGCTTCGTTCAACCTTGCTTCTCACGCACTTTGTTTCGAGTTTAAGGTGACGTGTATTTCTGAGGGCCCAAGGTGGACCCCAGGTTGTATTCCTTTTCAACCAGATTTGCACAATAATCGCCCATTTATTATATTTATTTTAAGTTGGTGTCTCCCTGAATGATTCCCCACCCCCCTGAAAAAAATAGTAACTAATTTCTTGCAATGAGATTAGACTGAAGCTAGCAAGCATACACTTATTAGAGTTTCTTAGACATATATCAGCTCTTTCATCCCTTCAATCTGCATCGATCACTCCCGTTCAAACCATATTTTCTCCTCTGTTGTCGAGGTGAAGACAATGTCTCGACGTTTATTTTCTTATGTCTTATTACCGTACAGGGCAGAGCTGTTTTTCATACGGGAGACCCTCCTTCCTACCAAACTCCTGTTCTACACTGATTTCCAAAGCCTACTTTCTGCATTGTCTGTTCTAAATCCTCTATCGCCCAAAGTTCGTGTTCCTTGCAATAAGAAGCAGACAAACTGCTTTATCGGCGATCCGGCCACCATGCCTCGTTTCCTTCAAATGAGATACTTAGTGCACAAATGGATATATGCCTGGAAAATTTAACTTTTTGCAAAATTTCATCGCATTATTCGTCGCCTCTATATTTGGGCTTTAGCCTTCCATCTCTCATGCCTTGCCGAGGTGCTGCTGGCCCGTCTGTGTCTTAGCGGATTAGCTATAAAATAATATATCTCACGATCTCCCTTTCAACTTTACCATCTTCCTTGCTAGAGTCATTATTTCCACACCTGCTCATCAAGTGACAAGTGTACTCCATCATTCATAGCTGCTTCATGGCTTTCCTCTCTTTGTATCTTAACTAAAATATATTGCGTTTAATCATGACCGATAATTCTTTATTCTCATTATATAATCTATTTTTCTTTCCATTAGATATTCTAGCAGATTTTTTCTCATCTAACTTTCCTGCTCCCATATATCGCTTAAAGTTACTTAAATACATATACATAAAACAGGTCCAATTTGAATTGCAACCACCATCATTCCAAGCATTTGACAAAGCTCTCACAGGCTTCTTTCCAGATTTGCCTTCATATTGATATTTTGCCCTGGTACCAACTTTCCGGTGATCTGAATATTTTGAAATTTTGAATGATAAGTATTGGAGCAAATATCTCTAAAAAGGCCGTTATTGACAGTAACCCATGATAGAATAGTTCCATTTTCAATAACTTTGTCTATGGTTTTCCATCCAGTATTTCATCCATTTTCCTACGTTGCTCTCTATGCCGTGCAACTTTAGCTTTAAAATATCTAAATGCTTTCTCTTTGCCAAAACTTGTTATCATATCGCTAAGAAATTAAGCAAATTAGTTAAGTAATATTCTCCCCTTCAAAAGCTGTGCTTTTAATTATTTATTTAGATATTAATCTTTGGAGGTTCTACGATGCTATTTAAAAAAAACGACTCCAAGAGTTTAGCATTAACCAAAATAAGAGATATGGGCATACAAATTCTAATATTCGTCCATATGCTTTGGTCTCTTGCAATTTTTATAAAGTAACATCATAGACAAGTTAGTCCAATTTATTTTCATAAGAAATCAATGAAGGTGACCAACTGTAAAGCACATAGGCTATGAATTTAAATGAAACTTCAAAATTGTTTCCAAGCTCAAAATGACTGCGCTCGATAAGAAGAAAAAATCTTTGATAGCAAGTTGTCTAGGCCCGTCAAGTAAGAAGTCGATAAGAGCTGGAGTTGCGTGGAACTCTGCTCGCCCACCATATGCAAGCAGAAAATAGGGAGGGCTGTCGTCGCGTTCTCAACGACTTGAAGAGTCATGAAAATTGAGTTCTTCTTTTTTCTTGGGGAAAAAACCTGTTACAATCAATTCTATCATCACTACCAGAAGGACCAATTGGTAAGCTTAGCCAGTCCCAATCTCCGAGATGATGCTCGCTGTCGTAACTTCGAATCGCGGGTAAATGCTTCTGGTATGGTTCTTGGCCGGTTATTGAGGCACCGTGGCCGATTTCAAGGACACCTTGGCCATGAAATCTTGCACATTCGTGAGAAAAATCACGAAGAAAGTGGACTACGTCGTTGAGCACGAGGGTGAGCCGGCCCACACGGCCAAAAGTGTGCAAGAGTAAGCATGATCGAACAAAAACTAATTTTTGAAGTAATTCTAGCCAGACTCACGTGACCTTAATCCCCTCTACGAATGCGTATGGGTGCATGTCAAAGGCAAGTTCTGTAGGGTATCCCACAGAAATGTCAACGAGCTGATCTCCTCTGCCAACTGCGTGTAAGCCAGCAAGAGAAAGGAATATATCCGGAGCATATGCGCAGCCTTTACGTCTTGCCTGGAGTGCCTACTCGCGGCTCATGGTGGCCATATTACAAAATAAACTCATATTAATACTGTGAAAAATGAAAAATGTGTCTTGCTGAATTAAAAGTATTCCTGTGTCCTTTGCTGAAAGCGTTGTAATGAGTATAACAGAAATTTTACAATATCCTGTATGTAGTCAATTTTGTAAAACCATTTTAAGTCAGGTTCTGCAAGTAGTAGTTGGTCATTTAGCTAAATTTGGTATTTGTTAGTAAAGAGTTTATACATACACGAGGGAATGCTGATTGGTGTGAAATTTTTAATGTCTGTTTGATCACCTTTTTATGTAGAAGGATAAATATCTATGGCATTATACCAAATTTTTGTAATCTTGCCTTGTTTTAAGCAATCATGAAGAAGCAAATTGTCATCAAAAACATCTCCAGAATCTTTCAACAAGTCCAAAGTGATGTCATGAATTTGTGATTATGTGGTACATCATTTAATTGATTGTAATTTTAATTTCTAATTTGAAAACGAACTGGAAATTAAAGAGAGTTAGTTGATTGCAGTTCTACATAGTTTGTTACCATAGTATAACTTTTCATAGTACTCATGGCTCTTTTCGATCCTGGATAATTGGACGAAATTCTTCTTCTATGTATATCTACTATAAATCTGAATAGGAAGTTTAATTATATAGCATACTACAATAAACCGCCAGCCGAGTTCAGTGCACTAGAATTACTTGGCTTTGGAGCACAGTTGCAGAGGCTCTTTCTCATCTTTAGAGATTTAAACGGTAGGCACCTCGCCTGCAAGTATGCATTATCGTTTCCAAGGCTCAGGTCCTCTCCAACTTGTTCGAATAGTCTAAAACTTGCTCTTTAGATGGAGATGAGTTTATGGTTCACTGTCCAACAACTGCTTCATTTTATTATCCTGATAACCCCATGTACTATCTAGATGCAAAGCCATATTTTGGTTGCGTGGTTGCCGAAACCCGTTATCATAGTGACTAATTTCCTATCCCTCTATAATTTCCTGGCCATCTGACTCCTGGAAAACTGTCTCAGTGGTATTGGAGAGTAAGTAGTGGCCTACATTTTTGAAAGTAAAAAACCCTCATGTAGAAAGAGAGAAGCATTTCAAATGGATTCAGCGTAATTTCTCGAGAGATTCCACTCCCATCCTCCAGGTGGAGGCGATCTCAATCTCGTACTCTTCGTCCGTGGTGGAGTCCTTTGCAAATGCTTTCTCTGTAGTTGCTAGATGGATTCTGCTCCACCACCATAGAGATAACCCCAACGATCTATTTACCACAAGTGTGGTGGATGCAGCTCTAGCTCTGTTTGCAGATACCACGCATTTTTAGAAAAATATTCCTTACGACATGCTTTTGCACCTGGATGAGCGAAGCTTGGATTTCTGTTGGCATTTTTACCACTTTCCTGGACAATGATTACTGTACTTCCTTTTCACAAACGGAGAAAGATCACTTTACTCTGGATGGTTTATACCCAATTTCTCTAACTCTGTGTCTGCAAGTTAATGAAAAAATTGGTTAATCTCATTTTCTCTACAGGGAAGGTGACTTATTTCTACTAAAGTGAACCATTCTCAAGTAAAAATTACGTCATTTTATGTGCTTTGGCTGGAAAATACTATTTGGCAAGGCCCCCATCTTCTGCAGCACTTTATTTCAGGATTCGTTGATCTGGAGAAAGCCTATGGTACCAAATAGCGATAGAGTATCATAGATACCAATAATAGTATAAGAGCGAAGGAACACCTCCCAATATTCTTATCATAGTTAACGCAAGAGCAAAATTTCTTGTCCTAGTAAAAGAGTATTCTCCGTGCAATTAAGGCTGTCGCACGGAAGTCTCCTCAGTTCTACTCGCTTTGCCTAGAGCATCAACAATATTACTTCAGTGTTGCCGGATCATGTCATCATTACGCCCCACTTGGACAAACTTTCGATATCTTTCAGTGGAACCCAGATCCATACCCTGTAGTTTTATCAAACAGGATCTTAGATGCCTCTCTCGCTATGCCAAAACTAAAAGATTTCACATTTCTTTGGCCATGAATAAGGTAACGCTCTTCTTCAGCCATCAATTTCTTTACTCCAAATCGGATACTCTACTTACTAAACCTTGCTTTGATTTGATAGGGTCGCAATTATTGCTAGGTATTGTAGGTCTCTGACAGACACCTGGTGTGGGATGCGATAATATGCAGCCTTGGTGAGTATTGAGCCTTCGCCATCAACGTTCTTTGTCCAGTGTCTTTCAGCAGTAGATGTTATTTTTCAGCTAGACTAAGGAAAATGAATTAGGGAAGGTGAATCCATTTCCCTAAGCTAGTCTCCAGTTTGGCAGAAATATAGGTAGGTTTATGACGTAAACATATCATTTTGACCTTGTACAGCATCTCCTTTAGTTGCCAAACGCTTTGATTGTGTTCGCCTCAATTCTCAACTATGATTAGGCATACGTGAGAGGACAATCGTATTCCAGGCCTTTTTGGATTAGAGGAAAGAAATTTGTTCGACGTATCAACGTATCACTCTCCAGGAGGAGCCTTCTAAAACTTGAGAGCAATAGTAACTTAGCGTTCGTATTCTTTAGACCCCTTATCATGTAATGTTGTAGTCGTCTAAGTGTACAACGATGCTCAAAATCAGAAAAATAGTGTTGCTATCTTTGTTTTCCTGGTGTTTGAAGTCGTAGAGATCCTCCAGAACGCTGTATCAGACATCAATCACTGTTGGTTGCAATACAGTGCTACTTCTTACTGCAGATTAAGCACCATGTAAGATCCGTAGAAAGTATTGTGATTTAGAATGTCTCACAGAGAGAAATGCTTTTTAGAGCATTAGGCTCTACCCCTTCCCCCTCCTTCAGTTCATCCTGGTTCATATTATCCCTAACGCTGCGATTTCTGCAAGCTGTAATTTGTCGATTTTATTAGTATGGGTCACCAAACCGACCCATCTGTCCGATAACCAGTTTTACATCAGTCAACACTAGCCGGAGATACCAGGATGGTCATCCTTTCCTTTTCCCCACCGATGCTGTTCAGGACTTCCTTAGTAAACCCTCCTCTCTCCTCTCTCTCAATGGTCCTGACCCTGGCAGTCTTGTCCACTCCCCCCCACCACTTCTGTCAATGCATTCCTCTTCGACCTGTCAACGAGGTTCTAGTTTCCCCCACCTCCCTCAAAAACTTAAACTTCTTATTGGGGCCATCTTGACTGACGTACTGCTCTTTCTATTTATCTATTTATCAACAGAATGATGAAATATAGTTTTGGATTTTGGTAACCTCTCCCTTAGGTCAAATAAGAAAGGCTTTTTCTCTTGCTTTCTCCTTTTATCTTTTCTCCTCCGCTTTCTTTCTTTCCGTTCTCTACTTTTCTCATGTTCTGCATGTATTATATATGTGCGCAGATGCTCCTTCTCACAATAGATTTATGTATTTTTACTACATAGTCAGAGGGAGGTGATCGTCGAGTCCTCAGCTCTGGTCAATTTTCTATATAGTACCACTTTCCCTTATCTGATTAAAAAGTTAGCAAATTTAATCTTTGATTCCCTGTGTACATCCATCCTGCAAAGACCTGCTTAGCTGAGATGGGTTTGTCTGATTTTATTTTTGAAAATACGACCAGTGAGATATTTTCTCCGCATCAATTAAGAGCCAGTTTCTTTTCATTCGAAAATCGCGTTTGTTCCAGCGCAGTCAAGGGGTAGACCATATAAAAGTAGAACAAATTTTCAAAATTAGACTGGAAAAGGGAGAGAATCTGTTTTTTATTGTAAAATATTTATGATTCGGAAAAGTTGCGTAACACCCGTTTTCACTAGCGCTCCTCTACATGCTTTCCTTTAATTTATTTTCATTTCCTAAGTTAAATGAAGGTGGAGACAAAATTACCCTATTAGCTATACTCATCCAGTCTTCGAAAAAAATTCTGCTCTTAACGAGTGAATACGGTGAGGATGGTATATGTATATAAATGTCGAAGAAATAGCTCTATATTTCCCTGAAACTGATAACATATTATCATTGGCATACCCTTGAAGAAAAACGCGTAGCTAGATTATATATGCAAATATATATATACGTAGATTTATGCATCTCTCATTTCATTATCATATTCCATAAAAAATGGAAAATATTAATCTTTCATAGTGTCTTCAAATCTGACTGATATATCAAGATACTCGTATATATCTGATAAGTGAGGAATATTCGGATGTCTTTCAAATATCTATACATGGAAATAGATATTTTAATATCGCAGTATTTTAAAGAAGTTAGTATGTCTATAGCATTGACAAAATTCCCAGGGCATTTCTCACCTCCTTCATATAGTAAATTGTTGCTGGGTATATTTATGTCTATTAGATCACATAAATAACATTTGAAATTAGGTGAGAAATACAAAGAAGTATTATATTGTGCTAGCTTTCCCCCGGCATCTCTCACAGTAAAATTATTCATATTTAAGACTAACCTCTCAAACACGTTCACAAAGAGATGCAAACGGATTCAGCAGGTGGAATGCGAATGTTATATGGAAAAGTGTTGGTAAATTCTTGTACGAATGAGTAAAATTGTTGCCAGTATCGTAAATAATTTCTAATTATTAATTTGCTATTAATAAATAGTTATCAATTACTATATGTTTGAAATGTACTACACTTTATTTTACAAATAATTTTGGCACTGTGTGAAGTAGGAAGAATGCCTACCATATGTGTGTGTTAATGTGTACTATTCGTAACAAAAATATATACCTCAATAAAAGGTCATGCAGATATTTTCAAGAATCTTTTCATTGACTGGATCTTATTTCTCACTCTATTTTGACCTGACACCACACGTGCGAGGAAATATTTTTTACAAAGCTTTATTATATTTTTGGCTAATACAAGATAAATATCTTTAGATAATTTAAACTCACCAGAACTAATGCTTATGTGTAATAAAAATACACATCTCAATACACGCACATGTAGTAATTTTCATGAATCTTTAGTGTTGATTAGTTTTGACGAGTTTTGACCAGCTGATTGGATTGTGTTTCCCCAATGGCGTTGAGGTGTGTGTAGTATTGATAAAAGTGGCCTTAACGACGGCTTCGAAGGTTGTAAAGGTCATCTTGGTTTACAAACCTTTATTAATAGCAACGTAATATTTCTTGCTCTGATTACTGCTCCTTGACTCGAGGAACCTAGGAACGATTCCTAATTTATCAGGTAGAGTATCATATTTTGACGAATATTAATCATAGCAGGAGAGCGTGAGAATAGATGTGTTTAGCTTCGTATTATTCTCCAAATGGAGGGGGTTTCCATTTAGCAGGGGACGAAATTGAATCATGATGAAAATTGCCGATCTATATCAATCATCCAGCGTTGAGTAGATTGTGAAACTGAATAACCGGGATTGGGCTCACTCTTGGCCATGGAACATTATGAAATTAAGCTAACCCTGAAACTAAACTTCAGAAAAAAATGTAAAGAAATATTTGGAAAAACTCTAACTGATATTTGGATACTTTGCTATTATTTTTAGCAAACTATTTTCAATCTCCATTTGCGCGGACGGAAACAAACGCACTTTTTTTACATATAGAAATCCTACCATTATTTGGATTTTAGCTTCTAGTTCAGATGTTGCCTGTATATAGTAAAAGGATTAGACGAACGGAATAATTTTATATTTAGCGATGCCAGGTTCAACAATAATTTTTGTTACGAAAATAAATAAGTATGTATTTTACCATATAAATAACTCGCTTTATTTGTAGACTTTCTATAGCTGTCCTTACACAATCTGGATTTGAGTGATACACGGCAGTCGAAAGAAGTTTTGATTTTTCTTATTCTGTGAAGTTTAATACTGATTTGAACTACACCCTGTAATGGAAGTTATTATTAATAGCTTAAATTGAATTTTCATTATAATACAGTTCCACAATATTAAACAGCGTACGTATAATTATTCCCCGTAAAGGCAATTTCATCATATATAATTCTGATTTTAAACTCGTGTTTTTTGTAAAGGCAAATATAAGGGGAATCTAGAGAATGTTCGCCACTTCCTGATACACAATATTTAATTCTAGTGAGATCTTTAAATATACTACTAAGCAGGTAAAATGAAGATGAATTAGTATCGGTAATAAAAATCTGAGTCGGTTGAAGTGAGAACAGTTCTAACTCCATCTTTGAACAAGCAGGTTCTAAATGGGTAAAGACCTTAAATTTTATTCATGTTTAGTGAACAGATGGAGAAATCTGAATGTTAGATAGTAGATGGGTATAAGGATTTGTATTTTAAGTATTTAGAAAACTAAACCGACGAATGAATGAATATATTTTTTCTTCACATTAAGAAATGATCATTTGATGAGTTGTAAAACATAGTCCTTGCCATGTTTACTCCAATGAGTCGCTGTAATTTTAAGTATAACTCCTGCAAGCTCTGTTAAGAAAGAGAAGGGCAAGGAGCATCCACTCACCTGCAAACTATATACCTGACTAAACACAACACATCTCTCTAAACCTATTTCATATTTTGAACTTTATTGTCTTTATTAGCTCCTCAGCATTGTTATAGAACCATGCCTCTATCCAGATTTCATCGCTTACATAATCCATTAATCTTTGCTATCTTACCATCTTAAGTAATATTGATAAATTGCGTTTTGTTATTTGTAAAATAAATTGTTATTTGTTGGTTATATACTGTGTCAAAAGATATCATGTTAAATATCCTCATTTCTTAATAGATGTAAGCGTTGTGCGGAATTTAAAGTTACCAAGATTCTATATTTTGCTTTAAAAGATTTTTATTTTGAAGATCAGTTTTTCATTTAGGTCTAAGATTTAGGGAAATATTCTGGATATGAGTGGCGAAGTTTTGTCCTTTACACGGGGGATTTTAGATGGTTCGCTCCAGATAAGAATCAAAACTACAGATGATAGGGAAATATTAATTAAGAACATAAACGCTATCTTTCTCCATTTCCTGGGTCTTTAGAAGGACAGAAATATAGTGGGAGATATAAAGGAGGTAAAAATGCCGATTCGAAAAAATGTACCAGTTTCTTCTGTAGCCCTGAGTTAGGGAGAAGTATCGCTTCACACTTTCCACGCCTTACCTGAAAAGAAAAATAATATTGACCACTCCCTCATCCCTTGGTCTGAGATATACTACGCTCCTAATGCCTAAAAGTGTATGAGGCTTCATTTGTGATTGAGAACCAAATCACTGCGTCTAAATAAATTCTTCCGCTCACATTTTGTTAGTTTTTGTTTCTTAACATAAGATTACAAGCCGCTGTTTCTTCCTTACCAGGAAGAGCTTGGTTACACAGGCACCCCTGCGGGGTGTGGCCTACGGCCTTATTTGCTAATCTTAACCGCCTTTTTCAATCCCCTTTATAGACTCTTTATTTTAACACCCTGAACACCCTTTTCTTCTTCTTATTCTCCTTCATCTTCATCTTCATCTTAATTTTCATCTTAATCTTCATCTTAATCTTGATCTTAATTTTCATCTTCATCTTCATCTTCAGCCTTATTTTCATCTTCATCTTCAATTTCATCTTCATCTTATTCTTCATCTTTATCTTTATCTTCATCTTCATCTTCATCTTCGTCTTTATCTTTATCTTTATCTTTATCTTTATCTTTATCTTTATCTTTATCTTTATCTTCTTCTTCTTCTTCTTCTTCTTCTTCTTCTTCTTCTTCTTCTTCTTCTTCGGGCAAAATTACATAGATTCTCGTAGGGAAGTTAAACGTGCGGTCAGAGATGCGAAGAGGAAGTATGAAATAAACCTCGCTAAGGATTCAAAGAATGAACCGAAACGGTTTTATGGGTACGTAAATAATAGGAAACCCGTAAAAGGATCGATAGGGCCGATCAAAGATAAGGATGGTCGTTTGACTGAAATTCCGACAGAAATGTCCAAAATTTTAAATGAACATTTTACGAGCGTGTTTACTGTGGAAGATTCTTCCGAATTGGAATCGTTAATTGGAGAAGTTCGTAGTGCTGATAATTGCATATCCGATGTAACTATAAATGACGAGAAAATCCTTAAATTTATTAAGCTAATGAAAAAGTCGAAATCTCCGGGCCCCGATGGGGTATATCCAATTCATTTAAAGGAGCTTCAAAATGAACTCGTTAAGCCATTGCGTGAAATTTTCAATCGCTCATTAGAGGATGGCGTAGTTCCGTTGGATTTCAAGCGAGCAAACGTTACACCTATATTTAAGAAGGGGAATAGATTTGAAGCAACGAATTTTCGGCCTATTAGTCTAACTTCGGTAATTAAAGATAGAATAGTGAGCCACCTCGAGGCAAGTAAGCTGATTAACGATACCCAACATGGATTTAGGCGTGCGAGATCGTGCTTGACTAACTTGCTCGAATTCTTCCACAAAATGATTTGCGTGTACGATGAAAGCAAAGCTGTAGACGTAATATATTTAGACTTTAAAAAGGCGTTCGACACCGTCCCCCACCAAAGGTTATTAATGAAAGTTAAAGCGATTGGGGTGACTGGTAAGATTTTAAACTGGATTAGAAATTGGCTGAAAGATCGCTCGCAGCGGGTGGTAATAAATGGGGAATGTTCAGATTGGGCCAGCGTTAGTAGTGGGGTACCGCAGGGCTCTGTTTTAGGCCCTTTATTGTTTTTAATTTATATTAACGATTTAGATAAAGGCATACTTAGTCGGATTTCAAAATTTGCGGACGACACGAAGCTGGGCAATCGTGCCTATGTAAGATCGGATGTCGATAAATTGCAGGGGGACCTAAACTCGATTGCCAATTGGGCGGACAAGTGGCAAATGGAATTTAATTTAAGCAAATGCAAGGTAATGCACTTGGGTTGCCATAATTTAAGAGTAGAATATACCATGAAAGGCCAAGTCCTCGACGCGGTTAAATTAGAAAAAGACTTGGGAGTATTAGTCTCAGACGATTTTAAATTCTCGAAGCAATGCGCGGATGCGTGTAAAAAAGCAAATCGCGTTTTGGGTTATATCGCGCGTAATTTCACCTTTAAATCTAAGGATGTAATTTTACCTTTATATAAATCCCTTGTGCGGCCACTTCTCGAATACGCTGTTCAATTTTGGGCTCCATATTTAATGAAAGATATCGCGCAATTAGAAAGGGTGCAGCGTAGGGCTACGAAATTAATTCCAGAGCTGAGGAATAGATCATACGAGGAAAGGCTCAGGGCTTTAGATTTGCCATCGCTAGAACGCAGAAGATTACGTGGCCAGCTAATAGAAGTATTTAAAATACTAAAGGGTTTCTCAAACGTTGACTTTCGCAATCTGTTCGAACTGGATCATAGGGGAAATACTCGTCAGCACGGGTTAAAATTAGTGAACAAGCGTTTTAACACTAGTATAGCCCAAAACTATTTTACATTTAAAGTTACTCAAAATTGGAATCGACTGCCCACCCAAGTAGTAGATAGCACTTCGGTTAATATGTTCAAAAATCGTCTCGACGTGCATTTGAATAGTTTAAATATAACGTAGTTGAGCACTGTGAATTTAAACGTCCTTGCAGAGAAAGTTTGGAGCGGAGGTTTAAGGATATGAAATTATGATGACTAAAAATGATGCCGGCGATTCTCTGCATGTGTAGCTTAGATGTCCCATTTCTTTTCCGCCTATCCTATAAGTAGTCTCTATCCCTAAATTAGCTTTTCACCACTAGCAGTCGAGTGGCTGCGGAAGATGAGAAGAAAAACTTTCTATCTCCCCCGACCCCTAGTTTGATTAGTTAAAATTGCACGATAATGTACACATGTAGATAAGTGTGTACAGTAGATAGTATTAAAAAAAAAAATGAATAAAAAAATAGCATGTTAGAGATACACTCGTAGATAAGGGTGTATCGTAGTTTTTGATTTAGTGTAGCGGACTAGCCTCGAGCGGACCTTAGGGTCTTTGCTGGTCCTAGATTCTGTAGTTCTGTAGTTCTTATAAAGGAATTATTAGAAATAACTTTGGTAAAAAAATTAAATCTACTTAGGTGACAATCGAACTAAAAGAAAAAATCCTATTCAAATAAATTAAAAAAATCTCGTTCTTAAAATATAAGGTTATGGATATAGGAACTCTTCTTGTTAGTTTCTGAAAAATAATTCTTTAGCTTGGATGAGTTAGATAAAGGGATTTTGTAAGTCATTTAATTGATGAGTTCATTCATGGTTCCTGCTGGTGTTAAATTCAATTTCAGATAGTAAAGTTTTTTAGTCCGATTTAAATAAATGATAACAAATTAAAAGATCTGGTTCTTCGAGAAAGATTTTCGCAGTATTCAAGAGGCCATTCTTGATTATATTATCAAATCTACTGTGGAGATCGAAAAATTACAGGAATATGCATACATAGTTTGTCTCTTACCTATAAATTTCCTATGGAAGGTTCTCATTGTTTGTATTATTCTCTCTATATTTAAACTTACCAGAAAGAAAACACGAAAATATTTCCAAAATATGTCTCATTAGCAGGAGTTGATATTTAAAATTCATATAATTTGTCAACCTATTCCTTTTTTGCTTTAAAGTAGAAGCCATTCTCTTTCCAACTTGTGGCTAATAGCTCTAGTGCAACAGTATATAAATACTACATAGTAAAGTTTGTGTTCTTGGTCACTAAACTTTACAGAAAGTGACCCAGTTTAGTGAATTTTTGTTGATTCATTAAGAAGGGCTGTTAAAAGTCTGCCTCTCTTCTAGTAGGTGTGGAGAGTCAGAGGTTAGTTATGATCTTGAGGGAAAGATTATCCGTATTTGTTGTTAACTATCATCCTAAGTTTAGGAAACCAGAATTTCTTACTAAGACATCTCAATGTTTGTGGGAATCCTGAATGGATGTGTGTTTTTTTGTTTGTTTTTTTATTATGTTAGTCAGGTGTTATTTCTCGAGAGCAGAAAATAATACTTGGCGTTTATGTTTAGATCTGATGGGTATCCATGACAAAGTGTGCTTTTGTGCACCTGGCTAAGCCAATATGTACGAGTTTCTTCCCTAGGATTTCGTCTTCACTAGTTGGCAAATTAATATATGAATGTGAAAGAATCCATCATTGTAAAATTTGACTCTCAAGTGGCTATTTGCCAGTGTGATGTTGGTAGTTAAGCATCGAGGTTACTAATGCCATTCATATTTATTGGTGAGCATTTGAAACCACTAAACTGAGCTTTACTGCTTGGAATTAGCTTATATATCAAACTTTCTTTAAAAATTCTGCTAGATATTTTATACTCGACACATATCTCTACTTTATGTTTGAATCTTGGTGATTACGAATTTCTTTTGCCCTTTTTTTAATCAATACACTTTTGCAATATATACCTTTATCACCTTGGAGTTATACCTGAAACATTTGGTTATCAATACACAATTAGATTTATGTTATGTCAACATTAGCAAAGCTATTCTTCAAGCATTTAAATGTTTGTTAGAAAAAAATATGATCATAAATTTTGGATGACTCATCCAAAAATTGCCTTTTTAAATTTGCCTCTAGATTTCGTTATCTAAAGGGCTAAGATATCATACCATTTCAAATGTTTTAATGGAAGCTTAAGGGTTTGTGACTTTCATGTTTTTGTTTCTTCTAATCTCATTTGATTGTGTAAGTATCTCAAAACTTATCATTTCCATAACTTTTTGAGTCTCTATATATTTGTAACAATTTTTCCTTAGAGATTTTTGTGCCTGTCAAATTGTGAATATTGATGCTACTCTTCAGGAAGGCAATTAGTAGGGAGTAAATTTTTCTTTTAGATAGTAATTTCTCACCCAAAGTTTAATAAAACTGGGATAATTTAGGAAACTAAGTTTGGTCGACCTTTAAGGTGTTATGGTCACAGTCTAAGAGAAATGTAAGCATTTTAAAGCTCAAATTTTCTTTTCTACCTACATAACTCCCTACCAAATGTACCGAGTAAATAGCTTAACACTATTGTTATGTCAGTAAATTAAAATTAAAGATATGAATATTGCACTAGGAACCTATTGCCAACTTATTGGAAGACTATTATTTTATTGATGTAGAAAAGAACGTGAAAATCTGTCATGCCCGCAATGGCGGCAAAAGATGTGTTTTATAACCATAATATTATGTCCTAAATCCATTGTTTAACCATGGGTGATAAATGTAAAAAAAGCACAACCAAGAACAAAACATTATACAAACAATTCTGCCGTTAAATCGAAGAACACAACCATATCTCGTCCATAATTTTCATTATGAAGTCTCTTATTAATAAAACCATACCATTTTTATGTTTGTATACCAATAGTGTTTCATTCTGTTTTACTTTTAGACATTAGAATTATTGAATAGATGTACTTCGGCTATTTCAAGATTGTTCTGAAAGGTAGAAATGTACAACTTGCAAGGAATCTCACAGGGAGAGTAACAGTCCATATATGTTATTACATCATTAAATAATTCTGTCCCAATAATCCCAGAATTTAGAAACCAAAAGTGCTGTAAACCCTCCTTTAATATATCTTTGGAGTCTTTTTGAATTTTTGTATTAAGAGGTGACAACAGAATTTCTGTTGTCAAATGACTTTTTTGACTTGTAAATAACATTTTGGAAGCAGATGATTTGATTTCATTTTTGTAATATTTGTCTTCTGTGTATTGCAATTAGTAATTTTTAATGTTTCATAGAGGGACGATGCCACCAAATTTCTTAAGAGTAGCCCATCTTCTTTTATATTCTAGTTTGGATACGTTAAATATAGTCTACTCCAACGCATCACTATCTCATCTCTTGTTGAGGGTCTTATGTTGTTAAGTTCTATCATATTAGGAGTTTAGTTTTTATCATCTGAAATGATTCGGGGAGAATGATGACCTCTCGATCCAAGGTCTCAAACACAACAGTCTAAAAAGTGTTACTAAGTCACTCAAATCCAGTTTTGGTATCAAAGTTGTTAAGCATTATTTCTATTAGATCATCCGTAACTAATTAAAAAATGCAACATCATGTTTGTTTTCTTTGTTGCTAAACCAAACTTGTTAAATAATGCTTTACTAGATATAAGTATCAGTTGAGAACAACGCGCTATGAGTCAATTAATCTTTATGCTTACTGACCTATCCTTAAGTCACTTCGGCACCGATATTACAATAAATATATTTTTTCTCTTGCCAAAGATTTTGTTTGTTTAGTTGGTGTAGGATTATATTGCCTATTTTATTATTGATCTTCTTTATGACTCCCTAGATTTGGCAGGAGTTTGACTCCTGCCAAATTGTTTAATTATAAATATAATTAAATTTTATCTTACAATCTTACACATTGTATCATATGCACAAGAAATTATCACATTAATGAATTTGCTTACTTCTTTTGATCCAAGAATAAAAAAATATAATATTTTTGAGACCTAGTTTAATTGGGCTCCATATATTTAAAGTTAAATTTAAACAAATATAGGCTAATGAGACAAATATAAGCTAATTGTCAAGATATGAAAATTAATAAACAGAGAGATTGTCAGAAAAGAGATGATAAAGTAGACCCCAAACAGAGAAAAAGAGTCTAAGATGGCAAAAATCAGCCTGGGAGAAATTGAAAATATGTAGGTCTATATTCCTCGTAAACCAAATGCATATAGGCCTAAGGTAGTTGTGATTACGGCGAAAGCTGTAGCTAATTAGACCTATGTATGAAAATTAAAGTTTAAGTTAATGAAAGTGATGAAATGTGTGGTAGGTTTTGATAGGTGTGAAATTGTTTACTCGTTTACCCTAGAGTTGAGAGCATCACTAGTATTTCTCTCTTTTTTACTTTTAGTTTGGATCTTCATATAAATTGGTTTAAGTGCCACACTTTTGTGTAGGACTGTCTGCCTGATACGGTCAATCCTTTTGCACCGTTAATAAGCAGTGTGGCTTTATTCTAGACCCTCTGCAACGTCCTGAGAGAAGTACAGCTGGCCATCTGCCTGACCACTGCTGGGTACACAGGGATGGAACGTACCGAGGCAATGTAAATTTTTTTTTTCGTACTTTGAGGCTTTGGAACCTGTAAAGTTTCTTCAGCTCTCTTTTGGGAAGCAAACTCTGTTGTTGATGTGGATTTTTCCTCGTTAGAGTAAGGGTAGCGTTCCTCATCTACGAGGATGTCGTCTACTTTCCGGCGGTTTATTTGAATTACCTGGAATGTCTGGCGGTTCGTCTTAATTTTCCACCTTTTTCAAATCTGTTGATCTTTTCGATCACGGCAGCTGTCGCCCTTGCTTGAACTCCAGGTTTTCTGATGGGACTTGGAACGATTTAATTGATGTCATCTGCGAACTGCAGATACATCATATCACCCCTCACTGGAGCAGGGAGGTCTATTGTGTACACGTGGTACAGCAACGGACTCAGTCAGCTACCTTGTGGAACACCCGCTTCGATTTCGAATTTGGGTCCTGTGTAGCTCTCTATCGAAGTTTGAGCTTTCCTTTCCATGATATACTCACAGAGGACCCTTTTCATGATAGGGTTTAGCTGTAGGTTCAAGATCTTGTATTTTAGACGCCTCAGCCAAATCTTATCGAAGGCCTTTGGAACATCTCGCAGTACCACGTCTACGTATTTGCGCTCAGCTTTGCTGCTCGCGAGCTTTTCTATTATGAGGGTGGTGGATGTTTCCGTTACCCATTCCCTACGGAACCCGTGCTGCTAAAGGTTATGGGCTCCTTGCTTGGCTAAGTGGAATTGAAGCTGGTCAGCCAGGAGCTTCTCGTAGGTATAAAGGTTATTTTAGCGATCTTAAATCCGTCTGGGAAGTAACTCGTATTCAGGGAAGCATTGAAGATGCTAGTGATTCCCTGAATGATCTGCTGTGAGGCATTTACTAAGTTGCATTTATTGATGCCTATCCAGCCTGGTGCCCTTTGTTCAAAGGAATTTACAGTGCCCATGTCCTCCTCAAGTGTTATGGGTCGGCCTTTGTCTGCTTGGTGATGTGGGTACGTTCGATATATGACCTGATTTAGGTCTTCTATCAGTTGGCCTTCGAATTCCTGGTCGAACTCTTCAATGACTGCTAGAGTGATGCTAAAGACATTTTTCCAGTATGATCGAAATCTTTTTTTCAGAACCGCTGGTTTCTTTATATAGTCCCCGTTCTCTTTACTTTGAGCCTTCGCTTTACCTGTTTATACTTTTAGGTTTCTGATTTGTCAACAGATTTTAGCCGGCTTCAACTCGCTATCGAGTCTATCTACTAAATTGTTTCATATTTCCTCTTGTTGAAGGTCAATCGCATCTATAAGCTCGGCGCTTAGGCGCCGTAGTAACTAACTTCTCTCCCGGTTTGGACCTGCCCATCTTATCTCTTCATACACTTCTCTGTGATCAGGAGCGATTGCCCTCTTTTCCTTTGTACGTCTAGGTTGAGAATTTCTGTAGCCTCTCTTGAGGACACACTCGCGATCTACTAGCAGAATAGTCAAGATTATCCTCTCTAGCTCTTTATCTATCTCCTGTAAGATTGCGTCACTCAAGTAAGCTGGGGCGAATAGACTGAGTTGTCTTTGTAAGTTTCCCAGTTAGCCTAAGGCGTATTTTTTCGGAGAGGGGCTAGTAGCTGAATCGGTGCGAGTGAGATTGTGGTGTGAATCACTATGTGATCACTGGAGACTGCGGGATCCGGCTTGCTATGGTAGTTGAAGGGAAAGCCTTCACTAATTAAGATTATGTCAGGTTTGTTGGCTAATGTGGAAGTGATATAGGTTGGAAAGTCCGGCCCTCTTCTTTTGATGTTTTTTCTTCCCATAATCAATTCCCAGTTTCAGCCTCTTTGGTTGTTTCCTCCATAGCCTGCCGCTGGCATCAGGCATTGAGGTCGCCCATTAATATTGCCATTCTGCGATGCCTAAACAAGGTGTAGAAATTATTTATGGGCAGGAAGGATCTTTGGGGTGGTTGATAAACTGCTGCTATCACGAGGTCTCCTATCAATGTGTGGAGTTGAACCGCCACAAAGGATTCATCCGGCTCCAGTAGGAGTTTGAACCAGGTATTTTTTTTGAGAGCTACAGCAGCCCCAACAAACCTTTCTTCTGAATTGTTTTTCGCGACAACTCTGTAGCCAAGTATTTTACTTTGACCAGATGTAGTGTTAATACCGTGTTGTGTTATTAATATGATGTCAGGGGCCAGCACACGAAATATGTTTACATATGCCGTTGCTTTACCCTCCCATCTGCCTACGTTGAGTATCAGGATCCTCATTCTATTGCTTACTCTCTCCATGTTTTCCTTTTAGTGTTTTTCTTTATCCCGTTCCTTTTCTTCCTGAATTCATTATTTGATACCTGCTCTCACCTATCATCATTTAGAACGACTCTGTGGCCGAGCAATGTTTCTTTTACTATTTCTGTGTCGATGTTAGCATCGAATTCCAACTTGTATATTTTGGATTTAATGCTTTGGAAGATTTTTCTGTGCTCCATATCCTCGAGGGAGGGAAACTGTTCGCACTGGTAGATAAATAAGTTGATTCTATCCTCATCTAGTTTCTTGTTTTTACCTTTCTTACCCTTGGCTTTCTTGGTTTGAGGAGCATCATCCGAGTCCGATTGATCTGAGGAGTCCGATGTCGCCGTCTCTGTTCTTTCATTTTCTTCTTTGTACTCTCTTTTTTGTTTCTGTGCAGGAGCTTTTACTTCTACCGCTTCTTTTGTCATTTCTTTTTTGGTTTTGTTTCATGTTTGGGGATTTTGCTTTTTGGTGCCGTCTTGTTCCACATCTTCTGACTGTTCGTTTGGTACCATCTGGAGTTGCAGAACATCCCTGGAATGGGGGTTCTCCGGAAATCACATTTGGTCCATTCCGTTTTTCGCAAGCGTTTCATTCAGTTCTTTTGCAAATGTACCCGGTTGTGTTAGTCATGACGTGCGCGTAGAGAATGCACATCAGAATCTGGATCGAATTCTCGTTTTGGATCTTGAGGTAGGTTTTCTTTGCGTCTACTTGGTTAAGTGCCACCTTTGCTGCTTGGGCATATCTCTTATTAGACCTCTGCGTCTATACTTGTTTCTTTTCTTGGGGCTTCATTTTGATCACCCCTTTCAGGACTGGACAAGCCATGGCCATCGATCTATGTCCCTGTCCGCAGTCGGTGCATTTTTTGTAGGTGTTTGTACATTGTTTCTGGTGGTGGCGCTTATCAATACATTTGGAGCACGTCTCCAAGAGTTCTTTACAGTCCTTGGTCGCGTGTTGCTCCGTCTTATACCATTGGAAACACAACTGGACTGGCGTAAACTCCTCTCTCTCAATTTGTTTTCTGCTAACTTTAGCGTTAAACTTGAGGAGTCCATGTTTCTTGTCCTTCTGGGCTATTGTGCTCTCTGCGAAGACTACTTTGAAGACATGTGAGTAGTCACTATTCTCCCTTCTATTTTTTAATTTAATCACCTCTTCTACTTTAGCTCAGGATTGACGAAATTGTATTTCTTTCTTAATTTCTTTCCTGGTGTGCTGCTCGATCCATGGGTAGAGACGCCGAAATACCACACTCCTGTGGGTTAGGATTTATAGTGGTATGACCAGCTGCAGTCCGATTCACCGAAGGACCTCGGCGGCCTCTACTTTAGTAATGGCTTCGATGTCTCTCTCCTTTTCGTAGATATCGACTTACCCTGAGGACACTTTCAATAGTCTAAGCATGGCTATTTACAGTTTTCCGTACACTAACACGAAAACCTTTTTCCTGCTAGGCTTCGGTTGTCCATCTTTAGCACGCAGCGGGATTCTGGTAGTGTTTCCTTGGGCCATCTCTTCGAGAGAGTGGACCCTCGCGACAGTGTTCTTCCCATTCTCTCTATTTGCTGGTCTAGTGGTCTTGATTCTGAGTTAAAGTTCGTGCTTCCTCCTTTCAAACGATATCCTCTAATGCTTGGTTTTAGTGGAAGACTCCTTCTTCGTCGTAACTATGCGTCCTTGGACGTGAACTGCTGAATGGGGAGGATGACATTATCATCGGTGGACGCGATAACGAAAAAGATGTATCACGATAACTGATAAATCGATAACTCTAACCGATAATCGATAACTGGTGATAAATTTATCGACTAATAAGGTGATAACCGATAAATCGATAAATGCAAAATTATAATACAATATTGATTATTGACTATATATAGCGTTATTTTATATTACAATACTAATAATATTTAAATACTGTTTCCTAGTTTCTTACCTAGTGAGGCTCTCCTTCATCTCCTCATAGGTTTTGAGGATCCTCCTGACAGCTCGGACCTACCTATTTCTGCCTCCAAGGGCCGCGCGGCTCACCCCTGTGCTAAATTGGAACGAAAAACTGAAATTATCGATTATCGCTAGTTTGGAACCAAAAGTATCGGCGATAGCGATGAATCGATAACACGGAGGGGGAAAAATATCGGATAACCGATAACTCGATATCGTTATCGCGATAATTTATCGGACTAAAGACACCTATGGAGATGCGTGAACCTGGGGGCGCCCTCACGAGGTGTGATTGTATGGCGGACTTTTTGTTGGTTAGCGTCGAATCAACCATCGCTAACCGGGGTGCCGAACCCTCGCGGGTTTGGGAATCAGAACTGCAACCGGCATAGATAGAGCCGGGTGTTGCTTCCCTCTATGGCCCTGGTTGGATCACCGTGGTGGAGGAGTGGGAGCGAGCGTCCGTCTCGTTGGCGCCCCCAATTATATCTATCAAAAAGAACGACATAGTCGGTTCGAGGCAAGATAAAAGGCATTTCAGTTCATTTCTGCTTCGTTACTCCATCAAGGGAGTCGGAAGATGAGGGAGGGGGTAGGCAAACAAAGTCGCATAGGGGCAGTTTGTAAGAATCTTTTTCAAAAATCCCCGTAGGAAGTGAAGCAAATCACGCTTTTCAGCTGGCTATCCCTTTTTTGCCTCCTTAATCGGGTCAGAGATGAGTAGCGTTTTAGCGTTGTTTATACCATGAAGTCTTTAATCCGTCTATAAAAATTAAAAGTTTTGGAACTTATTTATAGTTAACTTAGCCTGATTTTATAGAGGTTGCGGTTTCTTTGTTGCCACACTAGCCGTCAATTTGAAAGAGGTCGCAGGTAATTTCGTAAATGCGACTCTCTAGTAACAACCATAACCCTCACTCAACATTAATGAGAAGTTGGGTTTAGAATAAGAGGGGGAGGAGGGCTAAGTTCATGCACAAAAATTTCACTGCCAGTTATAAGTTAATTTCTTTGAATGTGTAATTATGGCACATTGGTTTGACCACTTCCCTGTGGGGTCTTTTCTGTTTGGTGGCAGGCGGATGTTTTGTACCAAATTTTTGCCAACGATGCAGTTTTAAGTGCTGAAAAATATAATATTTGTTTTTTTGAGAAATCAAAGAAATTTCAAACGGAAAACTTTGGTTTGTCCGAGACCTTTGGAAAAAAAAGAAAGGGGAATGAAACGCACTTAAACTGCCATATGATTTCCCAATATTATTGTTCAGTCCTTTTATTATTTGTTGAAACATTCATTTGTATTTAGATATATCCCATAATGTCTTTTATTTCTTTGTTTTACGGCGTGCCATGTACTTTCTATTTCCTGAGTGTGCGCTCCGCTGGTGGGGTCGACAAAATTTTTGGAGTGGTTCACCGTTTATGAATATTTTGTATCCTTGTAGTTTTCTTATATTTTGGTAGGCTGGCCATTTGTCACTTATTTTATGGTACGCAAACTATTTCGTCCATGTTCCAATATGTTTCACCTTTTTGGAGCAAATTCAAAGAGACTGCTCGTGAGGGGTTTAGCACTGAGGGGGGATCCCCCTACGATAAACCTGAGCTTCAATCAATTGGGGAAGGTCTGTGGGGCACAGCTCACCAGTATATAATCATAATTGTTTATAGAATAATGTTTTAAACTTGTGCGCATTAAATTTTGTTTTTTAATACCTCCTTTAATTTCTCCAAAAAATAAATGTTATATTCGTATTTAGCAGTCAAAACTGCCTTATTGGTGAAAATTTGGTACAAAACATTCGCCTGTCGCCAAACACAATAGATCCTCCCTCTGATTCTACTTGACCAGCAATTTACATTCGATGCCCATATATTTATATCACCTTAGTGAAACCCTCTGGAATCTTCTAATTTTATATAGTTTTAAAGACACAAGAAAGTCCCTCGACTATTGATTATAGTCAATCTCCCATCTCAATTGAATTTATTTGAATGTTATTATGCAGGTTCCTCCCAATCTTTCTTCATGGAATTTAGGTTTTTATGTAAGTTCAGCTAAATGATAGCGATTATTTTAAATCTATAGGGAAGTTATTTTTTCGGTTCGCAATTAAAACTTTATAAAGGACTCTGTCGCGCTGAATTTGTTGCGAACTCAGGATATCTATCACATGTCCCAACTAACCCCTTTCTAATATCTTCAAAACGGATAGAAACGGCCACCCAATCTCTTTTCAGCCAGAGATAAAAAACTTCATAGGATGGAAAAATTTAATATGTAACTATTAAAAGCCTTACCTACCTATTTAAAAGCAATCCAATTCAAATATCCTCGTCATATTAAATTTTTCATCAAGCTTATGATCCCAAACAGGAGCAAAAAATCCCCAACCCACAGACAACTTCGATTTGGAACAAAGATAAAATCATTTTCAGGAAATTGGAAATAGTTTAATAACCATATTGTATTTCATATGGTCATTTGCATAGAATGAAAAAATTACCTATGGTTTTGTGAATTTTGCTATTATAGATTCAGCCCATTCAATGAAGCTTGGCTAAGAAAAGTGTATATATTTGATCGTGAGGCTTCTACTTTTACTCTTCTCCTTAATAAGGGCTTACACGTGTTCCACGAGAATAATACCACAAAAAGACTGCTAAGTACACCATCGAACCATCGAATATCATTTGGGTCCTTTCATTACTAATGTACCTTATTCATGCTAATTTTGACCTGCTTCCCTGAACTTAATCTTTAATATATATCACCTCACGACAATAGTGGAGGAAGGCGATTTCGAGATTAAGTATTACCAACACACCAACGAAAGATGTCATTCATAGTTCCAATATATTTTTGTTTATCAAAACAATGCGCTTGCATATTTGACTTATTTGACTTCAAATTGTATCGTGTTAAAAGCAGTCTGACTATCTATTCTATCTTTAAGGGGGGTCCAACGTGGGCGATTTTCGTTTTATTTGGCGAGGAAAAGAAAACCAATATTCATAAAGAGAAATAGTAAGTTTAAGTATTTTATTAGATTATATATAAACACCTCAATTAACAACAACTGTGAGATAGAACTACTTTTTTATTCATAAGTACAGAACTATTTTCTGTACATCACGCTCCCTCCTTTAACTGTAAAGGATTGACAAAATATTACCTTAATAAAATTATTATGTAATAAATAATAGGGAGAAGCGAGAGTGACTTCAAATCGAAATCGAAAAAAAACCCTAAACCATGAAGGCAATACCTTCTAAGGATATGATGAGCAAACTAATCCGTGGTTACTCCATTCATTTGAAAACATATATAAATTCTGGTTTGTATCAATCGACAATGTGGTTATGTGCACACCTGTTGAAAGATTGCATTGGATACGTTGCCGGTATGTACAATTTTTCTGTGTTTACGAATCCTCTGAGATATGGGACGGCCAGTTTGACCTATGTCCACTTCATCGTAATATTTACATCTAATTTTATATTCGCCTACTTTATTAGGGGAGGGGGGCGTTCTTATTCTGGATTAAGTGATTTTTGTCACAGTTGGAAGAACTAAATTCTATCCTGACCTTAGAAATTTTGACTGACTATTAATCCGTTCAAGTGAGAGTTTGTAGGGGAGACCAATGTGTTTGAGGATAGGTTAATTTCTGTTATGGGTTGGTCGATTAGTGTTTCAATTTTGTAAAATTGCGATAAAAGGTGTTATGGCTTGCAAATCTCCTTTATGTTTAGCTCATTTTATATAAACGGGATGTGTTTTGATAATATTTTATGAATCTTTGTACATCTAAAAGATGTAATGTGATGTTCGGCAACTATTCCTATATTTGTGAATAGAATAGTAGTTTTTCTCTGAATATCAGCGTGAACATTAAAGCCAAATACAAAAACTCATTTATATTAGTAAATATTCAAAATGATTATATAATTGTATACTATCAATTTGCAGTATTATTAAAGTTTTATCCATTGTAATAGAAGTGAAAAGGTACGTCATTATCTTCCCAAATTTTAAATAAACCGAGATACTTGATTGTCGCTGAAAGCCGACCACCAACTGTAAACCGCATGGATGCTCAATCGGAGCGGTAGTTATTTTTGTGAAGATAGCAACTGTGTCAACATTTCATATATTAAATGAGCGTTCTCCATCGCCTGTTAGGTATACAAAGAAAAAAAATCGTTCCTATATGTGATCTAAACCAAAACTTTAAGTGAGAAAACAAATTTTCTTAAAAGATATCGATAGGGGCCTTAGTAAAAATTTATTAACAGTAATAAAAGAAAATACATATTTATTTTATCACTAATCTTATTGATCGGTGATTTAAAAAAGGTTGAATACCTCTGCTCTAGACCTAGACGCATATTTAGTTAAAAACTGAGCAAAAAATCTTAAATCGCCAGAAAATACATACGAGTACATTGTTATATCAAAAAGACAGAGGCTGGTTTTATATCATTATTTCATTTGTTCATTTATTAGTAATTGTCTAGTTTAACAACCTTAACCAGGCTGACCTTTGTAACAGCTTCCTCGTAGTTGCATATCCATATTAAACAAGCTACCATATTTTCAAATTTCGTAGCTCTTTATGAAACTTAAGAAAGGGAATCTACATTTATTTATTTTTATCTCTTTCCTTCAAATCGGACTGTCATTCTGTAAATAATATAGAAGGGCGTTTGGATATTCCAATATATTATTCTCTTGGGCAATCCTTTCTGAGTTTGACGTCGTAAATCCATCATCCTTTATGTAAATTAGGAGTAAATTTGAAGATTAACGTTAAGAACCTTCCATGAGGGATACATTAAATCTGAACAAAATGCATAAATAAGAATAAAACTTACCAAATATTTATATCGATAGAAACGCCAAATGTCTTTTCGAACATTTTAATAAATTCTCCTCAGTATTCCAGAAAAATCCCGCTATAATTTTAATTATTTACCCAAAGAATACATAACAAAATGTTTGATTGGCGATAATCAGGCAATCTGATATTCATGAAAGAATCATCCATTTTTAGTTCCGAGAAATGACTGCAATTCAGCGATACGGTTCACGACTAAATAGCAAACCGCGGACAAATCGATGTTACATTACTTCATATATATATACATATTGTGATGAGTGTGTATGCAATGAATCACTAGACTTTATTTAATACTGAACCACCTTCTCCTCTTTCCTCTCGTCTATCAACCTAATTTAGATATTTCCTTCCCTTTATTCACCTTCACATCCCTCCACCAAAAAGGGGGTCAAGTGCAACTGATATATGATGGACTTCTTGCCCTCACGACCACAACACCAAGAAGACGATCTGCAGTCCTATTTCTTTCACATATTTTCACTTCTCCATATTTGACACTTTATAAACCTTTCCGTACCAATTTGTTGGATCATATGTCTCCGTTGGTTTTTGGCTATTTGTTCTAAGTTACAAAAATAGGCCCAAAGATATTGTAAACTAATAGCTGGTTTGGTATGACCTTTACCCTCCCCTTCTTTCCTCATTCTCCTTACAGTTGTTCAAGTTGACTGGTGGGTTTATTCAGTAGCTTCTCTTTTATCTATTAAAATTAAAAAGGAAAGATAAATCCATAATCCATGAGTACCTGAATACTAATCTCCTATCTTCACCAATTACGCTCTTCCCACACGGGGATTACTTCTATTAATATTACACGGTGCAAGGAGGTCTTAGAGGAGCTTGGATAATCAATATTTCAGCTTTTGTGTGCTCTCTTGGAACCTGTGCTTCTCTTCCCATTTTCTTCATTAAATTTATTAAATCGCCAATACCCCTTTTTAAAAATATTTTTAGATCTTTATTACCACGGCATCTTACTTCCTTTGTCTTCTTAATCATTTCCTGAGATGGTTCCCATTTATTACATTTAGTGTTTTATACCATTTCTTTAGTTTTTAAAAGTGCATTAACAGAAGGTGTTCTTTACATTGATACTTTTTAACTTTTACATTGGTGAGCGTTCTCTAACCCGCTGAGTGAGAAAGTGAAAGGAGATCAATCGTAGAGTCTGAGAATAAAGCGAAACAACCTTTTCTCTTACACTCTTATTTCGAATATTGTACAAAAGTTTTTCTTGTTTTTTATCTAATAATAATCTTCCTTGAGAATAATGTTAGGAAAATGACACCAACCGAAATAATCAACCGGGGATTTGGAGGATAGAAGAGTGATGTTATCTATGTAGGGTAAAAATGACTATTTGCAACTTCTGTGGTGATTTGAAGGTTCTTGGGGAGTAATTCATTTTAATATTTGGCTAGAAATATTTAAGGGTGAGAGGAGAAGATTAGTGTTTATATGTTTAATTGGGATTTATTCATAAGAGAAAGCTATAATATTCAAAAACTTTTGACATATTGTTGCAGAATCTATGTTTAAATCTCTAAGAGTTGATGACTAAATCAAGGTTTTCTGGTGTAAATGTGGGAGCAGTTCTTGGGTTATGATTGTGTTTTTTAGGTTTCCTTTGATTACTGTTTTGTCTGTGTGGGTAGAAAGCTGGTGCATAATGAGTTTTCCTAGGCATGATGCAATTTTGTTCTGATAAGGCTATTTTGATTGTTGGAGAAATCAATGACTCTTGCTTAGAGGAGAGAGATGAATTTTTTATGTTTAGTTCCAGTTTTCCGTTATTTTGATATAATATTGAGATAAATATGTACTAATGGTGAATTTAAAGGCATGATGCTATTTTTTCATATGAAGTTGGGAATCATTAACACATGGAACTTGTTTTTTTCTTGCTTTGAAATCTGCCAGTAGCAGTAGTTTCGCAGGCTTGTGAATGGTGTTTGACGGTATAAGATTTTATTTAACTTTTTATTCATTCCTCTTTCTGATTTATACAATGATAAGAGTTAAGAATAAAAAAATGGCGCATTGATACATACAAAGATTTCTGAAATATGACAAAATTATTTTTTTCAGACTCAATACAGACAAGGTCCCTTATTCATGATATAAATTTGAGATTGTCATTTTACCAGAAAACTAATCAATCAAAGGTGCAAGCACAAAATGATGATTAATCAAATATGACATAAACAAACACGTGTTGAGACTTAGTTTCTTAAATCAGATAGTCCCTTTTCTTTGTATCAGTTGTTATGACATTTGCAAAGACGAAAGTCGATCGTCAACTTGACAACATGGTCATCAATTTCATTCCGTGCTTTCAGATTCATGACAAATTCCAACGCTTTTATGTAATGGTCATTCTGTAGCCAAGCTATAACAGGTTTTAGCAGCTAACTGGAACCAATGTGTATTGTGTCCAGTAGGTTATGTTATTCTGGGTCATTGAGATCGACCAGGGTGGTTTTAGCTGTGACGCTCTGGAATAGAGGCTTTGTTCTACAGAAGATGTCTGGCTTCTCAGTTGCATGTAAATGCATAGTAATTCCATAGATCAATGTGTCCATCAATCTATTGCTGAACATAGTAAATACCACGACTTCCTGCGTTATTTACTATTTGTGTTTTTTTATCTTATTTAGTACTACTTTAGCAAGCTCAAGTCAGTTTAGTTAAACTACTACATGTCCTAGATTAGTCATAGATCGCATTCAGGAGGATATGCAACAAACATTGACATCATCCAAACTGGAGTATAAACCAGCGTAATGAAGATATTTATGCAGTATCTTTATTGTACTCATAATTTTTATGGGGTACAAGGAATGGTGTCTGGTCTACAAAGTAATTCCTAAATGAAGAATGACTGACAGTTCAGTCATTTCTCTCTATTCGGCACTTGGAAACCTTTCTGCTCTTATACCGTCTTGCAGTATCTTCTTCACTTTTTTCATTTTTCCACCAGCTATTTGCTTTTGCTAGCCAGCATCTTTGCATCTTCGTTGGACATGTACACCAAACTCCTTCAGATGCTCAAACAAAGGATTATCTAGTCCTTTCATCTTCTCTTCCCAAACAGCTCCTAACTGTTACTACTAGGTTTTTCATGATTTATGATGTCAGGATAGATAAACATTTTTGTCAAGGAACTCCACTGATAGTGGATTTCGTGTCAAAAGCCAGAAGAATTGTCGATGACAGAAATTCTAATAAATTTCAGTTCACTGACTAGACATCATTCAACAATTTTTCATTCCAGTGTAAGGCAGGGTGCAGTGGGGATTTTTCAAAAATGATGGTCATATGCCTATGAGTGATGTTATACCTGAACAACATTCTAATACTCCAAAAATGTTATAAGGTTGAGATGAAAAAAATATCCAGATCAGCCGCACCAGCTCTCAAAATGGCAGAAATTATAGATGTAAATTGTTTGATAAACCAATACGAGCATCTGTATTGCAGCTGAATTTACATTCCATGACTTTCCTTGGATAATTCATTATATCTCACTAGTCAGTGTTTTGATGGTGAGAACATCTAGGACGAGGCTGATGTCAATCATATTCTTTCTGTTCGCTTCATTGTCCATTGATTTACCCCAGGCAATGTCATCTACTTGAACAACTACTTCTTGTTCTGCTCTAGCTGTAAAGTAGTACAACATGCCATATTTGTTTTAACTTATTCTTGTCTGTGTTGCATTTTTTCATTCCTTATTGCTTGCTGCGGTGATCTCATCTAAAAAAATATTACCAATGACTACTCATTTGACCTTTCTTCTCAATTATTTTGTGTTCGCAGAACCAAATACCCTCATCTTTCTTCGCTCTGGATAACAGTCTGTTTTCCTTTCGTGGAATACATCAGGTAATTTGCTATCAAACAGGCTGTCTAATTCCTGCACAAATGCTCTTTTTCCTCCAGGGTTACCTGCTTTTTCTTTGCTTTTTACTAGAGCTAAATGTATATCATGTAGTTGTTATGGAGTACTTCATTACATGGCACTTTATCGTTGTCTTGATATTAACCATCTGCAAGAAAGGGATGATAGATTCAACTCTTTCATATGCACGGTTTTGAAGCTTGGGTCTCCTTATATTTTCCGATAAATTCTTAAGCTTAAGGAAATAATTGGACGCCTGTCTGTGGGTGAGAAGCCGGGAAGCACTGAAAAATGCTGAAGGGTATCGAACCAGGAAAGTTTCACTGAGAGATATGGTAGGTGGGCCAGTTGACATCTTCCTGTGTACAGTATGTGGAAGTTCTGAGATATTAATTCTGCGGCCACGGAACTCCCCCAGCCCTTGATTAATGTCATTTTGGAGATTTAAATTTTATATTGTTTTCTAGATTCCGATTGCGTATCTGCCATTTACTGAAAAATGCTAAACAATTATCATCATTATTAATTATTATTTATTTATTATTATATCTATTTAGTAATTTTATACTTTTTTATTAAATATAACAATGCATGCTATGCATATTAATAAACTAAGTTACTGTAGAAATTAGAATACTACAGTTTATAGAAAATTACAGTAGCATGTATGTTACCTTATTTAAAATAGTGTTTTACGGTAATATTTAAAGTAATTCTACGGTAAGCTTCAATATAAAAATTCTCGAGCAATCATTGTTGCTGTAAAAACGAGAGTAAGTTACTAGTTTTTAAGCTATCATGATATTACTGTAAAAGGAACATTAATATTTAACAGTGTGCAATTTACCATTAACTGTCGCATTAATCTTACTATTGCATAAAAATACCGATATTTTCTTCCATTTACTCTATGATGATTAAATCCCCTGTGTTATTTCGATATTCCATTTTCATCTCTCTTTGGTATGCGCTCATAGTTACTTAAATGATTTCACTTAATTCAACTTATTTTTTAAAGTCATCTTTATATCTTCCAGTGCCACTCTCAACTGATGTAATTTTCTTTCCACTTCTTCTCCACAGTTGTCAATCAGTATAATGTCGTCCTAAATGAGTATATCAATAAACCCTATTCTTGATGATAATCAACCCCAAATTCATTAAATGATAAAATTATATCGGCGCAAACAAGAATCAAGATGTGAACCGGCTTTTACACTCAAAAGGTCTGTAACCCATTTACTGCTACTTAATTCTGTAGTTAGCTCTTTATATATGTCTTTTATCAACTTCAAATGGCAAATTTTTAGAAGCACCATTCTGGATCATGCACCTCCAAACTTCCTCCCTGGATACTTGATCCTTCACTTTCACCAGATCAAGACACATTTTGTGCTACTCATATTTCTCAAGTTATTTTTATATAAAACTATTTTGAATCAATGGATAATATAATGAAATAACTAAAATACATCAAGAATGCCAAAGATCATCTCTCCTCTTAGTTATTTTTATCTCCTTCAAATAAACCTTCCAATATCGCCCCTCCCCTTCCAAGTAAACTAAGATTTTACCCATATATTCTCTCACTTATATATTTCTCATTTCATTTATTGTTATTCTGAAGAAGCCCGAGTTGAGCGAAATGTTAATGATAAGATTAGATCAGGATAGATTTTCTGATATCTCCGATTTTGATCGTTGTACAGTTATAAAATTATTATGGGAATTCCTTCTCTCCCATTTTTGTTTCAAAGTGTTCTAGGGAAGGGTTAGCTAAATTTGATCCTATCACCAAGAACATAATCCAAAAATGGTTGCCAATGAGAGATTAGAGGGGACCCCCTTACTTTTCTAGCCTTCGCAGCTAAATTACTTGAAAGCTAAATTTGTGAAAACAAGGAATTAATGATATTAATGCATGTATTCTTTTAGGCTAATTTCTACTTAACGGATTTTGTTTACAACTGAGACAGTTTTTATTGTTTTTGCATCGTTCAAAAATTTAAGATACATAGTGAATTCTGAATAGGTATTAAAATAAAGGGTGTTCCCTTAAGACGGATCGCAGTTAGCCATATATTTACTGCTAACTGTGATCCGTATTAATGAAACACCTTTTATAATGGAATGAAAGAATGAAGAGAACCCATAATAAAGAAAAAATGTATGATTCTAAACTCTCGTATCTATTTAGCACAAAGGTTGTATACACAAGATCATTTACTTACACTTAGAAAGATAGTTATGCAATATAAGGATGATATGGTGGTTTATATATATATATATATATTTAAAAATATATGCCCGTGCCCCACTCTTACTAGAAAACAATTGTCTTGCCTTTCACTGGATAAAAAAACCTACACTTCGTTATTAAGGAGTTGAGGATGGTGGCTCAGTCGATGAGCCTCGTAGTCATAATAGCAATGAGCGCTTGGGGACACAGATGCGAATTCAAATCCTTTATTCATTTTCATATAACGCTTAAATTTTTTTTTCATGATTTTCTCTGTCTCTATATCTGCAATTTTCTTTCTTAAGCTTTCAATGGTTACCTTCTCTATTGTTTTGATACCAATTTTCATATCTTTGGGACTATAAATACATATATTTATATATATATATATATATATATATATATATATATATATATATATATATATATATATATATATATATATATATACGAGGGGCGGTCAATAAGTTTTGAAACTCGGATATAAGGAAACGAGATATGAGGAAAAGTGTTTTATTATAACTACCCTCGACTTCAATGTACTTGCGCCACTTGTCCCTGAGGCTTCGAATTCCCGACAACCAAAAATCTCCCGACTGCTGTTAAATCCACTCCTGTAAGGCGAGCTGGACATCTTCATCGTCCTCAAACTAGCGTCCACGCAGTGCAGCCTTGAGCTCGCGGAATAAAAAGTAGTCGCTAGGGGCAAGATCTGGACTGTACGGAGGATGGTTGAGCTCCTCGAATCCGCACTCGCGCAGGGCAGCTTGTGCAACTCTGGCCTTGTGGACTTTGACGACGTTGAAGTCCATCATGGAGCGCTAGGTTTCTAGGGACTCAACGGGCAATGACCTTGGTCATGGCCAAATTGTCGTGCATGATGTTGATAATACTTCCATGTGATATTCCAAGTTCTCGCTCGATTTCCTGGACCTTCACCCGTCGATTTTCAAGGATCATCCTTCCCACACGGGTTACATTGTCCTTGTTGGTCACGTCTGACGGGTGTCCTGGACGAGGGTCATCTTAAAAGAGCTCACGACAATAGCGGAACTCCCTATTCCAGCGAGCAATGGTTGCATAGGAAGGGGCGGTGTCGGTGTACACTGCAATCATGCGTTCATGGATCTTTTTTTTGCATTCTTGCCTCCTTTGGTCAAAAATATGATCACTGCGCGGTGCTCAACCTTCTCCATTGTTGAAAAATTTGTGACTGACGATCTGCGATCAGCTACTGCTTCTTTAATAGACGAGGCAGGAGCGTCCTGCTGCAGGTCCTGACTTATCATAACTTGTACTAACACTCCCATAAACAGCCATTCCCCTTCCTCTGTTTTGCCCTACCGATTGGCAAAACTTATTGACGGCCTCTCGTATATATAGTTATTATTTTTTGTTTTGTTCTCACAAATAGAATTCAGTCGTTTAATGTTCGCAAATGCTATTTTCCTCCTAAATCGTCGGTCAACGCCGCATACGATCCATAACTATGGTACATAAGATATTGCTTTACAACCGAGTAAGATTGCAAGGTTTAAAACGCGACTTTCTTCCCTCCTCCGAAATCAATAGAAAAAAGGCTACGGAATGAATGGCCTCTGCCAATAATCGATTCTCGTCATCTCCTTTGGTGTGGCGTATTTAAAGTTTACAGGAAAGGGAAATATAGGTGCCTGATATCGGAATGTTGCGATGGATGTACGTATTAACGAGGAATGAAAATATTAAAGAGAGAATAAGAAGGGCAGTAAATGTAGTAGAAATTTCAAAGATAGTACAGTAAAGTTTTCACTGATATGGACATTTTATGAAAAGAGATGGGGACAAAGTTGCCAGATGAAAAAAGAATATGTATGTGGTATGGAATGTGAAAGAAGGGATGGTAAGGTTACGATATATGGATAGTATATATAACGAAAGATTGCTGGAAAAAAGTATAATCTATGAGGCGATGTTTGATCGAAGCGATAGAATTATCTAAAAAGTTACAGCAAACCCAATACAACTTTGATAAAGATTTAGAACTCCCGTAGCAGCACTAGGAAGGTTCTTTTCAAGATATTTTACAGTGAATTTTCGTGTGTATATTTTTCCTGTGGTAAATAACACAGATTAGACCATAATTTATATTTATCTTTTGTTAGTTTTTTTAGTTTCTACACTATACCATTCTAAGTAGAAAACCTTAGTTTATCAGATTTCTGTAGATTCTTTTTAATTTACCTTCGAGAGTTCTCAGGTAAAACAATCCTTGTATCCCGTTTGGATGATTCTGTATTAGTGTAATTAAGTATTATTTTTTTATTGCAGACGAAGAGTCAAAAGTGCTTGTGAGTTTTTTTTTGTCGTAATATTTTCGTTTTGTTGCTTAAAAGAAATAGATCGCCTCCAATTTTTGTGTTTACCTTTTGAATAAATATTTTTGTATCTGTATACCACTTTTCTGGATTTTTACTGCTAGCAGGCAATAAAAAAGAGTATAGGTTAATTTAATTTCAGAATTTAACTCTTTCGTGGTATAGTTCTTATATTTTATATATATATATATATATATATATATAAGAGGATATTTACACGCCTATGGCTTGGGCCGACCAGTGAAGCTTGATGGGAATGAGGTAGAAAGTCGTCCCCTAGTGTGTGGGTAATAACTATCAAAATAAGAGAGTGCAGATTGGCTGTAAAGGTCAAATGATGCCCGAGAGCCGTTCAAGGTTATTTAAATAATGCTACAAAAGTAAAGTTTAGTAATAAAAACCCCGAAATATTAAATACATAAAAAAGAGGTTTAAGGGAGATACGTGATCAAATAAGTAACGGACACTCTCGGTGTCAGCAAAGGGGCAAATCCAAACGGTTAAAGTGTTTACTTACCTGACTGGCATCGGAGTCCTTAAAAAGGGGCTACACAAGCCGAAATACAAAGAGTAACAATTCATTTGGGAATACCGGATTATAATGAGATCCGCAGCGCCGTCGCCGTGCACGGGCGTAAGCGTCGAAGGAAAGGTAACTCAGGGAGGCGAGGATGCAACAAGGAAATATGTTTTAACTCAGAGTTCTTGATGTCGGAAGGTACTAGTTCTGACTCAGGATGCTGATGAAAGAGGGCTGGATTCACCTCAGGGTTCTCAATGAGGGAGTACTGGAGCGAATTTACGGAAGAACGGCCGTTGCAAGGAACTGCCAAATAACTGGGACGAGGTCCACGGGGAGGGAGATTCTAGTCGTAGGTACCGAAATAAACACAGAGGATTCGACTCGAGAACGTAATGTCTTCGTGGGTGGTCGAGCTGTACTGCTTATCTTATCCAGCGGAAAACCTCCGCTTATATATGTGGTCGGCGAGGTGGCAAAATTGCCTCGGGTCACGGCATGCTGTTCTGGGATTTGAAGTCACCGGCTTTAAGCTTCGGGAAGGGAGGATCTGGGATAAAGAGCCGGTTGAATAGCCCTTCGGGTTCTTTCTCGCATTAAGAGTATGGAAGAGAAGATGAAATCTCCTCGGGCTCGGGAGTTACGCCTCGTAAGGAAATCAGGGTTCCTCTTATAAAGACGTTTTCGCCAAATTCCTTCCTCGCTTCTCACGCAATTTGTTCCATGGTTAAGATCACGTGGCTCTTCTAAGGAATCAAAGTAGACCTACAGATCCTATTAGACACTATTTCTTCAAATCTCCTGCTTTTCGAAAAATGGCGCTTTTCTCAGATGGAGGAGAAGCAAAATGGCACTAGAAAAAAAAGGAAAGACGTTTTCCCACGCGGAAGGTCAAGAGGGGGACAATTTAAAGGGACATCGTGTCCCGTGTCGAACAGTTGTACACAGCTAAAACCAACTGATCCGAGTTTAGGTATACATCAGGAAAAAAAGTTAATTTACAAAGGGGTAATGAAAAAACATACATGCAGAAAAAATAACTAACAATGACACACAATTAAAAAGAAATGGCACAGAAAAAACGAGTACAAGATAAAATATGCAGGCAGAGTTTACATTCCAAAGTCAGGTACTTTCTTGTTTTCTTCTCTTTTTTCTTTCTTTTTCTTAGCCTACAATATAAATGTGCGAAAAAAATATATATACAATCAAGGAACCGGGCTGTTTCCTAATTAGTCGTTTAGCTGGGGTTATTAGCCAATGGGTTACGGCTGAGGCTCTCTGCTACACAATTATCTGAATCCTTAATGTATCAAATTTTAAACTGGTATTCTTGAAGGACTTGGCTGCAGCGCATAAGGCGTCCGTTTTATTTTCGACATTACAAAGATACGCAAGAGGGCGGTGATCTGTCTCGATTACGAACTCCTTCCATATCAGATACATTTTAAACTTCTGGACACTCCATATTATAGCCAACGCTTCCCGTTTTATGATGGCCTAATTTTTCACGCATTAATAACTTGCGGCTCGCGTAAGCCACATGGTATCTTTCGCCGTCGTTACCATACTGCATGAACACTGAATCAATGCCCTCATTACTCGCGTCCGTGCTTATTCTGAACGGCTTATTAGGTTTCGGCAGTCTCAGGATGCGGGCGGACGCTAATTTGCCCTTTAACTGATGGAGGTGGGAATTAGCCTTCGAATTCCATACGATGCGATCTAGAGCCTTCTTCATGAAGAGCTCACATAAGTGGGCGTCAAGGGTTGCGAAATTAGGGATGAATCGCCTGTAAAACGAGGCGGATCCCATGAAGGAACTAAGTTATTTTTTAGGACACGAGAGGGAACCCTAGACTATGGCCCTGAACTTATCCGCTTAGGGCCCAATCCGGTTCTTTTCGATGTTGGGCCACTTATTGGGGCCAATTGGGAGGCCATGCACGTGTAGCCTACTTTAGAATGCTTGGAGGGTGACTAAATACTGGTCTTAATTGCTGGTGGAAATATATATTTTGTCGAAATAAAAGGTGACGTTTGACAACCCGCCTAGGATTCTACGCATCATCCAAAGGGGAGTCAAAGGAACTGCATAAGGCTTTTATCGGTCGAGAATTTCGTATATTTTCTTACGCTCTCCCGAAGGGAAATTTGGTAATAGGACTCGCAAAGGTCTAACTCGGAGATAAATTTTGCTTCCTCAAAGAGATAGAGGTTTTGGTGAATTAGGGGAATGTGTTCATCATAGAAGATAGTTAGGGAATTTAGCTTGCAAAAATCGACGTGCATACGGTACGTACGGTCCAGCTTCCGTACCATTACGATTGGAAAGCAGTAACTAGAATTTAATGGTTTGAGGATATTAAGCTTCAGCAAGTTCTCAACCCTTGAATTAAAGGCTTCACTCAAGTGAATCGGGAGAGGATGCAGCTTCGAGCGGATGGTCTTTTGGGTGGTAAGAGTAATGTTATGCTCAAATTAGGTAGCACAACTGGAGACTTCAGAGATTATATCCCCAAAGTTATGTAAAATTTGCTACACCTATTTTGTTCGGAAGTCAGCCGTGTATCAAAGTTTAATCCTGCATCTCGTAGACGGCTTGTATTACATTAAGGGAGTCCGCGGTGTAACCAGCCTCCATAGCTGATTCTTCATCGACGGTCACGATGTTATTTATACACGCGCGGCCGTGGTACCGTTTTAATATATTGACGTAGAATAGTTTCTCTCTCTGAGCGTTCTGATGAGGTATTTCACAGGTCCTTGAGCCTCGGAAACGGGGAAGACGCCCTTCCACTGGCTAAAAAGCTTGTTGCTCTCGGTGAGTAGCAGCAACAGAACTTCTTCGCCGTGCTTAAGCCTCCTCTTCTTCGATTTGATATCGAAGTATGTCCTATATTTTTCAAAATTAAGATCTGCGTTCTGGTAAGCGATGTCTGTACACGTTTGAGTCTTCGTCGCAGATCCAGAAAATAGGTGTAAGAAGACTGAATTTCCATGTCGAGCAAGGGGTTAGCAAATAATTCATTGGGCCCCTCGAGTAGCTCGAAGGGGGCAAATTTCCTTATATGAAAATAGTACTACCGGCAAATAGCAATGCCACTCTAAGAGGTTGATCAGCGCATAATTTCTGCAGTATAGACTTCAGGGTCCCATTTAGTTTCTCGTAATTTCCACTTGCGGGGTAGTAAAAAAGGGTGGTGAACAGTGGCTCCACCATAAAC
The DNA here is from genome assembly GCA_963969495.1 of Ceratothoa steindachneri. Classification (NCBI taxonomy): domain Eukaryota; kingdom Metazoa; phylum Arthropoda; class Malacostraca; order Isopoda; family Cymothoidae; genus Ceratothoa; species Ceratothoa steindachneri. The sequence continues at coordinate 140,852,651 of OZ018328.1, read as the reverse complement.
ATCTTTCCTACATACTACATTAACTTGGAGGTAAATTGTCTACCTCTGTCCGACAATACCTCCTTAAGTATGCCTACCCGAGAGAAAATGGCTATGAGGGCCTCAGCGTAGGTAAGGTGTAAATACGCTTCAAAGGCACTGCCTCTGGGAAGAGTGTTGCAAACTTCACAAAGATGAGGACATAAATATGCCCGTCGCTGGAAGGGTGGCTAATGGAGCCAATGATCCCCGTATGGGGCGCGGCGATTTGCCTTCCTGGCACCGTGCGGACGTGACTCAGCGCCCCGTCCGGCCCCAGATAGCCTCTTCCCCTTCTTTCAGACAGCTTGTATTTCTCCTCTGCGTCCTCACTTCTCCAACAACCTCTCCCCAACTTTCTCTGGTCGGCCTCTATATTTACAGGGTAGATGCAGACCTTCTTCTCAGCCAACTACTCCGGATCGTGGATGAGGGGGAGGGGACAATGTTCCCTAACCCCTGAGCTCCGGTTTGGGATGGTGGATTTCTAACAACCTGCCTCATCTCCATCCATACCTTCCTTACATCGCCTTCCTTTCTCACTCCATACTCTATAAATTTTACGCCGTGCCCAAGGTGGAGCCGCCATGCTGAAGGGCTGCCAGATCACCAGGGGTGATGGGTGGCCTTAAATAGCGGCACCTGGCTCTGCCAGCCACGTAGAGCGGGCTACTGCGAGGGGTGATTAGCGTCTGCATTCCGTGAAGAAATTAGGTTAACCATTCGCAATAATGAAAAAAAACACCTCCCTTCAATCTCCCCTCATTCACTGGCGAAACTGCCCTCGGGCAGCTCCACAGAGAAAAATAGGGACCCTCTCCCCTGTGGTCTCGCAGGGAACCCTCCAAATCTCTCAAACCGAAGAAGAGGCTTACTCCTCTCCTTCGCCTACAGGTGTAGAAGACTTCTCCCTCACCCCCCTTGTCTGGAGGTGCCTTCGGGCGTCTCCATCTTTTCAGCGGCAGTCCCCTCTTTACTTAATAAGGGGACTGCAAATAAAGTCAGCAGGCAGCCACAAACGGACCGCTCCCCATTGAAGCGGCTCGGTAGGGCAAACCCCCTTAAAGAAAAAATTGAAGACAGGCCCTATCGATCCCTTCCCTCAAAAGACCAGCTGGAGGGATCTCCCCCTCGGACCGGTGCTTCTGCGACGGCCAGGACCTTATCCTTATCCATCTCGGAGAAGGACCTTGTTGAGGCCGGTTCATCCGGCCCTGGGGGCTCTCCTACCGTGAATGGGAGGAGTGGGTTCATTCCCGCCCTCTCCTAAAAAAAAAAGGAAAAGACTCGGGGCTCCTCTCCATCCACGAGGTTGCAGCAGAAGATGGCTCTGCCGCCACTTCGGTAAGCGACTAGGCAGATATCGGCACATCTGGCCACTCTGATCCCCCCTCGGGCGCAGAGCCCCCGACTAAGACCAAAAGTGCTAGTGCGCAGAGCGAAGCCACGACTATAGTGGGGCCCCCACTAAGAGAATACCCGGCGTTTTTAAGCCCGCTGGCTTCAAACGCTTCCTTGTTATTCACTCCATTGATAGCAGCATGTTGGCTAAGGGCAACATGATCCACAAGAGGAGAGCTTTAGCTAGTGTAATTGGTAGAGAGCCGAAGGTGACACGTTTCTCAGACGGAAGCCTTTTGGCCAATGCGTCGAATCCCTTTGAGGTGGCCACGATTAGTGCCCTTCGGACACTTGCTGGCACGCTTGTGAGTATAACGCCGCACTTTACTATGAGCTTTGTGAAAGGAGTAGTTTATGCGAGGGAACTCATGGATTACTCCATAGAGGACATCAACTTAGAGGTGGCCGACCATGGGGCAATCAAATTCGACCGTGTGATGGGAAAACAGGGAGGGGCCTCGAGACCTACTCCTACAGTCTTCGTTATGTTCGACTGTGACAAGCTCCATAAGTGGGTGCGTGCCGGTTGGTATCGCTACCACGTGTATTCATTCGTGCCACTGCCGAGGAGGTGCTATTACTGCTACCGTTTCTGCCATACTAATCACTCCTGTCGACGTGCAACGTCGAGGT